>CM053588.1:138451109-138468823 GCA_028646515.1 Pseudochirops corinnae
TTTGAGGTGTTGGGTAGGGGAAAGATGGGGAGAAAATTTGTAACTCAAAATCTCGTGGAAATGAATGATATAAACAAGAAAATAAATAAATTAATGAAAAAGTAAAAAATTAATTAGGAAATATTTATCAAAAATGAGTAAAATATAGCAGATAGAATAATGGTAATACGTGATTCTCTAATTCAGCATTTTGTCATAGGCACCCTTATGTACAGTTTAGTAGTCACCCTTTTTATTCGAATTTCTTGCCATTGATTATGTTGTTATCATTTTTCACTTTGACTATTTCAAGAGCCCCCAAATTGGTCTTTTACTAGTCTGTCCCCTCTCCCATGAATCTTCCACATAGTGGTCAAATTACTATGTCTAAATCGTAGAGCTGACCATGTAGCCCTAAACTCAAATATCTTCATCAGCTCCTCATTGCTTTTAATATAAATACAATTTCCATCCTGACAGTTAAAGCCTTCCACTTTAATCTTTCCTTGTAGGCTTGCATTTCCTTTTGCTCCTTATCATTTGTTCTCTGTCCCAATCAAATTGACTTATTAATTATTCCCCATATACTACATCCTACCTTTATGCTTCTGCACAAATGGTCTCTAACATCTGGAGTGCATGCCAGCTCTTTCTCCATCTTCCTTCAAAGCACAACTCAGATCCCATCTCCTTTATGAGGACTCACTGATTTCCATAATTATTAGTACTCTCTTTCTTGCCTAAAATTCTTTTGAATATATTAATGTTACTTGTTTAAGTGTTTTTCATTCTCCTCTTTCCAAAAGTAAGTGTCTTGAGGTTGGGGAAAGTTTTATTTTTGTCTTTGTAGTTATGGCACCTAACATAGTGCCTTGAATGAAATAGGTACTTAAGAAATGTTTATTGTATGATTTTGAGAAATCATTGGAAGCTAGGTGGCACAGTTGATAGAGCACTGGGCCTGCAACCAGTAGGACCTGAGTTCAAATCCAGCCTCAGACACTTACTAGCTTTGTGTTCGTGGAGAAGTCACTTAACTCCTATTTGACACAGTTGTTTATCTATAAAATGGAGACACACTAGAGAACGAAACCACTCTAGTATCTTTGCAAAAAAAAACCCAACACAATACCAAACCCCAAAACCAATAAACAAAGACAACAACAAAAAGCAATGAATTATTCATGGAGTCACATTTAGTTAGATATCACTGAATTATTGAACAGCAACAACCTGAGCAATCACAGAATGTTAGTGCCAGAAAAGATCCTGGAGATGATCTAGTCCAACTTTCATCTTTTTACAGAGCTCATAAGGTGGTTGAGGAGACAAGAAATATAAACATGAAAAGCTAAGAGTACAAGATAGTAAATGATCATTCACCAACCTAAACAGCACAGGCAGTAAGTGTACTAGTAGTGCATAGTGGGTAAAAAGTTTGCCAAGTGTCTTCTTCACAATTACTCTCTGAGGTAATTAGGGATGGTATTTCCCCCAATTTTACAGGATCAGAAGGCTCATGGTCATAGATTTATTAAGTGCCAGAGTTGAGAATCAAACAACTCCAAGATCCAGTCTCTTTCCACTACCCTAAGATGTGTCCATTAAAATAACCAAGGCTGGGGTGGCTAGGTGGCATAGTGAATACAGCACCAGCCCTGGAGTCAGGAAGACCTGAGTTCAAATCTAGCCTCAGACATGGAACACAAAAACTCACCATGTGACTTTGGGCAAGTCACTTAACCGCAATTCCCCTCCAAAAAGCAAAATAATAATAATAATAAATAAGCAAGGCTTCTCTTCATAGAGAAGGTGCGCCTTGAGCTAGACCTTGATATCCAACATTGGTCAGTCTTTTTAATTCTTATATTCTTTATTATATTCTTATATTATTATTATTATTATTTTTATATAATTTATATAATTTTATATAATCAAATTTTAAAAATATATATGCATCTATACATACATACATATATATATATAATTATTATTAACTACATCCAACTGGGAATTAAGATACACAGGCACTGTGGTAGGGAGATCTATCTTGCCCTATCAGAAAGTCATCGAACACTGAAGAATGAAAAAGGAGTATCACCCAGAAAGGAATGGAGATATATGTGGGAGGAGCGAGCAGGCTGAAACACATAATAAATAAGGGACTATAGGGTACCAGAGAAAAAGATGCAATTTTTTAAAAATGGTAAAATCAAGAGAATCACATCATCAGCAAGATGACCAAGTAGTTTTCTACGATATTTTTCAACCCTCAAACCTCAAAAGAAGGAACCATAATTCAGCTATAGAATAATTATAGCAAATACAACAGGGTGAGATGACAGGGCCCCTTTGTTTTTGAAGAGGACCAATGATATCACAATGTGATAGGTGATGTCTTGACTTGCACATGCATTGGATTTAACGGAGGCAGAGCTGTACAAAGGTGTCAGCCTCACTCTCTCTTCCAGAGTCATTGAAGTCCATTGGTAGGACAAAAGTCAAGATGACTGCTGATTGCCTGAGATACAGTCAGTGACCTTGGTGTTTTGATGTCTGACCAAGCTCTAAGTGCTCCCCAATGCTAACTTCAGCTACCTTTAAAACTATTAAAACAAATTTTTTTTCTCATCCCCCCATTCTGCCAGGGGAAATCTTTACATGCTTGTGGTAGACACCCCCCCTTACTCACTAACTGGTTTGAGGCTTGTCAATTACCCTCAACCTGGTTGGCCCATCTGCCAACATGGTTTTAATACAGTATGACTCCTATGCATGCTACAGCTTCTTGGAGACACAGTTGAGAGCTGTGAATACCAAAGGTAGATAGATGTACACAGCAGAGGTGCTAGTTCTCTCCTAAATACCCCACAAACTTCAACAGGACCCCTATAAAGCATAAAAACTACATGAATTGACCCTGGAAAACTTTAATAGTTAGAGACTCCATTTAACACCCTGTAGTGGCAACCACACTGACATACCCTAAGATGGCTGCTAACACTGGTTCTTATATCTGCTTTACCAGGAAAGATAGCTATTCAAGGGGTCAACAATCTTTTTAAATTACATTCACCAGTTCAGGGGAAAGGTCAGCACCCTGAACTTCACAGAAAATAAAGAAAAAATACAAGCAGAGAGATAAAGACCAACAGACAGGACTCTGACTACCTGAATCAACTATACACTTTACATACATCTCTAGATTGGGAGAGCCTTTACATCTGAGCAGTCAGGGAGCTCTGAACATATGGCCATTCAGAAACTCGACTAGGGAATCACAAGCTCCTTCTCGTAAGTGAGCCCTCAAAGCAAAATACCAACTCAGGGTATATATACACTTCTCAGAGCCAGAAAGCATCACAACCCTTGTGACTCACTGCCTAATTAGAATTAGCAAAACGTGTGAAGACCTTCCTACAAGTAAGCCTCCGATAAGCAAGCTTCCCTAAATGGACTCCATGTGAAGCCTATTAAGAGGTGGGGAAGATCTTAAATCCCATTAACTTTATACACCTTTAGCCCTCAACCCGCTCCCATGTGCAGGACTATCAGCACAAACAAATTCTCTACTGTCAGGTTTTTCCTACTCAGTCTCTATGAAACAACCCTGCAAAAGGATACAGTCACTGGTTTTACATAGCTATATGAAGAAACCAGAAAGTGGGTGGAGCAGGGGTGGATCAGGGATAGTGGAAAGTATGCATGGTGCTCTAAGTCATAGGTTTGAGAGGGATAGGCATCAATCCTCAGGTCAGTAGCCCAATTGAGACCAATCTTCTCTCTCCAG
This sequence comes from Pseudochirops corinnae, assembly GCA_028646515.1. Lineage (NCBI taxonomy): Eukaryota > Metazoa > Chordata > Mammalia > Diprotodontia > Pseudocheiridae > Pseudochirops > Pseudochirops corinnae. Next base: position 138,454,879 of record CM053588.1, read on the forward strand.
AGGTTGCTCAGGATACTAAAGCTTGACAGACTTCCCCACATCACAATATAAGCTCCAAAGGCAAGGATGCTGAAGACACCCCAGGTTGAGGTATGGGAGGCAATGGAAAGGTGATGCATTGCAGAGTCAGAAAGATTCCCAAGGGCATAAGACAAATTGTATAAGAGGAAAAACTTAAGGACAGAGAGAGACAGACAGACAGACAGACAGAGACAGACAGACAGAGATAGACAGAGAGACAGACAGAGAGACACAGAGAGAGACAGACAGAAGCAGACCGAGACAGAGACAAAAAGAGCCTCAATAAAAACCTAGCTCACAAGCAAAGGGTAACAATAAAAAGGAAAATAAATGAAACCTAAAAGAAACTGCACAGTTTGCACAAAGATTATAATACGAAGGAGAATGAACCAATATTTACTGATGAAAGGAAAACTTCTTTGAACTTCTCAAGATTATGGAACAGTGGCAAGAAATTACAGAATAGTTCAACAGAGAAGCACAAATTTTAAAAAGAAGAATTCAGGAATGAATTTAGTGCAGAAACCAGAGTTCTCAGTGTTAAATTAAAAAAAAACCACACACACACACATACAAAATAACACAAAATTGAATACAAGATAGAGAATCTCTCCAGTTTCTCTGAGTAAAATAATAATATGTTTGTCACACTAAAATATTCAAGTGCAGGCCAATTTGGTTAAATAAAAGGTGAAAGCAACAAGGTTAAAAGAATGTGTGAATTATATACAAGCCAAAGTGAGCGATAGTAAAGAGAGAATTTGTAGAAATAATTCAAGGTCCTAAGTCTTCATAAATACAATAAAAATGATGAGCCCACCTAAATACCACAATGTAGGAAAAAATATGAAACAACTGTTGTGAACTTTTGCATATAGACAATAGAGCATCACTTAAGAGAATCCACAGATTTCTAACAGTAAAATAAAGGGAAGAAAATCTAAACCTTGACATGGTTAAATATCATAATTTCAACAACGAAGAGCGAAATTTGCAAAAATCAGGAGAAAGACCTTCATGAAGTAAAGACAATTTAAAACAGCTCAGGGTTATTCTTCATTTGAGAGAAATTGTAGGAGGCAAAGGAATTTTATAATTCACAAAGCAAAGAGGCTTGTGCTACAACCCAGAATAACATATCCTTAAAACCTTAGCCCAGTGATCGTTATCAGCATTAACAACACCAGCAACAGGTGGATGTTCAATAAAAGAACAAAATGCTAGAGGTGCTCGTGACCAAAACAGAAACGAAACAAAGGGAGATGGACCATTTATTGGACTTGTAAACACTCCAAATAACAGAAATGCAATAAGGGTAAATAAGTGTAATTATTAAGAAAATAAGTAATAAATTCAATTCTCTTTATAGTTTGTGACTTGAAAAGAGGGATTCCTCTATGTGGAGAGTGGCATAACAAGAAGGGATTATCAAGGAACCAACAGGACCTGTGGGATTTAAGATTCAAGGGCAACTTACATAATTGGGAAAAGGAAAGGTGATGAGATCAATTAATTTTCCCTGACCACCCTGAATAAATATCTTTTATGAGAGGAAATGGTACTAGGAAGACACATGGGTGGGGAAAAGAGATCAAGTGTAGAGGGGAATTGGTGAAGGGATAGTACAAGGAATCCCAGAGATCTCAGTGTCATTTTAGATTAAGCTATTAATTTATTTTAGTTTTAATAGCTTAGTAACTTAGAGACACTAAGGTGCTTAAAATACTCAAAATCTCTCAGACTCTTGGGACACCATGTATAGTCTCTCAATAAGGGGGTAGAGATGTAGTGTGAACAGAATAAGAGTATTGGAGGGGTAAAGCTTGAGGTGGGAAGCTGTCAGGGAATCTTCCTTTAGAAGTGAAGAGGAATGGGTGCCACTAAGTTTTTTTCTGGGGGTAGGAAAGGGAACAGACATTTACTAAGTGCCTACTCTATGCTAGTCACTGTGTTGAATGCTTTACAGATTTGGTCTCATTTAGTTCTCACAACTATACTTGGAAGTATATGTTATTATTACTCCCATTTTAAAATTGAGGAAATGAAGACTGACGGTTTCTGCCACAGGACAAGTGACTTGTCTAGGATCATACAGCTGGAATGTCAAAGCCTGGATTTAAACTCAGGTCTTCCTGACTTTAGGCATATGTATGCTTGCAGTAAGAAGCAGCTAGAAGGCAAAGCAAATAGAGAGTGAATGAGGAGATTTGTATGCCTGTGCTCAGATAGGAACTTTAAAGTGGCTTTTGAGTACATGGATTTGCTCACTACTTTCTCTGAGAAGGGGTTGTACTTCTGTGGGCAGCATCCCATTTAAGAGAGGGCATGTTTTTGTCCCCGAGGGCAGTCAGCACCTACAGTAGTAGGAGGAACTCCAAATTGTGTAACATGACCTTAAAAATAGAAATGGATTATGATAAAAAGTGGGGTTTAAGATTAGGTCTCAGGATTTAGAAAACTAATTGACTTCTACCACACAAGGCTGCTCCATCCAAGAGTCCAACATCCGATTCATTTCGTCATGAAAATCATGTTTTTCAGACTAGTTTTAAGACACGATATTTTTCAAGACTGAAGTACAGCAGGAAAAAAAGAGTATCTTTGCAAAAAATTGGATAAAAGAGGGAGTTAAAACTTTGTACTTTGGAAACTTAACCTCTGTGAGGGTCACAGAAACTTTAGAAAGTACTCCATAAAAACATACTATAACGGTGTTGAGTCTGGAAGTTTGTTTTATTTTTTATCTTTCCATATGCAAATTTCAATTTAATTTAATCAGAGGATGAGAGGCCAGTTTGAACCACTGTTAAGGTGTGCTATTGGCCATGTATAGTATTCCATTTCACCCATCTATAGATAGTGGGTGGTCGGGGGGAGAGAAGGAGAGAAAGGGCTGGTGTATAGGTACATTCTGACTCGAAGAGTTCTCCTTAGGGAACAAGGACAGTTTTGATGGAAAGGTTAGATCGAGATCAGATTGTGGAAGACCATGAAGGGCAAACTGAAAAGTGTGAACTTTATTCTGTGCACAAAGTGAGGAGCATAGAGAATTTCTAAACTTATTCTATATACAAAGTAGGGGGTCATAGAGTTGGGGCATGACATTGTAAAAGAAGTCAAGGCGGCAGAAAAGGACTGTGAATTGTAGAGAATGGAGACACAGGGACTAGTCAAGAAGCTGTGAGCCTCACCCTGACATGAGGTGAATTGATCTGAAATGGTAGATAGAGATGACTTGGCAGTCTGAAGATTGCTGTGTGATTCATAGTGTCACTGCTGTGACATGATGGGTCTAAGCACTAGGAAGAAAGTAGGAAGGATTATGTGGTACTCAGAGAAGGGGGTGACCAAACCTGAGCCAACAGGCAGAACTTTGAACAGAGATGGCAGAGACCCAAATGTCCTGGACTGGATATGTGAAAGCCTGTCAGGGTTTTCCCATATACTTGTTTCTCTAGGAGGTAAGTCAGGACAAAGTCAATAACTAAAAGGGAAAAGACAAACAGAAAAAAATAAGACATTTGAATAGGGAAAGGGGTTTTGAGAAAAGGGAGATTCTTCATCTGGTAGGTCCTGAGGTGTTGAGGTACCTCCTGGAATCAGGCCTGTCTGTTCTCATAATCTCTCAGAACTTCTTTATCTTTTAACCATTTTTTCCCTTCAAACTTAACTCTGCCACTTCACTGAGGATTAACTAAAGGCCAAGTTTGACATCCTTAATCCAATCATTTCTGAGTTATCAGAGAGCAAAAAAAAGAAAAGGCACAGGGGAAAAATATTGCTTAAAGCATTAACCCTTAAAGAATCAGAGGGAACAGAGAGAAGGTGACTACAATTCCATGTGATTATTCTTAGACACATACAACAAGAATGTTTCCTAGAAGCTTTAAAAAGAACTTTAAGATCATCTAGCCTAAATACTTTTTCACTTTTCAGGGTCACCGTTTTCATTCACTTTAATACTGAATCACTATGATCTTTTCCAATTTTAATATTGGGTGAGAACATGAAATATTTTATAGGTGAGGAGACTGAGTTCCAAAGATGTAATGAAGTTTTCCCAAAGTCCTTCAGCTTATTAGTTCTCTCCCCACTCACTCCACCCTTCATACTGCTCACATACAGCAACATTGGGCTGACAGATATTCATGGGAGGTTGGCACATAAGAATGTGGCTAACTATATTCTCTTTTGTCTTCTTGGAGTCTCTTGTTTGGCTCAGTTGTCTATAGACACTTGAGAACTGTATTTATTTATGTTGTCAATAAGACCGACAGGGAGAACATTCTTTGTAATATGCAGTCTTGGTGAGAAGGACAGGATAGATCAGACAAGCCTCTTTCAACAATGAAGAAGCCATCAATTCAATAAGTATTTATTTCTTGTCTGCAATATACCTGGCTTGGTGCATGGCTCAGTGGGAGATTCAAAACACATATAGTATGAAAATAATCTAATTCTATACAAAACTTTATGTGATATAAAGGTAAAGTTAATTTTCTTTTTGTTCTTTGCATGAAGAGAATCATAACAATGCTATAAATGGGAGGGGAAAACATCCCCAAAGGAGTGTGTTCTATTCTTGAATTAGAATAAAAGAAAGAAAGATACTTAAAGAAAGGAAAAATGAAAGAGAGATATTAAAATATCAGAAATACAAATGACAGGACAATAAAACATCACAGGATTCTTCATTGTGTACACTGTCATGTTAAATATTTAAAGTTAATTGAAGGTTATGATGTTTTAATATTTAAATTTTGATAAAGAGAGAAAATAAATCTAGGATATGCTGCTCAATGAACAAAAAAATGGACTGAGGAACAAAGGCTCACATATATGAAACAACTGAATGGCAGCAAAAGCTAGAATATAATGAGTTTGGAGTTGTCCTGATCCCCCTTGACCCTTTCTCTAACCATTAAGCCAGAGGGTCTCTGCCTACAAAAATTGCAATCTGTTTTTAAGAATATGTGCACATTAATTATCTGGAAACAGATAGATGTTGCTAGTGACAAATATGTCTTATGTGTTCATTAAGGTGGCATTACATTATAGGCTTTCAAAAGTAATTAAATTGCATTTCTTTAAAATTAATGCATAATTTATATATATATATATATATATATATATATATTTTACTAACGAATTAAAAGAGAAAAAACCAATCTGTTCTTAGAATCATAGAATCTCAGAGTTGGAAGGGACTTTGGAGGACATCTCTCTTAACTATAGATGAAAAAGAATTCCCTGTACTATAGAGGTCCTTAGCCTTTCTTGTGTCATGGATCACATTTGGTAAAGTCCATAGACCTCTTCTCAGAAGGATGTTTTTAAATTAAATTAATAAAATGAAATACATAGGATTACAAAGGAAATTGAATATTTTAAAATGTAATTGTTGAACTGTCTTTTAAAAGCACACATTAATGGAGACAGATTAAGAATCCCTATTCTAGCCTAATCCCCTCATCTAATAAAGAACACAAGGGAAAGAAAGGTTGAGCTAGCTGACATAATAGATAGGTTATTAGACTTGGAATCAAGAAGACCTGAATTCAAATCCTGCCTTAGATGCTTTCTACCAGGGTAGTGACTCTGAGTAGGTTATTTATTTAACCTCCCTCAGTCTGTTACCTCAATCTGTAAAATAAAGATAATAATCATACCTCCGTTGCAGAGTATTGTAAAGAGAATATGTGAAAGGAAACCAATCATTTTGAAATTAAGTTATCAAAATATATTTTTAAAAAGTTTGTGGAAAATGGATTAACAACATAATTACAACAATAATAATTATACATATACATATACATACATACACACACACACATATATACATATATGACCCCTAATTAGGTAGGGTGTAGAGCAAATATATACCTTTGCTCTACACCCTACCTAATTAGGGGTCATCCAAACTTTGCTTAAAGACCTTTTCTATCTCTCATTTGTCTTTTTAGTGAAAATGTGCTGCTGGCCACTAAACTATGTTCAAAAGGCATTAGTCCATAAAAATACTGTGGGCCCATAGCTTGTCATTAACCTTGCCCACCTTTTCTTCCTTTGTTCTGTCATTGCCACCTCTATCTTCTGTTCTTCTTCTATCACCTCATACTCTGCAAAAAGAATACAGTAACACTGGTTGCTACTTCTTTAACCCATTCTCAAATTTAGATTTAGAGAAATCTAAGTGGTAGGGGAAAAAGAAAGATATATGCAATAAATAGACTTCAATACTGAAAACCAACCCCAAAGGCCCTTGGGAACTGAAGTAAAGTCCATTCAAATCTTTTTTGTCCAGTTGCCAGCCACATCCTGTTTGGGGGCACCCTGATTGCTTTTGAAATCATAGGGACATTAGAGGACTCAACTTTACAGAGATCTGTAGAAGTCAACCTGCCCAACATTCTCATTTTACAGAGGAAGGAGGCAACCAGTGCTTGTTTGCTTTGATGTTTTAAAGCTACTTAAATGAGATGCTTATGAGGACTGGACTTTCCATCATAACATCATCTCCATTTCCAGAATAATGACATGTCCCTCTCTGCTAATTGTTTATTTCATTGTCAGTCAAGGTAGATAGAAAGTAGTACTGACATTAGAGATTTGGATAATAGTTGTGCACATTTTTTTTTTTTTTGGTATACACATATGCTGGATCATGAAGGTTCAAAAGGAAAGTGAAATCTATAAATAAATCTCATTACATGATGACACTGTAATTTCCTGTCATTATCCCAAGTGCAGCTCAACATGGGAGTTTGCTGTATAAAAGGGAGAAGGCTTAGGGATGTTCCGTTGAGCTTTTGGATAGGGACAGAGGGAAGCACAGAAAGTCGAGGTCATACACAGCTGCAGAGAATCCTCACAAACTTAACTGTTCTGCTGGTGTTTTCCTTGCCATGGAGTCTTGGTTGGGGGTGAGTTTAAGGCTATTGGGAAATTCCTAATATCCTTTTATCTTACTCCCTTTTGGTTTTTACCTGCTCTGAACCTCACATCTCTAAACCCCACAACTTTTCAACCTGCCCATCCCCTGTCTTAATGGGGGCTCCTCTCACATCTTGCAAAAATAGGCTCCATCTGCATAAACAACATGCCATACTATTCTGTCAGATATGAACCATAAGTGTTTTTTTTTTTTTTTTGCCAGTCTGTGGTTATTACCAGCACGATGGAGCTGGCAGTGCCATATGCTGAGTGTTGAATAGCAGGGGTAGGGGTGGGGTGGGGCACAAAAGCAATAGAAGTCATAGCTCAATCTTTACTTAAAAGAGAAATCTAAATGCTGGTGGTGGTGAAACATATATACATATATACACACATATACACATACACACATACATACGTATTCATACCTATACACACATATACATAATACACAGATATAGATAAATGTATATATACACATATAATATATACATATGTGTATACACACATGTCTACATGCATGTGTATATACACACAAAATATACACGTGTGTATGTATGCATATGTGTGTATGTGTCCATATTACAATAAAGAGATTAAGAATGGATGAAAAAGAAACTTACAAACTCATTTAAAAGTAATAGAAAAATTAAGGGGATCACATACACTGGATTTGGGTCCTTTCTCAAGAGATTGTAACTTGCTCAGGGTCAAACAACTGGGAAGTATCTGTCCTAGCTTGATGGCTATGAGTGACTAATAAAAAATTCAATACTAATAATGACTAACATTTTGTATAAGTTACTTTAGGTTTGCAAAGGTGCTTATATATTATCTTATTTGATCCACACAATTCCTATTTATAAATGAGGCAACTGAGGCTGAGAGAGGTTGAGTTAACTTTCCTAGGGTGATGTAGGGGATCGGGTGATACACGGAGTAAGTATCTGAGGCAAGATTTGAATACAGGTCTTACAGACTCCAAGTCCAGTACCCTATGGACTGTGCCACCTAGTTTAGTCTTTCTGGGCCTTTTAATCTTTGTTAAATTAAGAGATTGACCAAGAAGGTAGCTAGGTAGAATAGCAAATAGGCTGCTGGACTTGGAGTCAGGAAGATCTGAGTTCAAATTCTGCCTCAGACATTACTAGCTGTGCAGCCCTGGGTAAGTCATGATGTCTGTCTGCCTCAGTTTCTTCATCTGTAAAATGATACCACTTATTTACCTCGAAGGTTGTTGTGAAGATCAAATGAGATAATGTTTGTAATGGACTTTGCAAACCTACTACACTCTATGAATGATAAGTATTATTATTATTATTAGAACAGGAGTTCTTAACTTGGGGTCTTCAAACTTTAAAAAAATATATATTTTGATAGCTCTTTTAATATAATGGGCTTCTTTTATGTATCTTATTTCATGTGTTTAAAAAATACTATTCTGAGAAGGGGTCCAGAGGCTTTACCAGATAACAAAGGAGGTTGTGAAACAAACAAGATAAGAATCCCTGGACCAGAAGATATTTTAGGTCCCTCTTGTCTCTAACACCTGTAATTATATAAATTTATCTTCTATAAAAAAATAAAACATACTTGTTAACAGGTGAATAGTAAAGGCCACATAAGAGCCTACTTAAGGGAGACTTCCTGGAGAAGGGGACATTTAAGCAGGGCATAAAGTGAGGCAGGGATGTATCTCAGATAAGAGAAGGAAGACTATACTCAAGGCTGTCAGAATTGGAATGCTCTGATAAAGGTTAAACTGACTGAACCTAAAATGTGGTCAAGATGTCCAGGAAACAGAATCTGGCTTGAAATTGTTTGCTTGACTCAGAACCAGCATTCAGTTAAAGATTAGGATAAAAAAAGACTTAGTTTCATTGGCAAACCAATAACAGGCTTTAGGATTTTGCTTTAAAACATTCTGAATAATCCTATTAGCTGTGGAGGAAAATGGAGTTATTTTAATGACAGAGTATATATGTATATTTCTATCTCTACAGTTTCCCTCTGCCAAGGTCTCAAGGAGATTAATCACACCAGCTAAAGTCAATCCTCTTTGTGGAACTCATCCCTATCTGAGAGGAAGAATGGGGGAAGGGTGCTAAAGAGCGGCATAGGCTGTTCCTCAGGGATTAAATCTTGATAAATGCCCCAGCTCCATATCCTGGGAGGGCATAGTGACTGGCATAGAGCCTGAGGCCAAATCAGGCCACAGATGGTCTTGTCTTCTTTGAGAGTTTTCCCATCTCTTTTGCACCTTTCATTTAGCCCATCTCAAAACTTGATTCACATTCATCAGAGAAGTTTCTCACAGTCTCTAAAATTCAAATCCATGGGTTATCTTTTCTGGAAAACCTTCTGAATTGTGGAATTCCACTGAGAAATAGAACAGTGTGAAGGGAGATAACCACTTGAGATTATCTCCTGAGACTTGTTTAGGACACAATGATATGTGGATTCACTGGAGAAACGCCAAATCTCTTGGATTTGTGTGTGTGTGTGTGTATACATATCTATCTGTCTCTCTGTCATATCTCTCCTTCTATCATCTATTTATCTGTGTATCTCTATATACCCATCCATCCATCCATCAATCCATATATCTATCTATATATCCATCCATCCATCCATCCATCTATCCATCTATCTATCCATCTCTCTCTCTCTCTCTCTCTCTTTCTCTCTATCATCTATCTATCTATCTATCTACCTATCTATCTATCTATATCTGCATATAATAGCCTCAGGTTTCCAAGGAAAGAATGTTGCTACTTAGACTTTGTTTAGTTATTCCATAAATGTTAACTCCCCTCCCTTTCCTCTAGCTTCAAAGCTGATTGATCCTCAGGCATGGAGACATGGATGCTGGCATGAGAAAGAGTACTGTATGCCTTCAAAGCTGTCATTTCCACCCCTCTGAATTACTTACAAGTATCAGACATGTTTGCTACCAGAAATATCTCTCCTATATGTTATTATGACTCATGTTCTCTTGGATGATATTTAGGACTTGGCAAATCTAGTAACTGGAATCCAGGGGAGGAGACAAGCTCTGTGGAAATTGAAGCTGTTGATGAAAAGATAGAGGTATAAGGTTGAAATGAGCACATAAGTATACATATATTAACACATATGGGGCAGATAGTGGTGCAGTGGGTAGTGTGCTGGGCCTGGAGTCAGGAAGACTCATGTTCCTGAGTTCAAACCCAGCCTCAGACACTTACTAGTTGAAAACTGAAAATAAATAAATTCTGGAAAAAAAAATTACCTGGGTGAGTCATTTAACTCTGTTTATCTCAGTTTCCTTATTTATAAAATGATCTGGAGAAAGAAATGACAAACCACTCCAGTATCTTAGCCAAGAAAACACCAAAAGCAGTCAGAAAGAGCTGGACATCACTGAACAAAACAACAAATTAATATATGTAGTGAGTGGTGGTATACTATTGGCCAACAGAGCCTGTTTCACATTTTGTACAAATATGTGAGGCAGTATGAAGTAGTGGATAGAAAAGAAGCCCCAGAGCCAGGAAAACTTGGAGTCTAGTCCTGCTTCTGACACATTCTGGCTGTGTGACCCTGGTTAAGTCAATTAACCTCTCAGTGCTCCAGGTAATTTTTTTTTTCAGAATTTATTTATTTTCAGTTTTCAACATTCATTTCCACAAGATTCTGAGTTCCAAATTTTCTCCTCATCTCTCCCCTACCCCCACCCCAATATGGATTACACTCTGATTACCCCTTCCTTCAGCCTGCCCTCCCTTCTATCACTCTCCCTTGTCTTCTTGCCCCTTACTTTCTTGTAGGGCAAGACAGATTTCTATACCCCATTTCCTGTATAACTTATTACCCAGTTGCATGTAAAACAGTTTTTTGACATTTCTTTCTAAAAACTTTTGAGTTCCATATTCTCTCCCTTCTTTCCTCTCCACCTATCCCCATTGAGAAGACAAGCAATTCAATATAAGTTATACATGTGTAGTTCTTCAAAACATTTCCATAATAGTTATATTGTTAAAGACTACCTATATTTCCCTCCATCCTATCCTGCCCCCCACTTATTCTATTTTCTCCTTTGACCCTGTCCCTTTTCAAAAGTGTTTGCTTCTGACTATCCCTTCCCCCATTCTAACCTCCCTTCTCAGGTAAACTTTTAAGACTATAATTTGCAGAACTCCTGTTTATCTGCTTTGATAGAGGAAGTTTTATCCCAGAGAGGGCTCTCTACAACGATGGGATCACAAGTCTGGACAGGTATCTGTCTGTCTCTCATCTATCTATCTATCTATCTATCTATCTATCCATCTATCTACCTATCTATTTTATTAGTTAAATATGACTTTAAGACTTCACTAAAGTGGAGAGACAACCTTTGCTTTTGTAATGTTATGGGAACAGAGGGCAAGATCTGCTAGGTCTTACCAAACTGGAAAGGCTTTTAAAGTGTGGACTCCGTAAGGAATGGTGTTTCTGTTGGCTCACAAACTAGGTAAGATAATGGTGGTGGTGATAATGATGATGATAATTAATAATAATCAGCATGTTATAGTTCTTTAAGTTGTGTAAAGACTTTATAAATATTATCTTATTTGATCATCAAAATAATCCTGAAGGTAGGGGCTATTAATATACTCATTTAACTGATGTGGAAACAGAGTCAGACAGAAGTTAGATGACTTGCACAGGGTCACACAGCTAGCAAGTATATGAGGTAAATTTGAAATCAGTTCTTTCCAACTCCAGACTCAAGATTCTAGTCACTATTCCACCTCGCTGCTTCTGTCAAGTCAACTATATAAAGTCCTGTAATGTTAATGGGATTTAAGATCTTCACTGCCCATTAACAGGCCTCATGTGGAGGCCATGAAGGGAACCTTGCTTAGGGGAGGCTTGATTATAGGAAGACTTTCACACATTTTTGCTAATTTCTAATTAGGCACTGAGTTAAGGGTTGTGATGCCTTCTGGCTCTGAGAAGTATATGTATACTCTGAGTTGGTATTTTGCTTTGGGGGCTCACTTATGAGAAGGATCTTGTGATTCCCTGGTCAAGATTCTGAGTGGCCATACTGCTCAGATGTAAAGGCTCTCTTGATCCAGGGATGTAGTCGATTCAGGCAGTCAGAGTCCTGTCTGTTGGTCTTTATTTCTCTGCTTGTATTTTCTCTGAAGTTCAGTATGCTGACTTTTCCCCTGAACTAAAAAATGTAATAAAAAAATATTGTTGACCCCTTAAACAGCTATCTTTCCTAGTAAAGCAAATCTAAGAACCTGTGCTAGCAGTCATCCTGGGTATGCCAGTGTGGTTCCTATTAGAAGTCCCATTATTAGAAGTTTAGTAATAGATGGGAAAAAAATTTCAGTCACAGCAAAAGACAAAAATTGTGCCTACTAAGGGGAAGAGGGCTCCACTTTGTATTTGTGGTGATGGTAGTAATACATACATACAAAGTAATGGATCTTTGATGTACATATAATGTCATCATAGATTTAGAGCAGGAATATTGAAGGCTATTGAGTCTAACCACCTTATTTTCCAGTAGATAAAACAGTCTTTGAGAGGTGATGGGCAGAATCATGATTTAAATCCAGATATTTTGACTATAACTGGGCAACTAGGAAGTTCAATGGATAGAGTGTCACCAGGCCTAGATTCAGGAAGACCTCAGTTCAAATCTACACTTAGACCATTGCTAGGTGTGTAACCCGAGGCACATCACTTAGCTCTGTTTGCCTCAGTTTCTTAATCTGTAAAATAAGCTGGAGAAGAAAGTGGCAAGCTGCTCCAATATCTCTGCTAAGAAAACTCCAAATGGGGTCAAAATTTTGACTTCATAGGGAAGTACTCTTTTAATTGCTTCCTAATTTGTGAATATTTTTGTAAATCAAATATTTAATCTAGTTATACTGAAAAATATTTTTCCTTGTCTGTTATAATGAGCAGGTACAACACAATTGTCACATTGGAGACCCATATATGAATATTGTCTTCAGACAGCTGAGAGTTTACACCTTTAAGCACCAAAACTTTGAGTCATTTTATATTAAAATCTTTCTAGAGATTGTCTTTATTTCTTTAACTTCAACAATTATATAATTATTCAACAACAACAAAAAAACCCCAATTAATTAATATCTTAAATAAGGAGAAAAACTTATTCCAAATTTGTTGCCCTTTAAACAAGGTAGAACAAAATCAACCAAATGAAAACCAAACAAACAAAAATGCTTTTGTTCTAAGTCTCCTTCTAGGCCTACCTGCTTGAAATTCCACCAACTTTGTCCCTATGTATTTTCCTTCTTCCTTCCCATTCCTGCCCTCCCCCCCTCCCCAACTCGTTGCCCCCAGGTTGTTGTCACAGTTCAGGTTTTGCTGGATTTTTTTAATCACCTCTATAGATCCTCCCACTTTTGGGGGATGCTTTGTATTTATATTTGTCATTGATGGCACCATAATACCCCATTATATTGTTAAGCCAAAATTTATTTAGCGTTTCATCACTTGTTGGACATTTGACTTGTTTCTAACTGTTTTTTTAAAATTTTTTTAAAATTTACTTATTTACTTTTAATTTATAAGATTCAGTTCCACAATCACTTAAGTTTCAGATTTTCTTCCCTCCCCCCCACCCCCGCCATGGTGGCGTGCAATCATGTATAGGATCTGCAAATACTTTCACATTGTACAATAATTTGGTCATATAGAAGGGTTGTAACCAAAGAGTGATCACTGGGAAAAGAAAAAAAGAAAAGAAAAACCAGACATGAAAGAGAAGGATAACGTTTTTTGCTTCAGTCTCCATTTAAACTATAGTCTTTCTATATCTTTCTCTGAATTTAGGTATCTCCTTCCACCCTGAGGCTTGTAGAGTTGTCTTTAGCTATGCTTTGTTGAGGATAGTGCAGTTTATCAAGGTTGGTCATCATATGTACAATGTGTCTGTGATTGTGTACAGGTTTTGCCTGGTTCTGCTCTTCTCACTTAGCAT
>CM053588.1:138469323-138490466 GCA_028646515.1 Pseudochirops corinnae
CTTCTCAGGCAGGCTCACTGTAGTAGAAGGGTGGGGCTGTGGTTTGCTGATTGGCCGGGTGGTTCTAAAGCACACCTGGGCTTTTATTGTTAGCTCTTGCTGGCTCCACCCACCTGGGTTTAGCCTCCATACAGTACAATCTCCCTTCCCCCTTCCTCAGTGATTTCCAAGCCTGGGGCTGTTTACCGTAATGCAAGAATGTACTCTAGGTGGGGCTTTTACCTCTTGATTTTTTTGTGTGTCAGGGAGGGGGATGAAAGCCCCTAGATTTCATTCCTCCATCCCAACTTCTGAACGTCTGGGCATGTAGCTTCAAAAATCCAGGCCGCGGGTTGCTAGCCCCAGGAAAAACCACTGACCCTGCTATGTGCCCTGCGTTCCCTCCTACCCAGTTCTGTTGGTCCTCACCTCAGCTTCGAGAGGGCTGCAGATGACTCCAGCTGGGTGAGTCTGCTGGGTGGGGCTTCCCAGTCTGCTGCACTCTGCTCTCAGCTCCGAACTGGTGCCACTCCTGTGTGCTCCGTTCTCCCTGCCCCGACCTGATTAGGCACTTCTCTGGGCTGGGAATCTGTCATTCTCTGTCTCACTATGGGTTCTGTCACTCTTAAATCTGCTCAAATTTACTTTTTAGTTCCCAAGGATGAAATCCTTGGGGAGGTTGGAGAAGTCACTGCTTACTTTCCGCCTCTTAGCTCTGCCCCCCGTTTCTAATTGTTTACCTTTACAAATACAGCAAATACAAACATTTTGGACACAGATAGTTAACCCTTTTTACTTTGGAGACAGAGTACTAGCAATGGAATCATTGGTTTGAATAAACACACACACATACAAGCACACATACTTCTGCACTTCTGAATCAGGTTCTTTGAAATGTGTCTCAACAAATGGAGGGGGAGTTGTGTGTAACAGGGTAGAAAAGAGTTGGAGAATGTACTTTTTGTTTGTTTGTTTTTTATTGATCAGTTCTTACCCACAGGAGAAAAAAAATGATCAAAGGTACATATAAAAACTTCTTTATCTAAGGTGTTTTTTTAACCTTAAAGTAATCTGAAATATTCAGCTTAGCTGCTTTGTAAATTGAGAAAAAGAAGATAAAAAAACATTAAGTACAATATTAACAAAAACTGAACAACATACATGGTATATCACGGAATAAATGTACACTGGGGAAGGTGGTGATTGAAACACAACATTGAAAGGGATGAAGGGCAAGGAAATAGGGAAGAACAAAGGAGAGGGGGGAAAGAAAAAAAAATCATGGGAGAGACAGATTTATAGAAAAAGGAGTAATGGAGGAGCCCTACATAAAATAGGGAGTAAGAGCCAAAGAAAGAGCAGCTATGTGGATTCTGAGGTCAGTGTTTGAGGTCATACCATTGTTCTCTTGGGATACGGGCTTGTGGGTATTGCCATCTTTCAAGTGTCTAGCTTTATTTTGTTCTTTCCCCAGCATTGCTTATGCTTCTCTAGTTCTTAAAGTAAACCTCTAAATGAAATAAACAGAACCACCCACCATGGGGTACTTCTTGCTGGACATGCAATCCCAGGGACCAGATGGAAGGAAATCAAAGGCTGGTCCCCAAGCTAAGGGAATATAGGATCTGCCTACAGCTAATACCCCATAGGGCTGAGGTCACCCATAAAGAAGCAGATTCTAAACTGGGAATAGGTAGAAGAATCCTTGGAAAGTAGTCTGGTCCCTAGATACGCTCCATCTGGTGGGCTCTGAGGTCCAGCTGTACTCTACTGTTCCAGATTCCATAACAAGAAAGCAAGCGAGAACAGTTATTATTTCTACCAAGGTAGAAAACAAACAGCAGGAGCAGCAGAAGTTTTGTGGCACAGCGGCCTAAGAACTGCAAGTTGTTACCTAGATGTTATTGATTGAGTGCACCTGTCTGTCTTCATTTTAAACTGTGTGCTTGATTGCTGGCAGGTTTATAGGATTATGGGTTTAATTGGATGCCTGTGTTTTACTAGATGTAAGTGAAATTTATGACTGTGGGGCTTGTGGTACCCAGCTTTACCTCAGCCATTGCGGTCCCTGCTGGGAGATCAGAGGCATGGGAGCCAATAAGAGAGAGCACTCAGGCTGGCATGCCAACGAGGCACCTCTGGGGCTCTGCAGGCTGGCTGAGGGTCACACAGAGAGCAGACAGAACTGGAGCTGAAGCCAGGGGCTTCTACACGCAAGAGCTCCCTTGACTCTCTGGCCTCTTCTGAAGCAAAATTGAGGCAGTAACTGACTTCCCAAAGAAATTATTGATATTTTGTTAGATCCTGAAATGTTGGTGATACAAAGCAAACTTCTCAGGGTAGGAATGAGGTCTGTGTGAAGACCTTTGTAATTCTCATTGTTTTAGCTAAACTGTTAAGAGACAGCTTCTTTAGGGGGCTGAAGGCTTTGCCAGGCTGGGGAGCAGACCACCCAACTGAGAGAAAATCATTGCTTTAGCTGTTTGTTGTTTTTGTTGTTTAGTCATTCAGTCATGCTCAACTCTTCCTGCCCCATGGATCATAACACATCGGGCCCTTCTATCCTCCATCATCTTCCTAATTCTCATATTCCTTACCTCCATAGCTCTAACTAGCCATCTCATTCCTTTCCACCCCTTTTTATTTTTGCTTTCAATCTTTCCCAATGTCTTTCTTGACATCTTTTTCTAATGAGTCCTGTCTTCTTATTATGGGGCCAACGTATTTAAGCTTCAGTTTCAGTCTTTGTCCAGCCAATGAATAATCTGAATTAATTTCTTTAAACATTGACTGATTTGATCTTTTTGTTCTCTAAGGGACTCTCAAAAGTCTTCTCCAGAATATTTTTAATGATATCCATAAGACTTTATGTTTATATGAGACTTTTTAATGTGTTGAAGGATTTTCACATCTATTATTTTACAGAATCACACAATAAAGGAGCTGAAAGGGACTTTTGGAGACATCTATTCCTACCTGAACAAGAATCCCTTCTACATATTTACCAACAAATTGTCATCCTTCCACTGTTTAAACACATCTAATGAAAAGGAGCCTCCCTGTTACTATTTCCTGAGGCATCCCACTCCACTTTTGATCAGCTCTACTTATTAGATCTTTCCTTACATCACATAATTTTTCACTACTAACTCTGAACTCCCTCTTCTTGCCAGCTGCCTTGCCAACAACTCCAGAGACCATCCCATAGAAGGCTCAACCCTTTCAACTCAGAAATGATTGCTCTGGTACCATAGTGGGCCTGACTGGTGAATGTTTGATATGTTGACTGATATAGTGGGTTGAGAAGCCATGATTCACTTTACTCTCCTATCATCTTCTTTCTAGACAACTTACTTCCATTTAGTGCTTACTTGCTCAACACCACTCTTTCTAGTTCTAGAACTACAATCAAATCACTATAGCTGCTGATACTGGAAAAAGTACACTCATACACTCACTGATAATGTGCCACTCTCTAACTTTCCAAGCTGAGTGATATCCCTGCCTGGCCACCACTTTCCTGTACTGACATTTTTATATTAAGAATGTAAGCTCCTTGTAAGGTGAAGTTTAGTGTAAGGTGGATTTTAGCATGTGTAAAGTGGATTGCTGTTATTATTTCTTAGAGTTCAGTTTCCCAGGATCTATAATCATAACAATATCTTGTTCCCAGGTATTAGATATGAGTTGTCATAATTGTGGTTCACAACATCTCCACCATGCCTGTGCAAAATTATATAATGATAAATAATATAAACATCCACTGTGGCTGTGCAGTGAGATACAGGGATAGAGTGATATAAACTTGTGAGGCTATTGCTGGCAATATGCCTTCTTTGTCTGTTGCCCCTATAAAATAGGTGGGCATTGATCAGTGAATGGGGAACCTTAGGGTTGAATACACAAACTGGAATGCTGTGTGCCTTGAACAGCCCACATCAAAACTTGGTGGGGAAAATCTATGTGTGCCTCCATTAAGACTTGAGCCTGTCTCGACTGACCCCATCGAGATGTAGAGGTAGATGCCCCCTCCCCCCCTTGCTGGTTCTTGGGAGAAGGGTGATTAAGGAGAGCTATAGGAGTTTGTGCAATGATTATCAGCTTCTCTTGTGAGAAAACTAGACTAGAATAAAGTTAGATTACTAACCCTTTCTTAGTGTCTCTCTGACCAGATCAAGAGTGAACCTCAATAACAAGAAAGCAAGCAAGAACAGTTATTTCTACCAAGGTAGAAAACAAACAGCAGGACCAGCAGAAATTTTGTGGCAGAGCAGCCCTTCTGTGTGCTAGTGTTATTTGTCTTACATTCCTCAAAGGCACTGTCATTGCTTTTGTGTTTGCATCCTCAATTCACAGCAGTGACGAGTACCTAGATAGAGCTCAATAAATAAGTTTTCATTTGTTCAGTTCTTCCATTGTCCATTCATTTATCTTGAATGTTGACTGATACTGAACTTGCGGTTTGATAGCCTTCTTTACATGCACCTAAATGAATTATCATCTACTCCTTTTTTATACCTTTATCCACAAGTATAGCATCAAAGAATGTCAAAAACATCTCTGAAATCTATGCATAATGCGCCTACAGCATTGTCCTTACTTGTTAACTCAGAATGAGTATGGACATTGGAGGTCAGGGGGCTCCTGTGACTCAGGACCATGTCCTCCCTTTTGCCACTATGTGCTACTTCTAACGTGGTTGGCATACACATTGGATACTACTCAGCAAAAGCACTCCATGGCCCATCTCTAGGCATTTTGACTGACTGATCCTCATGCTCTCCTCACCTCTACCTCCTTGATTGCCTTCCTTCAAGTCCCAGCAAAAATACCACCTACTACAGAAAGCCCTTCCTGATCCCACTTAATTCAAGCTCCTTCCCTCTCAAGATTATTTCCAATTTATCCCATATATAGGTTGTTGGGTTTTTTTGGCTTCATTTGCTTCTTGTTTCCCCAATAGAATGTGAGCTTCTAAAGGTAGGGACTATCCTTGTGTTTCCTTTTATTCACAGTGTTTAGCACAGCTGTTCTCAACCTGTGGGTCACGACCCCTTTGGGGGTCAGATGATCCTTTCACAGGGGTCACAGGGGTCACCTAAAAGCATACGAAAACACATATTTCTGATGGTCTTAGGAACCAAGACACTGCTCCTCTCTCTGTCTCCATGCAGGTCTGCCCATATGCAGATATGCTACATACAAGTATTAAAGGGTTGTGGAATAAGGAAGGTTGAGAACCACTGGTTTAGCACAATGTCTGGCATACAGACAGTGCTTACTAAATATTTATTGGCTCAATGAGTATCACCTTTTTTCAAACATTCCTAGAAAAAAAAATCCGTCTATCTTCTGAACTACCCTGTCTCTTATCTTATTCACTTTTTAAACCTTGTTGTCAGGGATTATCTCCCCTTTAAATGAAACTGTTCTCATTGAGGTTACCAACTACTGATTCAGGGAACCTAGTTTCAAATTATGCTTCTGATACTTATTACCTCTGTGACCTTGGGGCAAGTTGATTCACCTCCCTGTGCCAGTTTTTTCAACTAAAATGCTCTCTTCAAGTTCTGTGTCTCTGATCCTATAATTTTAATTGCTAAATCTTATTGGCTTTTCTCAGTCTTTATTTTTTTTACACCTCTGAACATCCCTTCCTCTTAGCTACTCAGGCCCTTAGCTTTCCAGAGACTTCTCTCTTCTGATTTTCTTCTACCTGTCTGAACATTCCTTTTCAGCTTCATTTTTTGAATTATCATCCATGTCTTGCCCACAACTGTGAGTGTGCCTTAAGGCTCTTCCTTAGACCTTCTCCCCTCCCCTCTTCTTCCCTCCTCTCCTCTCCACATAATTATTTCTTTGGAGATAACTCCTAATTCTGTGTTCCCATATCTAATCCCTCTACTAAGATCCAATCCCAAATCCTTAAATGTCAATTGGACATCCACAACTGGATGGTCCTTAGGCATCTCAAATTCAATATGTCTGGGATGGGTTTTATTATATCTCACCTCTGGCTCAGTCTTCTAAATTTCATTATTTCTGTTGAGGGCTTTACTGTCCTTCTAGTCTCCCAGGTTTGCAGCATCAGAAGCATCCCCAGCCCTTCACTTTACTTCACCCCCCCCCCATATTTAATCAGTTGTCAAGTCCTATTGATTCTAACTACCACAATGCCTTTCCCATCCATCCCTTTCAGTCACCACTCAGGCTTATGCCCATACCACCTGTCACCTGGACTATATCAACTACTTGCTAATTAGAGCCTCACTTCAAGTCTCTCCTCTATCCAATACACTCTCTATATAACTGTCAAAATAATCTTAGAATCAAAGAATAGTGGATTTAGAGTTGGCAGGGTCTTTAAAGGTCAACTTGTCCAAACTTTTTATTTTACAAATGAGGCGATCCGGTCTCTAAGACTGAGTGACTTGTCAAGGTCAGACATGTTTTAAGTGGTAGGATGAGGACTTGAACCTATGTCCTCTGAATTTAAATCACATGCAGTTTCTACTGTGCCACATTGCCTTCTACTTCTTAAAGGCCCAGTCTACATCCTCTGCACAAGAAGATTTAGTTGCCATGTATTGCATCTAGGATAAAATAAAACCCCCATCTTGTTATTTAAAGCCTTTACATTTTTACTCCAGTCTACATTTTCCAGGCTTATTTCACATTACTACCTTTCATATTCTCTATGTTCCAAACTACTTGGCCTTCTTGCTATATTGTGTGAACTTGATATTTCTCTTGTCTTTCTCTAGGACTTTGCAGGAGTTCTTTCTTTCTTTCTTTCTTTCCTTCTTTCTTTCTTTCTTTCTTTCTTCCTTCCTTCCTTCCTTCCTTCCTTCCTTCCTTCCTTTCTTTCTTTCTTTCTTTCTTTCTTTCTTTCTTTCTTTCTTTCTTTCTTTCTTTCTTTCTTTCTTCCTTCCTTCCTTCCTTCCTTCCTTCCTTCC
This sequence comes from Pseudochirops corinnae, assembly GCA_028646515.1. Classification (NCBI taxonomy): domain Eukaryota; kingdom Metazoa; phylum Chordata; class Mammalia; order Diprotodontia; family Pseudocheiridae; genus Pseudochirops; species Pseudochirops corinnae. Next base: position 138,476,259 of record CM053588.1, read on the forward strand.
TCCCTCCCTCCCTCTCTCCCTCTCTCTCTCTCTCTCTCTCTCTGTCTCTCTCTCTCTCTCTCTCTCTCCCTCTCTCTCTCTCTTTTTCTCTTTTGTCTTTTTGGAGGGAGGAAGGCAGGGAAATTGAGGTTAAGTGAATTGTCCAAGGTCACAGAGCTCATAAGTGTTAAGTGTCTGAGGCTGGATAGGAACTCAGGTCCTCCAGGGCTGGTATTTTATTCACTGCGCCACCTAGTGGCCCCTACAAGCTGTTTCTTTTATCTGTAATATACTTCCTCCTCACTCTTCCCTCTTAAAAGACAGCTGGTAGTACAGTGGTTAGAGCCCTGAGCCTGAACTTTGAAAGAACTGAGCTGAAATATGGCCCAACACTCTTATTAATTCAGTAAGCATGAATTTCTTAAATTCAGTTTCTTCAACTGTAAAATGGGGACCCAGGGTTTTTGTGAGGATCAAATGAGACAATATTTATAAAGTCTTTAGCACAGCTACTGGCACACAGTAAGAAGTATATAAATGTTAGTTCTTAACATTATTAGAATCCTTGGTTTCTTTAAGGATTTATTCATGTGTCACCTCCTATGGAAAGCTTTTCCTGATCCCCATAATTATTAGTGTGGTCTACTCTCCAAATCATCTTGTAAACACATATCTGATTACGTGTTGTATTCCCTAATCTAAGGTAAGTTCCTTTAGGGCATTTGACTATATATATATATATATATATATATATATATATTTTTTTTTTTTTTCCATTTTGTATTTGCATCCTTAGCACCTAACACATCATGTTGGATGTAGTAGATGCTTAATAAATGCTTTTCAGATGGGGTGGGATGAGTGTATAATAGAAAATCCATAGGATCTGCATCCAGAAGACCTGTATCCAAATACTACCTCTGATATTTCTTTCCTATGTGACCTTGAGCAAACCTCTTAACATTTCTTGGCTAGCTTCCTCAGCTATAAATTGATGGTGTTAGATTAGATTTGAAGAATCTATCAAACACAACCTCTATGCTACATTGCTCATTGAGGTTTACAATATCTATGAATGAAACCTAAACCAAATTAAATTGTAATTGGGAAATATTTAACAAAAGAATAAAAATACAATAGCACATAGATAATTTTAATATGTAGTTTTCTAAGTCAATAAATACCCTGCAGGGATCCTTCTATTTGGTTTAGTGACTCCCTTTTGATGGGAATTGGCACCCCTGAAATAGATGTTTTCTGGGGTCAGGGAGGTCTGTTCTCCTCTCTAAGTGAGGACAACTTTTCTGTCTCTTGCCCCAAGTACAAAAGTTCATATTTATAACTTTTCTTTCAGAAGGAAAGCAAAAGCTGAAAAAAGTTTAATAAGTTATATGTTATCATCATCCCATCCATCTGTAGATAGAAAAGTAAATTGAAAAATACAGGAAAGGATTCTGGGAAGATGGTGGAGTAGGTCAGAAAATTCCAGGTTCTCAAGATTTTCCCCCATGAAAGAGATAAAATAGCAATTTAGGGTGAACAAAATATGGGTAAAAATAACTAAGAATAGGGCCACAACAGGGCTACAATTTGAGAATATCAGAAGAAAAACCCCAGGACTGCATGTGGAACCTGTGAAGAGAAAATATTTCTAGAATAGGGTCCACTTTAACAAGGAGCAAGCCCTATGGATAATTGGGTTGGGAGACCTCCCTGCCACCACCACCATAACTTTTACCTGTAGGATAGTGAGGAGAGTTGGGCATCTGAGCCAGGGAAGATCCAGGGAATCTCTGTGGACAAGGGAATCTCTGGGACATGCCAGACCCAGCTGTTCTGTGGAGAGCTGCAGAGGTGAGAAGGAACCAGCAAGCACCAGGTGAGTACAGAAGCAGGGGGGCAGAAAGCCCCTGGCTGTGGTAACTTACAGGAGGCTGGAAGTTTGGCTTTGATTTCAGCCTAGAGGGGAAAACTTAGATTTGGGCCAAGATGCACCATCCCACATACCCCAGGGATAGAGGTGATTACAAACATTAAGATATTACTATAAAAGAATACACTGACCAAGGAGAAAGAGTCCAACCATAGAAAGTTATGATAGGAATAGAGAAGACCAGGGTTCATCTTCAGAAAAGAATATTGAAGCTAAGAAACCCTCCTCTACGCAAAGAGTAATGTCAAATGATCACTTGCCCAAAAAAGAATTCATAGAAGAACTTTAAAAAGACTTTAAATGTCAAATGAGAAAGCTAGAGAAAAAAAAAAAAGATTGTCATTAGTAATTGTGTAGTTCATAAGAAATATTGGGGTAGACCTTAGTATGATATGACTGTAAAAAGTAAAGCCATTTAGGAACAACTAAAAAGCATAATTATTTTATTCAAATGAGGGCAAGAGGAAGAATCAATATAAAAGATTTATATGGGGGAGAAGGACTGGTAGTTTTGGTAACCTACTTTCATCAGGAATGGATTTAAGAGGAAACAATACATATATATCTAGAAAAATATAAAAGTCTTTTAAAATCTGAAGAAATAAAGTGGTAAGGGGATAGAAATGGAAGAGAGGACAAGGGAGGGATCTCTAAGAGGGGAGGGTGAGGGAATAGGTTAAAGGGAGGGTATAGAAGGGTGCTTAGATCAATGGGAATAGGATAAGGGAGAAATCTCTAGAGGGCAGGGAGAGTAAATATTCTATAGGGGACTGCGGAAGGGTGTTTAAATTTATGGAAATGGAAGGACAGGGGAGGGATCTTTGGAGGAAGGTAGCTAAATAATAGAAGGGCAAGGTAGCAGGTAGAAGAAAAGTAGAGGGAGGGAGCCAAGATGGTGGCATAGAAGCAGGAAAACTCCAAAAGCTCCCCCTATAACCACCTCAAATTTTTTAAAATGTTTTTTTATATATTTTTAAATATATTTTATACTTTAAAATATGACTCTAAACAAATTTTAGAGCTAGAGAACCCACAAAGTGACAGAGAGAAAGAAATCTCCCCCTGAAGGCACCCCGGCAGGCTGGCAGGAAGGGTCCATTGCAGTGTGGTGGGAGCCAAGCCCAGCCTCACATGAGCCTGTTGTTTTAGCCCCAGGGTGGTCCCCAACAACAACAGGCTGGAGTAGATGTTGGGAGAATGGATCACCAGCAGATGTGGCATTTGCCAGAAATATCAACCCATAAATGCCAAAGACAAAGTAAAAGGTCAGTGTAGAACTCTGTTGGAAATTGCAGGGGGGAGAAGGCACGGTCTGGCCTCTGCCCCCAAAAGAAGAAGCAGTGGAGGTCTGGCTGCCCTGTAGCCACCTCCATGTGGCTCCTTCAGAGCTCCCAGCCTGCAGATTGTAGGCAGGCCAAGCAACCATTCAGAGGGTAATCCCTCTTGCTTTAACCTGCCTGGATCTGGATTGTGGTCTTGAGTGGTGGTCTTGAAGTGTGTGACCAGTGATCCAGTGAGCTAGAGCTCAAGGAAAATTGTCCTGATATTTTAGAACCAGGGTGCAAAATAGAAATTGAAAGAATTTACCAATCACCTCTTGAATAAGATTCTCAAAAGAAAACTCCTAGAAATATTTTAGCCAGGTTCTGGAGCTCCCAGATCAAGGAGAAAATATTATAAGCAGGCAGGAAGAAACAATTTGAATACTGTGGAAACACAATCAGGATAACACAGGATCTAGCAGCTTCTACATTAAGGGATCAATGGGCTTGGAATATGACATTCTGGAGATCAAAGGAGCTAGGATTAAAACCAAGAATCACCTACCCAGCAAAACTGAGTATAACATTTCAGGGGGAAATGTGGTTATTCAATGAAATAGAGGACTTTCAAGCATTCTTGATGAAAAAACCAGAGTTGAATAGAAAATTTGACATTCAAATACAAGAAACAAGAAAAGCATGAGAAGGTAAACATGGAAAATAAATCATAAGGAACTTATAAAAGTTGGACTATTTGCATGCCAACATGGAAAAATAATAATTGTAACTTTTGAAACTTTTCTCTGCATGTGGATAGTTGAAGGCAATATAAATGTAAATATATACATATATATGTCTATATAGGAGGGTATGTATACATGTGAATACATATGTGAGTGTGCATATTTATGTGGACAGAGGGCACAGGATCAATTGAATAGGTAGGGATGACATTTATTTATTTATTTATTTATTCATTTATTTATTCATTTATTTATTTTAGGGATGATATTTAAAAGGTGAGATTGAGAAGTGAGAGAGGAATATGATGAGAGGAGATGGGGAGAGACAGAATGGGGTAAATTATGTCATAGAGAAGAGGCAAGGGATAACTGTTACAAGGGAGGGGAAGAACAGGAAGTATCTTGCCCTACAGGAGAGTAGGGGCAAAGGGGATGACGAAGTGGGGGGGTGATGGAGGGGCGGATGTTTTGGCAGGGGAGGGTAGTTAGAAAAACACACTTTTGTAAAGGGACAGGGTCAAGGTAGAGAATAGAACAAGTGAGGGGCGTGATAGAATGGAGGGAAATATAGTCAGTCTTTCACAATATATCCACTATGGAAAGGTTTTGCCTAACTACATATGTACAACCTGTATTGAATTGCTTATCTTCCCAGTAAGGGTGGGTGATGAGGGAAGAAGGGAAAGAATCTGGAATTCAAAGTTTTAAAATCAAATGTTTTTTAAATTATTATTATTATCATTATTTTTACATGCAACTGGAAAATAATATATACATGCACTGAGGTATGGAGATCGATATTTCCCTCCTGAAAATTAGGAGAGGGTATGGGGGAAGATGGAGAAGAGATCAGATTGGGGCAGGGGGTATACAGTGGGATTGCTGTTTTGAGTTGCTGGGTAGGGGAAAGATGGGGAGAAAATTTGCAACTCAAAATGTCGTGGAAACGAATGTTGTAAACTAAAAATAAACATAAAATTTAATTTAAAAAAAGAAAAGTAGAGGGGTCATAAAGAATAAGAAATGAGAGATAAGCACAAACATAAAAACAAAGATCAGGAGTAGAACTTGTTAGGGAAAGTATATGTCTATGTCTACATATGCATATGTGTGTATACATGTATATACATATATACATATATATATTAATATATCCTCACTTAATTGTAGCCTAGAGGGGAGGGCAAAAAAAAAAGAACAAAGCAAAAAGTACACAGCAAAGAACAAAATAAAACTTACAAGGAAGCAAAGCAAAGAAGGATAGCTCTCAACACAATGTGTAGTATTTATCATGCAGGCTTTCCTGTAATGAAAATTTATCTTTACACATTTAGAATTCTCTCTTATGTTCTGCTATGCACATGCCACACTTTTTTTTTCTTTTCTTATTTTGTATTCAAGTTCTGATACTTAAGTTTGTGATATTTTTTCCCTTTCCTCTATTCTGTATTTGTCTTTTGGTATTTGAGTCTAAAATAAATTTTTTTAAAAAGAAAAATACATAGATAAAGCATTTATTAAGCATTTACTATGTGCCAGGCACTAAGTATTGGGAATACAACTACAAGACAAAGGAAAAAAAAAGAAAGTTCCCACCCTCAAGTAATTTACCTTCTAAGGAGGGAAAACAACACATTAAAAAGAGCTGGAAAGGGGGTTGGGGAAAATGAAAATCTATCTAGGGACAAGGCTGCTGGTGAAGAAACAGAAAAGACCGGAAGGTCAGGAGTAGAGACAGGACAGAAGCAAGCAAGAAATGTATGAGCATTTTACAAAATGGTGGTTCTGGACGGAGATTCCTTAATCACAGGAGAGGGCAAGAGGGATGGAGGTAGCTCCAGTATGAGAAAGTTTTTGGCAAGGAAATGGAAAAGTGTGGAGAATCAAGAATGGAGAGGGGAGTGAAGTTGCTATTGAACGTTACATAACCTATACTGTGGTTGTTGATGCATCCCTTCCTTGGTTTTTCATTCCTATATATGTCTTTGAACTAACAATAACAAGCCTTTTTGTTGTCCTTAATATTCATCACCAGTCTCAACTTATTTGGGTCTTTCGTACTTCTGGTATAATTCTTACAGGACTATTATTCTTTCCTGTATTCATCCTCATATTTGTTCTTGCTTCTGATTTCATACCTTTTAAAAATCTTAGTTTGCTGGTGACTTCTTGTTAGATAGCTCCTCCTTTTCTTCCTCATGGAAGAAATTATTATTGTGTCTTTAGAATTTCATTCTTATAAGCCATCTGGGGTTATTTCTATTTCCCTCTAAAATATACCCATCCTCTATAGTAAAGCTTTTGACATCAGCATTTTCCAGATCTAGAGACACATCAGGCTCTGTCTAGCTAGCCTTTCCTTCTCTCTATGAGCTCCATGTTGGAGTGGTTACATGTTCCCTCAGATCCTGTCATTTCCACTTCAGCAATCAATTCTTCCTTGTTGTTCAGAATGAAGTTGAAAATAGCAGTTTTCCTTTGTTGTTTCTTTCTATATATTGAAAAATAAAATTCTCATTAGGACAAATCACACATTTTTCATCTGGTCTGTTTTTGGTTGAAAGAGTTTGTCAGCACATATCCAGATAATTGAAAATCCCCATCTCTACAATGTCATGCTTTGGTACTGGGTTTGTGATTTATTTCCTCAAATCTCCATCTAATTCCTTCTACTACCTTAGTGGTCTGTCATAGATTACTCCAACAAAGCTCCTCCTGTTTTCAGTTCTTTTGAATTTAACACAAAAATCCTCTAGCATTTTTGTCTTCTCAGGTTCTTGGGTTTCCTTTTATGAGTAAATATTTTAAATATTGAATGGTATTCTATTACCTTTTTATTGCATGTTCTATTTATTTTGCATGAGATATATATCATTTCAGAGCCACATTGCTGTCATATGTCCCATCTCACCAAGTGTCAATGATATCTTATGGATCAAATTCACCTCCTTCCATTAAGATATCTAAGTTCACCCTGCCCATTATGAAAGCCTTTAAAAAAATGTATTAATGAGGCCATAGTTTTGGCATGGTAGGTATTTTTTTATTGGATTTGTCGTTGGCTCACTTCTTGGATATTGTCTCTCTAGGACCATTAACCATTTATTCAGTCATTTTTTCCTCCTGAGTTACATATAAAGACTTTGGGGGTAACAGGTTTATCATATCTGTGTTCAAGTAAATTGATCCGTCTTCCTCAAATCTGCTTCATAAAGTCAAGTCAACAAACATTTATTAAGCAGCTGCTATATTCCAGACACCATTCTAAGCACTGAAGATACAAAGGAAAGGAGAACTAGTTCTTGCCTTCAAAGAGCTTACCATCTAAAGAGGGATATAATGTACAAATAACTAACTATAGTGATACACTATATGTAGGTAGATAGATAGAGACAGAGAGAGAGAGAGAGAGAGAGAGAGAGAGAGAGAGAGAGAGAGAGAGAGAGAGAAGATAGATAAATGTCAGAGGGTAGATGCTAGCATTAAGTAGTATCCAAGAAAATAAATAAGGAAAGTCTTGCAGAAAGTAAGGTTTTAACTGAGACTTGAAGGAAGTCAGGAAAACCAGGAGGTAGGGATGAAGAGGCAGAAATTTCAAGCACGGGGGACAGTCAGTAAAAAGACATTGAACTGAGAAATGGAGTGTGGTGTGATGAATAGCAGAGAGACTAGTGTCATTACATCATAGAGTATGTGGAGGGTACATAAAGACTATCATCATAAAATAAAATACACATAAAAAGACCAGAAAGCCAGAAAGAGGTCAAATTGTTAAGGGCTTTAAAAATCAAATAAAGAATTCTGTATTTGATCTCAGAGGTAATGAGGAGCCACTATAGTATATTGAATGAGGGGAGGGGTAACATGATAAGATGTACTTCGGGAAGATCATTTTGTTAGATAAATGAAAGATGGACTAAGTAGAGGAGAGACTTGATGTAGAAAGACCAACCAGAAGGCTACTGAAATAATCTAGTTGTGAGGTGAAAAGAGCCTGCACAAAGATATTGGCATTGACAAAGGGCAGAAGGGGACACAAAATGAGAAATGTTACAAAGATGGAATCAATAAGATTTCACAACAGATTTGATGTATGTGGTGGAGTGAGGAGTAAATGGTGAGACCCAGGTTTTGAGCCTGGGTGACTGGGAAGGTGATGATGCTCTCCACACTAACAGTGCAAAAGAAGAAAAAAGTTAACATCTAAGTTAAATCCTATTTATTCTTCATTCTTCTATTCTTAATTCTTCAGCTTTCTGTGGTATTTCCCACTAGTGACCTCATTCTCCTTCTGAATACTCATATTCTCTATGTTTTCATGTCTCTGCTATCTTTTGCCTTTTCTCTTCCCTTTCTGACTGCTCCTTCTTGTCTTCTCTCCTAGACAAACCTTCAGCCAAATAACTGAATGTATCCCAAGTTTCTATCCTAGGTTCTCTCTTCTCTCTATGCTCTATTTCTTGGTGACTTTATTAGTTTCTATGGGTTCAATTATCATCTCTATACATAAGACTCGGAGTTCATTTTAGTCTGCTCCACTCTTTTTGAACTGAATGTCTCACAGGAGTCTTAAACTAAACATGTTGAAAACAACTCATTATCTTTCAAACAAAAGCCACCTCTCTGCTGAATTTAACTGTTTTTATTTAGGATACCAACATTCTTCTAGTCACCAAGATCTGAAATCTTATAAAAAAACCAAACCAAACCAAACAACTTGCATTTTAAGAGGCCCGTGGATTAAGCTGTTATACATAAATTCATATCCTATTCTCAGATATCATCTTCTTAGCCAGCTGGTCTGTTCTCAAATATAACTTTTATCAATAGAATCACCAATCTTCAGTTCACCATGGTGATGATAATACCCCTGTGCCTCCAAAGTCTTTAGGGTTTTTGTTTTGTGTTTTTTTTTTTTACCCTCCCTGAGCCCCAGGATTATTTGATGCTAAGTGAGGCTTTCTATTTTCTTTCTAATTGCTATATATCATTTGTCCCCACTTGAATTAGCAAGAGCAGATAGTGTTTGAGAGTTTTGATTACCATTACTCTTCCTTATTCCTTATATCCTGGGTATATGCCCTGGGAAGACAGGAGACAACTTTGATAACAATAATGATAGCTAATAAAAATGAGCATTTATAGAGTGCTTTAAAGTTTTCATAGCACTTTATAAATATTTCATTTCATCCTCACAACAACCCTAGGAGGTAGGTACAGGGGTTATCCCCATTTTACAGATTAAGTAACTGAAGTAGACAACAGCTAAAAGACTTATTCGGGATCACATGGTAGTGAATATCTGCGCCAGAATTTGGACTTATATTTCTGATATTGCCATCAAATGGATAAATCGTTGCCTTAATGCCCTTAAAACTAATCAACACTTTTCTTTTCTTCTTCTGATCAATATAGGATGACCTCCCATCTGATGTTATATGTGCACCCATATTATCTTTGATTGAATACAAAAAGTCGCTTTCTCCTGAATGATTGAACTCGTCCTCTACAGAAAGAGCCAAAGTGATCTCATCTAACTTCAAATATTCAATATTTTCTCCCCTTCTTTCACTGTGCCACATTCTTCCACCTTTGAATTTACTGACATAGGTAAGAGTTCTTTTCTATCTCTTTATGTCCTTTTTCTTCATTTTCCTCTTTGAAATACCTCTTTCATTCTTTAATTGAATACTGCATTCTCCTAAATAATCTGGAAAGTAGAAATACATTTCTCTCACCTTTTAAACTTTTTTTTTTCTCGAGGACTAAGTTGTACTTTGCACAAACAAAGGTGTTAAATAGTACTGGCAGCTATATAAAAATCACACATTCTCTGCAGATCACAGCAAAATATTCTTGACCTCCCTATTTGCTTGGAACAAGTTTTGCAGTCTCTTGTATTCTTTGTGGTAGCTCTCATCATTAGCTCTTCTGGATAACTACTGGAGAAAAATAGTCTATTAGCAGTATATGAGGCTAAACACAAATATAATGAGAAGATTCCACCTCATTTCACCTTGACACTGATTAACTGGTACTACCCTGTACTTGCCTGTATTCTGGGCCTTCTGTAAAAATCCATCCAATTGATGCCATTTGGACATCAATGTTTCATTTATGTACAAACAGAAATAGATAATATATAAGTATGTGGGACACATGAATAGAAAGAGAAAACCTACTTCTTTTAAAATTGCCACTCCAATCCAGATAGTTCTAATAAGATCCCTGAATACTAGACTTTCAGGGTAAATAAAAGGCCTTGAATTTGAATCTTGACTCTACTATTTACTTCTTGTGTGATCTTGACCTTGGTTAAATTACAGAACTTCTAATCCTCAATTTCTTTGTCTATAAAATAAGAGATTTGAAATAAATGACCTTTAAGGCTACGTCAGCTCTTTTATCTCAAAATGCCAAACATTATGTTTGACTGCAACCAAATGTATCTAGCTACATTTTCTAGACTATAACAGAATACACACACACACACACACACACACACACACACATACATACATACAAACATAGCTTTTAGTCGTTTGTTTACTTTATTTTTTTATCCACATAGAAGATAGAATAGCAGAACCAACTAGATTTGGAAAAATCTGGGGAAAAAATGAACTCAGTAGCCTACTGTTGTATAAGTCCAGACCGTTAAATATTTGGGTAAGAATTCCTTATTTTTCAATAAAGTGCTGAGAAAACTGGAATACAGCTTGGCAGAAATTAGATTTATACCAACGTCTTGTATCACATAATATAATAAGCTTAAAATGGATCTGTAATAAGAATATTAAAGGTCACACTAATAAAGATAACAGAAGAACCAGATCAGATATGTTTTATAGATATGACTAGGGGAATAATTCTTAACCAAATAAGGAGCAGAAAACATTATATAAGATAAAATATATTATTTTGATTCCACGAAGTCTAGTTTTTCTAACAAAATCAATGCTATGTGAACAAGAAGAAAAGAGGTTCATTGGAAAAATAATATTTACTTCAGATATATCTGATATCCAAGATATAGTGGCAATATATGTATGTGTTTATTTCTAAATATACACAGACATGCACATACATGTATAACACATGCATAACATAGGCATGCATGTATCTGTATATAAGTGCATAAATGAACAATATATAGATATTGCCAAGAGCAATTCTCTAGTGGATATTAAACAAAGGGATATGAACAATGTTCTCAACCAAAGAATATAAAAATGAATTGTGATATGAAAAATTGCTACAAATAGTTACTAATAACAGAAATGCAACTCAAATTAACTCTGAAGTTTTTCTCACATGAAGCAAATTGACAAATGATAAGAACTGTCAATATGGAAGAAATTGTGGAAAGATAATGCACTGTTAGTGGAACTATAAGCTAACCTAATCATTTTAGAAAGTAAATTGGAATAATGCTGAAGAAGTGATTGAAATATCCATCTACTTTAACCCAGAGAGCCTCCTACTAATCATATATTCACAAAGAGGTCATAGAAAAAAAATGATGGTACACTTTTTGTATTAGCAAGGAATCTGAAACAAAGTAGACATTTATCAATGGGGAACTGGCTAAACAAGTAGTGGTACATGAATGAAATGTGATGTTACTATGCCCTAAGAAATGACAAGTATGAGAAATACAGTGAAGTGGGGAGGGGGCACTGATGTGAACTGATACAAAATGAAATAAACAGAATCAAGCAACAATATACAATAACTAGAAAAGTATAATTGAAAAGGGCCTTCCAAAATAATTGAAACTTCATGATGTGTAATTAAAATGTTTAAATTTGGCCCCATAGAAGAGATGTGAGCATGTGCCTCTTTCTCTTCTTTATAGAGGCAGGTGACTAATGATGGATATCACTAAAATACTGCCAGACTCTGGTGATGTGTTGGTTAGTTTTGCTGAACAGCTTTCCCCGCCTTCTTTCTTCTTTGTTATAAAGAAGGGTTTTATGAATGGGGAAGGGATTTGAAAATATCAAAGTATAAAGACTCATTTGAAGCAGCATAATGTTGCAGAAAGAGCTATAGACTAAGAATCAAGAAGTTTGTATTAGAATCTCATCTCATACACTTACTGTGTAACCCTGAGCAAGATACTTCTTCTGTAAAGTAGGAGTAATAACACTTGCCTATGTACCCTAATTGGAAAATCTGAAGAAAACACTTTACAAACCATAAAATGCTATGTATAAATGTTAGGTATTATTATCAATATCCCTTCCACCCACTCATAAAGATTAATTACACCTACCCATAGTCTATTCCTATCATCTTGGCTCTTCACTATCTGAAAGAGTTTGTTCAATGTTAACTGGGGATATAGATGTTTCACTGTATACTTTCACTTACATTTCATATATGAAGATGTGAAATTCTTCAGTTCATTTATTTGTTGAAAAATATTTATTGACACATACAAAACCAATGTTCCCAAAATTAGAAGGAAAACAGGAAACTGGGGAAAAAATAAAGCCAGTTTCTCTGATAAAGGCCTCATGTGTGAAATATGTAGGGAAGTGAGTCAAATAGATAAAAACACAAGACATGTCCCCCATTGAGAAATGGTTGAAGGATATAAACAGGCAGTTTTCAGAAGGAGAAGTCAAAGCTATAAATAGTTAGGTGAAAAGAAACGTTCTAAGTCACCATTGATTAGAGAAATGCACATAAAAGAGTTCTCAGATACAATTTCGCACTTATCAGATTGCCTAAGATGACAGAAAAGGCAAATGACAACTACTGGAAGGGTTGTGGGTGGACACTAATATACTATTGATGGAGTTATGAACTAGTCCAACCATTCTAGAGAACAATTTGGAACTATTTCCAAAGGGCTATAACATTGTGCATAATCTTTTACCTACTGCTAAGTCTGTATTCCAAAGAGAACAAAGAAAAAGGAAAAAAAGATGTTTGTATGAAAATATTTATAGCAGCTCTTTTTGTGGTAGCAAAGAATTAGAAATTAGGGGATGTCCATCAATTGGGGAGTGACTGAACAAGTTCTACTATATGATTGTGCTGGAATACTATTCTGGTATAAAAAATGATAAGCAGGATAGTTTCAGAAAATTTTGGGAAGACTTATATGAGCTTATGCAAAGTGAAGTGAGTAGAACCAGGAGAACATTATTCATAGCAATATTGTAAGGATAATCAAATATGAAAGATTTAAGTTATCCTGATCAAGACAATGATCCAAGACAATTCTGAAGGACTTATAAAGAAAAAAAGATGTTATCTACATATAGAGAGAAAACTGATGAACTCTGAGTGCAAATTGAAACAGGCTTTACAATTTTTTCTTGTATTTTTATGTGTGCTTTATTTTGGAACAATTCTAATATGTGGGAAAAGAAAAAAAATATTTATTGAGAATCTGCTATGTTCAAGATACTGTTAAATACCGTGAGAGGTAAAATGATTAATAAGACATGGTTATATCCTCAATAGTTCACATTCTAAGTCGTAATTATTTTTTAAAATTTTTAATTAATTAATTAATTTTTAATTTTCAGCATTCATTTCCACAAAATTTTTAGTTACAATTTTTTCTCCCTGTCTTTCCCATACCCCACCCCCAAAATAGCAAGCCTAGTGAATACCCCTTCCCTCAAACTGTTCTCTCTTATATCCTCCCCCATCAGCCCCCCTAACTTTCTAGTAGGGCAAGATGAATTTCTATACCCCAGTGCCTGTATATCTTATTTCCCAGTTGCATGTAAAAGACAATTTTTTTTAAAACATTCATTTGTTTTTAAAATTTTGATTTCCAGATTTTTTTTCCTTCTTCCCTCCTCACCTGCCCCCACTGGGAAGATAAGCAATTCAATACAGGTTGTACATGTGTAGTTACCCAAATCATTTCCATAATTCTTATATTGTGAAAGACTATATTTCTCTCCATCCTGTCCCACCCACCACTTGTTCTAATTTTCTCCTTTGACCCTATCTCTTTTCAAAAATGTTTGCTTGTAACTACCCTCTCTGCCAGTCTACTTTCCCTTCTATCATCCCCCCTCATATCCCATGCCCTATTTTCCTGTAGGATAAGATACCCAATTGAGTGTGTATGTTATTCCCTCCTTAAGCCAAATTCAGTGAGAGTAAGGTTGTCCCATTCCCTTTTACCTCCCTGCTCTTTCCCTCCATTGTAACAGTTTTCTCTTGCCTCTTTTATATGAGATGTTTTACCTCAATCTATTTCTCCCTTTCTCCTTCTCCTGTATATGTGTAGTTACACAGGACATCTCCACAATGGACA
>CM053588.1:138490966-138510608 GCA_028646515.1 Pseudochirops corinnae
TCTTTTGTCATTTGAGTTAATCTATTTTTTAGGGTGTTGATTTCTTCAGTCATACTGCTGACTCTCTTTTCATGATTTTCCTGCAACATTCTTATTTCTCTTCTGAATTTTTCTTCCACTTCCCTTATTTGGCTTTGAAAATCCTTCTTCAGCTCATCTCTAGCTTTAAGGCATTCTTCATGTTTATTGGAGGCCCCTGGTGGGGGTGCTCTGGCTGCGCTCTCCTCCTCCCTATTTTTCCCATGATCTTTCTTTTCCCCAAAGAAGGAATCTAGGGTTTGGGAGCTGTTCTTACTTTGCTTTTTATGCTTATTCTTACTCATGTTTGCTCAGTCTGTGATTTTTTTTTAAAATTTCTGTGGGGCTCTGCTTCCAGAAGAGAAAGCTCTGTCCCAAATCGCTGGGGTCCTCCCGGCTGCCGTAGCTCTCAGGAAGATGCCGGGACCCTTCCTACTTACTTCCGGCTCACTGGATAATGAAGACTCCAAGGCCGAGGCCCAAGACAGCGCTCCGGATCCAGGCCGCTGAACGCCAGAGCACTGGCCTCAGAACAATTGCTTAGTCCCCCTGCTGTCTGCAATCCGTGGGTGGAAAGCTGCAATGTGGAGGCGGGTGCAAAACCTCTGCCTTTTGCTTTTCTGCTCTGGAGGCTTTTTGGCCAGACTGCTCCCCTCCCAACTTCTCAAGTCCCACTGAGTTAATTCTGAATGCTGCCCGCAGCTGCCACTAATCTGCTCACCAGAGAGGCTCCTCTGCTCCTCCCGTCCAGCTGCCACCCCGGGACACAGCCACGACTTCAGGCCAGGCTGATTTTGGTTCACAGTGCTGATATGGTTCCTTGTAGCTGAGCTGACTTTAGTGGGGAGTATCTTTGTTTGCGCTTTGGAGTTCTAGCATTGGTCTAGAGTCCTATTTTATGGGTATTTTGGGGTGTCTATGTGAGAGCTGCAATATGTTGCTGCTGCTATCCCGCCATATTGACTCCACCCCTATGTACATATATATATATATATATATATATATATATATATATATATATGTATATACACACACACATACTCAGACATGTGTCCATACGCATATATAAAACCTCCTATATAGAGAAATGTGTATATATACATACACATACATTTATATTCCTTTCACCTATCCTCATACTGAGAAAAATTTCATAAGTTACAATCATCCTTTTTCTATGTTGGTGTGTAAATAGTTCAACTTTGATAAGTCCCTTATGATTTCTTTTCCATGTTTACCTTCTAATTCTTCTTGTATTTGAGTGTCAAATTTTCTTTTCAGTTCTGGTTTTTTCAGCAAGAATGTTTGAAAGTCCTCCACCTCACTGAATGATTGTATTTTCCCCTGGAAAATTATATTCAAATTATACTCAATTTTGCTGGGTAGGTGATTCTTGGTTTTAATCCTAGCTCCCTTGTACTCTGGAATATCATATTCCAGGCCCTTCGATATCTTACTGTAGAAGCTGCTAGAGCTGGGTTATCATAATTGTGTTTCCACAGTATTCAAATTGTTTCTTCTTGGCGGCCTATAATATTTTCTCCTTGATCTTACGACTCTGGAACCTCACTGTAACATTCTTAGGAGTTTTCTTTTGGGGATCTTTTTCAAGAGGTGATTGGTGAATTATTTCAACTTCTATTTTGCCCTCTGGTTCTAAAATATCAGGGCAATTTTCTTTGAGAATTTCATGAAGAATACTTTCTGAGTTCTTTTTTTGATCATGGCTTTCAGGTAGTCCAATAATTTTTAAATTGTCTCTCCTGGATCTATTTTCCAGGTCAGTGGTTTTCTCAGGGAGATATTTCACATTGCCTTCTATTTTTTCATTGGTTTGGATCTGTTTAATAGTATCTTGATTTCTCATAAAGTCATTTTCTTCCATTTGTTCTGCTCTAATTCTGAAGGAATTATTCTCCTCAGTGAGCTTTTGAGATTCTTTATCCATCTGTCAAATTCGACTTTTTAAGGCATTCTTCTCTTCATTGGCTTTTTGGGCCTCTTTTGCCATTTGAGTTATTTTATTTTTTAAGGTGTTATTTTCTTCAGTCAGGTTGTTGACTCTCTTTTCATGGTTTTCTCGAATCATTCTCATTTCTCTTCCCAATTTTTCCTCCACTTTTCTTATTTGGTTTTCAAAATCTTTCTTAAGCTGCTCTGTGGCTTGTAGGCAGTCTTCATGTTTCTTAGAAACTTTTAGTATAGGAGTTCTGACTATGTTGTCTTCCTCCCATTCCATGTTTTGGTCTTTTTTGTTCCCAAAAAAGGATTCCAAAGTTTGATTGCTGTTTTTTCTTTGCTTCCCCCATCCGTCCATGCTTCCATTCAATTACTTGATTTTTTAGCTCTGTGGAACTCTGCTTCCAGAAGGGAAAGCTCTGTCCCAAATTGCTGGGGTTTTTGCAGCTGCTGGAGCTATGAGGAGGCAATCATTTTTTTTTTTTTTTGCAGTCACCACCTTTGGCTCACTGAAAATGTACTCCAGGACCATCACCCAAGATCATGGTCCAGATCCAGGCCACTCCACACAACAGCCCTTAGCCCCTGAATGATTGCTTTGTCCCCCTGCAATCTGCATGCAGGACCTCTGAAGAAGCCACATGGAGGTGGCTGCAGGGCCCCCACTTCTGCTGCTTCCTTGCCCTCAAGGCAGTTTAGCCAGACTGCTTTTCTCCCCCAAATTTAGCTGTGTTCCACTGACCTTTCACTTAGTCCTTGTTTCTTATGGCTTGTAAATTCTGGAAACTGCCACCACTGCCACTGATTCACTCTCCTGAAGGCTCCAGCTGCGATTTGTCCTGGCTACCCTGGGACCAGGCTGCAGTTTCAGTCTGGGCTGGTTTTGGCTCCTAGTATGCTGTGATGAGCCCTTCCTGCTGAGCTGCCCTCAATGGGAGGTGTATTTTTGTGAATTTTGGAGCCTAAAATTTGTTTACAGTCACATGTTCTGGGTATTTGAGGTGGCTATGTGGCAGCTGTGGAACCTTGCTGCTTCTACACCATCATCTTGGCTCCACCCCCCAACTCTATCTCTTTCTGATTCGTAGGAGAATTCAAGGAGATCACAGCTCCTCATGTAATTTACTATTAGATGTGCATTAGGAAATTGAGTCCTAGAGAAATATCTGAGACTTCAGATGAAGAACCTCAAATTCCATTCTACAATGCCATCTTTTCAATCAGTGGTTCACTTGCTACATCCTACTTTCTTTTCTGGAGCCTATATTATCCATCTTACTGAGCAGATGGAAACATTACTTGCCTAGGTGACTTTGATTCCTACTTAACAGATTTATAGCAGTTCTAAAAATCAAATTCCCCATAGTTATTTTTTTTAATATATCTTCTGGAAAAATACAACTTCCAGCTACTCATCCACATCCGTCTTTTTCTTTCCCTCTTTTACTGATGATCAGAAATTTGATTCTCATCTCTGTGTCCCTTGCCTTTTTTTGATACTACCATCTTCTATCACAAAATACTATAGGAAGCTGATCATGACCCCATATATCTTTTCAATGTAATATTATTTTCCTCAATTACATGTAAAAACAATTTTAATATTTGTTTTTTTTTTAAGTTCCAAATTCTCTTCCCTTATCCCCTCTCATTGAGAAAGCAAGTAGTTAGATATAGATTATACATGTGTAGCTATGCAAAACATGTTTCCATATTAGTGATGTTGTGAAAGAAAATACAGACCAAAAAAAAAAACCCTCAAGGAAAATAAATTTAAAAAGTACTCTTCAATCTATATCCAGACTTTATCAGTTCTTTCTTCGGGGGCAGATAGAATTTTTCATCATAAGTCCTTCAGAATTGTCTTGTGTCATTGTGTTGCTGAGAATTGCTAAGTCATTCACAGTTAATCATTATACAGAATTGCTGTTAACTGTGTATACTGTTCTTCTGGTTCTGTTCCTTTCTATTGCATCAGTTCATGTAAATCTTTTCAGGTTTTTCTGAAATCATTCTATTTGTCATTTGATATAGCACAATAGTCTTCCATCATAACCATATACCACAACTTGTTCAATCATTCTCTAATGCGTGGGCATTCTCTCAATTTCTAATTCTTTACTACCACAAAAAAGAGCTGCTATAAATATTTTTGTACATTTAGTTCTTTTCCTTTTGATTTTTTATCTCTTTGGGATACAGGCCTCGTAGTGGTGTTGCTGTGTCAAAGGATATTTATAGTCTTTGGGTATAGTTCCAAATGGTTGAATTAGGTCACAACTTCATCAACAATTAATGTCTTAATTTCCTCCTGTTTCCTTCCATTTTTCATTTTCATTTTCTGTCATATTAGTTATTCAGATAGGTATGAGGTTGTACCTCAGAACTGTTTTAATTTGCATTTTTCTAATCAATAGTGATTTAGAGCATTTTTCATGTGGGTATGGATAACTTTGATTACTTCAGTTGAGGAATGACACTTATTTTAATAAATTTGACTCAATTTTCTATATATTTGACAAATGAGGTCTTTTTCAGAGAAATTTGTAAATTTTTTTTCACACTTAAATTACTAACTGTATTTTCCTCCATCCTATTTCCTCTCATGATCTAGTTGCCCTACCTCATTTTATAAATAATGGAACTGAGTCTCAGAGTGGCTATTACTTGCCCAATGTCATAGATCTAATAAGTGGTCAAGTTGGAACCTTAAGCCAGATTTCTTAACTCCTAGTTCAGTTCTATTTTTACTGTACCATACCTGATATTCAAAACATAATGGCTCTCCAAAAATATCCTATTTCCCCAGGTGACCCTTGACAGTGAAACCTAATTCTTATCTGCTAGCTTTTATTTTATAAGGCCTAGGCTCACTACCATATCATATTTAGAGAAATTTTGTGGGCCTGGCTCAAAGGGTTGCAGTGACATCTCACCCTCCTCCTTCCCCTTTCCCATTGGATTTGCATTGTAGAAGTGGGAATACAGATTGGCTCCTGCCGACTGAGCCACTTTGGACAGTATCACTACTGCTCACTGGGGAAGCAATAAAGCCCAGATCATTTGCATGAATCTCTGCAGTGGCTTTTCTGACCCTGGAGCTGTTAGAAGTACTCATTAGACCCTCTTTAATTAAATATGTAACACGCATCATGACATCAAACAAAAAAAAAATACAAATCCCTGTAACAAACAGCTTTTGCTTCTAATTAAAAGCAGTCTCCTTCTTCCTCAGAGAGAGCTGGGAACAACACTTTCATCCTCAGCAATGCCATGGGACCCCTGGTGGAGGACCCCAGGGGGTCCTGCAGCAGCCTTTGGGTTGAGGGATTGGTTGTGGAAAATGGGCTATGCTTTGGTGGGTGGTGACACAGGCCTTCAGTCTGCCTGGTGGGTGGGATCTAATTTTAGCCTCCAACATGTGATTTGATGTAAGGACTGACTTTGCTTTCCTTTCATCCTGATTTTCAGTTGCTCTTCCTCTGGGTGAGTACTCTATCAGTGTTGTAGGTAAACACAATTTGAATGCAGTCAGAAGATTCTGACAACCTAAAAATTTATAAAGCTCAGAGAAAGTAATCATGCATAAAATACTTGTGAGTGAGACTGAAAGATGGGCTAAAAGAGGCATTGCAGACACACTGAGATGGTCTTAGGGAATCTCAGTTGCATGCAGCACTCAAGATTTTAAATGGTATCTATTATTGCAAATCTTGCTTCCTTTGGCTTTCTCCAGTTTTTCATCATTTTTTTTCTCTAAATTATCTTTTCTCTCAGGTCCCCTGGGGTGAGACAATGGGGCTTTGTCAAAGGGCATTAGAATTTAGAGTGTGCCAATAACCTTTGGACTTATTTAGCAGGTAGGGAAAAAAAAAGAAACACTGGTTTAATACCTAGTGATCAAGAACGATTAGCTAAAATAAGAAGCTACTAAATGTGATTACCCCTTCTTCCTAAACTCCCCAGAGCAATTACAGGGTTTTTTTTGGGGGGAGGGGGGCTCTCTGCCTATAGGGGTGGTGTCCAAAAGATTCTGTCTGTACACCATGGAGTAGTGTGTTAGGATCTCTTCCCTTATAAAGCTTTATATGTTAAGACCTGATATCTGAGGTTCCTCTCCCTAAAAGCTGGAAGGCCTCAAACAGGTCCTCAGTTTCCTTATCTATAAAAGAAAAATATTAGACAAAATAATTGCTAAGTCTTTTTTTTTCCCAACTGTAAACCTTAAGAATCTATTAGTCAACATCTAGTTTGAATTTTTATGATCCATCAATTCCAATCAACCTGGTGATCCAAAAATACCATACCTGGTCAGTCTCTAAGATACATGACAATTTGATGCTCACCTCTCCATGAATTATGGTGTGCGTTATATGCATGGGACATTTTTGCACTAGACCAGAAATACTTAGGACAGGGACTTTAAGAGAACCCTTAGTGTTTGCTAAAAATCAAATGTTTGACTTAACTGGAGTGCAATTAATCTAGGGCAGGGGTTTTTAACTTGGTGTCCACAAAACCCCCAGGATTCTATAGATGGATTTCACATAAGTCTGTGAACTTTGAGGGGTAAATTAATTTAGCATTTCATTCAACTAAAAACAACACATTATTCTGATAAATTTCCATAGACTTCACCAAACTTTCATAGGAGTTCATGACACAAAAAAGGTTGAGTACCTAAGATATAGGGTCAAGTATGAATCTGGGAAATGAATTTGAGACTAGCAAATTTACTGTATGGCCATGTCCAAGATTTGAGTTGTCAGTCTCAGGGGGCAGGTAGGTGCAAGGATAAAGCAGGTGATGATGATGATGTTGATGATGATAGTGTGTGTGTGTGTGTGTGTGTGTGTGAGAGAGAGCGAGAGCGAGAGCGAGAGAGAGAGAGAGAGAGAGACAGAGAGAGAGAGAGAGAGAGAGAGAATATCAAGGTTAAGAGGAAGTGGAGGATAGAAGGAAGAGAAAAGAATAAGCTTTTATATAACACCTACTTTGTGAGGCACTGTATTAAATGTTGTTGGTTTATTATTAATTTTTAGCAAATATTATGTCATTTAATATAACAACCCTGCAAGATAGATACTATTATGAGCCCCATTTTACAGTTGAGGAAATTGGGACAGATTAAGCGACTTGCCCAGGAACACATGGCTAGCAAGTATATCAAGGGAACACTCAAAGGATGTAAGGATATTGAGAGAAACCCAGTATCTGGACAATTGGAAATCAAAGGCAGAAACTTAAACATTACACCAGTGGAGTACACTGAGGTCAGAGTGGTACCAGCAGGACTGACAGTTTTAAGACACAGGATGACTGCATTAGAGTGCATATATTCATTGTACAAAGAAAAGAACAATTATTAAAATAAAGGGCATGGTTTAGCTTATAGGATAGGGTTAAATAGGCACACGTTCTATGGATGCCATAATATGGGAGAAATAATCAGAAGATAGCTAGCCTGCTACTGTCTCCCCACTATGTGATGACACCAGCCATCCTGGGAGGATGATCCAGAGATTAGTACTTAGTTCTGTTCTGTTCAACAGTATTTGGTTGATTCAGATGCATACATAAATATCATATTTACCAAATTTTCAATAGACATGAAGCTCAGAGGGATAGCTAATACATTTGATAATAGCATTGGGATCCCAAAATATGTTGATACGCTA
Source organism: Pseudochirops corinnae (assembly GCA_028646515.1). Lineage (NCBI taxonomy): Eukaryota > Metazoa > Chordata > Mammalia > Diprotodontia > Pseudocheiridae > Pseudochirops > Pseudochirops corinnae. The sequence continues at coordinate 138,498,622 of CM053588.1, forward strand.
GATGGTTGGCTGAATTTTCGTTCCTCTACATGAATATATTGCAATTACCTTAGGGTAGGGATGCTTTCCTATGATAAAGAACACAATCCCTTTATACTATAGTAACTTTAGTAGATGTTCTTTGTTATGGGTGTGACCTGAAGCAGGCTGGTTTTCTGGCAGTTTAGATTAAATAACAGGAATGAAATGAGACATTTGTAGGTCACTCAATAATTGACAAAAGTTGGTTTATTTGGCTATATAGCAAGGGAAGGATATTCAACATATTCAACAAGGACATTCATTGACAATGCAATATTGCTTCAACTTCCCAGTTTTAGTCATGCATTTAAGTGCATAGTAAACAGTGATATATACATATATATGTATATACATATATGCAAACACATATACACACACACTTAATGTATATACACACATGTGTGTATATGTGTATATGTATATGTATACATATACACATATACATATATATAAGTATGTGTGTGTGTGTGTATAGAGAGAGAGAGAAAGGAAGAGAGAGAAAGAGAGAGAGAGAGAGAGAGAGAGAGAGAGAGAGAGAGAGAGAGGGAGAGCTTGAGTTCCTCGTGACCTTTCATACTTATGCAAACAGGAAGTCACATAAAAAATTGATCCTTTACCTAATCCATTGTCGAGAAAAATTATATTATCTCTTATGGAAAACAAACAAGTCTAGCCTGTGTCCATGTAGGGTCTTAGGAAAAGCTAGCCAAAACTCAAAGGAAGGTCCTAGGAACTATCATTCCTATCGCACCCCACTCCCTGGGTACAAGATCTTAAAGGTCTTCCAGAATATCTTCTACCACTTATATGATTTCAGGGCTGTTACTGGACATATCTGACCTCTAAGATGAGAGAAATCTGGTGTAAGCATTGGAAGAAAAGAACCCAAAACAAAACAAAGAAAAAGAAAAAATAATACAATAGCCCCTTGAAGGAGTGACCAAATGTGGGAGAACAAGGGTCAGAAATTCCAGGTTTTTACTCCTCCATTTAAGAAAGAACAAGTCCCAGTTTTAAATGATCCAGTCCATGTGGTAGGTAATTCCAATCTTTTTTTTATTCACAGTGGACCTCCTGACATAAAAAACAATTGTAACCATAAGCAAGAAAAACAGAGGATCATCAGGGCTAGACTGAAGATGATGGCCTGTGTGATCACTGATTCTCTTCAAGGGTTAATGCCATTTCTAATTATGTAGCCAACAAATAGATAATTATACTCTCACACACAGCCAAGGATCAATGACACACATACCAGTATAAATACCAAGAATTGCCCTGGACAATGATCCATTTATTTGCTCCTTAGCCTATTGGTGAGGACTTCTCCTTCCCTGGGGCCATCTAGGTAGGGATGCAAAATCTTTTCCTCTATCAAGATCTCTTCTAAGGAACTGTTACCACCCCCTTTACATATCAGATGCAGAGACAGTTACTTTTCCCCTCAGTAACCAGAAATCAAACCACCACCCAACATTGCTAATCCTTGGTACTTCAAGACATCTCTGGAGAGGAGTTATCTAATGACTGTACTGGTATCAATGTGGAGGGGTCCCATAAATTTCACATTCCATTAAGGATTACACTGAGTTTGTCTTTGTCATTGTTTATACAAGTGCCCACTTTGCTGAAGTCCACTCTTCTTCCTCTGGGACCCATGCACATATGTTAGAGTCAAAAATTTCTTATTATCCTGGTGCCAAAACTGACTCTGTCCCACTCCACTGAGTACTGTTTCTTGTGCTAGAATAGGGGTTCTGTCTCCACAGGTGTGGTCACTCCTAGGGAATGACTCTACCCCACTTATATCAAGGTTAGTTGGTTAGTGTTCACATGTTGGAACATGACTCTGAATCTTCATTCCAGAGCAGAACATGATAGTACCCCTTAGAAATGTCAATGGGCCTCCAGGCCAAGGCTAAAGCATTTCCACAGTGCTGCCATTGAAGAATCTTGAGTTTCTCCCCCCTTATTCCAAGGCTAAACATAAAAGCCTAGCACATGGGTAATATTATCAGGTCAGGCTTGACCAAGATTACCTTCTACTCTGCCATTCAACATGCCCATCTAGGCAGGTGTGTCATCCTTATAAACACTGAACTGAGAAGAGTTGTGCCCAGTTGATCTGATGCATTTCTACTAAATAGCCCTTTCATGCTAGTATTGACCAAATTTATTCTTTTAAAGGTTATATGTGATAGAATGTTAATAAAGCTGCCCCCAGTCCTGATATTCTAACTTCTTTATAGGACCCACTGAACAGCAGCCCATTGCACCTACCTAGCCACTCCCGCCTCCCCTGCCTCAATATCTTAACATATATCTTCATATATGCCTCACTGCTCACTAGAACAGTAGGCATGCCCATGAACTCACATTGCTCATATAACAGAAGGTGTCCATGTGGTGGGATCCCAGCCTCTAAGTAGCCACTGCTCCCAGACTCATTCCTCCTATTTCCCACAGAAACAGCAAGTGTGTCCATGTACTCAACCACAGCCAAATACATCTAGTCTCAGACGGGACCATAATACTCAGCCTGTTGGAAAGCAGCACCACCAGGATGCCCAAGCATGATGCGGACCCCAAAACGAGAGAAAAGACTTTCCCGAGGTAGGCACCTATGCAATAATAGCAAAAGCTATCTTTTAGGTGAACTTACACCATAGAGAGGTGTATTATAATATCATTATCATACATAGGTACCTCCCAAATGGGTTTTTCTCTATGCATTATGGATAATTGCATGTGTAGTTCTACTGTGGCTGGGACCCCTCCCCTATTACCTAATCCCTTAACAAACCCCTCCTGTGTTTTTAATAGTTATAATTTCTGTTATGCAAATGCATCTTTACATTATAAAAATCCATCTTGCTGTCTCTGGAGTTACTGATTCCTCTTAGAATTTAGCCAACTTCATGAGAGGTGTCAATCTCAATAAATGCTTATACTTGGATTAGAGGAGGTCTGACTGAATTCTTTGAGACAGTTCCACCACAACACATCACAAAACTGCAACATATGATTTACAAGTCCCTCATTATGTTCTAATCCCAAGACTGTAACACCTTAGAGACCTGAGTCAGGCCTGGCCCAGAATACCTTGGGAGGAGAAATTGTAGAACCATGGAACCACAATTCATATTAGTAAATGAATGATAAAGTGAATGAATAAATGAATAAATAAAAAGAATTTATTAGGTGATTGCTATATGCCAACACTGCAATAGGCACTGGAGGTACAAATAAGAAAGTCAGTCTTTGACCTCAAACAGCTTCCATTCTGATAGATGATGATGGTGCTTGGTTTGCCTTGTTGGGGAGGAGGAAAGTCTTTTTCATCAGTGGCATTCCTTTTTGCCCTCTGGTGACCTCAGACAGGTTTCCTGAATCCTTCCCTAACACTCAGAGGCAGGCACATCATAGAAATATTCTTACCCTAAAATACATGCTTTCTCAGAAACACAAAACTGGAATCTACCCCCCTTGTCTGAGTCCTAGATGGGCTTATGTAGAAAGGAGATAAGTTCACAAAAAAACCTGTTGAAAGTAGTTTCCCAGACCCTAAGGAGGGTACTTTTGTGACTCACATGGTCCTATACAAATTCACTAGCTGAGAAATCATTCAGAGATTCTGTTCTATAATAACTTCTCTCAGAGACACCTGGAGAAAGGTAGCTGATCACTTATTAGTGCCAGATGAATTCCAAGACTGGCTCCAAGGAGTTCATCACCTGATGAGAATGTAACTGTAATTCTTCTGGTGTCTTGTTTTTGTTTTTGTGTTCTTCTTCTCTGAAATGCCTTTCCCCTAATTTCTGATTTCTCCATAGTGATAATTGGTTTTGTTCTTTTATGTGTAGTGGGCATCACCTTTGCTAGTGTGTTTACATTTCACAAAATCATGGAATAGTATAGGTGGAAGGGAACACTGAGGTCATCTAGCCCAAATGCTACCTGAAGGCATTGATGTTTTTGAATATGTTAACTTTCAATCATTTCAAGGGTGTTCATTTTTCATTTGAGGTCTTTGTCGTGGAACTCTAGTGGGCACTCTTGTTCAAGCTGCTGGCATACAATTACAAAGATTTACTAAATCCTCTAGCCTACCAACTCCATCAGCAAGATAGACACCAAGAAAAGCTAAATTCTACTTTCTATATCTCCATTCTTGGATTCTGTCTTGAACATTGATCCTAAATTCCTATTTGTTGAATGATCGAATACATTTTAAAAAGTTATCAATTATTGACCATACGTTAGAGTTTACAAATGTAAATATGTTCTGAACACATAAAGATATAAGATGGAATGTGTTTTCTGGGTGTTTACATTCTAATAGGGGGAAACAATACATTTGGGAAGTGTTGAACAGTGAAGGGCAAAGTCACAAACATGATAAGTGGAGCTATAGGGCAATAAAATGATATGCCCTTTTAAGAATCAATAGTTGTATTGATTGGATACATTCCTAGATCAAGAAGTAGAAAGTGAGGTGGGGAGTAAGAGACTAATATGGCAGCACTATAGGAAAATGCAGTCATTGGGTAGCTGAGCTGGGTTAGATATAGTGAGATCTCAGCAGCATGGTCACAGGGCATCGGAAATATGTGTTTTCCAATGGTCTTAGGCGACCCCATTTGACCCCCAAAGGGGTCGTGACCCACAGGTTAAGAACCACTGTTCTAGAACTATTATTGATATTAACACTTTCCGAATCATGAATTTAAAGCAAGAAGGTACCTCAGAAGCCTTCTGGTGAAATGACAAATATTGGAGGCAATGTTGGAAAATTGGGATACTAATGCACTGTTGGAGTTGTGAATAGGTCTAATCATTCTGTAGAACAATTTGGAACTATGCCCCAAGGGCTATCCAACTGTGCATATTCTTTGATCCATCAATACCACCACTAAATTAGTTTCTTAAAGAGATGGGAAAAGGACCCATACATACAAAAATATTTATAGCAGTTCTTTTTTATTTGTGGTGGTTAAGAATTAAAGATTGAGGAAGGCCCATCAATTGGGGAATGGGCAAATAAGTCATGGCATGTAATTGTGATGGAATAATTCTATGATGTAACAAATGATGTGTAGGATGCTTTCAGAAAAACCTGGAAAGACTTACATGAATGGAAACAAAGTGAAGTGAGCAGAACCAGGAAAATATTGCACATACTAATAGCAATGTTGTATAATGATCAACTGTGAATGACTTAGCTATTCTTAGCAATACAAAGACCAAAGACAATCCCACAGGACTCATGATGAAAAGTGATATCCACTCTCATAAAAATGGTATCCACTCCATCATGCTATGATGGAGTCTGAATGCAGATCAAAGCATATTTTTACTTTATTTTTTTATGTATTTTTTTGGGGGGGGGGAATCTGTGTTTCCTTTCACAACATGAGTAATATGGGAATATGCTTTGCATTACTATACATGTTTAAGCTATAGCAAATTACTTGCCATTTAAGGGAGGGGATAGAAATAGAGGGAGATAATTTGGAGCTCAAAATTTTTAAAAAAGAATGTTAAAATTTTTTTTTTACATATGATTGGAAAAATATAATATATAAAAAGTCTTTTAGTCCAAACTTCTCTTATAGAAAGGGAAATGGAAAACTGGAGAGATTAAATGACTTGCCCATACCTATACAGATGTTAAGTGGCAGATGCAGGAGTTGGACCCAGGTGCTAGGAGGGCAAATCCAGTGCTTTTTCTCCTAGACGACTCATCCTTAATGTCACCCTCTATATCACTATCTAAAGGCAATAATCTGTGAAGTCCTGCTGATTCCCTTCTAATGTTACCTCTAACATGTATCACCTTTCAAAAATTTCTATTGCTACCATCCTAATCCATCCTCTTATTACTTTCATTTAGGCTATTGGAATAGTCTAACTGGTTTCACATTCAATTACTTCCTTCTCTGATCCATCCTATACGTTCCTGTGAGAATAAACTTTCTAAAATATGTCTATGATCATGCTATTGCCCCACTCAAAGGCCACCAAAAATTCACTTTTGTCTGTTAGGCAGAATTCATGCTTTTTAGTCTCACATTCCAGTCCTGTGATGAACTGGGTCCAACTAACCTCTCTAGTCTTTTCTCCCAGTGTTCATATATACATTATATGATACATTTATGTGTCTCTCTCTCTATATATGCACATATATATGTGTGTTATGTGTATATATATATATATATATAATATATATAATATATATATATATATTTTGTTGGAACAGGTCCATTTTGTTTAATGTTGTACAAAAAGTATGGGTAGAACCAAAATTGAAATGTACATTATCATATTTGTTTACACCACTATCTAGAATAGTTCTTCAGATTCACTTTATTATGCAAACAATATAAAGTATGAGGCAATTTGGGGAAAAATAAGGTAGGGGGAAGGGGGAACAAAAAGAAAATTCCTATTCTGTTTATTCTTCTACATTGTATAGCTGCGCTCACAGAGACGGCTTCTTTTACTCTTCCATGGCTCAGGAATTCAGTTGTAAATAAAATTGAATCTGCTTAAAAGCTGAGGAAGGCTGGAAATGATAGGTCCATATCCTGGTGCATTGTCATATAATTCAAATAATAGCACAGCTACCAGTTTGTAACTTTCAGGAATTGCAAACAAGGCTTTTTCTTGAAGATGAACCAAAAAAAGTTTTTTGTGTTCTTTAGGCTTTGTAATATGTGCTGGAATATATGGGTATTGCGGGGGTTCAAAATTTGGTCTCCACCAGTTACCAATGCAGTCATCAATGACCCAATCTTGCAGAATGCCATCTTGACATCCCAGTATCTCTGTTATTAAACATTTGAGTCCTTCTACTTCATCTTCTCCTGGATTAAGTTCGATCATCAGGTAGTTTGAAAAAAGTTGTGCCCAGTTGCAGAAGTAACACATGGGGTAACCAGTGGTGTTATGTGTGTGTATGTATATTATGCTCCAGTCAAACTGGACTTGAACATGGACTTTGCTCTTATTATTTCTTCTTCTGGGAATATTCCACCCTCTACCTCTGTCTGCTGAAATCCTTTCCACCCCTGATTGTCCAATTCAAAGACCATCTCATCCGAGGAGTCTTATAAGATTACTTCAACCATATGAAGATACTTTTTGAAAACCCTAGAACATATTCTAAATCTCCTAGGACCATTTTTGTGTTCTATCATGTCTTATGTAGCTATTTCAATCAAAGGAATCATAGATCTAGAGATGGAAGGACCTCAGAGATCATATACTCCAAAGCTCTCATGTACAGCTGAAGAAACTGAGACCTAGAGATATAAAAGACCTTTTCCAAAGTCATCCTGGTAGTAGGTATTAGAGGCAGGGCTTGAACCTAGATACACTGATTTCAGAGATAATATTTCATCCCATGTTTCCTCATTTGCATCTCTAAACTATCATTTCAAACAGAGGTTTATGAAGGTACAGATCATTCATGTATAGCATAGTGTCTTATGCACTACATAGCAGATGCTTTATCAGTCAAATAAATATAAGGATCACATATGATATATGAATAGGGGATTCCTTATTATACATTCCTCAAAGTCACCCCAGGCTCCCGATATGGGCTTCTCCACTACTCCAAACTTCACAAGGGCATTATGCAAGATCTGCTTAATATTTGACTTCAATTACAATCTCAACAGCGCACTGGCATCTCTGAAAGCTTGTGTTTTGTACCTGCTAAGCTGCATTTAGCTAATATTGAAATCTTCAATAAAAGGAAAACAATTGAGCAGAAAGAGGATAAGTGGGTACAGGAGAATGCAGAACACAAGCTCTTAATTCTATGTTACTCTGGCTAAACAGATGTAATGAGGGGAATCAGAGAATAAAGACATGAACAGCAAGGGAGAACTGTGCTTTTGAAGGATGTGTGGAAATTGTTTCTTGCAGTAGCTGTGGGAAGATAGAAAGACAGTTCCCACTGTCGGGTAATGACTGAGCTCACTGGCTGGGGGGGTCTTCTCCAAGTCCTTGCTTGGGAACATGCCTTTGCCTCATCTTTGTCCAAGGGAAAAAAATGTATTTGCAAAATCTGTACTCAATTCCCTTGAGCTCAGAACATGCACAGTCAAATACAACATTCTTCAAAAAAGGAAATGGAGTGTTTTATTTCTTTATTTATTAGATTCCTTTCTAACTTCACCCTGTGCCAGAGGCCCCAGGGCACAAAATCATATTGTAAAATAATAGAGATAATTAAATTTTATATTAGGAAGCAGCAATCAATGCAGCAAAGCCAGCATCCCCTCCATAGAGAGGGTGGGGGACAGGAAGGGAGAGTCTGACATAAAGAGATGAACTCCATATAATATTCCCAGGTCAGTCATAATTGCTATCAATTCAAGTCAATATTTATTAATCACCTATTTTGTGAGAAGCGCAGATCCAAGAAGAAAAATAAAATAGCCTTTGCCCTCAAAGTTTTCATTCTATGGGGAAGGGCACCTCCTCTTTCTTTATTCTTCTCTGTATCTTTTTTCCTCTCCCTTCCCTTCTCCTTTCCCCACTCTTTTTACTCCTCTTTCATTGACAATTGTTAATAATCCACTATTTGTTGGCAATTTAGATTTTTAAACTGACATTCTAGAGTGCTTGAAGAAAATGTCTTTACTCCAACAAAAGGAGAGAGAAGTCTTGTGTGTAGAAAAAACAGCAGTTTTGGAGGTCTGAGTTCAAATCTCTACTCTGAGAAGTTCTAGTTGTATGGCCATGGGCTATTCAATCAAACTTCCTGAGCCTCAGTTTCCTCAGCAATACAATGGAAACAATAGCCCTTCCTTTACCCTTCTTCAGAGGCTTAGTATGAACACTTTATAAACTTCGAAGCACTATCAATGTTAGTTATTCATTCTACCTCCTTCATGTACATTCACATACTATTATTAGGATAATTTGAAAGGAGGCTTACAGCACCAATCAGAGTTTCTCATTATAAGAGGAAGGGAAAACTTACCTGGAGGTTACTTGGCCTTCTCATCTACCATCACGTGTGATTTAACTTGAGATGTGCTGCCTTGAACTTGGAAGGGGAGCACAAGGATGATGATGGGATCTAAAAAGCACTGTGAAAGGCTTTTGATTTACCCATTTTGTGAAACAGTATGTATCCTGGCTGGGAATGCTCATCTCATTCTTTGCTCCCTTCTGATGGATCCTTCAAGACAAGACCTTGTAGACACAATCAGGGAACTTATTGTAGACCTCAATGGCATAAAGCAAGAATATTTCCTTGAATACTGAAAATTTCACATACTTCTTAATCTAGAGAGACCTGCTGAATGTAAAGTTTTTGAGTTATTTCTTGTCACCAAGGAAATAGTCAAATGAAGTAAGCCAGCACATTGGCCAAGTTTAAAAATGCACATTTCATTCTATACCTTTAGTCCATACCTTCTTGACAACAGAAGGAAGGTTTAATTTGTCATTAGTCTTTAGAAATCATGCTTGGTTATAGTTTTGATGAAAAGTTTGAAATCTTTCAAAGTTGTTTTTGTTGACATTATTTTAGTCGTCATGTAAATTGTTCTCCTGGGTCTTCTCGGTTCACTCTCTATCATTTCAGGTGAGTCTTCCCATTCTCTGAATCCATCAAATTTGTCAGAATGATTTGGCTTACATCTTGTTAAATTTAATATACACCTAAAACAGCAACATCAACAGCAACAACTACTTAACCAAAGACCACAATTTCTTGTACAATTTCCTTTCTTGTCCTTTGTGTATTGAAACATTTCTGTCCGTTGATGTTTATTATTTCTTAATAAAATAAGGAAATTTACAGTGAAAACAACAGCCAAATACACATAAAATGGGGTCAGCTTTTTCTAAGGCAGAATTGTCTTCAGAAACTATCTCCCTTTAGTGTCATGTCTTCATTTCTTTATCAGGTTCCCAGAGTGTGTAACACACTGACAGTGCTCCTCTGTCTATCTACCATTTCGTTCCTAGGAAGCCTTTCTGCAAGTTTGCCCTCTTGGACTGTGCCCCTTGATGCAGAATTTTCTTACCACTTCCAATTCACCAATACCCTATGCTAGCCCAAGTTTCATGCCCTGGAAGGATGACTGATTAATTACTCTCCAGAAAACTTAAGCACATTAATCAGGGGTGTTCAATGCCATAACCCATAGGTTTGACTTCAATATTTTTGTTGGTGCTGGAATTCTCTTTACAAATACATGTTAAAGTTCTTCATGCCTTAGCAGATGGTTTTTTGAGTTTCTGTGGTCAGAGAACTTCATTATGTGCCAGACAATTTGTTGGTGACAATTCTCTGACTAGTTGAGTAGTCCAGCTCTTGAACAATGAAAGACATTACTAGGTCTAGAAGTGAAAGTTTTTGGAACTTCATAGGATGTCCTTCTAAAATTAAAGTCTTTAATGAGCTGGGGTCATCTCTACACCCTAATGAGGCATTACATTCAATCTTTACTGGTTACAAAATGGGAGAATTTCTAGGCCCTGGAAAAGAAATTGCTTCTTCTGGTCAGAGAAGTATCAAATGTGAACACAGATGGTTTCACTTAGCTATCTGTGCTTCTTGGCTAGGTTATGAGGATTGTATAATGTTAGGAAGTATATGCTTAGCAGCCTAGGGTGAGCTGTAGCCTCCCAGAAACTGTGTAAGTCAGCTAAGATGCCGCAAAGCCTGTGTGTACACGTAGCATTAAAGAACAGCTGGGATATGAAACATAGCCTACTTGTGTCTTCCCTCCCTTCTTCATGTTTGGCCTGGGAGGGAATAAAAAAAGCAACACTTGCTTATTAGCTCTCATGTATTTTCACTCCCCAGAGACAACATGGAGATCCCGGGAAAAGAAATAGCTTTCCCATTTCAGAGATAAAGGGAATAAAGCCCAGAGATGCATAGTGACTTGACCAAGATAATAGCTGGGAAAACTAATGAGGCCCACTGATTGCCAACTCGCATCCACAGCAGTGATGAGGGAAGCTATTTAAAGTTGAAGAGGATTTTTTTTGAGCAACCAAAGAAAATCTCACTAGTTTGGAAACGACACAGTTCAGTGGAGATTTAAAATCTAACAGGAATTGTGAACTTATATAGCAACTGTAGACATGTAGGCGCACAAGGATAGCTTTTTCATAGAGAGAGTTACCCTTGTAAAAACCAAAACAAAACAAGATCATTCAATGAACTATTCAACCACATGACTTTGGTTTATACTTAGCTCCTCTAGAGTTCTGCCTCTTCCACATCCTCCACCCCATTCCCTATACCTGCCTGAGCTATAAAACTTGACTTTTGACAGTATTCAACAAGGTTTTGGGCAAATTGTTATTTCTGTTAAGTCATTTTTTCAGTAATGTCTGACTCTATGCTACCCTATTTGGAGGTTTTCTTTTTTTCTTTTTCTTTTAGACTTAAATGCTAAAACTTAAATACATAATAAGAAGGTAAAAAAGAAATATTATAAACTTGAATATTAAAACTTAAACACAAAATGAGAAAAGAAAAAAAGTGACTTTTTTTCTATTTCTACTTTTTCCTCTTGTCCTAATGCTTCAGGCCTAATTATTTCTGGTATTATTGTATCAAGAGTCTTTTTTTATCATAGCTTTCAGGTAGTTCAATTATTCTTATGTTTTCTTTTCTTGCTCTGTTCTTCAGATCATTTGTTTTTCTTATGAGATGTTTCACATTCTCTTCTATTTTTTCATTATTTACATTTTTTATTACTATTTTTTTTATCTCTTATAACTTTTGCTGGCTTTCCTTTGGCCTATTCTGACTTTCAAGGAGTCATTTTCTTCTGTAAGATTCTGGATCTCCTTTTTAATTGTTTGACTTTCTTTTGATAATCTTCTTGTTTTTCTTAGTTTTTTTTTTTCTTTAGTTTTTACTCAATCTCATTTAATTTTAAAACTCTTTTTAAAGTTCCTCCATGTGGGGTGGAGCTAAG
>CM053588.1:138511108-138540258 GCA_028646515.1 Pseudochirops corinnae
GGGGGGCTCAACAGCTGCCCAGAGTCTCTTCTGGCCAAATCACACAACTCTTCTCAAAGTGAGCCCCAAACCAAAACCTCACATCAGGGTGTATATTAGAGCCTTCTCCTGGCTTGGAGAATGTCACAGCCCTCTGGACCCACTGCCCAATCACAAAGCTACAAGGCACAGGCATTCCTGGAAAACAAGCCTGGCGCCACAGGCTCCACGTGACCACATTGAGCCTATTAGGGAACAGAGTATACTTTCAAATCTGGGAAGGTTCTCAGAGTCATGTAGCCACTTTAGCAAAGGGCATAGGGGCAGGGAAGATCTTCAGATTCCCATAACAGTTGGATAGTATACAGAGAAGTATAGCAGGTTGGCAAAGGACATAACATGGATTGGTTGAAGAGACTAGGCATGTTTAATTTTAGCAAAATGAGGATTTGGAGGAGATATGACAACAGTCTCCAATATTTGCAAGACTATTATGTGGAAGTGGAATTGTTGTTTGGAAAAAAAAATGTCAGAAATAAGGGGAAGGCCCAATTGCAGTTTGATGCCTGAGGGAAAAAAATCTTCCTAATAATTTGATCTATCCAAAAGTGAAATAAGCTACTGTGGGGAATGACAGGTTCTCTTTCCTTGGAATGTTAGATAGGTTATAGTAAGGATTCAGTTCTGGAAAGGATTAGTCTATACGGTCACTGAGATCATTTCCAACTCTCAAATTCTGTGATTCCAAAGAGGCAAGAATCATTACTCACTACACCAGTAATGCAAGACTCTATGAAAGAGCATATGAGCTAGACAAGGCTGTAAAGACTAGACTTTGCTTACTTAAGAGAATAAGTTGTTTTCAAACAATTTCTAAACCACTTTTAGGTGTATGCAATTAAAATATCAATAATTTGATCATTAAACAGATACAATCTGGCCCCTGTTTAAAAGTTCCTTATCAGATATAATTTCTTTTTACAATTTCAAAATAATGTAACTAAATATATTTAAAATATATTTAAAAATGTATATAAATAAAAATAATTAAAATATATATAAAGTAAGACTTTTAACTAATATTTATTGAAATTGTAGTTTGATTGGTCTGTGTGATTCCCTCTGCCCAAACAGATCACAGTCCTTCTGTACCTTATAACCCAATACTTATGAGTCTTAGCCAACATGATTCATCTCCTGAAGGCCGGACTTTTGGCTACAAGCCTTTCCAAACATATACAAGTTGGTCCTTGGACAAAAGACAAATAATACAACACTGGGGTTTGGTACTCGAAACTTCTTTATCTAAATGGGACCTGCCAGATATTTTACTCTCTTGGCATTGTCTTCAAGAACTCAAGGTCACCACCGTTCACCATAACGAAGCAATCTTCCTAATGTTCATTAAAAACTAGTTGAGTTTTTTATTATTAAGTTCACTCAATAAATATTTATTCATTCATGTATTTACTAAAGTACATGCTATATTATTTATGGTGTGTGTGTGTGTGTGTGTGTTTCTTCACAGACATAGAAAGAAAAGTAATGTAACAGTTGGTCTTTGAGTCAGAAAGAGCTAGGTTCAAATCATATAGATCAAACTTGTTACTTGTTTGACCCTGGGCAAACAATTAATTTCTAAGTGCCCTAAATGACTCTCCAAGATGAGAAACTGCAGAACAAGCACTGATTTGGATGGGCAGAGAGTTTCCTTTCCAGGGTGCTCCTTTAACTGATGGAAGAACACATCTAGACTAATACATACAGACATGCCTGTGCCTCATATAGCAATATATACACATTCACAGATATATACATATATGTGAGTATGTATATGTGTGATACATATATATTCAGTCAATAAGCTCACTATTTCTTGTGTATATACTCTATGTATAGACATATACTTATATAGTGACAAATATGACTATGACTATGAGGTATTCACAAAGTCAGTGCAGATTTAAACTATTAAACCCAAACTGCACTATGACTTTTGGGAAATCCTGTATAAAATTCCATAAATGAATATATGTACACATATACATGAATATGTTTATATATTTGCACATATACACATATGCATATATGTGTGCATATATACATATAGCTCTGATATAGTATTCCTGAATCTCAAGGATGATTTAGTTTGGGGACATTCAAAATTTAGTGCTTTTAAAATGGTGGTCCAGGGCAAAGACTGATTGTATCCCCTAGTCCCACCCCACCCCCCCTTTTGTCTGTGCTCTTCAAGTTCCCGATCTGATTTTGGGTCTGAGCAATAAGAAACTTCTGCTAGACTCAGCCATTATCAACCAGATGGAATTATCTGCTGGCTTTGAGTGGTAGAACTGCATGCTCCCCTTTGCTCTGGCATTTCTGCCCTGGTTATTTCTTTGCAGGTTTCAGACTGGGCTAAAAGCTGATGTTCCTGGTGTCTTAGTCACACTGCTGCTACTTGCTTCTGAATCTGCTTCTGGCTCCCTGTTTGTCATATGGAAAGAGCATATAACACCTATGGCCTGCCCTAGAATAATCCCACACCCAGATGTAGAACAGTCCTTCTTGAATATATAACCTGAAACAGGGCAGTGAGTAGCAAAGCTGCCAGTTGGCACCTATCCCCATCATGGTGCCCTAATATGGTGTTCGGGGTGCTCCAGTATATATCTGAGACCTCTTCTTTTGCTGTTTCACTATTTATCTTTTTCTGAGGGGGGAAGGCAAGGAAATTGGGGTTAAGTGACGTGCCCAAGGTCATGCAGATAGTAAATGTGTCCAGTTTCTGAGGCCAGATTTGATCTCAGGTCCTCCTGAATCAGGGGGCCAGTGCTCTATTCACTGTGTCACCTAACTGCCCCTGGTTCACTATTTCTTTCAGGTCACAGGTGACATGGCCCAGGCTTGACCCGGTCTTCAGTGTCCAGAGACTTCTTTGGTCTCCCATAGCCAACCTGGGCTGGAAAAGAGACTCATAGGGAACTTTTTAAAAAATTTTCATTAGTATTCATTCAGGTGCATTTTATAGGGCTGTTTGGAGGAATTGGGGATAGGAGCTCATTGCATTGCTCCCTGATACTCTGCCATGTTGGTTCCATATCATATACTAGTCTGAAAAGCAATGTGGAAGAGTGAGTAGAGATCTGGCCTTAGAGTCGGGGTAACAGATTCAAGTCATGCCACTGACATATACTAACTACAGTGATCATGGCCAAGTCACTTAAGTTCTCAACGCTTATATCATCTGTGTAAGTCTGTATGTTACGTAGGTGTTGTCAGTCTCCATCACTGGAAGAAGTTTGTATACCCAAAGGAATGAAAGCATAGGTCTGGGGGAGAAAAAAAAAGAAAAAGGAATCTATTTCCCTCCTCCTTCTTTTTCTCTCTCTCCCACACACAATGCTCTCTCTTGCTCTCTCTCCATAAACAGATACATGTATCTAGATATATAGATAAATATAGATATATGTGTATATCTATTTGTGGTAACAATATATGATATGCTAAAGACTAAATGTATGTGAAATACGTAGTAAATAGCGTATACTATGCCACTCAAGTATATTATTTTAAAGGTGGGAAAACAGATTTTTGAAACAGCTTTATCTCAAAGCAAAAGTCTAACTTGGCCCTTCATTAAACTTCGCACTGCTATTTAAATCTTCTCATTTAAAAGCAAGACATAACAGTTGTTAAAACCTTAGAAGAAAAAAATATCTCCATATGTGCAGGTTAGCAGGGTGGCCATTCTTCCTCCATCAGTGTGGGATCCACCAGTGACTCTCTGAGAGTGCTGTCTCAAGTATTAGACACGGACATCCCACCCTGGAGGAGCAGGTTGCAGTGCACTGCGTGTCTGTCTCAGCCCTGTCATCAGCCTTTCCTTTACATACCAATCACACATGAATGGTACTTGACCTTGGCCAGCCTCTGAGGCAAGTACACAAAAGGTGTCTGTTGTTCTCCAGCAGAAGAAGCACAGTTCATGTGGTCTAGAGAGGCAGTGAATCCAGAACTGCCTGAGAAGAACAAGCTTCCCTCTTCTGGCAGAGAAGTTTCAAATCATCATCACTGTCACCACATGCCAAACCCAATCCAGATTCAAATTCTGGCAGGAAGGGGTCCAGGCAGCATCCATATGTGTTGGTGTAGCTATGACATGTAAACAAACAGAGGGACAATTGGTAACATTCAATCACATTCATGATGATCAATTATTTTCACTGTACTTGAGGAGGGCAGGCCATTAAAAAAAAAGCCAAGGTTAGATTAGAAATTGGAATGGAGACAGTACATCCCCCATATGCTTCAGAATACACTTCCAACTCCTATCTCTATATAGCTCTTAGGCACAGTAAGGTGTGAATAGTGAGTGACAGCCCAGCTGCTGAGACATCAGTAGAGCCCCTAAGGCAATCAGCTCATTTCTCCCTCCTCTTCCAGGGAACCCAGGACCTGTTATCAGATTATCAAGATGGCTATCTTAGCTCTTCACATTGCTGAATGTCTCCCATTTTTGTCATAAGGCCCAATTTTCAAAAACCTTGTAGGCTCATGGATTCTATGTAAGAAGAATGCACACTACATTTTTCCTGTGAACCATGGAGAGAGAAAGATGTAGGGAAAATGCCGGTAGTTATTTGGTTATATGATCCCAGATATGTGACAACAGTAAATACCCTAGCAAACCAGCTGCCACCCCTGGAAGCATCCCAGAGATAGTGAGGCTTGTTTGGTATAGCAGGACCTCATGTACAATGGAAAATAAACAGCATTTCTGGTTTATCAGCATATAACAAACAACAACAACACAACACAACAAAAACAAAAGCAAACAAACAAAAAAACACATCATGATGTTTTGAAATCCACTGTTAGGGAAGAATGGGACTATTTGGGATAAGCCTGGAATGGACTAATATCTGATTCTAATTATAAAATACAAGCGAATGAGTGAATGAATAAATGAATGAATGGAAAAGGCATTTATTAGGCATTTAATACATGCCAAACTCTTTGATAAGAGGTAGGGATACAAATAGAAAAAGTGAGATAGCACTTGCTTTCAAGGAATTTACACTCTGTTTAGGGGAGACAACCCATGAGAGAAGGTTCACCTTCATGTTCAGATGGAAAGTCCCAGATGTCATAAGGGAGAACTATGGGGAGGATGACAAGGCCCAGGTGTCCTTGGATTATGTAATAGATCAGGTGACAGTCTTCAGGGAGTAGAGGGGGGCAGATGATAAGACCTGGAGGACTTTATGGGGCAAATGATAAATCCTGGTTGTCCTCCATCTTACATGGAATAAGGAGGAATAAGAGGTATTGACTCTCAGATCATCTAATAGGTAGAAAAATCAAATGACCTAGATGGGTCCTGGAATACCCTGAGCTGGGCATAGGGAGGTAGGGAAATCAAGGGGCGAAGGGTTCCCCTGGGAAGATGGTCCATGTTGTCCCCCTGTTAGTTCACAGGGAACAACATACTGTGATGGAATCAAGAAGTCTAGACTCCAGTCCTTCATTTGCCCCTGATTATCTGCAGGACTTTGAATAAATTACTTCCATTGTCTAGGCCTGTTTCCTCACCTGTACAGTGAAATGCCTTCTAACTCAGTGGTTGGAATTCTATGATTGCAAGTCTGATCCTCACAAAATTTCTACCATGTGAAGGGGGCAAATAAAGACAACACGTAAATGTCCATCTATGGATTGTCACATCCATATTTTTGTCCTATCCTTAGTACCTAGAATAGTATCTGGCAAATAGCAAGTATTTAATAAATACTGGTCTATTAACTAATCAATGGATTGGATGGTTGTGTATACATTACAGGTTGCTCTGAGACTTGAATGAGGTAAGCACTTTTATGACATATACATGTCCGTAAGAATGATGATGATGATGATGACGACTATGACGACAAGGATTTATACTAAGGATGATAAGGAGTCCATTTTTGTACCACTTAGAGAACCTGGGGAAATGAAGTCTATGGGTCACACTTGGAAAATTCATTGCCCTTGGACAATGATATGGTACAAGGGGTGTCTTCTTCAGGATCCTGGATTTTGAGGACTAGAGCTTCTGGGGATTTTGCCAACATAAACTCCCAAATAGGAAAGCCTTCAGGAGAAAAGATTGTCATTGAGTTTGTACTCTTTTCAATGATTCTCAATGACACATTCCCTACCGTGGAAATTTTTCAACCTATTCCGCAAGTCTTATTTAATTCTGAAATCCTCCCTTTCCTTTCTGCCTCCCTGCCCACACCCCCACACAACCCAATTTCTTTGAAATGTTCCTGTAAGGCAAACCTGGCTCAGAGCAGGGGGACTGTCAGGATTTTCGAATAACTCAAACTAGATTTTTTTTTTTTTGTTTAAACATCCACCCGTTGCAATGCTTTATAGACTGCAGCTCATTAAGAAAGTGGAGGGGGGCTCTCTGAGTTTTGCCACTTATTTCAATTCATAAGCACTGACTTTCCAAAAAAGCCACCATTCAAGTTGAATTATAAACCACAAAATTCCTATCCCTGTACCACCCCATGACACCCCAGCATATAAGTGAAATAATAACTAAAGATTGGATTATGGGTTATCCCATGATCACAAAGCCGGGAATCTTTCCTTATTGCACAAACTATGAATTAATTAGAAACAAGTTAATCTCTAATCTAAGAAAATATTATAGCCTATCATGCTTTAATATATTTGAGCTATGAATGGCATTTCATTTGTTCAGGAGGCTTCTTTTTTTTCCCCCTCTTTCCTGTCAGGAGATGTTGGCAAAGCTGAGTGTAATCAACTTTTTCATTCTGTCTAGCAAGGACTATTAGATGTTAAGACAGGAGATGTGTAGGGCCTCTGTCACAGATTTCGATATTGAGCATATGGATATACAGCATGGAAAGGGAAAAATTTTAATGAGACACTTCAGACCCCAAATGTGACCCATTCAAATCTGATTCCAAATGAGTCAAACTCCTTGGGTGCTCTCTGCTGTCTTGGGCACAGCGTAGTGTTGGGAGTGGAGCTGGGGGTGCTGGAGAGGCAGGCAGTCAGAGAGGCAGCTGCAAGTCATCTTTCTGAGTCTGCAAATATCATTCCCAGGTGAGCTGCCTCCATTTCCCCCTCCAGAGAGCAAAGATGAAAATGACCTACCTTGGTTAATCAGTGTTTATAAGTCATGATTAGTCCCTCAGGCCAAAGAAGCTAAGTGTATCTAAGAATGGAAAGTTTTTAATATGAGTCTTTTACCTTCCTTCACCAAGGGAAAAACTCAATTAGCCCAAGAGTGGCTGACAATGGCAGATTGGCTGGTCAGCAGAAGTCTGATTGGCTACAATAAGTTGGGGCAAAGCAGGGAATAATAGGAATGACCTACCTGGTGAACCACTGGGAAGATACAAAGTGGGGAATGGAGCACATATCCTGTAAATAATTTTTCTTTTTTTTTGCTCACAGGTAGGCCACTAAAATTTCATATGATCATCAAGGACTGCCTATGACCAAGTCATAAAAATGAATTCCTCCCATCACCAGCCGTGTCAAAAGCATAAGTGTTTATATTACTGTATGTAACCCTGCCTGAAATGTGCGAACAATCCCAGAGGTTTTCATATAGTTCTCTCAGAAGTCTCTATTCCTAAAATGGTAGATTTTGAGAAGTCTAGGTCTCACAAGTAAGTGTGTGTCTGTGTCTGTGTGTGTGTGTATGAAATATTATTCAGTTCATACAACACTCTGAGAGGTTAAGTAGTGCAAGTAAAAATGATTATATTGATCTTATTTTGCAGATGAGAACACCTAGACTTATGAAGGTGAAATATCCTGCCTTGGGTCATAGATCTAGAATGGGGGAAACTGAAGCCAGGGAGGTAGAGTAATTTACCCAAAGCTGCAGAAACATTAAAATTCAGAGGCAGGACTTGAACCCCGGTCCTATAACTCCAGACTCTTTGCTCTTTCCATTGCATCATGCTTTATCCATGGATCATACAGCTAGTCATCATGGAGCCAGCACTCTGAGATCTCTTCTAACTCTAAAGCTATTACCCTATGATTTAGATAAAGAAAGAATCATAGGAATCATCAAGCCTCTATTTTACAGATGGGGAGACTGACGCAAAACTACTTGCCTGAGGTCATACAGATTATTAATGGTCAAATTTGGATTCCTGACTCTAAGTCCAGTGCTATTTCCATTTTCTCATATTATCTCCTCAATGCCTTTCAATATTTACTATTTAACAGGGGTTAAGAATATGAAAAAGATTCTCTTGTACAATATTCAGTCGGGCAGTGTCTATTTGTGTAGGATTAAGTGAAGAATCAAGGTCATTTATCTGCTTTATTAAAGTAACCACTGGATTGTTTCATCTCAATCAAGAGGCTACAGATTCTTAGGGAAAGAAAGGGCCCTCTTCTTGCCACCTGGGCGACTCAGCTTTGATACCTGAGTTTTTGTTACGTCATGCCCACCCCAAGACCTTCCCATCACTTTCCAGGATGTTGCCATTCCATGCTGCCTCCACTGCAGCCATTCTCAGCACCTTCCTATCAGAACCCCTTGAACTCTCCTCCAGCCTCCATGAGTTCTGATAGACAAGCACTCGAATTGTTTACCAAACCATCTGAACTCACCCCTCTTCCACTTTCTAGCTCTCTTTTAGGTAGTGCCGTTCTCCACTAGAATGTAAACTCCCCAGGGACAGGGAGTGTCTTTTTTGCTTGTACCAGTATCTTCAGCCCTTTGATCAGGGCTTGGTCCATAATGAGTGCTCAATAAATGCTGTCATCATTATTCATTCATTAGTCTCAGCTCTACCACAAACTTACTGTGGGGTCAAGTTGTTTCACCTCTAACATGCAATGATTCAAAGATAGATTTGTTTTTTTACTCTCATGAATTGTCTATATTAGAAGTGCCAAGCTTCCTGCCCACAGAAACAAATGGTCAGCAAAACTCAACACTGTTCTACAGAACTGCCTACGTTGTAGGAATTATTTTAATTGTGTAAAATGTAAGAGTAGATCACTAGAAAGACCAAAAAATTCTAAAGAAGAATAACATGGCCAAAGACAAAAACTCATTTGTCAAATGCTATTTCCATTTAAGCTATGTGACTATGTACTGTTGGGTACTAGAAAGGTGAGTAAACCATAGTTACTACCTTCAGAAACTTACAATCTGGATGGGTGTAGTGGCAACCACACTACCATACTCAGGATGTCTGCTAGCACAGGTTTTTAGATCTGCTTTACTAGGAAAGATAGCTGTTTAAGGGATCAACAATCTTTTTTTTTTTTTTAGATTTACTAGTTCAGGGGAAAAGTCAACACTCTGAACTTTAGAGAAAATACAGAGAAAACACAAGTAGAGAAATAAAGACTAACAGAAAGGGCTCTGACTGCCTGAATCAAAGCAATATTGCTATATACACATCCCTGGATTGATAGAGCTTTTACATCTGAGCAGTTGGGGAGCTCTGAACATATGGCCACTCAGAATCTTGATCAGGGAATCACAAGATCCTTCTCATAAGCAAGCCCCAAAAGCAAAATACCAGAGTATATATACACTTCTCAGAGCCAGAAGGCATTACAACCCTCATGACTCAGTGTCTAATTAGAACTTAGTAAAAGATGTGGAAGCCTTACTACAAGCAAGCCTCCCCGAAGCAAGCTTCCTTTAATGGGCTCCATGTGAGGCCTATTAATGGGTGAAAAAGATCTTATATCCCATTAACATAATGATGGGGAAATTAGATACATAAAAATTAAGCAATACTCCATTTTAGGACCATAAGTAATTGTTGAATTTTTGTAGATGACATTTACTTTTTCATTCTAAAGATGTGGAAGGCACCACTTAACTTCTTTTTCGTTTTGTTTTTTTTTGGAGGAGAGGAAGTAGAGCAATTGGGGTTAAGTGACTTGCCCAAGGTCACAGGGCTAGTTTTTGCGTTAAGTGTCTGAAGCTGGATTTGATCTCAGGTCCTCCTGACTCCAGGGCTGGTGCTCTATTCACTGTGCCACATAGCTGTCCCATATCACTTGACTTCTAAGATCATTCTGAGAAGTCCAAAAAGCTCAAAAGAGAGACCAGTCACTTCGAATGCATAGCATTTAAGATCACTTCTGCCATTAATATACTCAATATCCTTTGAGAAGTTATTTAAGATTTCTGTCTTTTTTTTTCTCATCTGTAAAATAGCAGTGATGCTATTTTCACTACTTGCCTCATAAATTTTTGTAAGGAAGGTACTTTTTATAAACTGTCAAGTAGAACATAAGTATGAGGTCTGATTGTCATCATTATAGGTAAAGAAGAAGAAAATGGCATAATTCACAGATCTATAGTGGTATCAGGGGCTTTACACCCATTCCTCCCTCTATTCCTCCTAAGGCACCATTCTGACCATGTCATTCCACTATTCGAATTTGTCAGTAGCTCCTTAGGGAACTAAGGGTACAGGATAAGCTCTGTATGTAACCTGGTATTCAAAGTCCTCCTTGATATGAATCCAACCTACCTTTCCAAATTTAGCATTGTTCCCCTTTACAATTTTCCCTTGTAGCCAAAGTGAACAAGTAGCTGCTCCCCAAACCTGGCTGCCCAGGTCCTGTCTCCATGCAAAAGTCCTGTCCCTGGAACATACCCCATACTCACCTCCACTTTTTTTTCATCTTCAGCTTCTTCAGTGCTCAACTTAGGCATGATCACTGATAATTTCAAAATCATGTCTTTGAACTCCTCACCCCATGTTTGGAATGAAATGAATAATGCAAAGCCTCAAACATATTTACTTTCTTCTCCATTTCTCCCTCTCCCTGGAGGTCATAGGCCTGAGTATTCTATTTTTAAAATTTCATTTTTAAAGCAAGAAGATAGAATAATTATTCATATTAATATGAAAATATTCTTCTAAAATAATACATCAATTGTGAAATCACAATGGAAAATGATATGGTAGACATGTGTGGGCTGCAATATATTACTTCTGATTGCTTGTGGAGGAGTATTGACTTAATAGATATCATCAATGAAAAGGAAATGAGCTGATATAGCAGCAATGAGTGATGACAGATAAGGAGCCCAAGCGAGGGCCACTACTGTGTGAGGTTTAATTTCACCTGTGGGTTTATGGAAACACACTGGCTGGAACTATACAGAATGAGAAGCTGTGGAAATTTTCACAGCTGAAAGGAAAACACACCAGTAATATCATGAACCTGAAAAAGTTTAAATGAATACTTTAAAAAGACTAAAGAGTGGACTCGTAATTTCCTTGATTTAGAGAATTCTTAGGTGAGGAAACTCCCTCTTTACTAGTACAGGTTGGTAGACTTTTGTAAAACTTTTAGCCTTGATCACTGAGAAATTAAGTGACTTGCCCTAGGTCATACAAACAGTACATACCAGAGGCAGAAATTGAAGCCAGCTCTTTCTTGTTCCAGGACCAACTCTATTTTCAGTTTGCAACACTGTCTCTCTTATACATGCAAATATATATGTAAATACAAAAGTCTGAGAAATGCAAACACCTAGGTACAATTTAGTATCCTTCTTGCTAAAATTTAACAATTACGATTCACTTTTTTTCCCTCTTCTCCCGTTGACTTTTAAGGGAGAATCTTAAAATTCTCTTTTGTTAGTGTGCATGGCTACCTAGTGCAGTTAACTATCCATTGCAATCTCTTTCTTCATGACAGCCAGACTTTCATTGATCTTCTAAAGAAATTCCTCAGATTTGGAATGTCCTTTTTTTCCCTACTTTTCCTTCCCATGTGATTTGGAAAAATAGAAAATTAAATGATTTATACACACCCGACATTTATTTCCTAAACCAATTTTCCCATAACTGTGGTTTTTTTGAACATCAGGTTTTCCTTCTCCTGACTACATTTCATTTCCAGTCCCCTGCCTTGAAGCCAGTATTTGAGATATAAATCTCAAACAGACTAAGATGGGTTCTCTACCCTCATGAAGCTTACACACTTATTCTTAAATGTTGTAGCTTGCCTACCTTGCTTAAAAATCAGTCATTCAATATACGTTAATTAAGTACTTACTATGTGCCAGGAACTGTGCTAAGCACTAGGCATGCATATATGAAGATGAAAGACAGCCCCTGCCCTCAAGGAGCTTATAATCCAATGAAGGAAAACAATATACAAACAGAACATTGTATATGGGACACAATTTTGAAGTTATGTGACAGAAGGATATAGAGAAGTTTAAAGGACTCTAGCTAAGTAGAAGAAAGGAAACAAGCATTTTTAAGTGCCCACTGTATTCCAGGTCCTATGCTAAGCACTTAATAAATATTATTTCATTTAATCCTCACAACAACCCTGAGAGGAAGATGCCATTATTGTCACTATTTCACAGTTGATGTAACTGAGGCAGACAGAGGTTAAGTGCCTGGTCCAGGATCACACAACTAGAAAGTGTCTGAGGCCAGATTTGAACCAATATCTTCCTGACTCCAGTCCCAGAACTCTGTAAAACCTTGCTGCTTCAGGTAGGAAAATGACTCTACAAGGTTGTTTAACTCATTTACAAAGTTGTTTCTATTCTTCTAAAGAAATCACATTTCTTGTCCCGGTTTTATATTTTAAAATGCACTTTAAAATGCATATGCTTTTAAATATGCTTTAAAATATACTTAAGTACAACATAACCATTTTAAATAGAAATGTTAAGTTGTTTCAACTGAACTTCAAAGTTCAGAAGTAAGATTCGAATTTTATGAACATAGAATTTCGAAGAAACGAGATGATGGAAAGTAGAGGTGGGCCCCTTTCTCTTTTCCTTTCTAGCTTAAGCAGGAACAATCTTTCCATTGTTTTCCCTCAATCTGCTGAATAAGCTTAGGAATCATCACATGTCCAGCCACATTCTCAGTCTCCTCCAAAGCAATGCTGATGCCAGGAAGTTTCCAGACCTCAGTAAACATCATCTGGCACTTACCTGCAGCTACTCCTCCCTGTTGACTTCCCATCCGCTCAAGCCATGTGTTTCAAGAACAAGGAAATCATGACCTTGCTTTTGCCTCCTGGCTCATTATACTTGACCTGAGATACCTAGAAGGATGGTTTCCCTGCCCTCCTTACACATATAGGTCCTGTTCCCGGGGTGCCCTGGACAGAAGAAAGTTCTCAGCCCCTCCTCTCCAGAATATTCAGTTTTCATTAGCCTCAGGCCTTTTGTACAATATATCCCTGTCATGTAACCAGGTGGGGAAGAAGGGGAGGAGGAGGATACACAGAGGGGTTTTGAGCTAAACTTAGCTCATTGCACCATCTTCAAAACAGTGAATACTCATTTCCTTTTATGTTCCTTGCAGCAAAGGAGCCAAGACTGCCAGTTTGCAAGTAAGCAATGAAGTACGTGGAGAATGTTGCATTGTGTAGTACAAACTAAGCTTGACTTGGTGTTATAACATCTTAGTTCAAAAAATTCCCCTCCAGCTCTAAATCTATGTTCCTATATTCTAAAGTATCATCACTGGAGGAGCAGAATAGGATATGTAAATAAAACTGCCCTCCCTTCCTCCGTGGTTCACACCAAACAGCCAATGCTATCTCAGGTGCCCTGGGCCTTCGCAAATAGAAGGCATCAAATAAATGTTTGTGGGGTTGAATTGAATTTGTCAAGGAGACGGAGAAAGTCATTCAGTTAAATTGACTTTTTCCAAGCAACATAGAATTGGTTGTCCTGTTCAAACTTATTCAGTTTTGCCCTAGAAGGCAGAACTAAGAGAAATGGGGAGAGGTGGGGAAGAGAGTGGCAAAGACACAAATTAATGTTTGATGCTAGAAATTTTTTTTTAAAAACCTAATAAACAGGAGGATAAGGTCATGACTTCATTGCTTTAAGGAATTCTTGGGTGAGGAATCTCCCTCAATTTATGTAAATCGCTACTTCTCTCTGCAATTTATCAATTGATCAATCCAATCAATCAACCAGATTTACTAAGTAGCTACTATATAGTAGGCATTGTACTAGGCATAAACACAGAGGAAGTAAATAAAATATATGAAATAATCCCTACTGATAAGGAGTTTACAATCTTAGAGAATTGCTTATACCACCAGGGGATGACAAGATTTGCCTGAGGTCACACTGTAAGTATGTGTCAGGATTAAGACTTGAATCTGGATCTTTTTGACTTAAAAGTGAGTTCAATACTGCCTCTCCCCTGCCTTGGGAAACAATGGATCTTGCCTCATTGGATGTTTTCAACCAAAAGTTGTATGTGAGTGAATCAAGAATTCTTAAAAAAAAATTAATGGTTACTATGTGCTAGCTTCTGTGTGCTGGAAATAAACATATATAAAGAAAGGCAGTCTCTTTCCTCAAGGACCTTACATTCTATTCAGGGAATTCAGCTATAGAGGTGGGTGGTAGCAAAGGGAGGAGTATTTTGGACTTAGAAGTCACAAGGATGGTGACTGTAGTCATAGGACTATTGATTAAAATGTCCTGCACAAGAATAATGATTTTGTCCCCATTTCAGCAACATTCTTACCCTGTAACATCCCTATATCCCTATAGCCTTCTCACCCTAGAACAGCGGTTCTCAACCTGTGGGTCACGACCCCCTTGAGGTTCAAACGGGGTTGCCTAAGACCATTGGAAAACACATATTTCCAATGGTTTTAGGAACTGAGACATGGCTTCTCTATCTGTCTCCAGGCAGGTCCACCCACATGTAGATATGCCCACATATGAGTATTAAAGGGTCATGGCATTAGGAAGGTTGAGAACCACTGCCCTAGAAGATCCCTTTGCCATTCTGTCCCCTTCCTCTCATTGGTCAGTTCCTCTAAAACTGACAGTTGCTGCTCCAAAAACTGATATAGGTATTTGCCAGGTATGTTGGAGATGTGATGTTTTGTTGTTTTTTTTTTTTCATTTATGGGCTGAAATTGATGGTTCTTCTCTAACTCTAAAGTTCTATGGTCCTTTAGTGAATTAAGTCATTTGAAATTCTCCAAAGGATCCTCTGTACATAGGGTCAGGTCTCCTCTATCTAGAGTTATGAAGTGTAAAGAAAGTACAGATGTTAAAGAGCTGTGTTATGTGTTTTAAAATGTATTTTATGGAAATGGGGCATGGTCCCTTTACAAGGTCAATAGGAGCTTTGTAAACAAAGTATAACCTACTAGAATCATAAAGTAGATGCAGAGATGTTGTCAGCATTCATAGACTGTACTGAAAAATTAAACTATTAAGCCATCAAGAATCCCCATTGTGTCCCCATCAGTCAACATAATTTTTAAAAAAAAAATTCAGCCAGTCAGGCTATTTATCGCAGGGTAGACTAAATGTGATTGATTGAAATTCTGACTGAATGAACCTAGTGTTTGGGCATTTTAAAATATATACAAAATATGAATTTAAAAAATGACAGAAGAAATGTCAGGTTGTTGTCCATATCCCTTGTCTAACACATTTCTAATCCTGCCACAGCCAGAATAATGACTATTTCCTTCTCTTTGAAGCTAGCTATTACAGGATGGAATGTCCTTCTGGCTGGATTCTATGAGTCTCTGTAGGGTCCAGATCTGGTCAGATAGGAAGCTGATTGGACTAAGTCGCCTCTTAGTTCATTTCTCCCACCTCCACCCCTACCCCAAGTATCTGAACACCCACCCACAAAGAAGGGAAACAGTTTTCTGTAAGCTGACTGAAAGTACATCTTAACACACATCTGAGTCACATAACCATGGAAACTTGGTGTTATGTCAATACCTTCAATAGACAAGTAAAAATCAAGCCTTCCATTTAGCAGAACTTGATTGCTATGAACATGACCGAAAAACCACTAAAGCATTCAATGGTAGAAATACAAAAAGGTACATGAAAAGGTCGATCTATTCAATGAGGTCTGGGGTTGGGGTTGGGGGGTTGAACGTTGTCTGGAACTTTGAAAGGAACTTCCTTTAGATGACCACAGGCCACTCATGAGAAGATTCAGGACATCTTCTGGTCCTACATACTGATCACCTGACTCATTGAGGGTGAGTGATTAAGTCTTGGTATCATTTTGGCCAAGTCCCCTTATCAACAACCATTCTTTTTGTAATGGAACTCTAAGAGGTGGATTCCTCAGAAAAATCTTGGAGAATTTCAAAGCAGAGATATGAGCTGATTAGTATCTGTATGGGGTGTGGAGAAAAGCAGCTTATGACAATTTTGGATAGGTAGGGGGAAAGAGTTGTTCCAGTTGTACATTCCTTCAACCTTAACTATCCTGAATTGTCAGTGACAGGAAGTAACAATGCTTTTCAACCATATTGCCCTTCATATGATAGGACTAGATTCAAGAAGACTCATCTTCCCGAGTTGAAACCCAGCCTCGGACACTTAATAACTGTGTGACCCTGGACAAGTCACGTAACCTTGTCTGTCTCAATTTCTTCATCTGTAAAATGAACTGGGGAAGGAAATGGGAAACTACTCCAGTATCTCTGCCAAGAAAACCCAAAATCAGGTCACAAAGAGTTGGACAAGACAGAAAAATGATTGAAAAAATGCTTTTTTCCTGGAGACTTCAAGGGACCCAAAATTATAGAGAGGAAAGGAGGAAGGCCTCAACAAGCTTCTTGAAATATGAAAGGCTAAGAATGTTACCAGAGCTGGATGAATAACAAGAAACTGAGGTGTGATACAGAGGAATGAAAGCTTGGATTCCCCCCTTTATACCTTCCACCCCCCAATGTGAGTTAGTTGTACATTGTGGTTCCAATGGAAATACATTGGAGTCAGGAAGACCTGACTATCTACTATCCTCCAGCTTACTTTCTTTTTTGGGCAAGTTCCAGCCCATATATTAGTAACATAGGGTTGAGAGCATCATATGTCCCCAAAATGGAAAGTGGAATTTACCAGAATGTCAAAGGGTTGCCTTTTTGCAAACCTAAGTTTCTCCCACAGAAAATCCCAACTCTTAGGCAAGGGCCAGAGGTATGTACAGGTTTGCTAGGAAGAAGAACATTGTTTTGAATGCCAAAGACTACTTTGAGTTCTTTACATTGCTTTTCCTTTTCTGTGAAATAAAATAAAGCCTCTCCTAAACCTGATGTGTATTGTTACCTTGAGAGCTTACAAGGTAACTGTGGCTCTTTTACTCATATATGTGTAGACCTAGGTGGGTCTTACATTCTGGAAGCCCAACATAAAGCTCTAGGTAGTGGAAAAGTGAGCCAGAAATTAGATTTCTGCAGGAAACTGAGATTTAACTCAGGTTGCATAAAGTCAGAGTTTGGGATATTTGACTTCAGTAAACATACAAAACACCCAGGAAGTCAAAGGGCATAATATCACAATATGATACCATGCTAGCCCTTTCCATCAGTGCAGATTTCCCTTTTTCCACTCAGCTGACAACCTTCTAGTGAGTAAGGTATTATGTATCCTTGGGGGGACTTTGTATTATGGTGGGGGATGAAGAAAAACAAAGTAATTTCTCTACAAATAATTCAATGGGGTCAGAAATTACACCATATCTAATTTCCTATTTCCTACAGTGTTTTTCGTACCAATTGTTCTTAATACATATTTATTGAGCTGAATTCCTCTGAATTGAACTGAATGAATTCTAGGGTCTTTGTTCAATTCTCCATTAGGAGATCTAGGGGAAAGATTCATTACAAGTAGCCAAGAAGAAGTGGCTTCTGGTGTTTCTGCCACTATCAAGTCACCTTTAGAATAACACTTTAGCAGCTGATCTACCTGGTGATCTGACATAGGCCTGTGGATCTTGTATGACAAAGAACTCCTGTCCTTAACTACATTGGCAGAAAGCCACTTTGTTACAGCTCCAATAGTTTCAAGCAAAGACTGAAAAGGGGTAAAAATGATTGAGGGAAAAGACTGAACAGAATATCCTCTTTTTTATTTTATAAGTCTTTTTCATAAATTTGGATGGAGACTCTCAAACAAGTCTTAAGATCTATTAGTAATTCAGTTAGACTCAATCCTGTTTCTTGAATATATAGCACATTGAACAATGAGAAAAATCATAATTTTTACTGGACAATATCCTCCAATAGTTCACTTCAGGGCATCTCCAATAAAATGTACCAACATTTTTAGCTAGCTATTTCATTAAGGATGATGAGGCATAATGGCATCATGTCATATAAAGATCCTGTCCAGACATCCTTTAAAATCTATATAAATGGCATTTATATAGCACTTTAAGGTTTGCAAAGTTCTCAACATTGTTTCCTTTGTTCCTCACAACAATTCTGTGAGGGACATATATTTTTATTGCTGTTTTATAGATGATGAAACTGAGGCAGACAGAAGTTAAGTGACTTACCTAAGTTCACACAGTTAAGAAGTATCTGAGGGCAGATTGGAACTCAGATCTTCCTGACTCTAAGTCCAGTACCCTATCCATTGAACAACCTACCTACCTTGAAACAAACTGAATCAATTAAAATAAATGCAAAGCCATTTGAAACTTGAAAGTTTCTCCCAATATGTGTAGTAGAAGTAACTAAATACATGTTGAAATTGCTACAACAAAGGTTTGAGATAGAATGAATACCACCTTGGGCCACATAGCAGATCCTACCACAAGAAAGAATGTAGAGGTTTTGCAAAAGCAAAGTCTTCTTGATCAAAATTTCTCATCACTTCCCAAACCTCTGGCAAGTTACACCACGTGGCCTGCAAGACATTAATTCCATTACAATCATTTCCTACTAAATCAGTCTCAGACCACTATCTGTAGCTTCTAAATAAGGTTGTTGTGGTTGTCATAGTTGTTTTCCTCTGAGAAAGTGTATGAATGCTACATCAAATATGACCAAGATAATATGATGCTACTTCCTAGAATGGGGCAACTAGGTGGCTTAGTGGATAGGGTGCTGGGCTTGAAGACAGAAAGACTCACCTTCATGAATTCAAATATGGCCTCAGACACTAACTAGGTGTGTGACCCTGGGCAAGTCACTTAACCCTCTTTGCCCCAGTTTCTGCATCTGTAAATTGATCTGGAGAAGGAAGTGGCAAACCACTGCAGTAACTCTGCGAAAAAAATCCCAAATGGGGTCGTGACTGAAACAACTCAACAACCAAGTTTCCCAGAACACTAGAGTTACCCTAGAGAAATCAACCTTTTAGGGTCATATACCTTATGTGTATGACTTGAGTTCATGGGATCATTTCTCTGCTAGGTAATCCCTTCTACACTCTGTTTTTTTGCACAGTTAATTGTACAGTTTGATCAGCTGGTAGAAGTTTACCATGGTCTTCTAAAACTACCAGTAAAGGTGACTCAACATACTATTGGATATGGTGTGGCAGATGTATAATGGACTCTACATTTGACAATGTTCCATAATTATAGACAAATAACTTGCACCCAGCCAAAGTCACCACTGCTTGTACATGTGGTAATGTAATCCAAGCTTTCAGTTGTTTTATTTTTTTGTCAGAAGTGAGTCCCATAAGAAGCTTCTGCCCCACAGAAATCACCAAAACTAAAGTTTAAATAATGCATCGAAGTTTACAAAGCGTTTTACTACATATATTATCTCATTTGATTGAGACACAGATATTGAGAAGTAGTTGCAAAACTTCACATCTTGATTCCTGCAACAACAGAGATTGTTTTGTCCATGGGTGCAGAGTTCCATCCCGCAAATAGCACTTTGGAGTGGTAAGTAATTGGTGCCTTGGTGACATCTGCAATACAAGTGATTTGTGCAGCATGCTAGTATGGATACAAAAAGCATTAACTGTTTGATATCCAGGAAAGTGTTCTTAGGAAAGGCCACTGCCCAAGAATGTCTTTTTTTTTTTTTTTTTTTTTTTTTTTGCTTTTTGGAGGAGGAAGGCAGGGCATTTGGGGTTAAGTGACTTGCCCAAGGTCACACTGCTACTATGTGTGTGTGTGTGTGTGTGTGTGCGCCTCTGTGTGTGTATGTGTGTGTGTGTGTGTGTGTGTGTGTGTGTGTGTGTGTGTGTGTGTGTGAAGTGTCTGAGGCCACATTTGAACTCAGGTCCTCCTGACTCCAGGGCCGGTACTCTATTCACTGCACCACCTAGCCACTCCAGAATGTCTTTTTTTAATGTCCAGGAAGCAACGAAGAGGCTCAGCATGACAAATATTGTGTAACCCCAGGAATGCTTGAAGCTCTTAATTTGTTCTTGGAATAGGATTACTATATGTTGTGTGTAGTCCTCATTTATTCAATCACATTTATTAGGCATCTATTGTGTGCCTGATACTAAAGACAAAGAGACTTAAAAATGAAAAAGTACTTGTCCTCCAGGGGCCTACATTCTATTAGAGGTTAAGGTGAAACCAAGTAACACTGACACCATACCCTGAGAAAGTAGCATGAAACATCCTAATTTGTCATTGTCTTGTTTCATTTACCTAGGCTTTTTTTGGGGGGGTGTCTTTTTTAATGTAGAACTTTCTCAAGGTTTTTGCAACTTCATTTGCTATTGCTCCCATGATCATGGCATCCTTGAAAAAAGAATCTCATCTGGGTTCTTAGAAATCACAGTCTCATTGAAGCATTAGACAGTTTAAAGGGTGACAGGAATTCTAAACTATAGGTGTTTAACTAGGAAGTGCCAATCAAATTAAATGAGATCATCTACATGATGCACATAATAAGCCTTATATAAATGTGAGCACTGAGCACAGGCCTCCTCACTCAGTAATGATGAGTGATATTTCAGTTGCCTGTCCATGACCTGCTACTGATAAGCATGAGCAAGGTTGAGTTTTGCAAAGGCTTTCTCCCAGAAAGGACCGAAAGGAGTTGACTGACTAGGCACTAGATTGGAATGCTACTTAAATATTTCATACTCAGTATGTTTGTAGTCTCCAGGAAAGTAGTAGGCTGGGCAAAAAATGGAGTCACCAATGAGGATATGTATAACTGTCTGGAATACATACATAACCCTCAAAGCCAAAAAGGGAGTTAGAAATGATTTATTACAATTTTTTCATTTTACATATGAGGAACCTGGAATGATGTTAGAGACACAACTGCAGAGAGGGCTATTTTTATAGAGTATTATGTTGATTTTGCCCCCATTGTATATTTGAGCTCTTTGTGGGAAGTAGCTGCTTTAGGTTCTTAGGGATCTGGGATCGCCAGGGGTGATACTTTGCTTATGGTAAGTGTCCCAAGGTTGGGGTGGGGGAGAAGGGGGTTAGGCACCCATCTATCCCCTCATTGAAAATGCCCAGGAGCCATAGAGGAGGATACAGTGGGCAGCTGTTGCCCTCTTTCCTAGGAAGTCAGGCCTGATGATTGGCCAGTCAATCACAATTGACTGGTTGGGGAAACCTGATCCAGTCTGTAGTTTAGCTGTGTTTGGTTTTCATTGAGTGCACAAAATAACATATGGATGTTTTTAGAGCATTTGCAGCAATATGGTCTTTTCCTGACCCATTGCCACCAATTTAAGAAACTGCAAGCCAGACTTGGGGCTCCAACTCATTTAACTGAACTCCTTAAATGAGAATAAATTGCAGCTGCTTTCCCAGTGCACTTTGCAAGTTGAGACATTTTCCAAGTTTATAGCATGGTGGATGGTTTGTTGCAGTCAGGGTGGGACTGCCTCAGCAGAAAATTATACCTTCTTTCTGGTGGTCTGGAGGTAGGCTATATTTTATGTACCTTTTAGGGGTGAAGAGAGGAAAAGGGTAAGCATTTCTCCTGGAAATGCTGGGTAGCAACTTGGCATCATGAAAATTTCTTCAGCCTACTGTGTGCCTTGGACTTCTTTAGTCACTCTGCTTCTAACACCCTGCCACCCCCACTTCTGGAAATGCCGATCTAAACTTTATTTATGCTTCAAGGCCCACATCTAATTGCAATTCAACCATACATGATTTTCTTACCTCATGTTTTCCTTCTGTAATTCATCCTCCCCACAGTCACACAAGTGATATCCCAGAAGGACAGGTCTGAGCATGTTGCTTAGCACAGTGCTGGCACTTAGTAGGCACTTAATGAATATCGAATATTTATTAACTTCATGCCACTGCCTTGCTCCATAAGATCAAATTCAAATTCTTCTGTTTGGATTTGACCATCCTTCACTGTCCAACTCTAGCCAAACTTTTTAGGCTTATTCTGTATTACTCCTGTTCATGCAATATATTGTCCAGACAAGCTAACGTTTCTGCAATTTCACACGAAGCCTTCCACATCTCATCTCTGTGTTTTACAAGTCTCCACTACTGGTCTGCCCCCCTTCCAGCTCTTAGTGATTCTTCTGCTGAAATTACCTGGTATGTATTTATACACATATGCACACATACACATATACCTATCCATATATGTGCTTATGCATGTATATATAATCTGATATATTCCTGTGATTTATATATGTAATGTGATTATATATGTATACACACACTCATATATATATATATATATATATACACACACACACACACACACACACACACACACACATTACATGTGTATATGTTTATACGTATAGCATAATGTCTATATACACAAGCATGCATTTGTGTGTATGCGAATACGTATGTGTATTCTGTACCCAGGCAGCTCCCAGCTAAGTGGCACAGTGCTGAGTATTGAACCTGGAGCCAGGAAGACCTGAGTTCAAATCTGACCTCAGAAACTTAATGGCTCTGTGACCCTGGGCAGTTCACTTAAGCTCCTTTAGCCTCAGTTTCCACATCTGTAAAATGACGATGACAATTGCACCTACCTCGCAAGTGGTGTAAAGAACCATACAAACCTTAAAGCTTTCCGTAAATTATAGACATTATTAACTATTTATATAGGTACTTGTTGTTTGCTATCATAGGTTATAAACTCTTAAAGAATGGAATATATGTATATGTATATGTATATAAATATGCATATGTATATGTATGTATTATGTGTGTGTGTGTATATGTATATATGTATGTATATTTTGTCTTTCTTCTCCAGTGCCAAGAATAGTGCTTGGAGTGAAGTAAGTATTTCATGAATGCTAGTTGATTGTTTGGGTCTTCCAGTCCATACTGTTCTATGATGCGTATGGTCTATACTATATCATAAGAACAACAACAATAATTATTATTGTTGCTGTTGTTCAATCAAATCAGTCATGTCTGACTCTCTATGACCCCATTTGGGGTTTTCTTGGTAAAGGTACTGAAGTGGTTTGCCATTTCC
This sequence comes from Pseudochirops corinnae, assembly GCA_028646515.1. NCBI lineage: Eukaryota > Metazoa > Chordata > Mammalia > Diprotodontia > Pseudocheiridae > Pseudochirops > Pseudochirops corinnae. The sequence goes on from CM053588.1 coordinate 138,534,290, forward strand.
TTCTCCAGTTTATTTTACAAATGACGAACCCAGACAAACAGGGTGAAGTGACTTGCCCAGGGTCACACAGCTAGTAAGTATCAGAGGTCAGATTTGAATTTATGAAGATGAGTCTATCCACTATACCACCCAACTGTCTTACTACTACTACTACTACTACTACTACTACTACTACTACTACTACTACTACTGCTACTACAAAGCATTTAAGTAGTGCTTCTGTTTGCACCATTTTACAAAACGCTTTGACCCTCAAATGAGAATCAGTTCTACAGCAGTACAATATGACTATGCAAGAATAATAATGATAACAATGATAACATTTAAGTAGTGGTTTTGTACACACTATTTTAGAAGGCACTTATAAATGTCATCTCATCTGATCCTGAAATGAAGACCAATTCTACAATATATACTATATAATAATAATAATGCATACTGTATAATAATATATAATATAACATAAATTGATAATAAGACTTAAATAGTGATTTTGTTTGTACTATTTTGCAAAGCACTTTGCAAATATTATCTCATTTGGTATTCACAAAAACCTGAGGAGGTAGGTGCTACTATTATCCCCATTTTACAGATGAAGAAACTGAGACAGAGAAGTTAAATGCCCAAGGACACACAGCTAGTAAGTGTCAGAATTTATACTTGGGTTTTCTAGACTAAATGTCCAAAACTGTATATACTGTGCCACATACAGGTGTTTTATGGTGCTTATGTATGTATGCATATATAAATGGCAGCTACTATTATCATTATTATTGAGTCTATATACTATAGAAAATTGTGGGCTGGTATAATCAATCAATTAGCATAAATGCTAATACAATAAATGTTTACTGTATGACATATATATGCACACACATGTACATGTATATGTTTCCATGAATAGATACATATGTGTACGCTTGACTTCTTGACTATATAGAACCTGGGAGATGGAAGGGACCTTGACCATCATGCTTCCAAGTCATGTAACCTCATGTTCTTTAGTTATTTTCCCTGGGTAATTCTAGCCACTCCAATTAGATTGTGAGCTCTTGAGGGCTGGAACCGTGTTCTATACTCATTTTCTACATCTCCTCTCTACCTAGAACTGTGCCATCCTAAGATCCTCCTAATTTGTGTTTCTGTGAAGATATGAAGAAATCATAGTGGTCTTGAAAGAAGATATAACAAAGGACCTTTGATTCAGAAATGCCATACCAAAGAGAATCATAGAACCTCAGAGTTGTAAAGGACTTCAGAAATCATTGTCAAAGCACTACTTAAGCATCTACATGCTTGTTTAACATCTTCACCTACTACTTCCCCAGAATTCATTTGTTGTTGATCAATTGTTGATCAAATGTTGATCAATTCTCAAAAGTCTAACAAGTCAACAATTCAGTTCCAGAATAGACAATGGAAACAGGAAAGAATAGAAAGACCCAGTGAGGCAGGCAGAGTCCCCAAAGTGAAAAATATCACCAGGAATAATGGAAGTGAGCCACATTGGTGACATCTAATTCAAAAATAGAGATTGTTTACTTTATGATTTTATTTAGTCTGATAGATGTTGCCTGTTCTATCCTATAGGTATTGATAAGGCAGAAACCTGCAGGTGAATCCACCCCCATCCTTAACTTAGGCGTAATGAATAAAATATTGAATTCAGACACAGAAAAAAATCTGTGTTTGAGTTCTGCTTCAGAAATTTACTAGTTAAGCTAGTCCCTTCTTCTAGGCTCCAGTTTATCATCTGTAAAATGAAGATAATAATTACACGAATCTCAAGAGGTTCAAATGAGATATGTAAGGTGCTTTCCTAAACTTAAAAGTTCTGTGTAAATATTATCATCAGTATAACTTCAAAGTAACTACACAACCAATCATCCATCCAAGCCCAGCAATTTCCAGTTGCCTACTTATTGGACATGCAGTCTGGTCTCTGTCCTAGGGCCCCACCTGAAGTACAATGAAAGAATCCTCCTCTGTTTGAGGCTAGCCAAATAAATCAGTTGGGGCGATTGGGATGAGAGGGATGCCATCATCATCATACTGACACATATTAAAAGACAAAGGCCCTAGCTCTATCTGCCCAGTAAACTAGAAGGAGAAACATTTCATCGTCTGTCTCACGGAAAGCCTTGAATGACTGAAGTTGGTTTATGGTTTATCTTCCAGACCGACCTCATGAGTAGGATCATAGAACTGGAGCCGAAAGAGAATGGCATCCTATTGTAGAAATTACACTGGCTCTATAGGCGTTAAGTCCTAGGTTCAAATTCCATCAAATCATTTACACTCCTTGGGTCTCAGTTTTCTTATCAGTAACATGAGGAGAATTAAATTATAAGGCCTTCAAAGTCCCTTTCCGTTCTAGAACTATGATCCTAAGACCTTAAATGTCATTTTGTCCATTCCTTTCATTTTATAGATGAGGAAAATGAGACCTAAAAAGGTTAAATTATTTGCCTAAGACCTCTACAAATACCAAGCATTAGAGACCAGATTTTAATCCAGATTCTTTGATTAAAAATCCCACACTGTTGCCACTACATCATGCTGAGTAGGTATGGCATAATTTCTAGGGTAAAAGAAAGATATTTTGTGAACGAAATCCTCCCCATCACTACCACCACCTGCTGACTGATGCTTGAAATTTCTTTACCTCCAACGAATCATTTTATTTGGTATTTAGAGAAAAGGCTTAAAGCGCAAATAAGCTTGGGAGTGGCAGCATAGGGACTCATGATTATTTACCTGAAAATGAACAATATGAAACCCTTTCTTGCCATGAATGGGAATCAAAAGGGTAAGAAAACATGAGAATATTCAGTACCATATGAGATTCCTCTGTATAGGAGAAAAGATGAAGAAAAAAGATTTGCCCATTTCTAGTTCTATCTAGATCTGGCCCTTTTGATTTTCACCTATGCAGAGACAAAGAGACATTAAGGAGAGCTATTTTATGATAGGAGGGGCTGAACATTTGTGCCCTGTAGAAGGAACTTAGTGACACGCACATAATAGGCTCTCCACAAATTTTGTTGATTGATTGTCCCTCAAGTAAGATAGTGAAGCTCTTTCTTCTAAACAGAAATCATGGGTCAGTCGTCTATGGTATTGGATGGTACCTTGCACAGCTGAATACTGGTAGGAGAGGGTTACTAAATATCAGCTATATGTCTCAGCATAAAGACAGCATCACTAAGAACAGTACATTTCATTTGTGCTTGGCCACATTTGGCCATCTAGTGGAGACCTTTAAAAACTACAGCCTATGATCAGGTGAGAAGAGGGTGGAAGATCCCTTCTGCAACAGGCTCCATGATTCAGAGTCTTTGGAGCATTCTTGTGAAGAGTATTAAAGAGAAATATTGTATGCAGAGCCTGTCTCTAGCCATGATTCATTTTCTGTACAGTATGTAATACAATCAGTTTGGGTTAATGCTGATAAGAAAGGGGTGAGCTCATAGCTTATCTCCTCGCCCATATAGGCATTAAAAAATAAAGTCACTCCCTCCTCTGATCTGACATTCCCTAAGGCTCGCCAGTGAGACTGCAGGACATACTGCTAGAGCCATCCAAGAACACTGTAGACACTGATACCTTAGGAAGTTAATGTGAAGAAATAAGGAGCCTAGTGAATGTCAGAAATAATGACTTCTGTTTATCCTGGTGTGATATATCTTAAGTGCAGTGTGCTGAAAATATGGAAAGATGTGGGCAGTGTGCCAGGACCAAACCAGTATTGGTGATCATTTCCCCACTGGCTCCCAGTTTGACACTGATTTTAAACCTACGAATGGAATCAATCCAATGAATCCTGGAAACCAAAACCTAGTGAGAGTCAAAATCTGCACCCAATATCCTTACAGGATCATGAAAACTTCAAGAGGAGAAAAGGACATCAGAGGCCATCTTAACTATCATCTACCTGAATAGGTAGAAAGCAATACTTTTACTTTTTAAATTTATTTTTTGTTACATTTTAAGTTTCAAACTGTGCCCCTCCTCCCTCCAGGCCTCCTTCACTCTGCATTCCACGCTAGAAGAGAACATCATTTGACACAAAAAGCATACCAGTAGCCATACAACCATTGATTACAGACCTACTTGAGGAATCATATGATACACAACCATGTCATTCCACTTAAGGCAGTCCCATCAGGAAGTTTTCTCCTCTCCTCAATCTCAAATATACTTTTCTCCAACTTCCACACATGACTTCTATTCTTGTCTTCTGGAGCTAAGCTAAACTAGTGAAATCCCTTTTCTACATTACAAACCCTTTGAATACTCAGAGAGTTAGAATTTTCTGTGCTAAGTATTTTCTTCTCCAGATTAAACATCTTCACTTCCTTGAGCCAATATTTAGATGATGTTACCTCCAGCTTCCTCCCCATCTGGATCACCTCCATATCAGTGTGTTTTAACCTAACAATACTGTTTCTAAAATGTGGTCCTGGGGGTCGGAGAAAAGATGGCGGTGCAGGAGCAGCAAGGTACCGCAGCTCCCAAATACCCACCTTACATACCCATAAAATATGACTCTAAACAAATTTTAAGGCTCTAAAACACACACAAATATATTTCCTGCTGAAGGCAGCTTGGCTAGGAGGGACCATCTCAGCGCTGGGAGCCAAAACCAGCCCAGACTGAAACCGCAGCTTGTCCCTGGAGGTGGCCTGACAAGCTGAGCCGAGCCACAGCTAGAGCTTCAGGAGGGTGGATCAGCGGCAGCTGTGGCAGTTTCCAGAATTATCAAGCCATAAGAAAAAAGGACTAAGTGAAAGATCAGTGAATCTCGGCTAAAATTGGGGGAGAAAAGCAGGTCCGGCCAACCTGCCTCCAGGACAAGGAAGCAGCAGAAGCAGAGGCCTTGCACCTACCTCCATGTAGCTGCTTCAGAGCTCCTGACCTGCAGACTGCAGGGGGGCCAAGCAATCGTTCAGAGGCCAAGTGCTGTCGTGTTGAGCGGCCTGGCACCGGATCGTGATCTTGGGTGGTGGTCCCGGGGTGCTTTTTCAGTGAGCAAAAGCTGGTGGGGGCTGCAAAAAAAAAAAACAACCCAGCAACCATCTAATAGCTATGTCAGCTGGGAAAACCCCAGTGATTTGGAACAGAGCTTTTCCCTCTGGAAGCAGAGTTCCACAGAGCTAAAAAAAATCATTGACTGGCCATCATGAGCAGGCAAAGGAAGCAAAGAAAGAACAGCAACCAAACTCTAGATTCCTTCTTTGGGGACAAGAAGGATTGAGGCATGTAATGGGAGAAGGACAGCACAGTGAGAACTCCCACACCAAAAGCTTCCAAGAAACATGAAGACAGTCTGAAAGCCATAGATGAGCTTAAGAAGGATTTTGAAAACCAAATGAGAGAAATGGAGGAAAAATTGGAAAGAGAAATAAGAATGCTGCAAGAAAATCATAAAAAGAGAGTCAACAACCTGATGACAGAAAATAACACCTTAAAAAATAGATTAAATCAAATGGCAAAAGAGACCCAAAAAGCCAATGAGGAAAAGAATGCCTTAAAAAGTTGAATTTGCCAGATAGAAAAAGGATCTCAAAAGTTTTTTGAGGAGAATAATTTCTTCAGAATTAGAGTGAAGCAAATGGAAGAAAATGACTTTATGAGAAATCAAAATACTATTAAACAGATCCAAACAAATGAAAAAATAGAGGGCAATATGAAATATCTCCTTGAAAAAACCACCGACCTGGAATACAGATCCAGGAGAGACAATTTAAAAGTGATTGGACTACCTGAAAGCCATGATCAGAAAAAGAACTTAGAAAGCATCCTTCAAGAAATTCTCAAGGAAAATTGCTCTGATATTTTAGAACCAGAGGGCAAAATAGAACTTGATAGAATTCACCAACCACCTCTTGAAAAAGATCCCCAAAGAATACTCCTAGGAATATTATAGCCAGGTTCCAGAGTCCCCAGATCAAGGAGAAAATATTACA
>CM053588.1:138540758-138557447 GCA_028646515.1 Pseudochirops corinnae
AGTCCCAGAATCCCTGAAAACATCAGCAAGGCCCTCTTCCAGGATTTCTGTGCAGGTACCACAAGAAAATCCTCCTTCAGGGCTTCTGAACCAACAGCCAGGTTCCAGGACCTCTACAACAGCAGCACTGTCCTTCACCATCCAGTTAATCTGGCAAAACAACATCAAACAGACAGACAAAATACTGGCATCACAGCCATGCCTCCTCAGTCCTTGGCAGTTCCAGGTGGCAGTTCTCAAAGTCCTGGGCAGCTCCCACAGGCTCTCAACTGTCTTTCTCTCAGCAACTCAGGCTCCACAATACTGGATACTGCTCTCCCAAAGTCCTTCTGGCCTTCTCTAGGCTAGGAGCTCTCTCCCAATTCACGACTCCTCCCAGTTCAGCCCTCTCTCTTCACATCAACAAGTCCATCCCACAAGTGGGATTCACAAGCTCTGGGTTTCAACACTCAACCCAAAAACCAAGTCAATACAGGGATATCTCCAAATTCCATTACCAATACAATTATTTAAATTCCTACATGGAAAAATGATCATTGTAGCTTATGAGACTTTTCTCAGCATGGGATAGTTGAATGGAATATATAAGTATACATACATACATACATACATACATACATACATACATACATACATACATTGAAAATGAATTGAGTTGAATATGAAGGGATGTTATCTAAAAAATAAAATTAAGAGGTGAGAGAGGAATATATTGGGAAAAGGAGAAAGGGAGAGATAGATTAGGGTAAATTATCTCATATAAAAGAGGCAAGAGAAAACTTTTACAATGAAGGGGAAGAGCAGGAAGGTGAAAGGGAATGGGTCAACCTTACACTCATTGAATTTGGTTTAAGGAAGGAATAACATACACATGCAATTGGGTATTTTACCCTACAGGAAAGTAGGGAGTAAGGAGATTCTAGGGGGGGATAACAGAAGGGAGGGCAGATTGGAGGAGAGGGTAGTTAGAAGCAAACACTTTTGAAAACAGACAGGGGAGGATATAAGCAAGAACAGATTGAGGGAAGGGGTGTTCAGTAGGTTTTCTATCTTGAGGTGAGGGGGAGGAGAGGGAAAGGGAGTAAATTTGTAACGAAAAATCTTGTGGAAATGAATGTTGAAAACTAAAAGTAAATAAACAAACAAAAATATATTAAATAAAGAAAAGAAAGAGAGAATAGACAGTAAAACTATATTAGTGAGAGATCTAAAGTTTCCCCTCTCAGCGCTGGGTAAATCTAAGTATAAAATAAGCAAGAAAGAAGTTAAGAAGATAAATAGAAGTTTAAAAAAGGTAGATACAATAAACCTGGGTGGGGGAGGGGAAAGAGTAGGAATAGGAAAGGTCATACTTTTTTTCAGCTGTGCAAGGAATATCTCCCCCTTACCCTCCCACAAAAAAAGCATGTAGTAGGGCATAAAAATCTCACAACCAAATGAAGAAAATCAGAAATATTAAATGGATCCTTTTCAGACCAAAATGAAATAAAAATTATATTCAATAAAGTGCCATGGAGACATTAATTAGAAACTAAATAATAAAATCCTAGAGTATATTGTACAAAGAATAAATCATAGAAACAACAGATAATTTAATTGAAGGAATTGACAACAATAAGACAACATACCCAAATTAATAAGATTCAGCCAGAGAAATACTTAGTACACACACACATACACACACACATGCCTACTTCAACAAAATAGCGAAAGAGCAAGTCAATGAACTGGGTGTGCAATAAAAAAAAAAAAACACAAATTAAAAATACCCAATTAAACACTAAACTAGAATCTTAACACTTAAAGGAGAGTTTAGTAAAGTGGAAAGTAAGGAACCATTGAATGAATAAATAAAATTAGCAGCTGATTTTCTGAAGCAACAAACAATAAAATACATGGAACATTGGTAAATTTGATTAAAAAAACAAAAGAAAAACAAATTACTAGCATAAAAAATGAAAAGGGTGAATTCGCCACCAGTGTTGATGAAATTAAAGCATTCTTAGAAGGTATTTTGTCCAATTATTTGTCAATAAATCTGACAATCTAAGTGGACTGAATGAATATTCACAAAAATATAAATTGCCCAGAGGAGAAAAGAAGATATTTAATAGAACAAGCAATCAATGTACTCCTTAAGAAAAAAATCCTCAGGACTAGATGAATTCACAAGTGAATTCTATTGAATATTCATAGAACAATTAATTCCAATGCTAGATAAACTAATTTTAAAAAGGGACAGCTAGGCGGTACAGTGAATAGAGTACCAGCCCTGGAGTCAGAAGGACCTGAGTTCAAATTTGACCTCAGACATTTAACACATTCTAGCCATGTGACCTTCCGCAAGTCACTTAACCAGAAGTGCCCTGCCTTCTCTCCTTCAAAAAGAAAAAAAAAACTAATTGGAAAAATAGGCAAAGGAGTCCTACCAAATGCCTTTTACATTACAAATATGCTGCTGATACTTAAACCAGAAGTAGCAAAGAGAAAGAACACCATAGACCAATTTCTCTAATGAATATTGATGCACAAATTTTAAATAAAATGCTAGCAAGGATGTTATAGCAATATATCACCAGGATCCTACACTTTATTAGGTGGGATTTATACTGGGAATGTAGGGTTGGTGTAGCGTTAGGAAAACTATTATCATAGCTGACCACACCAATAACAAAATCAATGGAAATCATATGATTATTTCAACAGATGTAGAAAAAAGTTTTTGACAAAATATAACATGCATTTCTTTTAAAAACATTAAGCAGAAGAACTAAAGGAGCTCTCCTTAAAATAATAAGTAGCATTTTTCTAAAACTATCAGCAAGCATTATCTGTAAATAAGCTAGAAGACTTCCAAGTAAGATTGAGGTGAAGCAAGGATGCCCATTATTACCACTTTTATTTAATTGTTCTAAAAATGCCAGATATAACAATAAGAAAAGTAAAATAAAGTCATAAAAATACACAACAAGGAAACAAAACTATCACATCTTTATTAATTTCTTGTTACTTTTCAACATTGATTTCCACAAGACTTTAAGTGCCAAATTTTCTCCCCATTTCTCCCTTTCCCCACCCCACAACAGCATCCATTCTGATTGCCCCTTGTCCCAATCTGCTGTCTGTTCTATTAGACCCCCTCCCTTCTCCTTCCCCTTTATTTTCTTGTAAGATAGAATTCTATAGCCCATTGATTGTATGTCTTATTTCCCAGTTGCATGTAAAATATCTCATAGAGTCATTAGCTTCTGCTTATCCAATTCTAACTTTTAAGGAGTTGTTTTCCTCAATTAGCTTTTGTGTTTCCTTGTCCATTTGGCCAATTCTACTTTTTAGGTAGCTATTTTCTTTTCCCAAGCTGCTGACTCTTTTTTTCATAATTCTCTTTAATCACTCTAATTTTTTTTCCCTTTTTTTCTTCTTGACTTTTAAGATCAGTTTTGAGTTCTTCCATGAGTTCTTTTTGGACTTGAGACCACTTCTCATTTTGCTTTGGGACTTCTGAATTTGTGTCTTGATCTTCCCTGTCACCATATTCACTTTGGTCAGATTCTTTTTTGCTCATAGTTTTTGTCCTTTTCCCTTCATTTTAAATTTGAGCTCTGCTCCTATGCTAGAACAGGTACTGTCTCAGGCTTCTTATGCCAGGGACCCCAAGTGCTGGATGTTTCCCTGGTGCTACACTGATGCTACCCTGAGGATCATGGGGGACCCTTGAGTCTGGTGCTGCACTGAAAAGTATCAGCAAGCACCCTAGCATACCCAGCATGGAGTCTAGCACAGGTTCTTAGATCTGCTTTTCTAAAGGAAAGCAACTCAAAATGGGTTAACAACCTTACTTTAATCAATCAAACGTATATCATTTACTTAGTTCAGGGGAAAAAAAGTCAGGACCCCAAACTTCAGAGAATACAAACAAAAGTTACAAGCAGAAGTTACAAGCAGACAAAGAAACACATCTGCAGATGGGCTTCCAGCCATCTGACCATTACATCCATACCTAGTTAGTTATTAGAGAGGGAGGCACCAACATCTGGGTTTTCAAAGCTGGGGGCCTCAATAGCTGCCCAGAGTCTCATCTAGGCAAATCACACAACTCTTTCCAAATTGAGCCCCAAAGCAAAAACTCACATCAAGACATATATAGCATGACCAAACTATTGTACAATGTGAAAGTATTTGCAGATCCTATACATGATTGCACGCCACCATGGGGGGGGGGGAAGGGAGGGGAGAAAATCTGAAACTCAAGTGATTGTGGAACTGAATCTTGTAAATTAAAAGTAAATGAGCAAATTAAAAAAAAATAAATGTAAATTATGGCATGACAAAAAAAAAAAAAAAAGACATATATAGCCTTCTCCTGGATCAGAGAATGTCACAACTCTCTGGACCCACTGCCCAATTACAAAGAAATAAGGTGTGGGCATTCTTGAAAAACAGGCCTCCCGCCACAGGAGTGTGACCACATGTGACCACATTCAGCTTATAAGGGGGCAGAGTATATTTTCAAATCAGGGAAGTTTCTCAGAGTCACTTAAGCCTATCAAAGGGCCTATGGGCAGGGAAGATCTTCAGATTCCTATGGGGAGTGGCTGATGCTCTTGAAGGCTGTGGGGGTCTGGCAGCTTACCTGGTGCTGATACAGGGTCCTGGTGCTGGTGTCTGGGGTATGCTGAGACCTGTGGATGTATTTCTGCATTTCCCCAGGGGCTACACTGAAGCATATGGTGATCTGGCCACTGGAGGTTACATGTTTGCCTAGGACGATGCTGAAGCACTTGGCAGTTTTTGAGCTAGAGTCTGCCCATTTCTCTGGTGATGGCGAGGCATGTTGGGGCTCCTGGTGTTGTTGTCTACCGTTTCCATGCCACTGGGGCTCAGGCTCTACCTCTGGTTTGCTGAGGTGGGATTTGTTGCTGGCTTTCTAGGATACTTCCTCTCCTGTATTGTGTTTTCCTTTTTACCCAAGTGAGAAAGATCTTTCTTGCCAATCTTCCAAGTTTTTGGGGTTAAAAGATTTTTCACCCCACCTTTTTGCTGGTTTTGCTGTTTCAAGATTTTTTTTCAGTTACTATTTTATAGTTGTTTGGAGGAGAATATGGGAAAGCTATGGGGATTTACTGCTTAGTCTGCCATATTGGCTCCAAGTTCTCAAATTGTATTACAAAACAATAATCATCAAAGCAACCTGATACTGGCTAAGAAATAGAGTGGTGGATCAGTGGAATAAATTAGGCATGCAATGCCCAGTAGTAAATGACGATAGTAATCTAGGGTTTGACAAACCAGAAGATCAAACCTTTTTTTGGGAAAGGGAATCACTATTTGACAAAAATTGCTGTGAAAACTGGAAAGCAGTTCAGCAGAAACTAGATATAGAATAAAATCTCACATCATATACCAAAATAAGTTCAGAATGGGGAGACATAAAGCGTGATATAATAAACAAATTAGACGAGCATGGAAAATTTTATCCATTGATGGATAAGGGAAGAATTTATGTTCAAAAGATAGAGAGCATTAAAGTATGTAAAATTCATAATCTTGATCGTGTTAAATTAAAAATGTTTTGCACAAACAAAATCAATGCAATCAATATTTGAAAAAAAGCAGGGAAGTGGGAGGGGGATACAGTAGGTTTCTCTGATAGAAGTCTCATCTCTCACTGAACACTGAGACACATTTGTAGTACATTCTTCCCCAATTGATAAATGATGAAAAGCCATGAACAAGCAGTTTTCAGAAGAAGGAAACAAAATTATGTATAATTTTATTTTAAAAAATAAATCACTATGAATGAGAGAAAAGTAAATTTAAAAAAATAATCTGATATATCACCATATACCTATCATATTGGCTAAGATGACAGAAAAGGAAAATGACAAATGTTGGAAGGGATATGGAAATATTAGGACACTAATGCTCTGTTGTTGTAGATGTTAACTGATCCAACTATTGTGGAGAGCAATTTGGAACTATGCCCAATGGGCTGTAAAACTGTACATAACTTTGATTCTATTAGGGTACACTATTAGGCTTGTCCTCCAAGGAAATAAAATAAAAATGACCTATATGTACAAAAATATTTATAGCAGCTCTTCTTCGGGTGGCAAAGAATTGGTAATTGAGGTGATGAAAATCAATTAGGGCATGGTTCAACAAGTTGCATTATGTGATAATGATGGATTATGATTGTTCTCTACGAAATGATGAGCAAGATGGTTTTAGAAAAACCTAGGGAGACTTATATGAACTGATACAAAGTGAACTGAGCACAGCCTGTAGAATATTGTACACAGCAATAGCATATTATATATTGATCATCTGTGAATGAATTAGCTATTCTGAGCAATACAATGATCTAAGACAATGCTGAAGGCCTTATGGTGAAAAACGCTATTTATTTCCAGATAAAGAACTGATAGCTTTTGAATGCAGATTGAAGTGTACTTTTTTTAGGGTTTATTTTGTATTGTTTTGTTGATTACCTAGACTTAAGAAATTGCTGGAGAAAATATTAATAATACATATTAAACTTCAAAGTGTGTCCTGAGTATATTCTTTTTATTAAGAACTGACTACTAAACATCTACCAACACAATATTGATTGAATTCTTCCATCTTTGAAAGGAACCCCCACTATTTCATGACTTATCATGCAATTAGTGTCCAGGCTTCTGTTTAAGGTGCTCTAAAGCAAGGGAACCACTTATTCTCAAGGCTGTATATTTCAGTTTTGGTCATCTATGTTGGATTTTCCACAACATCCGGGATAAATTTCCCTCTATTCCAATTCCACCAGTAGATTTTCATTTGCCCTTCTGAACACATCTGTTATAGAGAAATAACAGATCTTTAGAACACATATATGAAGCATGCTTTTTTTTTTGGAGGGGGGAAGGCAAGGCAATTGGAGTTAAATGACTTGCCTGAAGTCACACAGCTAGTAAGTGTGTCAAGTGTCTGAGGTTGGATTTGAACTGAGGTCTTCTTGACTTCAGGGCCAGGGCTCTTTTCACTGTGCTGCCTGGCTGCCCTTGGAGCACACTTTCTAAGCTTTCATTCTGAATCTTGTTTTTCTTTCTGAGTTTTCTTGTTTTGCATGACTGCACATGTCAATCACATATCTAATTCCTTGCCTCCTCTAGCAGGGTTAAGGGAGAATGGAAGGAGAGACTACAGAATTCAATTTTTAAAAATGTTAAAAAAAATTTTTTTACATGTATTTAAGAAAAATAAATTGTGAAAAACTGTATCTATGGATTTCTTCCTTCAAGGATCAGTTCAGGAGCCCTCACCAATGTGAAGTTTTTGCTGATTCAGTTAGCTACTTGTCCTCTCTCAATGTATTTTGGTTTTAGCTATCTAGTTACTTAGTTATTTTTAATCACAATAGAAATTCTGCCTTAAGATCCCAGGGCTAAATCTTCTTCTTTGTCTCTGTAGCAGTAGGACCTAACTTATATAGTAGGAAGGTGGAAAGATATAAGTATTTATTAAGTGTCTTCTATGTACCGAGTATGTCAGGCACTGTGCTGTGTTTTACAAATATGATCTCATTTGATCCTCAGAAAAATCCTGAGAAGTGAGTGCTATTATTATCTCCCTTTTTCAGTTAAGTAAGTTGAAGCAGAGTCTAAGTGACTTGCCTAGGGTAACACAACTAATAAGTTTCTGAGGAAAAATTTGAACTCAGGTTCTCCAGACTCCAGGCCCAGTCCTTCCTTTATCCACTGTAACAGCTACCTGCCTAGTAGGAACTTAATACATTTTTCTTTAATTGTATAGGTATAGATAAAATCCATAATGAAGTATTAGACATGCTTTTGGATATATTCATGACACCACTGTCAGTAATGTTTGAGAATGCATGGAGAGTAGGGGAGACATCAGAACACCAGAACAAGGGGGAAAAAAATATTTCAGTAATCATTAGGAAAGGAAGGGTCAATGCTGGACACTTTGCATTGATAAACTTTATGTACTTCTTGAACAAATTTTGGAACGGACTATTAAATAGATGCTTTCTGAGGACTTAGCCAGAAAAGCCATGATCACTGAAAACACAATGGGTTCCCCAAGAACAAATCAAGCCAACCAGACTAATTTCGTTTTGGCCAGCATTATTAGGAGAAAGTTGTAAACAGGTTATCAACAAGGTTCTTGTCAAGATTCTCAGATATTCTTAGGATTAAGATGGGATAACGAAACCTGGATGTCCATGAAATAATTATTATAAGATGGAATAATGTCACCTAGCAAAGATATCCTTTAGAGGTGTGACACAGGCCTTCGTGTTTGGTTCTCTCCTATTGAACATTTATTCCTATAGTATCAAGATATAGAAAACATGCTTATCAGATTTGCAAATAATACAAAACTAGAATGCTTAATTAAACTGAATAGATATCAAAATTATGCAGTATGGGATAATCGAAAGAACACTGGAATACTAATAAGGAGACCCGAGTTTTCCTCCCGGCTCCACCACTAATTATCTGTGTTAGCTTTGAAAAAGCACATCACAATTCTCTTCTTTGGATTCCTCATCTATTGAATTTTAGAGCTAGATTAGATCACCTCTAAGATCCTATCTATGTATAAAATTTAATAGTCTGTAAGATTCAAAATTATTCCAACAGGTGCAATTAGAGGAATACTGTGTGAGGGATGTATTCAAGAGAGGGAGATTGAAGCAGAGAAAAAAAAAATTGAAGCACATAAAAATAGTCCAGATTGATGGTTGTATGAGTGGAGAAAAGATCAATGGTATGTAAATAGAATGGATAGGACTTGGCAACAATTTAAATATAGAAATTGAGGGAGAGGGAAAAACCAAAGATTACTTTGAGGTTTCAAATTTGGATACCTGTGGAAAGTCTTCTGCATAAATCAATAGATTGGAAGATTGGCAGGTTTAAAGAGGGAAAGATGATGAGTTTTAGCTCAAATTAGAAATATGCTAGTAAAAAAATTAGCTAACATACAATGTAACACAACACCCTGAAAAACATGTTTAAGTGAGAAGAAGACTTGCAGTGATTATATGACTATTTGGCATATAATGGATTCATGCATTGGAAGGGAAGTTGGGTATTTTTATTACAGGATAGACATATTAAAAGCTAAAGCAAATACCTGAGGGAATTATTGGAGGTAGATGTGAAGGGGTTTGCTAGTTCAAAGGATTCTTACTTCTTAGGGGTGAGAAATTGGTGGGGTTGAGAAATGGAAAAGGAAAGACAGAAGATTCATCATCCTTATCCCTGCACCTTATGGGTCAGCAGTACATACTTCTGGTATATTGTCTCACTCTGAATTCTGAGCAAATAGTTTAGGAGTGTCACTTGCTCAATCTCTCCTCCATCTAGGCATGCTATTTCCTTCACCCACTCACATTCATATCTTCGTGTCATCTCAAAGCTATTTTAAAGGGGGGGGAGGGGAAGTAAGCAAATCTAGGACTTTGGGCACTGTTGGTGTGGCAGATACTTCCTGCTTTTCTTTCTCCTTCCACCTTATTATAGATATGACTCAATGATGGCTACGCTAGACTAAGAGGTGATGATAAAGATAATATTGCATGATCTCTCTTATTTTCTGGATGAGGATGAGTGTGCAATGTGGTTCAATGATATGATGAAGTTCAAACAAATAGGAGTAGGACCAAGACCCACAACCTTTTTTTTTTATCTTTTTTGGAGGGGGGAAGGCAGGGCAATTGAGATTAAGTGACTTGCCCAAGGTCACATGGCTAATAAGTGTTAAGTGTCTGAGGCTGGATTTGAACTCAGATCCTCCTGACTCCAGGGCTGGTACTCTATTCACTGCACCACCTAGCTGCACCAACCTATGTTTTTTGAATCCCATTTTAGGTCTCCTTATATCACACTCTAATTACATTAACCTTTTCTTTTTTCTTTCCTTCCCTTCTACAGCACTTCTTTACACCATTATTGTTATGTCTTATTATCCTATATGCCTGTTTCATCATGTTATAGCTTGCTTACTATATTAAATTCTAAGCTCCTTTTTATATACCCCCATCCAAGCACCAAAATATAACTCTTGATCCCTAGGAAGTTCTCAATGGATACTTGTTGAATTTAATATAATTTAACTAAAAAGAAATGCTACCCTTGGAGAGTTTACTATATATACATATATATACATATATATATGTATGTATATATATATATATGTATATTTAATTTCCTGTTGTAACTGACTAGTCAATGACTGATGGTCATCATTAAGAAAGCATCGTGCACTTTTCTGACACAATTGCATTTGTTCTCACATGCACCTTGGTCCAGTTGTAAGTGGTAGCCGTTATTATATACATTTCAGAGCTGGAGAGCCTGAGATCCATTCCTGTGTCAAGTTTCTTGGGTTACCAGTTGTGATAAATGATCAGTTAGGCCCTTACTTTACTCCAATCAGTATTAATCAGTTTGGTATGCTTCCATAGGAGTAGTGATTATAAGTTCTATTTAGATTTGAATTCAAATCTCACCTCTTCTACACATAAACTATGGGACCCTGGGTCAAACACAATTTCTCAGTGCACTAGACGACTCTCTAAGAAGGTAAATTGAAGAAGAGTCAGGGACCTTCCCTGGTAGAGTTTAATGAAATCACATGTCTACCATTACTCCTGCAATAACAATGATAACACTTGATATTTGAGCAACGCATTATAGTTTACAGAGAGCTTTCACAGGTATTATCTTCTTAGAATTTATAACAGCGAGTTAGCTGGGCAGGGCTAGTATTGTGATTTTTTTTTTATAGGCCATAATGGAATGAAAAGAGCGGCGGATTTATAGTTAGAAAATGTGAGTTTGAATCCTGGCACATAATTTAATACCTGAGTGAGCTTGAATAATTTAATCAACCTCTATACCTTTATGACCTTGGAAAAGCCAGCTAACAAGTGCTGAGGGTCATATGGAGAATTGCCATGTCTCTTAATATCATTCTCTTCACAGAAGCAGGGAAGTCCAGGTTGCATAATGTTATGAAAATGTTACTTCTGTGTTGATCAACATGATCAAAGACTGGTGAAGACTGGGCCCTGCCTGCAGAGTTAAGAGCATGTCCTACACTTCAGAATTCTGTTTCTCCCCACTTGTTCACTAGAAGCTGCCTCACTTCCAACTTCTTGTAGGGAAGGTTGCTACTCATTGGTAAATCTCTTAGATGCTACATTCAAGTTTCCATCATTAAGTACACAGGGAAAGGAAAGTGCAAAGAGCAGATGAATTGTCAACCCCCTGGAGAACAGGAAGCACCGAACTTGTTTCCCATTGTCATGTTACAAGACAAGTATGGAGTCTCAGGAGCAAACTCTAGTGCTAGAGTTCACATACTTGATTTGTAATTTTTTTTTTTCATAATTGCCACCATCACTTACAACCATCCCACCTTTCTGCAACAATACTTTAAGCATCTATTGTTTTATCTATGTACATATTCCCTCCTTTGATGCACATTTTAATCCTCCTAAAATTTAATAGATCAGTGGTTCTCAACCTTCCTAATGCCATGACCCTTTAATACTCTTATGTGGGCATATCTGCATGTGGGCAGACCCACCTGGAGATGGATTGAGGAACAGTGTCTTGGTTCCTACGACCACCGGAAATAGGTGTTTTCCAACGGTCTTAGGCGACCCCTGTGATCCCTGTGAAAGGGTCGTTCAACTCCCAAAGGAGTAGTGACCCACAGGTTGAGAACTACTGTAATAGATAGTCTTGGAGAGTTGCTTGGTTTCAGAAGGTCTTCACCTTTTGTGAACAGGGCTGGTTTGGTAAGATAGACATATGTCCATATACTCAGTCTTTGTAGCTTTAGAAGATTATGTTCTGCTAATGTAGCTTTCTAGGATCATGTCTGCACCAAAATGAGGTATTAAAAGAAGATAGTCTCTTATAGCCTGCCACAATTAGGTGCTCCTAGATTAATACACACGTATTCATAATTAGAAAGGAGGCATAATCTGTCACCACTAATCTCTAGATTGGTTTAATGTATTCTTATTGTAGTTGTTGTCCTACCTCTAGCATTTAAGGAAACAATGAGGATAAAAAACAATGGTGTATACAGATATGTCTATACGACATAGTTTTGCTTTGTGTTTTTGGCACAGCATAGATTAGTCATGTCAAATTCAAATAAAATTGGATTCCTGTAGACCACATATTGACTCAGAAAACCACAAACTAACATTATCTAGATTGTATTGTAATTTTATTTATTTTGTTAAATTACATTTTAATCAGGTTGCCTTACTGGAGTCCAGTGCTCTGTGAGCTTGACATCTTGGGTAGAGATGAAGCAAACGACTGATTGTTTCATAAATTGACAACAACTCAATTTACAAAGGACTTTCTTTATATCAACCCTTTGAGATAGTGTATTATTATTATCCCATTTTAAAGATGAGGGCACTGAGACTCAGACAGATTGAATGAGTTCCTGAAGGTTACAAGATTACAAAGCTTATAACTGGACTGAGACTTGAATTTGATTCTTCCTTCCTCCAGCCTGGTATTCTGTCCACTAAACTGCATGCTTTTGCTCTTTGTATAAGTTCAGAACTGGAGAAAGCCCTGTGAAGGATAACTAAAATGATTAAGGGATGCTAAGACAATAATGACATGTGGTTTTGCCAAAGGCATAAGTAGCAACAACAGCAAGAGCAGCAACAGCAATAATGGCTAAGATTTATATGGGACGTTATGGTTTAGAGATTTATTTACCAAATATGAGTATAGAATGCACGATGTAAAGGATGAAAGATATATGACAGGATTTCAGAGTTGGAAGGGACTTGAGAGACCATCTAATCCAGCATTCCTTGATTGATTCCCTTTATATGCTACCTGACAAGCAGAGATCTAGCCTCCTCTTAAATACCTCCAGTTGTGCAGTAACCAACACCTTCAGGGCCAGCCCATTCTACTTTTGATCAATTGCTATCACTGATGATAATGGGCAGCAAAGTGGCACAGAGGATGAAGTACAAGGCTTGGAGTCAGGAAGACCTGAGTTCAAATCTGGCTGCAAACATTTACTAGCTTGGTGACTCTGGCAAGTCATTTAATTCTGTTTATCTCAGTGTTTTCATCTAGAAAATGAGCTGGAGAAGGAAACATCAAACCACTCCACTCTCTTTGTCAAGAAAATCCCACATAGGGTAATGAAGAGTCAGAAACAAGTGAAACGACTGTACAGCAACAACAATAATCACTGGAAAACAATTTCCTTATGTTGATTTGAAATCTACCTGTTATGAACTTATACTAATAGCTGCTACTTCCATCCTATGGGTCCAAATTTAATATCTCTTCTACATGGCATCCTGTGAAACATTTTAGGTTAGTTATTATGTCCCACTGAAATAATTTCTTTTCAGACTAAACCTTCCAAGTTCATTTCACTGATTCTTCTGTGACACAGTTTGTGGTTTACTCATTTTGATGGTCACCCTGCCCTGGGTGTACCCTCGTTATCTGTGGTTTCCATTAAATGTGATATCAAGAACTAAATATACTGTATCATATATAGTTTGACTAGGATAAAACACAGGAGGAATATCACATTCCTTCTTCTGCATCTATGTCTCCATCAATACATCAATAATGTTTTGGTTGCACTTCTCACTGCTGACTCGTGTTAAACTCTAAATCCTTTAAAATATTCAAATGATGTTCAGATGATATGTCAAACTTCTAGCTAAATATGCCTACTCTATACATTTGTGGTTGACTTTTTGGATACAAGTATAAAAATATACATTTATCATTATTTAATTTCACCTTATTCAATTTAGTCCATCATTTTAACCTCCTGAAGTACTCTTGAATCCTAATTCTGTCATCCAAAATATTATCCTGCTCCCCCCAACAGCTTTGAAATATTTGTACATTTACTAACCATAAGGTTACACTGTAATCCTAGTCACTAATTAAAAATATTGAAAGTTAAAGGACCCAGGATAGTTATCTACAGCACTCCTGTAATAACTATTGTCCCCTGAAGATTGATCAGTTTTGAATCCACCTGACTGTACTGCCACCTTGCCCACAATTCTCTCCATTCTTTTTTACAAGGCTATGCATACATGCAAACATGTATGTATGTACACACATATTTCTATTTCTCTCTCATATATATGAGCATGAGTGTGTATCATGCACACACATGTGTATGTATGTATGTATGCATGTATATGTCAAATATCTTGTTAAAATCAGGGTATATAATACATGTAGCATTCCACTAACATTATTCTAAAAACTCAGTTAACAAAGGAAATGAGGTTGGCCTGGTATGGCCTATTCCTTTCAATCCAAATAAAAAGAAATTCTTCTTTACATAACAGGTAGGAAACTTATATAATTCATTTTCCTCTAGAGATCCTATGGGTTCACATTGAAAGAATATTGTATAAGCTGAAAACAAATGGTTTAGGCAAATTCTTGAGCTATCTATTTACAATCCCAGCCTGCTGGGAAACCAGACTATGAGGCTTCCAAGTGTGTGAATTCTGTAACCTCAATAATGGTAGATCCATAGCAGGTACCAAGGGAAGCTCAATTGCAAAGCTCAATTTATTAAGAGAAATGTGATGGTCCATGCTTAGCTTTTTGAGGATGAATAGAAGGACAATCATGGCTTTGTACTATTTCCAGAGACAAAGCATTACATAGGATGAAACATGTTTTGATAAAGAGTAGTAGTTCTTATATGTGTAACCATATTTCTGATTTGTGGAGACAGACTTCTCTTGAAATATTTATGATGCCTTTTATAAATTATCCTGTGTGTTCAATTCTGTGTTCAGAAATAGAGGTGGAGTCAAGGTACAGTCAAGGTGGTAGATTAGGGGTATTCACCAAGCTGAATTGCCCCCAAATCCCCCTCTAAACAACTTTATTATCTTTCCTCCCCACCAAAAGAACTTTTAAATAACTCCTCAAATATAATTTTGGCATAACAGAGCCAACAAAAAGGCAGGGTAAGACATTTTTTCTAACTTAAGAAAACTTAAGGGGTTGGCAGAAAAAGTCTGTAACACCAGGTTGGAGGTCTCTCTGGAGCCCACACAAATGACAATAGCAACTCTGACCCTAGAAGCAACTGAGCTGCTTTGGGAACTCTTAGCCCAGAGACAGTGAGGCTCAGACAACTGGGCATGAAGATTATAGGGGACCCTTTGCTGGCACTAGATATAGCTGATACTTATTGAAAACTCTATTGCTTATAAACAGTTGTGGGCATCAGTTCCAGGACAGAGAAGAACACTGATGCTCAATCACTAGGGAGCATGGGACCTGGTTCTGGTTCCAAGACAAAGAGAAGTACTAGCTTGTGGAGCAGCAGGGGACTAGGGATCCTTCCATACAAACAAGGAAATCAGTGACCATATGTCTTCCAGGATCACACAAAAAAACTTGGAGATGCCCAGAACTAGCTCTGAAAATAGCAGCATGAAAAAGTGTAAAGCTTGGGATAGTGCCTATTTACCCTCAGGCGGGCAGTGGCCAACTTTAATTTAAGGTTAAATTCAAGAAATAGGCTGGGAATATAAGCAAACAACAACAATTAACTATAAAAAGCTACTATTGTGGCAGGGAAGAGCAAGACATAAACCCGGTAGAAGACAACAATGTAAAAACAACTACAAAAAAAGCCTTAAAGAAAAATGTTAATTGAATCAAACCCAACAAGAATTACTGTCAAATTTTTCTTGTAAAGGTCTCATTTCTCAAAATACATACTGAGTGTAGTCAAAATTTATTAAAAATGAACCATTTTCCAACTGATAAATGGTCAAAGGCTATAAACACTTTTCAGAAGAAGAAATCACAGGTATTTGTAGTCTTGTTTTGAAAAAATGTTCCAAATCACCATTGATTAGAGAAAAGCAAAGTAAAACAATTCTAAGGCACCACCTCACAGCTATCATAAATGACATCTGTTAGAATGGATAAGGAAAAAAAAATAACTATACTAATGAATTGTTGGTGAACTTATGAACTTGTCTAACCGTTCTTGAGAATAGTTTGTAACTAAGCTCAAACAGCTGTAAAACTGTGCACACCCTTTCACCCAACGATACCCCTACCAGGTCTGTATCCCAAAGAGATCAAAGAAAAAGAGAGGACCTATATGTACAAAAATATCTATGGAAGCTTTTTTTGTAAGTCTGTGTGTGTGTGTGTGTGTGTGTGCTCACAAAGAATTGGAAATGAAGGGGTTGCTCATCAACTGGTGAATGACTGAAAAAGTTGTGGCATATGTTTATGATGGAGTACTAATGTGTATAAGTGTAATGCCATGCATAAGCAGCTTTCCAGAAGAATGCTACTGTGAACAGCTTTTCAGTTTCTGATTACACAGTATACTGAACACTCTATTCCATAACAAATCAGAGCAAAACATTCAAAGAAAATCAAGATACAGCATTCACAATGTTACAACTTATCACAGAAAATTAAAATACAACATTCACAATGACATCACTAAAATGGCCACATAATTTTCACCAAAGTGGTCACAATAGCTTTCTTTTTTTTTTTATTTTTTTCATTTTAGTTTACATCATTCATTTCCACGAAATTTTGAGTTGCAAATTTTCTCCCCATCTTTCCCCTACCCACTGCCCCAAAACAGCCA
>CM053588.1:138564795-138577136 GCA_028646515.1 Pseudochirops corinnae
CTTTCCTTCCTTCCTTCCCTTCCTTCCTTTCTTCCTTCCTTCCTTCCTTCCTTCCTTCCTTCCTTCCTTCTTTCCTTCCTTCCTTCCTTCCTTCCTTCCTTCCTTCCTTCCTTCCTTCTTTCCTTCCATCCTTCCTTCCTTCCTTCTTTCCTTCCTTTCTTCTTTCACAAAACCTTAAATCCAGTTCACTCAGA
The DNA here is from genome assembly GCA_028646515.1 of Pseudochirops corinnae. Classification (NCBI taxonomy): domain Eukaryota; kingdom Metazoa; phylum Chordata; class Mammalia; order Diprotodontia; family Pseudocheiridae; genus Pseudochirops; species Pseudochirops corinnae. The sequence goes on from CM053588.1 coordinate 138,564,990, forward strand.
AGCTCATGGAACACAATAGGTCTGTATCAGCAAGCACCCTACCATATTCAGGATGGCTGCTAGCACATTTTTTTAGATCTGCTTTTCTAAAGGAAAGCAACCCAAAATGGGTTAACAATCTTAGTTTAATCAATCAAACATATATCATTTACTTAGTCAGTACCCTGAACTTCAGAGAATACAAAGAGAAGTTATAAGCAGACAAAGAAATGCATCAGCAGATGGGCTTCCAGCCGTCTCACCATTACATCCATACTTAGTTACCAGAGAGGGAAGCAACAACATTTGGGTTTTCAAAGCTGAGGAGGCTCAACAGCTACCCAGAGTCTTGCCTGGCCAAATCACATAACTCTTTCCAAAGTGAGCCCCAAAGCCAAAAGTCACATCAGGGTATATATAGCCTTCTCCTGGATCAGAGAATGTTACAGCCCTCTTGACCCACTGCCCAATCACAAAGTAATAAGGTGTGGGTATTCCTGAAAAACAAGCTTCCCACCACAGGCTCCATGTGACCACATTTAGCCTATTAGGGCGCAGAGTCTATTTTCAAATCAGGTAATGTTCTCAGAGTCACTTAAGCCTATCAAAGAGCCTAGGGGCAGGGAAGATCTTCAGATTCCCATTACAAGGTGCCTGCCCAAGCTCTACTTAATGGCTATATTTGGGCCCTCCTGACTTACAGTGAATGTCAGTGGTAACTGCTTCTCTTTGGAATAGCAACCCTGAGGGTCTTCTCCTCCCAGTTTGATTTTTTTTTCTTTTTTCTAATTAAAGGGGCCATCCCTTCATTCACTTTTGAAGAGACCTGTTCACTGAATGGGCATTACCTCACTCTAAGTGAGTACCTGAAAAGGCCTGAAAGGGCCAGGTTCTCCCATTGCATCCTGGGTCATCTCCAGTCATCCTGATGAATATCTGGCCACTGGATCCAGATCACTCTAGAGGAGAAAGTGAGGCTGATGACCTTGCATAGCCCTCCCTCACTCAAATCAAAGTCAGTGGCAAGGCATGTCATCTTCTTCTTGATGCCATGGTCCCCTTCAAAAACAAAGAACAAACACAAATAATGTTCACCTGAATAGTTTTGATATTATTTCTTTTGTCTCTATTGCATTGAATAAAGCATTACATATACTTCAGCCATGTTTTGTGATTGATTCCATCATAGTATAACCCTGTGATTTGAATCCACTGAAATATATTAAGGGAGGAAAAAAGTGTTGAGTTTTCTTTCCCAGTGAGTAGGGACTGAACCAAGAGTCTAATAGGTTAAATCTATAAAGATGGTACTTCAAGCCTAATAAAATAAGTACAAATATACACGATGAAGCAGAGCAAGTAAACAGTGCTAGTAGGTAGTCAACTAAGAACCATGCCAAGTTTGACCATCACCAAACACCCTCTAGACTTGAGTGGAATACATGACCCTCTGAACTAAGTAAGGCACTCCCAACCTCAGCACTCACTGCCAGTTGCTTAGCAAGTAACAGCCCCCTGTTAGAAAAAGGGGAAAATAAATTTAAACAAATGAACTTGTCAGATGGTAGAAGGGGATGCTTCAAGAGGTAGCAAATTTTTTTCCCTAAAGATCTTTAAACAAAACCCAGATGATGTTTATAGGTAAGGATTCTGTTTGTAATTCATAGACTTACAGCCCACAGGGGGCTTATAGACCATTTCTTATAATACTGTCAATTTATAGAGGAGGAAACTGAGGCCTAGAGAGATTAAATGATTTGCTTAGGGAAGTGGCAGTGCTGAGATTCAAACGCAAGTCCTTCATGCTCTCCATTTTGCACCATGTCAGATCAGAAGGTATCTGAAGGATCTTCCAACTCTGACTCTATGATTCTATAAAATAGCATAAACTGTATAATCCAGGATATACATTACATAAAAAGGAGATGAGCTGCTCATATAATGAGATTGGGGAAATAGTAAATGCATCACCAATAAACGGGGAAAGACAACAACAAGGGGAGAAAAGCATTTAGTATGCTAAGAAAATCCTCAGCAGGTGACTTGATAGAGGAAATGATCACACAGAATGAAAAGACATGGCTGACTGGCCATCTGCCCTGGGGAAAAGAGTCCTTGCATTGATAAAGATCACAGAACCAGTGCTGGTGTGAACCATCTCAAGGAGTTGAGCTTCAGAAAAATGTTTGAGGTTTTGTTTGTTTGTTTTCAATTGGGTCTCTATTTTCTTGGTCAATACAGATTTGAAATGTGTGTACCATTCTAAGGCAGAGGTACTCACTTCTCTACTCACTCCCAAACACAGTGCCAGAATGGAATTAACATTCTTCCCTTCCCTCCTCCTGTAATCCAGCAGGTTCACCAACCCCTTGGGGTTTTGCAATGATAGTCCAAGGGATTTGAAGTAAAAATTCTTTAACAGTAACTTAAGTACTAAATAGTTGTAAAAAAAAAATATTATGAGTAGTATATTAAATTAGCTTGGGGGTTCACAACACTTTTTCTTTTTTCTTTTTTTTTTTAATTTTCACAACACTTTTTCTTGTTGTTGAAAAGAGTTTGAGGACCAAAAACACATTGGGCGCCAGTGTTGCGCTGTAGAGTATGGCATAGTCACTTGCCTTCTGGGTTTGTGCAGAAAGGAAGACCTTTGCTACATCTCTCCCTTTTATCCTCCACTCCTAAGAGGCTTCCTCTTTTCCCTGGCTACTCTCTATGATCATTCAGGGGACACATAAAAAAGATATAACAATATTTCTTGTGTGTAGAAGCATGAGATAGTGGACAGAGGAGCTGACCTTGGCTTCCAGGAGACCTGAATTCAAATCCTTTCTCTGACATATGCTGGCTATTTGACCATGAGCAGGTCACAAACTTATTGCTGCACAACAATTCTCTAGAAAAGTGGAAGGCATTTCTAAACCAGGAATTCCTGATTTTGTTGATGCAGTAACTGGGGCACAGGGAGGGAAGGTGACAGCTACTGACTGATCCGGGACTCAGGCTTATCAGGATCTCAGGGTTCTGCACTCCCAGTTGAACATTCTTTCTACCACACTTACTCCCCAAAACATTCTCACAATTACCATTATCTCCTCTCGTCCTCACAACAATTCTGTGAAATATCTAGGGAAGATAACATCTGCATTTCATAAATTAGGAAGCTAAGGCCCAGAGTAATTTTAAGTAACTTAGTTAAGTAACATCCAAAGTCACACACCAAGTTAAATATTAATGGTAGGAAACAAGGTTAGAACACACTCAGTTTTCTGGGTGTAAATATCCAGAATTCTTCCAAGATACACCAGCAGCCCCAAAACACTCCCTAGGTATATGAGACTGGGTGATCAAAATAAGGGAGGACAAAAAAAAAAAATACAACCTTCAATTTTATCCCTAAGGCACAGGCCAGAAGTTAAAAAAACAAACAACAACAAAAATAGATCTATCTGGAGATAAGACAAAGGAAAGAAAAAAGGTAAGGTGCAGCTTTGGTTTTAGCTTTATTCTCACCCCCCTAGTACCTTCCAGTCACAGGTAGACATTTTCCTGACCTAATAGCTAAAAACAAATCTATCTATTAATTGTTTATTCCTCAAAAATGTTTGAAAGTTAAAACTCAAGTTTTAAAAGTTTAAAAGTCAATCAAGTTTAAAAGTCAATCGATAAACATTTATTAAGGACCTACTGTGTGCTGGTCATTGTGCTAAGCAGTGATCCTACAAAAAAAGAGGCAAAAACAATTTCTTTCCCTCAAGGAACTTCCAATCTAACATGTAAACAAATATATACAAAGCAAGCTATATACAGAATAAATAGGAAATAACGAACAGAAGAAAAGCACTAGAATTAAGAAAGGTTGGGGAAGGCTTCCTCTAGAAGCAGGGGCTGGGTGTGGGGGCCTTGAGTTGGGTCTTAAGGGATGCCAGAGAAGTGAGTAGTCTGAGCAGAGAAAGGAAAGAGTTCCAAGCACAGGGCACAGAGAAAATGCCATGAGCTGAGAAATAGAGTGTCTTTTTCATGGTACAGCCAGGAGCCAGGGTCACTGAATTGAAGAGTACCTATCAGCAAGTAAATTGTAAGAAGACTGCAAAGATAGGGAGGAGGAGGGCATGAAGGACTTTGAATATCAAGTAGAGCATTTTGCATTTGATCTTAGAGGTGAAAGGGAGCCACAGAATTTTGTTGAGTAGGGAAGTGACAGAGTTGGACCTTAACTTTAGGAAAGTCACTTTGGTGGTTGAATGGAAGATGAACTGGAGTGGGGAGAGATTTGACACAGGTTGATCCACCACCATTCTATTGCAGTCATCTGGGCATGAGGTGCAAAGGATCTGCACCAGAGTGTTGGCAGTGGCAGAGGAGAGCAGGGGGCACATTCGAGAGACATTGCAGTTATAATCAAGGAATCCTGTCATTGTGGAAAGGGGTTTTGAGGGGAGGTTATTATGTTTACAAACAGCTAATGTTCTCCCTCTCTCCTGCATTTCTCTTTCTTTTTTTTTCCTCCCCCATTTCCATCCAGTTTTCCTGGTATAATATGTGCCAAGAGCTAAAGCTACCTGCCCTGGTGCAGGGTTCACTTTTGCCCTGAAGCACCCTTGCCTACAGTGAAAAATACTAATCATTCTGGCATATCTTCCCTATTCTGTCTGGAAACCAACTCATAAAGACAGAGCCATAATTATTTACTCTGCTATCTACACAACATTAGCCATTCTCCCTGTCTCCAAGCATTCTGAAGGCATTAACTCCTTCACCCCCTGGTGGAAAAGCATGGGGACAAGGCCATGAGACCTAGTTTTTATGGATCCTGTCTAAGCTGTCATTGCATTTAGTGTTCCATTATATATCATTCCCTGCTTTCTTTAAAAAAAAAAAGGAGAAACTGAAACAGGAAGTTTAAAGATCACGTAATTGTCAGTCGTCTCCCGATAGACTGATGACATGAAATTATAAACCAAGTTCAAGAATTTCCAGGCCTGGTTCTAAGTGTTCTATCCCACAACTAGTGGAGCCATCCCAAGGTTTATTCCAACTCAAAATATAGGAGATCATTGAGATCTTTGTCTAAACTTGAATATCCCACCTTTTAGTCATAGTAAGCCTCCTAGAGTCAGAAAATCAGATTAATGTAATAAATGCAATGTCTGGAAGAAATATTACGTCCACAAGTGACATGCAGAATCTGAGTCTCACTGCAAAAAACACATACGAGAACAAACAAAAAAAATCCAACCAGCCCATATTGGTTGACATTTCCCACAATGCACTGCAAAGTCAATTTGTGTAGACATGCACAGAAGGACTTTTTTCTCTTGCCGTAGAGGATCACGACAAAGCCGGCATTTCACTCATGTAATTAAGCCAACATGTCAAAACAATTACCTCTCATAGACAGGGACTGCTGCCTTACCTTTTTCCAATTTATTTCCATCGAGCCCAGTGATCAGATAAGTCGCTTACAGGGTGTGTGGGGCTTTGTTTCAATTCCACTTTCTCCAATAAAGGACACCATGCTTCCCCTCACCCAGGGACCTCAAAGCCAACAATTCCAGCCCACTGATATTGCACGAGGTGAGAAGAGTGTCACAAACGTGTGTGATGCCAGGTGTGTGAGCTACATGAGAGCAATTTGGCAAACGATCCAGGGCAGCGTGGGGAACAATCCTTTTATAAATGAACACAAGCTGTTGGTGGCTGGAAGGAGAAGGCATCTTGTGAGAGCTGCAAATGAAAAAGCTGCCAAGTCAGGTTGAGGAGTTTTGACACTTGAGCTAGGAATGCTACAACAATCTATTACCATAGGAAGCATCCTCCACGCTAGGTGTTTGTTTGTTATAAATCACTCCAGCGCGCTTCTTTTCTCCAGCAGTTAATATATTTTTCTTTCAGGAAACATTATTTGCTGAGCATTACCAACTATGTTCTGCTGTTAACATTTGTGCCTGTAGTTAGCATTTTTATTCAGCTAATATTTTCATTCAGTAACATTCACCAAGCGTCAGTTTTATTCCACATCAGATTTGCCGAGATATTTTCTTCTCTTAGCATTTGTTTCCTTAGTTCCGGTTTTTATTTGCTAGGTATTTTTATCTTGTAAGGACTGTCAGCTTCAGCTAACAGTACAAAACATTCTTAGTGCTCATTGCAAACCATGCTGAGCAACGGGATGTGCTGAACTGAAGCACTGGCCTAGGCCTCAGTTTCTATCATCTTCAAAATGGGAATGATAAGATCTGCTTCCCTAGAAGCATTATGAAGAAGGAGAAATTGATATGCAAAGTGTACTTTGAACTATGATGTGAGATATTGTTGTTGAGGCATTTTTCAGTCACGTCCAACTCCTCATGATCCAATTTGTTTTGCAGATACTGGGGTAGTTTGTTGTTTTCTTCTCTAGCCTTTTACAAATGAGGGAACTGGGGCAAACCGGTTTAACTGACCTGCTCAGGGTCACAGGTCTAAGTGTCTGAGGTAAGATTTGAACTCAACTATCCACTGCACCATGTAGATGTTGGAAGTATAAAAGGAATTTGTTAGGAAATCCTGACAGAAATGTGATTTGATCCTGAATAGCTGCCTTAGTTATAGAGATGGTGTGGGGACAAAGTAAATACAGGGAAGGTCAGAATTCCTTTAGTTGGTACTATTTAAATTTCATTTCCCAAGTGCACACTACTCTACAAATTTACTCTTATCTCACTGTCCTATTGTTTTTTCTTTTTGTCTTTTTTTGCCTTCTCTTCTTCTTTTCTTCTGTAATTCTGCCCTTTTGCCACTACTTCCTAAAGCTACATAATGGGGTGGTTTATATTGAGAGACTTGGTTGGGAATAGAAGTTAGGGAATAGTAAAGTTTCGAAAGCATAGAAAAGATGGAGAGAATTGTTATAATTGGGAGTATGTGCGTTCTAAGGCACAATCAGAGTTGAGGTGAGGATTAGGATTCCTGATAGGAAGTTGTGACCAAAGTCAATAGAAATTAGTTATCATATTTCCTTGTTATCCCCAAATAGAACCCTGTGGATCTCTTCTACTTACAATAGCAGTGGTCACACAATGATATTCAGCAACAATCACTGGGAAACATTCCTTAAGCCTTTATGAAGACCCTTTGCAGGGATGTTGTAGTAATAGGGTCCAAGAAAATGCTTTATATAGAAGAAAAATATAAGTAAGTGGGACTTATGCTTGGAACTTTTGAAGGGTCCAGTGGATCCATGCCCTCATTTGGTTGTGGTTGTGACATCTGTGCTCCCAGCTCTGTCCTGGGATTGGATTCTTCTCCAGGTGGATAGGTGATCTGCTCATGACAACTAATGGGCGCTATCACCACTGTCATCATTTCCCCATTTCATTCCTTTTCTCTATTACTAAGTAGATCAGAAACTAGGAACATGAGGGAGGCAATAGTGGCCAGTAAAAAGGCACCAGGTAAGAATGTAAAAATGGAATATGATGCTAATATACTCAAATGGATTTCTAATCTCAACAATTTGTAAGCTCCCCCTTTAATAATACAGATCATGGCCAATTCATGCTCACTTATCCAGCTTAGTTCTTGATTATGTCTTCTCATAAATTTATCATAGTGAGCACTCCAATGTGCTTGAGGTATTCTCCCCTTTTGCTTAACATTATACAGGTACCAGTAGAGCTTTCTGGCTATTCATCTATCATTCCTGGCTCTTGCCATGTTCTCTTTCCATCAGATAATTCTTTCATATCACACCTTAATTCTACTCTGCGTAGTCCCTCATAGGTTATGTAACAGCTTGTTCACACTTATCATGCATGTTTTCCATGCAAAGATACAAATATTTCATTCTAATAGCTCACATTTCCATGGTAATTATCTTGTAAGAACTTGACATGCATGGGTAGCATAAAAGTTATTATCCTCATTTTGCAGATAAAGAAATTAAGCCTCAGAAGACATTAAGTGACTTGTCTAAGATCTTACAGCCAGTTATTATGGATCCAGGATTCACACCCAGTCACACTGACTTTAAGTCCAAGGTTCTTTCCATTGTGCCGCACTAAAGCAGTATGGCAGTTGAAAGAGCACTGGATTGAATTCAAGACCTGATTTTGATATTGCCTGTGTGAGCCTAGGCAAATTTATTTAACTTCCTTGTTTCCTTGTCTGTTAAATGAAGGAGTGGAACTAGATGACCTTTGAGATTCCTTTAGCCTTTAAAACTATGATCTCTCTTTCGCCTTTTGAGCTACTCACTGGGTTTCCATCAAAAGCAATGTAGTTCTTCACTTCAATGCCTATGCCACTCACTTCAGAGCAGTCACAGGTCTTAAGACTCAGGCTTGCTCTATGTTTTATATGATATGCCATAGATGATGAATGCGGTTGAACCTATTGCAGGGTAGAGAAAGCCCCCAAATCAAACTAGGATCATGTCCACTTGATGCCTAGATAAAGAAAGAAGTGTCAGAGGGCAGAGGAGAAAGTCACTCCCATCCTAGGCTTGTGGATCTAATCATTCCTCCAGCAGAGGTCACATGATGACTCTAGGGACCAAATAAATAGGATAAGCAGAACTGGCCTTTCTAAGGTAGATATCCTGGTATAATCTAACAAATATAATTGCAAAGCCAACTTTGAGCTAAGGAATAATATTAGAAATTTATCACTTTTCATTTAGTGATTCCATGACTTTATACTAGGTTTATCTCTCAAATGGCAAAAATCTTCATCTCTACTCTAACCTGCATCTTGAATTACCAATTGGTAGCTTCAAAGCCAAAATGGTTACTTACTTCCAAATAACTAGACACCATTTTGTTCTCTGTTCAATTCTTGTGCACAGAATAAATTCAGAAGGTCATTGATGATTCGCCCACCAGGACAATTCTGACTGGCCAAGCAGAATGAGGAAGACCATGTAAACCCTGATTCAGGCCCCATGTCCATTGCTTTAGGAGGCATATAGAAGCTAAATAATAGTAGTAAATAGCAGATAAAATTCTACAAGGACAAATTCCTCGAGTATTTTTCCTTCTATTTTGAATATTCAGGGGGTTGAAATCAGTCAGCTGTCAGAATTATTTACTTCAAATTGCTAGAAAATCTGGCTATGAGGCCTTTAAGAGTACAAATTTGACAGTCTCCCAAATGAAAGATTTATAGCAGGTATGACAGGAAGCTTGCATGTGAGGAAGGTTTTGAGGTGTTGTGAACCAATCCTGCACAAAATAATAGAAAATGGACCTAACTTTGCTCAAACATATGTGTCAAGAAGTTATCTAAAGCTCCCATGGTGCTGGGTAGAAGAGGAGTAGGGGTAGTCAGTTTGTATATGACAGGAGAGTCATCTCCAAGTCCCAAAGAGTTAGTCATTTGGAAAATATTTAGAGAAGAATTATCCATTTGATCTCTGTAGTAATAAAGGTAATTTGTTTCTAAGGTCGTAGTATCATTGATTATACAGATCCATAGGATCACAAATTTAGGATGTTACCTCATTTTGCAGATGAACAAATAGCTTGCTAAAGAGGTAAAATTACTTGCTCAAGGTCACACTGGAAATAAGTAATTGTATTAGGATTTAAGGTCCTCTTGTTCCTCTTATTAAGGTTCTCTTATTCCAAATAGAGTATCTTTTCTAACTGTGCTGAATTGATTCCCATTCAGTGAGAAGAGATTGTCCTATATTCCATAGCCATCTTGAGCCTCCTTAGCAAACAACTCCTAATCAAAAGAGAACAAATAATTTGGGTAGATTACTGGAGCTCAGAACTGTCAGAGGTTTTTGGATTGAAACCATGAGTTTTTTCAAACTCCATTTTTTTTTGTTTTCTTAACTATAACAGAAATAATTGCAGTGAAGATAATTGTAAGACCTCTTCTACTACCTCAGCACAACTATGTATTTAAGCTCTTAAGCCCTCCCTCAATTTATTTTTTCAAAAATTTATTATTTAGATATTTAAAACATTTTTTCTATTTAAATTTTGAGTTCCAAAATCAATTATATATGTGAAATCATGCAAAATATATTTCCATATTAACCATATTTCCAAAAAGGAAAAAAAATAGTGAGAAAATTACAGTTCAATTTGAAATCAGAGGTTATTAGTTTTTTCTCTTAAGTGGATAGAACTTTTTTCATCATGACTCCCTGAGGACTGTCTTAGATTATTGAGTTTATCAGAGCAGCCAGGTGTCTTACATCTTGATGGTCATTACAACATTGCTGTTACTGAGCACAATGACTTCACTTTGCATTAATTCATAGAGGTCTTGCCATGTTTTCTTTCTGAAACTACTACATTTGTTATTTCTCATTGCAATGGCAAGCACAGAAGTAGTTCATACCTTGTTTCAGCTATTGAATTAACACCTTGTTTCAATTCAAGTTTCTTTTGAGCTTTGTATCAAGGCTGTTAAGAAAAAGAATGTGTGAACCCCACAATTTGTGAACCCTAGAACTCATGAACTCCTGCAACAAGAGGAAGAGGAGCTAATACCTGTATAAGGAAGAGCACAAGCCGAGAAAGTCAGAATTGAGAAGAGGACTCTTGTGGTGGCAGTCAAGAAGGAGAAAACTTATAGTATCCAAGCACTCTGTTTGCTGGCTCTGCCTGTGTTGATGTTTGTTTGTGATAATTTGTAAAGAAGCCCTGGGACCTTACTAGAAGCCCTGAAAGAGGATTTTCTGGTTGTATGCTTACCAAAGTCCTGGAAGAAGATGATTTATGCTGACCTCTTGGATCTTGTTTGTGGGTCTGTGTTGATTTCTATGTTGATGATTTGTGTTGAGTTCTCAGACCATGTTGGTGGATCTGACTGACTTCCCAGGCCAATAGTGAATTGATGATGGTGCCAGCAATGTGCATGAATAATATTGTGGCTCTGTCAACCTTTGTCTTCCCAGAAACAGGAACTGTGAAGGACTTGAAGTGGACTGGACACTGTGAACTTCACTATGTAACAGGAACTGGACGAAGAACTGGACAAGGAGCTGGACAAGAAACTGGGAGCTACCTGCCTTTGAACGTAGCTGACAATTGGATCTTGGACCATGAAAGAGTAACCATGGAAGCTGAGGGTTAGCCTTGAGTCAAGCTGAAAGAAGACTTTACTTGGATATTGTGTAATGACTGAGAAGATTATGATTTACTGTGACCTAGGAGAGGAGAACTTTGACTTTTGTACTTTGTAATGGAATTAAGGATATTGTGATTGACTAAATCATTATACTTTGTTGAAAGCTATTGTGGATCCAGAAGATGGCGGCATAGGAGCAGCACCATATCGCAGCTCTCCCATAGCCACCCCAAAATACCTATAAAATATGACTCTAAACAAATTCTAAACAAATTCTAGAACTCCAAAATGCACACAAATATACTTTCCACTGAAGTCAGCTCGTCTACAAAGAACCATCTCAGCCCTGCAAGCCGAAACCAGCCTACCCTGAAACCACGGCTCTGCCCCGGAAGTGGCTGGATGAGAGAGCTGAGCCCTGGCTGGAGCTTCGGGAGAGCGGATCTGCGGCAGCTGTGGCAGCATCCAGAATTAGCTTAGTGGAGTTTGGCAAAATTGGGGGAGAAAAGTAGGTCTGGCCAAAATGCCTCCAGGGCAACGAGGCCACAGAAGCGGAGGTTTGCCATCCTCCTCCACACTGCCACTTCAGAGCTTCCGGCCTGCAGACTGCAGGGGGACCAAGAGATCGTTCACAGGACAAGTGCTCTCACGTTGAGCAGCCTGGATCCAGATCGCGGTCTTGGGTATTAGTCGGGGTTATTTTTTTTTCAATGAGCCAGAGTTGGGGAGGGACCCAGCAGCCTCCTAAGAGCTCCGGCAGCTGGGAAAACCCCAGCAATCTGGGACAGAGCTTTCCCGTCTGAAAGCAGAGTTCCACAGAGATAAAAAAAAAATCACAGACTGACCAACCATGAATAAGAATAAGCATAAGAAGCAAAGTAAGAACAGCAACCAAACCCTAGATTCCTTCTTTGGGGAAAATAAGGATCGAGGCAGGGAGCAGGAGGAGGACAGCACAGCTGGAGCTCCCACACCAAAAGCTTCCAATAAACATGAAGATTGCCTTAAAGCTAGAGATCAGCTGAAGAAGGACTTTGAAAATCAAATGAGAGAAATAGAAGAAAAATTGGGAAGAGAAATAAGAATGTTGCAAGAAAATCA
>CM053588.1:138577636-138597765 GCA_028646515.1 Pseudochirops corinnae
TTTTTCAAGAGGTGATTGGTGAATTCTTTCAAGTTCTATTTTGCCTTCTGGTTCTAAAACATCAGGGCAATTTTCCTTGAGAATTTCTTGAAGAATGCTTTCTAGGTTCTTTTTTCTGATCATGGCTTTCAGGTAGTCCAATAATTTTTAAATTATCCCTCTGGGATCTATTTTCCAGGTCAGTGTTTTTTTTTGATGAGATATTTCACACTGCTTTCTACTTTTTCATTTGTTTGGATCTGTTTAATAGTATTTTTAGTTCTCATAAAGTCATTTACTTCTATTCACTCCATTCTAATTCTGAAGGAATTATTCTCTTCAGCCAGCTTTTGAGATTCTTTTTTCATCTGGCAAATTTGACTTTTTAAGGCATTCTTCTCATCATTAGCTTTTTGGGCCTCTTTTGGCATTTCAGTTAGTCTGTTTTTTTAAGGTGTTATTCTCTTCAGTCAGGTTGTTGACTCTCTTATCATGATTTTCTTGCATCATTCTCATTTCTCTCCCCAGTTTTTCTTCCACTTCTCTTATTTGGTTTTCAAAATCCTTCTTAAACTTCTCTGTGGCTTGTAACCAATCTACATTTTTCTTGGAATCTTTTGGTGCAGGAGTTCTGACTATGTTGTCTTCCTCTCGTTCCATGCTTTTATCATTTTTGTCCCCAAAAAAGGAATCTAAAGTTGGATTGCTGTTCTTACTTTGCTTCCTTTGCCTGCTCATGTTGCCAGTCAATTACTTGACGTTTTAGCTCTGTGGAACTCTGCTTCCAGAAGGGAGACTTTGTCCCAAATTGCTGGGGTTTTTGCAGCTGCCAGTAGTCTCCGTCTCTGCCACAGTCTCTGAGGCCCCCAACAGCTTTGGCTCACTGAAAATGTACCTCAGGACCACCATCCAAGACCACAATCCCAATCCAGGTAGCTTAAGGCAAGAGCACTTAGCACTTACAGCATGCTGCTGCTTCTTACCATAGGGGTGGATGGCCATACTTGCTTTTCTCCCCCCAATTTAACTGAGTTCTATTGACCTTTCACTTTGTCCTTGATTCTTATGGCTTGATAATTCTGGAAACTGCCAAAGCTGCTGCTGATCCCCTTACCTGAACCCTCCAGCCGTGACTTGTCCTGGCCACCATGGGCCAAGCCCCAGTTTCAGGCCAGGCTGGTTTCGGCTCCCAGTACTTTGCGATGAACTCTTCCTTTCTCTCCTGCTGGGCTGCCTTCAGTGAGAACTTTGTTTCTCCATACTTTTGTGGGTTCCGGAGCTCTAAAATTTGTTTAGAGTCATATTTTATAGGTATTTGAGGTGGTTGTGGGGGGAACTGCAGAGTTTTCCAGCTTCTACGCTGCCATTTTGCCTCCACCCCCTCTATAATTTCTTATTTGATCCACTCATTCTTTCTTTCTTTCTTTCTTTCTTTCTTTCTTTCTTTCTTTCTTTCTTTTTTCTTTCTTTCTTTCTTTCTTTCTTTCTTTTTTTCTTTCTTTCTTTCTTTCTTTCTTTCTTTTTTACTTTTTTTTTTGGATGGGAGAGGGCAGGGCAATTGGAGTTAAGTGACTTGTCCAAGGTCATAGGGTGAGTAAGAGTGTCAAGTGTCTGAGGCCGGATTTGAACTCAGGTCCTCCTTACTCCAGGGCTGGTTCTCTATTCACTGTGCCACCTAACCATCCATGACCCACTTATTCTTTAGGATTAAATTATTTGGTTTCCAATTAGTTTTTAGTGTCTATTTCCATGGCCCTTTATTACATATAATTTTTATTGCATTATGATCTGAGAAGGATGCATTTAATATTTCTACCTTTCTGCACTCAATTGTTAGGTTTTTATGCCTAGTACATAATCAATTTTTTTTTTGTGCCATATACCACTGAGAAGAAAGCATATTCCTTTTTATCCCCATTCAATTTTCTCCAGAGATCTATCATATCTACTCTCTCTAAAATTATATTTGCCTCCTTAACTCCATTCTTGTTTATTTTGAGGTTTGATTTATCAAGTTCAAAGAGGGGGAGATTGAGGTCCCCCACTAGTATTGTTTTGCTATCTATTTCTTCCTCTAACTCTCTTAACTTCTCCTCTAGGAATTTGGATGTAATACTGTGGTGAGCCAAGGCAGGGTACCCTGCCATCCTGCAGCAGGCCTGAGAGAATGTTGGGGCCTTGCTATCACCCAGCAAGGTCGAGAGAGTTATTCACCCAGAGGCTACAAGAGGGTAAGTTAAGAGAGAGATGGGGTCTCAAAGGATGGTGGAAAATAGAGTCTCCTTTATTGTTCTAAGTGCAAGCCTTTTATGGGACACTTCCTAATCACTTTCCCTTGTGGACAGTATATACTACAGTGTTCCCAGGCCGGGGACAAAAAGTACCATGCTTATCTTGAGGATCCAGTCCTCACACCTGCATGCTAGAACTCTTCCCTGGGGGATGAAGAACCTATCTATGCCTTGCAGCAAGCCCCTTCACTTGAGAGGGTGTACTCAGCCATCAGGGTCAGAGTCCCATTGGCCCATGGTCCTCAACACTATATTGCTTGGTGCATATTTGTTTAGCAATGATATTGCTTCATTTGCAGTGGTGCTTTTTAGCAGGATATAGTTTCCTTCCTTGTCTCTTTTAATTAGATCTATTTTTGCTTTTGCTTTATCTGAGATAAGGATTGCTACCCCTGCTTTTTTTTTTACTTTGGCTGAAGCATAATATATTCTACTCTAGTCTTACCCTGTGTGTATCCCCCTGTTTCATCTTGTAGACAGTATCTCGTAGAATTATGGTTTTTAATCGCTTCTGCTATCCACCTACTTTTTATGGCAGAGTTCATCCCATTTAAATTCACAGTTATGATTTCTATCTGTGTCTTTCCCTCCATCCTATTCCCTCTCCTGTTTATGCTTTTATTTCTCCCTTCTCCTTTCCCCTTCTTAAGAGTTTTCCTTTTGACGACCACCTCCCCCAATATTCCCTCCCTATGCATTCCCCTCCCTTTACCTACCATTCTTCCTTACTACTTCTTCCCTCCTTTCTAACAACCCCTTCTTTCCATCCCCTCCCTCTTTCCCTCCTATTACCTGTAGGGTACAATAGAGTTTTATACTTAACAGAATATGTTATTCTCTCCTTGCACCCAAATCAATGAAAGTAAATTCCATACAGTGCTCCTCTCCCTCCCTCCTTTCCCTCTAATATAATGAGTTTTTGTGTCTTCTCATGTTAGAATCCTAAACTTAACTGATTATGTTCATCCCTCCTTGAACTAAAACAAGTGAGAATAAAGTAAATATAAAATTCACCTCCCTCCCTTTTTTCCCTCAACTGTAGTATGGTTTTTGCCTCTTTGTGTGGCATAATCTACCCTTTTCTGCCTCCTCCTTTCCTTTTCTCCCATTACAATCCATTTGCAACTTTTAATGGTTTTTTTTTAAATCATCAAATTAGTTAAGTTATACCCACATGCTCTATCTTTGAATATCCCTTTTAAATGTCACAATAATTATACAATTCTAAATATTGACAGGTATCAGTTTCCCACATAGGGATGTAAACAGTTTGCTCAAATTGAATTACAACTTATGTGCATGTGTGTGTGCATGTGTTTATGTGTGTGTGTGTGTGTGTGTGTGTGTGTTTTCCTTGTTTACCTTTTTATGTCTCTTGTGACTCTTGTATTCAGAGATCAAATTTTCCATTGAGCTCTGGCTTTTTCGTACATCTTGACTGTAGTTCCATGATATTTAAATTGTATCTTCCCGGCTGCTTGCAGTATTTTCTCCTTGACCTGATAATTTGGGAATTTGGCTACAATATTTCTTGGAATTTTCAATTTGGGATCTCTTTCAGGAGGTGTCTGGTGAATTCTTTTGATAACTATTTTATGCTCTAGTTCTAGGACCTCAGGATAGTTTTCTTTCATAATTTCTTGGAGGATGTTCTTCAGACCTTTTTTTTTTTCATCACAGTAATTCTCAGCTTATCTCTCCTGGATCTGTTCTCTAGGTGAGTTGTTTTTCCAATGAGATATTTTAAATTTTCTTCTAATTTTTCAATCTTTGTTTTGTTTGACTGATTCTTGGTGCATCATAGAGTCATTGGTTTCAATTTTACTGAATCTAATCTTTAGTGAATTATTTTCCTTGCTTAGTTTTTGAAGCTCCTTTTCCATATGTTCAGATTTCATTTTTACGTAGGTATTTTCTCCAGTTAGATTTTGAACCTCCCATCCCAGTTCACAAATTTTACTTTTTAAGGATTTGTTTTCTTCAGTGGTATTTTTTTTCCACTTTGGCCAATTTAATTTTTAAAAGAATTGGTCGATTTATCTTCTATTTCTCTAATTTGGCTTTTAAAATCCTTCTTGAGCTCTTCCAAGAATGTTGTTTCGACTTGATACCAAATCATATTTCCTCCTGTGGTCTCAGCGGTGGACATAGAGTCAATGGTGTCTCCTGAAAGTGATTCTTCCTGTTCACAATAATAGGATTCAGTCTTCTTTGGTGTTCCCTTTCCAAGTTGTTTCTGGCCTATTGTGATTTCCTATTTCCTGCCTTTAAAGGAGATTTCTGCTTCTGGGGTGCAAAGGTCTCTAACCCAAGTTTCTCAAGCTGGGAGCCAGGGTCGTGCTTGTTGACTTTGTGTGCTGTAGCCTCTGGGTGTCTAGACTGAGGCCAAAGCCAGGACTCTCAGTGCTTCCTCTGGGGTACTCTGAGGCTCACAGAGTAAGATGGGGGGAAGAGATGGTCTGGCCACTTCAGGTTTCTGCCTCTTTGCCCCTGGGCTAGACGTTGGGCAGGCTCAGCAACTGATGGGCAGCAGAGCTGGTGACTGCAGATTTCCTTGATTGTGATAAGGCACACCCAGGCTTCTGGTGTTAGAGCTGGCTGGCTCTACCCCCCTGGGCTTGTCGAACTCCAGCTGGTCAGCTCAGATGGGATTTGTTGGGACTACTCTCTCCCTTCACTTCAGGCTAGGCACAGCTTCAGTCACACCCTTCCTCTAGGACTCCCAAGCCTACTGCTCCCACTATTTCAGGATTTTACACTGGAGCAATAATCTCTGGGTTTTTAGGATCAGGGAGGACGATTAGATCAGTTATTGTTTACTCTGCCATCTTGGCTCCCAGAAGTTCAAGTCTTTATGCTTCTCTTGAATGCTTGGAAGTCCTCTATTTCATTAAATAAGTGGTTCTCAACTTGTGGGTCGTGACCCCTTTGGGGGTCAAAAGACTCTTACACAGTGGTCACCTAAAACCAGCAGAAAACACATATTTCCCATGGTCTTAGGAACCCAGACACCACTACTCTATCTGTCTCCAGGTGGGTCCGCCTCCATGCAGATATGCCCACATACAAATATTAAAGGGTCGCAGCATTAGGAAGGTTGAGAACAACTGCATTAGATGTTTATTTCCTTCCCCCACTACACCCAATCCTCTACCCCAAAGGATAATACTTAGTTTTGCTAGGTAGGTAATTTTTGGTTGTAATTTTAGCTCCATTGCCTTCTGAAACATTATATTCCAAACTCTCCAATTCTTTAATTTGGAAGCTACTAAATCTTGTGTGATCCTGACTGTGGCTCTATGATATTTTAATTATTTTATTCCGGCTGCTTACAATATTTTTTTCCCCTTCCCTGGGTGCTCTTAATTCCTGGGAATTTTTATTTTGGGATCTCTTTCAGGAAGTGATCAGTGGATTCTTTCCATTTCTAATACCCTAAAGTTCTCTCATGACTTTAACTTAGACTCTTTTTTTCGATCATGGCTTTCTAGTTAGTAGTCCAACAATTCTTAAATTATCTCTATTTGGATCTATTTCTATTTTTCAGTTGTTTTTCCAATGAGATATTTCACACTTTCTTCTATTTTTTTTCATTCTTTTCCCTTTGTTTTTATTATTCTTGATGTCTCATGGAGTCATTAGTTTCCACTTGTTCAATTATAATTTTTAAAGAATTATTTTCTTTGGTGAACGTTTTTTTTAGCCTCCTTTTCCATCTGGATAATTCTGCTTTATAAGGAGTTCTTCTTTTCAGTAAATTTTTGTGCTTTTTTGCCATTTGGCTAATGCTATTTCTTTAAGTTGTCATTTTCTATAGTATTTTTTTTTGTTTCTACTGCCATGCTATTGACTCTCTTTTCATAGTTTTCCTGCATCACTATCACCTTTTCCCAGTTTTCCCTCTACTTCTCTTTTTTTTTTATTTTGAAAAGCCTTTTTGAGCAATTTCAGGAATTCCTCTTGTACTTGTGTCCAATTCACTTTTTCCCCCCTTTGGGACTTTGCTTGTAGCTGTTTTGACATCATAGTTTTTCTGAGTTTGTATCTTGATCTTCTCTTTCACCATAGTAACTTTTTATTTTCAGGTTCTTTGTGTTGTTGTTTTGCTCATTTTTCCAACTATTCTTCCATCCTGGAATTTGACCAATAGTTGCATATGGCCAATGCAATAAGGTCCTGAATCCAGGATCATCAAAGGTTCCTCCTCAATCTCTTTCTGACCAGTTGTCTGACTCTTTACCATCTGTTGACTCAGGACTCTAGAATCTGTTGCTCCTGTTCATGCATCCACCTCCAAAGCCTGCTGCTGGAATTTCCGGATTTAGCTTGCACTGCACTGTGGGTCCAATCACCACATTGGTGTGACAGAAATTTCTTGCTGACCTCCCAAGTTGCCTTAGGTGGGAAAATTATTTCATCCCTACCTTTTTTCTTTCTTTCTTTTTTTTTTTTTTTTGGCTCTGTCACTCAAGAATTCAATTTGAAGTGTTATTTTAAAGTCCTTTGGAGGAGAAGGTGGGAGAATTCAGATAAGTTTCTGCCTCTACTCTCCCATCTTGGCTCTGCTACTCCAGGCAATTTTTTAGACTCCAGAATTGTTAAAATGTTAACCTTCAGGAATAAACCTTGGTAAAAGAAGTGAGATCTTTTCCTGAACCATATGCCCTGAGCCTATGCCCCCAAATACCCAAACTGAACTTTGTCTCTGTCTCTCTCTTTGCTCTCCCATTTTCTCTAGAAAAGATAGAAAATAGTATTAACTATGACTGCTGGTGACTTAAATGCTCTCTGTATAATTTCCCTAAATAGGCTGGCAGAAAAAAAATCTTTTGAGGTTCATCCTTCTAATAGTATCATTCCAATTTTACAAATGAGGAAATGGGGTCTCAAGAAGGGACAGGGACTTGGCTAAAGCCACACAGCTAGTCATAGAATTTAGAACTGAGAGAGATCATCCATTCTAATACCTTTGGATTACAGAGGAGGAGACTAAGACACAGAAAGAGAGGTAAATTTTGTGGGGTTACATAGGCTTAAGTATCAGAGAGGGGATTCAGACCCATGTCCTAAGCTTTCAGGTCCAATGTTCTTAGCAATGTTCTTCATGCTTTGGCTTTAGTAGACCAGATTAGAAGCTGGGTCTTCTTTTAAGTTTGTGAAAGATCAAGAAAACTTCCTCCCCACTAGATATGGAGGCAAGAAATTTATCTCCCCCTCCATTCTCCTTCTGCATCGTCTGAAATGAATAGATTTATTTCTGTTCACTCCCTGGGAATTCATCATCCTCCTGGTGGTGTGAAGGCTAAAAAAAGCTTGTGTTGCATTTTGATTTCCATCCTAAAGGAACCCAGACAGGATAAGGGTGAGAAGGGGGTCCTAGAAGCCTAGAGCAGAATTGCTGTCCTCTGTGCTTCCCAATTCTGCCCTTCTCCATGGAACACAGTGTCAAAACAAATGGACTGAGTAGCACTAAGAACATATTAATAGAACACAAGATTATTCATCCATTCAGTTATTCTAGCCTTATCAAAAGAGAAGGCAAAGAGATGCTGTCCCCTTGATGAATGCAATCCAAAGAAGGTTCTTTAAGTGCACTGCTTGTCCACAATTAAAGCAGAGAAATAGAGAAAGGTCAAAGACAATGCATGCTGCATTTGTTTCCAGAGAACTAACCTGTTGATTCTGAAGATGTGAGTTGTGCCTATTAGCTGTTGTTGAGGATCCTATAGCAAGAACCCGGGAGAAAAGAGCCAAAACAATTAATCTACCCATAATATTTATTAAGTACCTCCTATGTATGAGGTTCTGTGCTTTAGCAGTGAAAAGACAGTCAGTCTCTGTCTTCAAGGTGCTTATGATCTAATTGATTTCATAGGATTTAAAGCCAGAAAGGACCTTCCTTAGAGTTCATGTAATCTTAACCTTTCATTTTACAGTCAAGAAGGAAACTAAAGTGGAGGGAAGCAGATCAGCTGAGATGGTAGCTCAGTAAATAGAGTGCTGGGCCTGGAATCTGGCCTCAGACACTTAGTAGCTGTATAACCCTGGGCAAGTCACTTAACCTCCACTTGCCTGTTTTTCCTCATCAGTCAAGTTGGGATAATAACTAGCATCTACCTCCTGGGGTTATTGCCAAGATGAAATGAGATAATCATTGTAAAGCACTTAGCACAATGCCTGGCATGTAGTAGGTGCTGTATAAATGTTAGCTAACGTCATCCCCATCACCATCATCATCACTATCATCATCATCACTCAGGTCTTCGGACTGCAATACAACATTATTTCCTCTATATCATACTGTCTTTTGGTAAGAGTTGATTCGGAGATGTTCTTAAATTAATAGCATCTACCTCCCAAGGTTGTTATGAGAATCAAATGAGAGAATATTTGTAATTCTCCAATGCTAAAATGCTGTGTAAACACTTGCTATCAACATTGTCTTTGTTATCACCATCATCCTTGGTGTGTGTTATTATTGTTATTTTATTATTAATCTCTGGCATAGGACTGTAAGAAGATGGGTTGTGATAGGTTGAGGTCCTGGCTTACAAGGTAAAGTTGGTAGAAGTAGCTGTTTGAAAAGAATTAATTAGTCTTCATTCGCATGTTGGTGTCTGTAAAGTCACAGCATTATTCAAATCTGTGGAAGGAATGAGCATTGTAATTCCCTCATATCCTCTCAGATCCAGGCCACCTCATAGGATCCCTGTGAAGGGTAGACACTTGGAAACAAAGACAGGAGGGCACCAAGGAGATGCTCTGTGGAAAATAGGATACCGAGTGCTGCTTTGTGGAATCCTTTTTATTAATCCAATATACATATTCATGTCCTCTTCTTGGTTTAGAAAGATTCATCTCACTGCACTTGCTTGGGGAATCCAGGTTACTTACAAGTTCATTTCAAAAGCTTCAGGTTTGGGGTCATGAGCTTAGACCAGCTCAATGGGCCTCTGAAAATAAAATCACTTGGAAGCAATCTGGTGACTTCAGACTCTTTCCCATGGTTTGGCAGGGCCCTTCTGTCACCCAGAAAAGTGAGACTGGGAGAAAGCTGGAAAGTACATTCTGTTGTCTCGCATTGTACGTCACAAGCTTCCAGATGGGGCAATCACATCATGCTTCAAAGATTTTGGATGCTCAGTAAATATGAGATGGTGATGGTGATGGCAATGATTATATGTATGCGCTGCAATAACAGGGCCTCCTGCTGAGACCGGGAGACGAGGTAATATGGAGCAAGTCATTCCATATCCGGAAAAAAGCTGCCTGACATTACAAGCCCCATAGGCCTAGCTTTTGTTTGTAAAATGACCATCAATGTTTGGATATAAAACAGACATGGCTATAAAAAAGTCATTTGAATGCTGTCTCTTCTGAGTTGTTAAGAGCTCCAAGTTGAAAGTGATGCATATGTTCTGAAGTAAGGCTGCATGGAGGAGTGGAAGAGGCCTGGTCTTGGGATCAGAGAGATTTGGGTTTAGGTCCTGCCCAGGAAATGTACTTGAGTGACCACAAGCAAATCTTTGACTTCTCTGTGCCCCAGGCCACTCTTTTAGACAAATGACCAAGAAATTACTGATCTATATATGTTTCTATATGAAAAGTTCTTTACGTTGATGAAGTTACAGGCCCAGAGAGGAATATCCTCCCTTCCAAAGCACCAACAGCAAACATATTGAGAGAGCTTGAAGAAAGGAGGGGGAATAAACTAATATGATTTTTTTTCTAGAAAGTATGTAGGATAATTGTGAATAGGAGGAGAGTTTTTCATCAAATGAAAGGTAGAGATGAATCTAAAAAGATAAAATTTGATTGCAAAATAAAATTCAAAAGTTTTTGCACAAATTCAACATAGTTAGAATTTTAAATTCTGGCCTTGCCCCTCTAACTCTTCTTGTCCCTTCATCTGAATCTAACCATGCGTTCTAAACTCTAATCATATTTTTCTAACCATTGAAACACTGAACTTGTTGCTCCAATTCTGACCATGTCCCTCAACTCTAACCATGTAGCCTTAATCTTCCAAACTTTATCATACCTTTCTCTACTTTGTCCAGTTCTGGCATTGCCTCCAAATACTCCTCTTCTTCTCCAGACTTCCTACTATGCATCACCAAATTCTCTAAGCTTTTCCTCCTTTATGTCTTAAAGTTCTAATGATTCCCTGACTCCAAACAGGGGAGGAAATTGTGACCGGATGATTTTAAACAATTTAATGAAAGAAAGAAATAATGGCAGAATTGAGACTAGAACCCAAATTTTCTTTTTGACTCATGAAGATATAAGCAAAGCATTCTGGTTGCCTCCTAAAAGCCCTTTAGTCTATGCACTCCAAATTCTGATTACTTGTCCCTAAATGCTACTAGGTTCTCTCAAATCTGACCATTCCCCTAACCCTTTCTGTCCCCAATATTCAAATCTAGTTATATTCTGATCATGTTGTCTCAACCCTTATGAATTTCTTTTAACTCTATTGAAGACTCTTTTAACTCAATTAATCACTTTTGACCATGGTCTTAGAACTATCAAGTCTTTGTGTTTTTTTTTAACATTTATTTATTAAAAAGTTAGCCAGCAGCAAAGACAGTAGTAAAGTACACTAATAAAATAAGAAATAAACTATTGCATAAAGTAATCTTTATTTATCACAGTAGAGGCTAAAAATTAATAAAAATAAACCAACCAAAATTTCATTTTTTTTCATGACTTCATCTAAGTTTTTCTGAGTCCACTTCACCTTTTTTTTTTTTTTTTTTTTACTTTTATATGTTATTATAGTCAATGTGTCAATACTCCTGGTCCAGCTAACTGGCTTTATATTACTGTATATGTCTTTCCATGTTTCCTTATATTCACATTTCTCATTTTATGACATATTTTACAATTATCTATGAGTAAGGGAATAGGATTTTCCCCTATGATTTCCCTGATATAGGGAACTTACAATTGAGGAAACTCTCTTTACTAACATATATTTGCACCTTCTCTGCAATTTATAGTCTTACAGAGTTGCCTAATTCCTGAGAGATTAAATGATTGGCTCATGGTCATAAAGCCAGTATGTCTTCAAACCAGAACTTGATCCATGTTCTACATGGATGCAAAACCAGTTCTCTACTTATTACATGTCCTATTCCTTAGTCTTTATGAATAATTCATGAGTTATTCATCCATTTCCCAAACAGTAACCATACAGTCTTGATCACATATTCAAACCTATTGACTGATTTTACTTTGGGGAAGATTGAAAGAGATAACAGAAAGGAAATGAGAAAACATGCTCTGGAGTAGTTTTAATATGCTCTGAAGTAAGGTGGCAGAACTGGAGACATCTAGAATAAGAAAAATGTCTTTATGTCTTCACTGGCCATTCTCAAGAACTTTGAAAAGATGAATTAACTACATAGAACAAACTCTACCAGATGTTTCTATTAACTTAGAAGCACAGTCCCTTAAGGGAGGATGTGAGTAACAAAATTTCACCTTTGCCTTGGGATAGGGTAAAATTTAAGAGTGTTCCTTGATGACTCAGTAAGTACAATTGGCCTGAAATTGTAGAATTTATTGATTTTGACTTTTTATAGTACATGGAGGTGGGATAATCAATCAATAGACATTAAATACCTCCTATGTTCCAGTCATAGTGCTGAGTTCTGGAGCTACAAAGACAAAAAGTAAATCATTCATAACCACAAAGAGCTTACATTATACTAGAATACAAGTTGGGGACACCCTCACCTCCTTTGGGTCCCCCAAGATGTCTACCCTAGGCTCAAGATATTCTGTGTACCTTTAGAAAGTGGAAACCTTAGTTCACAATTAATATGGAGGCTTCCAGGGGGCCTCTAGTTGATAGAGTGCTAGACCTGGAATCAGGAACACCTGAGTTCAAATCCAGCTTTAGACACTAGCTTTGTGACTCTGAGTAAGTTGCTTATCCCCATTTGCCTCAGTTTCCTCATCTGCAAAATGAGTTAGAGAAGGAAATGGCAAACTACTCAAGTTCTTTTGCCAAGAAAATCCCAAATGGGGTCACAAAAAGTTGTACATGACTGAAAACAATTTTTAGTTGTCAGAAGACACATTAGTGGGCACTTGTAAGCAATGGTTTTGACCTTATACAGATATATAGAACACAGAGAATGTCAAAAGAAAACCAAAACAAGAAATTTAATGAAATATCATAGAAAGAAAAGTCTTGATTAAACATTTCCACTATAAAGCTATGGTACACCTTCCACAAATGCACACACTATCCCTGGGAAGAATAGACATATTTAAAGAATATGCATAGAGAGACATACATAAGAAATACATGTGGCCAGAGAATACACATGGAAGAGTTCACGTAAAGGAAATATGTGGGGCCAAAGTACTTGCATGGAAAGTGACTTATGCTTCCAACACTGCCAGACAGCCAAGTGTCTTTTAGCATTGTCATTGCCTTGCTTCACTGAGACAGCTTCCTGTGGTTTTCTATTCTCTCTTAGCCATGGAGTCTCTGCCAGATTTGTGGTCTTTGTTGAGTCTTGATCCCAGCTGTTCTCACATGGCTGGTAGGCCTAATTCCTTTGCTAATGCTATGGCTGACCACTTCCAGACATAGATCCTCTGGACTTAGGATTTTACAGCTCCCCATCCCTCCCCCCCCCCATTTCTTTCAACTTGTGGCTTCAGCTGGGGTACTTGGGTGAGGTGCTACCTTCTGTTTAGAGGAGTCTGCTATGCTATGGCTAGTGTAGCTTAAGATTTTCTGCTACAATTCTTTTAGAAAGAGAAAAGCCCAATATGCTCAATCACTGGATGATGGACAGAGGGAAGAAAGGAAGGGCAAAAAATAACTTTCCAACGGCTTCTCCTATCAAAAGAAGTTCTTAAGTCTTGGCCAGAAATGGGAGATCTTCTCTGGAAGAAAATTTCTTTAAGGTGCTCAAGGATTTGAAACAGAAAGTAGAACCATCCCAGTTAACAAGTGCCTTCAGGTATAATCTTATTTTTTCCACTCTTAGTTTTTGATTACTAAGGATTATATGTATGCATGTATGCATGTATATACATATGTGTGTTAGAGACCTCCTATTTGACTTTAGATGATAAAATCCTGCTTAATTTTCATTTGCTAAAGTGCTTCATATTAATATCATTTTAGACTCCACTCTCCTAGTAAAATTCCAAGTATTCTTGGGATTCCAGGGAACATTTTTCTCAATTCTAAAACTCACTCGTACTTCAAATGATGGGGGCGTGTGTGTGTGTGTGTGTGTGTGTGTGTGTTTGTGTGAGGGAGTAAAAGACACAGGAGCTAAATTAAGCCTAGACAACAAAGTTACTGTCTAAATCTTTACTAATTCCATACATTTCCGCAATTTGATCCCACCTTACATAATTTTAAAAAAAGAATAGACAACAAAGCTCTTGAATTTATATCCAAAGATTGCAGTCCAAATCTGCAATAGGTTGTGCAAGAAGTTCTGAAACTGAAAAAAGCCTACATCTCCTTCTCTTGTCAGCAGTACCTTTTCTCCATTTCTTTCTCTGGTACACTGAGACAGAAGAGCATGATGGACTAAGGGTCTACAAAAGAAGTGGCACTTCTTGAAGACCAATCACTCTCCCTGTGAATGTTTCTGAACAGTGAGGACTGCTTCTTTTCTATCAGTCTAACTTGCAGCCCCTCATATAGGAATGCTTAGAATGAAAAAATCCATTTATACTAAAGCTTGAGGCAGGCTTGAAGTACAGATCATGCAGAGCATGCAACCATGGCTCTTTGTTTCTTCAGTTCTCTAACTTTTAATATGCTAAAGACACAGAAAATGGATAAAGAAAGGATTTCATTCATTTGCTTTTAGAATTGATGTTGCCAACCTCCCTGCCCCTCGTCAAGAAAGAAAGGCTTAATTTGTCCCTGGAGGAAGTATGCAGGATGATAAGTTCTGGTGGGTATACAGATGCTGGATCTCATTGATCATGGTTGAATCTGGAAAAAAATTTCTTGTCACTCTTTGCTGAATGATATATAAAAGTCAGGGACTGATTGAGGTGTGCTTGCCTTTGGCAGAGTTCTATGATTTGGGCATTGGCCAAGAAGACTGTCACAAAACTTACCTTGTGGCTTGGATTTCTGCAAATATGATATAATGGAAAGAACTCAGAACTTTGAGGAATTGTCATTCAGGTCCAAGCCAATTACGAATAAAGAAGCATACATGTAGCCTTCCTTTTATAGTATTATTTATGAATTAAAGTCATGGAATCAGGCGGATACTGAGTTAGAAACTATGTAAGACAGTGATGAAGGGAGAGATCTTGACCAAACAGGAGATAGAGATAATCATAAAAGAGAAAAATGAACCACGGCTGATTATGTAAAATTGAAAAGTTTTCACACAAACAAAATCAATAGTTAGAATGGAACAGTTAAGTAGGAAAAATCATTGAGGGAATTTTCTCAGCTAAAGATTCATACTCAATATATGGAGAGAATTGATAAAATATATAAAGACAAGTAGCTGCTCAGCAGATAAAATATAAAATAGATTATTTTCAAAAGAAGCAATATAGGCTATTGAAAATATGTGAAAATTGTTCCAAATCACTAATAATAAGAGAAATTCAAATTAAAACAACTCTGAGATTCTACCTCATGCAGCCATCAGAATCACAAAAAAATGAAAATGACAGTTGTTGGGGAGGATTTGGGAGGAGAGGCATCCTAATGAATTATTAGTGGAACTATAATTTCCAAAATCTGGAAAGGAATTTGGAACCATGACCCAAAAAGTTTATTCCTTTAGAATGAGCAGTTCCATAGCATGCATCTCCAAAAGTCAAAGTCATAATTATAAATTGATTTTCTTCAATTTATGACAGCCTTTTTTGTTGTAGTAAAGCCCTAAAAACAAAGTGGCTTCCATTAATTACAAACAAATTCTGCTATATAGATGTATATAATTGCAACATTAGAAATTATGAACGAGGCAGATTCAGAAACCTGAGAAAAACGTGTGTGAACTGATTAGAAATGACATAAATAGAAGAAGGAAAACAATCTATAATTTGAATATAATAATGTAAATGAAACCAACTTTGAAATGTCTAAGAACTCTGATGAATACAGTGATCAGTCAGAGCTCCAGAAGGCTAATGGTGCCAGATCTTTCTCCTGTCTTTGCATAGAAGCAATGAACTAGAGATACAGAATACAATGTAGATTTTTATGACACATTAATTTATTTGTTACAACAGATGTCATTTTTGGAGGGTGGACAAGGAGAAGGAATTATGGCAGATATTGATAGTAATGCAAGAAAAAGGAAAAGAAAGAAAAGAATATCAATGAACTTACAGTACTCCTGAGATGCCAGGTTTGAACCCAGGCCTCCCTGACTCCATGTTTAAGACTCCATTCAGGGATGGGCAACCTGTGTAGCCACTGGCTCTATAGTATGCCACTTGTTATAAGGTCTAACTGCAAGACCTCTCTTTTTTCTAAGACAATGGGGAGGATTAGATAGAATAGGAATGCCCATGCCAACAGAGACTAGTGTTTGTATAATGCATTAAAGTTTGTAAAGCCACATCCTTACTCCACCCTATAAGGAAGGAAGTAAAATTTAGTAAAGTAGTTCTTTGCCTGAGTTCACCTGGATCTAAGCAGGAATTTTCTGTACATTACTCATATAAAAATAGATCTTTTTATTCAAATAAATTTAAGTAAATGCTAAACAGACATTTAATGCAAACTGGCTCTACAACAACATTAAGTATCAGCTTTTACTTAGGTTTTACGCTTTCTATAAAAGCTTTTTCATACCTCAATATTATACTTAGATCCTGATTAGCCTGACTTCTTTGTTACACTCTGAATTTAACTTGATTTCAAAACACTTCTGTTCTGGTCTGCCTTGGTGATGAAGTCGTTCATCTATAAATCCTTCAGGGCAGAGAAATGTGTGTGTGTAATTATACAATTATATATCTATTACATAAATACACATGGACATATACACATAAAATGTGTATATGCATATGTGCATACATATGCCTATACATAAACATGAATGTATACATATGCATATACACATTCATATATAAGCATATACATACATATGCATATACAATATATACACACATACGCAGATGTACATATAGATATAAATGAACATACATATGCTTTGAAAGTTATCTTTCCCCCACAAAGATTTCAGAAAAGCGTAGGATCCTGAATTTGAAAGCCATCTCAGAAATCATCTAGTGCAATCTCTTACTGTGACATGAAGGTTCTCTATGAGTTTCCTGAGAAATGAAAATTGTCTAATTTGAATGTTTCCAGTAAGAGGGAAGATGTGACAGGAACTTCAAAAGTACAGGCCACTCTCCTTTTGAATTGTTCTAATTTTAGAAAGTTATCTTTTTATATTGATTCCAAATCTTCTTTCTGCTAACTTCTACCATTAGTTCATGTTTTCCCTGTGTGGACCTATACAGACTAAGGCTCTTATTCTTCCATGTGACAGTATTTCAAGTACATAAAGACAGCTATCATGGCTCAATAATGACTTTTCTTGTCCAAGTTAAACATCATAGTTACTTCAAACATTCCCCATTGACCATGTTTATTAGACTCTTCACCATCCTGGTTGCCTTGCTCTGGAGTTACCTAAAGCTTGTCAATGTCCTTCTTAAACTATAATTCTCAGTACTATATGCAAGCCTTCAGATATGGGCTATTAAAAGAATTAATGCTTCCTTTGTTTGTCTCTACTGTTCTTGGTCCCTTTGCTCTATTAATGCAAGCTAAGAACACATCAACTGTGTGAGTAGCCACAATATCAACTTAATTCATTCCATAAGAACTATTGTCTAGTCATAACTTTTTAATTTACGTTGGTATAGCTGAATATTTGAACATTAATCTCTGTTTATCTTTTATTGTGTTCACTTTAGCTCAAATTTCTGTCCTATCAAGATCTTTTTTAATTGCTAGATATAAGAGCATTGTACCTCACATTTGGTAAGTAGGTAGATGTAAAGCCAAGCATGAGCAGCTTTCCAAAGGACTGCTGTGGTGAACAGGTACTGATTACACAGTATAGTGGATCCTCTATTTTTTCAATAACAAACCAAGACTAAACATTCACAGACAATAAATCACAATATTCAGAATGTTTTAATTACAGAACTTATCACTAAAATGGCCACATAGATTTCACCAAAGTGGTCACATAGTTTTAAGTAAAATATTACATTCATTTGGTAAGTTTTTCATTTAGCAAATCCTTAATTCAATCACTTTTAAGGAGGCAAGCCTCCTTAATTGACACAAAGTACAAAGGTCAAAGTCCTCCATCCATGGGGTGCAATTAAGTTACAATATCATCAGTCTACTATTAAGTACCCTCTTAAGGGGTAGTGGAAAGTACCCAGGCTATCCACTCCTAGGTCACAAATAAGTCACAATCTCATCAGTCAGCCTTAAATACCCAAGGAGAGGTCTTTTCATCTTGACTCAAGGCAAGCCCTCAGTTTCCATGGTTCCTCCTTCATAGTCCCAGCTCCTGCCAGAATCTAACCAATTGCCACCAGAGTTCAAAGGCAGACAGCTACCAGTTCTTTGTCCAGCTCTCCATGGAGTTCCTGTTCCATATTGAAGCTCACAGTGTCTTATCCACCTCAAGTCCTTCACAGTTTCTGTTCCTGGGAAGACAAGGCTTAACAAAGCCACAATAACATCCATTCACATTGCCATCATCCTCATCAATTCACTTTCTGCCTGTGAAACTAATATAGACCCAAAACAGAACAACAAAGAACGAAAATCACAGTCATGCTTCCTCTGGCAGCTCCAGTTGGCCCTTGGATTTCCTCAGCAGCTCCAGCTGGCCCTCAGAAGTCTTTGGCAGCTCTGGCTGGTTCTTGGAAGCTCTGAACAGAAGTTTCATCTGGATCTCAGAAGATGCCCTGCCACCAGAAGCTCCATTCTCAAAATCACTTTCTCTTCAAAGTTCCAGCTGGTTCTCAGAAAAAGCCCCACCACCATAAGTTCCCTTTTCAAAATCAAAATAATTTTTTCCAGACTGGGCCTCTCATCCTTAGCCCCCATGTGGCTTGCTCCAAGAAGTTCTGACTCTCCAGCTTGTGCTTTTCCTTATATTAGGTATATTCCTCCCTATTCCACCTCTTCCTGTTACATCAGTGACAAGGCTTCATACCTTCTGTTTCTTAACAGAGGCTTGATATAATTACAAGTGCTAGGAGCCAGAGCCAAGATAGAGGTGTAGAAGCAGTAAGGTTCCTCAGCTCCCACACAGCCACCTCAAATACCCATAAAATATGACTCTAAACGAATTTTAGGGCTCCAAAACTCACAAAAATACAGAAAAAAACACCTCCTGCTGAAAGCAGCTCGGGAGGAAGGGAGCCAGGACAAGCCACAGCTAGAGCCATCAGGAGAGGGGTTCAGCAGAAGCTGTGGCAATTTCCAGAATTATCAAGCCATAAGAAACAAGGACTAAGTGAAAGGCCAGTGGAACTCAGCTAAATTTGGGTAAGAAAAGCAGTCTGGCCAAACTGCTTCCAGGGCAAATAAGCAACAGAAGCAGTAGCCACAGCCATCTCCACATGGCTGCTTCAGAGCTCCCAGCCTGCAGACTGCAGGGGGACCAAGCAATCATTCATAGGCTAAGTGCTCTTGCATTGAGCGGCCTAGATCCAGATCATGGTGTTGGGTGGTGGTCCTGGTGTGCGTTTTCAGTGAGCCAAAGCTGGTGAGGGCTGCAAAAAAACGGCAGCCTCCTAATAGCTCCAGCAGCTGCAAAAACCCCAGTGATTTGGGACAGAGCTTTCCTCTCTGGAAGAAGAGTTCCACAGAGCTAACAATTCAAGTAATTGACTGGCAACATGAGCAGGCAAAGGAAGCAAAGTAAGAACAGCAATCAAACTCTAGATTCCTTCTTGGGGGACAAAAAGGATCAAAGCATGGAATGGGAGGAAGACAACACAGTCAGAACTCCCAAACCAGATGCGTCCAAGAAACATGAAAACTTCCTACAAGCCATAGAGCAGCTTAAGAAGGATTTTGAAAACCAAATAAGAGAAGTGGAGGAAAAATTGGGAAGAGAAATGAGAATGATGCAAGAAAATCATGAAAAGAGAATCAACAACCTGACTGAAGAAAATAACACCTTTAAAAATAAATTAACTCAAATGGCAAAAGAGGCCGAAAAAACCAAGGAGGAGAAGAATGTCTTAAAAAGTCAAATTTGCCAGAAGGGAAAAGAATCTCGAAAGCTTTCTGAAGAGAATAATTCCTTCAGAATTAGAGTGGAGCAAATGGAAGCAAATGACTTTATGAGAAATCAAAATACTATTAAACAAATCCAAACAAATGAAATTATTAATTAATCTTTTATCCCACATTTTTCCATCCCACAGGGATATCATATAAAGCAATGTAGTACAAAGGAAAAGAAAATAAAAGATTTGAGTTAGCAGGACCTTGACTCCAGAACATCTTTCCTGCCTTTCTAATTAAATATCATTTCCCTTCAAACAGGCAAACTAGCCTGTATCACAAATAACATTCTATCTCCTCTCTCCATGATTTTGTACTAGCTGTCCCTTGTACCTAGAACAAATTCCCTAATCCTTCTACCTCTGAGAATTCCTAGCATTCTTCAAAGCACAAATCAGTTGCTATCTCCTACACCTATATTCCCTAATCTCCCAGTTCATGGGGCTTCCCCCTACAAACAAAAACAAGCAATAATAAGCTTGTATTTACTATATATATATATATATATATATATATATATATATATATATATATATATATATATATATATATATATATAT
>CM053588.1:138597865-138644245 GCA_028646515.1 Pseudochirops corinnae
TGCACATACTACTGCAAAAAATATTTGTTGATTGAATGGATCATTGATTGACTTGTAACTACTCATGAATTTAATCTTCATCTAGAATCTTTCTAGGACTCAAATTAAAATTTTTGGTCTATAATTTTTGGTGTCTCCCAGTTTCCAATTTTTAAGCTACATGAATTTAAATGTTAAACTTTTACTCAAGTACAGTATATTCTGGGAATTCTTCTCCACAATTCCTGAAATATTACTGATTGTGTTTCTTTGATCATATATGCAAGTTCTTTCAGTAACCTAGAAAGACTTTAAAAAATATCTTTCAAAAAGTTAGATATTTTCTTACTACACTTTCAGTGGTCTGCAGTTTTAATTGCTCATCAACCATGGATGTTCTCATGGTCCTATATGGAGATCTTTCTCCTTGCAGTATGAGACCTGAAACTTCTTCAACATAAATGCTTCTTCTGTCAGTACAAAATACGGTCATTCAGCTTTCCATCTGACTCCTTTTCAATATTACAGTCTCTACAACATGCACAAAGGTCTTTTTTCCATTGGTTCTTTTAACATTTTTATAGACAATAGTTTGACACTCAGACACTCAGACACAACAGTCTTCCTAAAGGAAAGATATACCTTCTTCCTTCCTTCTATATAACTCTGGAGTTTGAGGTCCTGGATCCAAATCCTGTCCATGACAACTTAGACAACCCACTTAGCCTCCTGAGTTCACTCACCTAATATTCAATCAATTAGCAAACATTTATTAAAAGTACCTGGTATGTGCTAGGCACTATGATCTATGCTAAGCACAAAATCTCCCTACTTATACTAGAATTCTAATGAGGAGACAAGTACAAATGTAACTATATACAGATTAAATACAAATAGAATAACTACAAACAACTTGAATAAAAATAGTTTAAGAGAAAGGGCATTAGAATTTAGGGGAACCAGGAAAGGTCATACAAGGTGATATTTGAATAATTTTTTCTTAAAGGATGAGATGGATTCTTGGAAGCATGATGAGGAAGAAGTGCATTCCATGTGTTGGGACAGTCAGTAAAAAGGCACAGATATGGGAGATAGAGTATTATATGAGAAAAACATAAGGAAGTTCAGCTTGACTGGATTGCAGAGTGCAGGAGGGTGGTGCTGATGGTGGTGGTTTGGGGGATGGGGGAGGATACTATACAATAATAGTGGCAAGATAGTTTGGGGCAAGGTTAAAAGCGTGGGGTGGCACTGTGAGTAGAGGACCAGCCCTGGAGTCAGGAGGACCTGAGTTCAAATCTGACCTCAGACATTTGACACACTAACTAGTCATGTGACTTTGGGCAAGTCATTTAACCCTAATTGACCTCCAAAAAAAAACAAAAAGGGGGGGGGGGTCTTTGGCTTTCAAAACTTTACAAGCGGAACAAAGGAACCTATATTTGATCATAGAGCCAATAGGGGACCCCTGGAATTTATTTAGTGAGAAGAATTACTTGGTCAGATCTGTATTTAAGGAAAATTATTTTGACAGCAGCATGAGGAATGGAGTTGAGGAGGAGAGATTTTAAGCATGGAGATGGATTAGGAGGCTTTTCTAATAATCTAGATGAGAGGTGATGAGAATCTGAGTTAAAATAGCTGTGCAGAGAGATGGGGTTGGACATGAGAGATGTTTTGAAGGTAGAAAAGGTTATAAACCTAATAGAATAGAAGAATGGTGATGCTTTCAACATAAATTGCTAAGTTTAAAAGAGGGGTGAGTTTGGGGGATAAGATAATGAGTTTTGTTTTAAATGTGTTGAGTTTGAGATGATTCTGGGACATCCAGCTTGACATATCCATTAGGTAACTGGTGATATGGGATTGAAGCAGCCTTGGACTGAATATTTAGCTTTTGGAGTCTATTTTCAAAGAACTTTGATAGTTAAGGAGGGGTCTATATCCTATCTCTGACATTTATGAGATGTGTGACTCTAGACAGGCCACTTAAGCCCTATTAGCCTCTGTTTACTCATCTATAAAAGAGAGGTTTAGATTAGATCTCCAAGGTCCCTTTTAATTTTAAATCTATAATACTATGAAACCCATAAGAACTAATGAGGTCACCAAGAGAATGCCAAGAGTAGGGATCCTAGAATAGAACCTTGGAAAACATCCAGTTAATTTGCATGATCTGGTTGATGAATCAGCAAGGAAGATTAAAGAGTATTTAAACATAAGGTAAGGAACCAGGAGAGAGAAGTATCCCAAAAACCTAGAGGTGGAAGGAACACACCAGAAGCAAAATCATAATAGTAAAAAATGCTACAGATAGGTCAAGAAGCATGAAGACTGAGAAAAAAAATATTTGGCAATTAATGCATGGTTGGTAATTTGGGGTGAGTAGTTTCTTTGAGTGGTGATGTTGGAAGCTTGAGTGAAAAGGGTTTAATGAAGGTTAAGTTTAAATCTGGTTTCAATTATTGGCTAGACCACTTAACCCCTCTCAGCCATTGTTTCCTCATCTATGAAATAGAAGTGCCTTTCAAGATCCCTTCCAACTCTAAATCTATAATTCTATGAAATTCATAGGATCAGATGAGGTCACCAAGAGAGTGATAAGAAGGAAGAATAGGTATCCTAAAAGAGCCTTGGAAAGCATTCAGTTAGGTGGTGTAATGGGGATGACAAAGCAACAAAGAACCAGCAGATAGGTTGAAGTTAAAGATTAGAGATAGGAAGAAGGAATAAATAAAGTTGAAAACTGCAGAAAACAGGAAAAGAAGAGATTGAGGGTATATGTAGTCAGATGGGATATGGCAAAGAAGTGAGTCACCTTATTGTCAGAGATTGAGGAAGAGACAATTAGGGCTTATAAGATAAAGATAAAGGGAAAAAAAGAGGGCTCACATAGAATTGCCTAAATTGTCTTGGCAAAAAAAAAAAAAAAGATGCTAGGTCCTTAGCTGAAGAGGAGGGACCACCAGGTAAGGAAGGCTTGAGGGCAAAAGAGAAGGTTTGGAAAAGCCTCGGTGGAAAGTGAGATAAAGTATCAATTAGGGTGAAATCAAATGATTACTTTGCTGTAGTGAGACGCCAGTTGAATTTGGATAACATAAATTGATAATGTACCCACTCAGTGTGGCTATAAGGCTACTTGCAGCTTCATTTAGCAGAACAGGTATAAGGGTAGAGAAGGAAGTTGATAGGAGTAATCAGTGTAACATTTATCAATAGGTAAAGAGCAATGGAACAAAGAAGCAAAGGACTCAAGAGTAGAAGATGCACAGAATTGAATTGAGCAACTGTAGGGTTAAGATTTAATAGGGAGGGAAGAGATTTAAGGGCTAATAATATGAGAAAATATCAAGTTTAGGGACTGCATATCTCAGTGAAGGAGAATAACCGGTTTAGGAGAGGGGAGGCAAAAGGGGTGATAGAAAGGTAGTAGATTATTGTCATATATTGGAATATTAATTCTTAGACTATTTGTGAGTAATGATTAGATCTAATGTGGGAATAATCCTATATATGGTGTTAAGGTGGAGTGAAAGGATAGTTCATAGGATTGCAGGGGACTGAGGAATTGGGAGGACAGGGAGTTTGAGGGAACGCATTTATTATAAGGGCAGAATTTGGAGAGGGAAGAAAGACAAGAGAACTGGTGTTGAATTTGTTGAATCAACCATATTCATTAAATACTCAACAATATTTATTAAATATGTCCCTGGCACCGTGCTAAGCAACAAGGATACAAAGAAAGAGGCAGGAGGCAGGGAAATTCCCTGCTCTCAGGAAGCTCACAATCTAAAAGGGAAGATAGTATGTCAATAACTTTGTACAAATTACCTATATACACATATGTGTATGCATATGTATATGCATGTATATGTATTTATATATATATATACAATAAATTGAAGATAATCAAACAGAGGAAAAGCATTAGCATTAAGCACATAGGGAAAGGCTCCTTGTAGTAGGTAGGATCTTATCCACAACTAGAATGAAGGCAGGTGAACTAGGAGGTAGAAACAAGGGAGTGAATTCCAGGTATGGTGAACAGACAGTAAAAATGTAGGGGTTCATGAGATGATGTGTTGTCTTGGTGGAACAGCAAAGAGGGCAATGTCTTGTATTAGAAAATACTTGGAAGGAGAGAAAATAACTCAGAGCTTTCGATGGCATTTAAAATCCCTTATGATGCTATGTTGATAGTGTGGTACAGTGGAAAGAGTATGGTTTCAGGGTTGAGACCTCTGGGTTCCTATTTTACCTTTGATGCTTATTAATTATATGACCATGAGTTAAGTTAGTCTTCTTAGATATCAGTTTCCTCAGCTGTTAAATTATGGGTTAAACTATATGACCTCTGAATTCTTTTTATGCTCTATATTTCTGAGTGTGTGTGTGTGAGTGTGTGTATGTGTGTGTGTGTGTGTGCATACGTGTGTGTGTGTGTGTGTGTGTGTGTGTGATTTCTTCCGTGTTGGTTTTATGGTATTATTGTGCTTTCTAGTTAAACTGCCAGTTATCTCACCATTGCTCTCAGAATCACCTCCAGTTGGGAATGTTCTGAAATCATGTTTTCCTGTAATAGGCAGACATAGAACATCACAAGGAGAATGTTAGTATGAAATAAGATGGACTTATGGAAGAGAAAATAGCCTTTGAGTCATTGATAACCATTTCTGTGAAGGAAAAAAAATGAACTATGGTCAACTAGTGTCTTGCTCCCAGATACTGTCAATTCCTCTGCTTCATTTATTTCCAATCACATAAGTGTCTTCTGTTACTTTACCATCTGGTTAAAGAGTGCAACATGACCACCTTTACCTCACACTTCATCTCAAACCTTTAGCCCCTGACTCAATGTGCAGGCAGTATTGAGGTTACTTATCTAACAGCTTTCTGTTAGGTTGCTTGTAGCAACAGCTATAGATACTGGCTGCTTATAGCCAATTTAAAGTGAATATATCCTTCAACACATAACAGAGTGTTTTGAACAGAAAATAAGGTGGTTGTAGCACAGGGATACATAACAATTTTCAGTTTTATTTTAATGAAGTGCATAGACATCTCAGATTAATCCCAGGTCATACTAGCATGTAAAATGTAAGTGTTTTCCCCATAGCAGCATTTTTGCTACATCATTGAAATTTGTGAATATATGGGTATATACATACATATTTACACACACCATATAATCTATATGTCTATTTACCTATCTAGCTAGATTTATCTGTATAAGTGTATATGTATATGTATATATATACACACATACATCTATTTACCTACCTAGATATGTGTGTGTATATGTATATTTATGCACATACAGATGCATACAAACACACACATATATATGCACACATATAATTGTTGAAATTACCTGTGACTTATGAAAAGATATAGGGCAACCAGGCAGCCATTCATCCGAAAGCTTATTCTGAAATGATTTTTCTATAGTGGCAAGGTAGATAGTTATTTTTGTAGTTAGGAAGATATGAGTTAAAATCCTACCTCTGACACTTACTACTTCTATTACCTCTGCCATCTTTAGTTACAAAATTTGTAAAATGAAAATAATCACAGTGGCTACCTCATAAGGATGTTGTTAGAATTAAACCAAATTAAATAATATGCTTAAAGGGCTTGCAAAATAAATAAATGAATACAAAAATGCTACTATTATTATCATCCCTGTTTTATAGTTGAGGAAACTGAGGCAGATAGAAATTAAATGACTTCCCCAAGGTCACACAGCTAGTAAGTGTTAGAGACAAGATTTGAACATAGGCCTTTACTGACTCTAAGTCTAGCTTAGAGTCCCTCCACTGTGCTATCTAGCTGTCTAAAAAGGAAGGCTGGAAAGGAAGGGGAGAGATCAGATGGTGAAGTACTTCAAATGCCAAAAAGAATGGTTCAAATTTAATTCTAGTGTAATAGGGAGCCACTGGTGTTTTATTTTTTTTTTTTAACTAGGGGGAATGACACGGGCCTGAGCTTTAAGGAAATTACTTTGGTAGCTGTATGGAGGATGTAGTAGCCAGGGGAGAGGCTTGAGAAAGCTAGAATAATTGGGTTTCTATTGCAAAAATCCAGACACAAGGGATAGAACTAGGAAAAAAGCCATGGAAGTAAAGAGATAGGAGTGTAATTGATAAATGGTCTAAGGACAGGACACAACAGGGCAGTTCTCAGGAGAAGAAATCCAGGCTATCTTTAGTCATATGGAAAATTAGTCCAAATTGCTGCTAATGGAGAAATGCAAATGAAAACCATTCTAAGATTCCATATCACACCCCTCGTATTGTCAAAAATTGCCAAAAAGGAAAATGATACATGTCAGAGGGGCTCTCTGGGTACACTGAAGCACCCATGATGGACTTGTGAATTAGCACAAACTTTCTGGAAAGCAACTTTGAAATCACACACAAAAAGTTATTAAACGTGGCATGTACTCTTTGACCTAGCTAGATTCCTGCTACACCTATACCCCAAGGAGATCAAATGACTAGGGAAAAGGTCATATATATGATAATATGCATATGTATGTACACATGTATATGTGTGTGCATATACCTATATGCATGCATACATACATACATAAATGTCTGTGTATCAACTCTTTTCTTTGGTGAGGGAAAAAACACTGGAAATTAACGAGATGGCCATCAATTGAGGAACAACCAAATAAATTATGGTATATAAATGTGACAGAGTACTCGTACTGAAATAAATGAAGAAATAGATCATTTCAAAGAGACACAATGATAGGGATAGAAGGAGCTAGGTGGTGAAGTGGATAGAGCATTAGGTCTGGGGTCAGGAAGCCCAGAGTTCAAATCTAGCCTTAGATGGTTACTAGCTATGTTACTCTGGGCAAGTCACTAACTCTGTTTGCCTCAGTTCCCTCATCTATAAAACAGGGATAATAATGAGGTTGTTGTGAGGATTAAATAAGCAA
This sequence comes from Pseudochirops corinnae, assembly GCA_028646515.1. NCBI lineage: Eukaryota > Metazoa > Chordata > Mammalia > Diprotodontia > Pseudocheiridae > Pseudochirops > Pseudochirops corinnae. The sequence goes on from CM053588.1 coordinate 138,604,794, forward strand.
TCATTGCAAAGTACTTAGCAGAATACCTGGCACATATAATGTTTTTTCTAAATGATACATATCATTATTTATTATTATCATTATTAATATTATACAAATGGATACAGAGTGAAGAGAGAACTAGAAGAATAATTCCTACTATGATGATAATATTATAAAAATGAACAATTTTAGATGTTTTTATAAACTGATAAAAAATGAAATGAGCAGAAGCAAGAGAACAGTTTGTATAATAGCACTGTTAAAAAAAAAAAAAACTTTGAAAGTTACAAGAATTATGCTAAGTACAATGACCATTCAAGACTCCAGAAGATAGTAATGAAATTATTCACCTCCTGACAAAGAGGTGATGGATTTAGTGTAGAATGAAATAAACATATTTCTTGAACATAGTCAATGAGAGAAATTATTTTGCTCGACAATGTATATTTATTATAAGGAATCTGCCATTTTAATGCATGGATGTGGGAGAGAAAATAAATTTATGTTAATAATTATAACGTTATCTTTTTTTTTTTTAATTTGGAGAGATTGGGGAGTGTGTGGAATGCTATATAAACTTTCAGATGAGGTCACCACATTGTTAATTTTGTTTATTTCATTGTGTTATAAAAGACCTTTTCTGGACTGGTGGTAATATGGAAATGTCTATAATGTATATACAAAGCATATCAATAAAATTAACAGAAAGAAAGAGATCGGGTGGATGTAAAAGATATTGTAGATGTTGAAGTCTCAATCATTATAAACTGATTGGATATATGAGATGTGGTTGAGTTTGGAGTTGAAAATGACTGGGTTTCCTACTTGAAAGACTGAAAAGATGTTGATACCCTTAATTGAAATAAGGAATTTTGGGAAAAGGATGAATTTTTGGAGAAAGATAATAAGCCCTGCTTTGGACATGTTGAGTTTGAAATGCCTATTAGATATACAGTTCAAAATATCCAACGGGCAGATAAAGTCTCTGTGTAGATACTTGGTTGAAATTACATTCAGGGATTACATATCGCCCCAGGTTTGGGCAGAGAGGCCAACCCTTAACCCTGTTGCTGTGTTCTCTGTCTTCTGCCAGTGTGTGAGTTGCCAGAGGAGTCATGCCAACTATGGGGCACCAGTGTTCCCAAGGGCTCCTGGCACAACGCCTCTTCTCTAAGCGGCCCTGATGACAGCAGACTGCCCTCTCCCAAGTCATCTCAAGAATATTGTGGCATAATGAGGCAAGTGCCAAAAGTGATTAGAACAAATGACACTGCAGTCCCCCTAAGGTGGACAGACAAGAGGGAGGTAGCAGGAGCTATCAACTCCTCTTAAACGCAGCCCAATTTTGAATAATATAGCTGCTTACTCAATAGCTGCCTGAACGCAAACCTTTGGCAGCCAGTCACCCTCCAGTGCCTCTGGAATGGGGTCACCAAGGGCTGGAACACACTTTCTGAATTGAAGCAGTGGAGTGTGAAATAGGAATTACTGACAGCTCTTAAGTATATCAAGAGAACAGCCCTATTCCTTAATACAGAGCCACTAATAGACATCCAGAAACCTATAAAACAGACAATTCCTCTATATCATCCTAGTTAAATCAATGTAGTTATATTACCCTCATCATTTTCCCTTTAACGTTTATTACATTTTGCCACAGTAATTTATTTTTTCATATCCATCAGCCGATTAAAGACTTTATTCTGAAGATACACACATCCTTGTGACCTAGTTGAAACTGACCTGAACTGTTAAGTAAAAGCAAATTGGTGAAGGAGATTATATTCTCATTCTCTCTCTCTCTCTCTCTCTCTCTCTCTCTCTCTCTCTCTCTCTCTCTCTCTCTCTCTCTTTCTCTCTCTCTCCTCCTTTTCTCTGTCTCCCCCATGCCTTTATTCCCCCCCCCTCAGTTGTCTGTGAAAGTATTGCATAGAAACTCACTGGGTACCATCTTCTGCAGTTTGTGTTGTGTGAGCATATACTTTCTGCAAAATTCTTTTCCAGAAAATCTAACAATTTCCTGACTTTAAAGAATTTGTTGAAGTAGATCCTTGTTCTCTTTAGATTGTTTCTCTGCCTCTCTCTTCTTCTTCTTCTCTCTCCCTCATTCTTCTCCCTTTCTTGTCTCTCTTCTTTCTCTGTTTCCCCTGTCAAATCCCCCTTCTCTCATCTTTTTCTGTCCAGTAGCTCTTTTATTCCAACTTTCCCTTCTCTCCTTAATTCATTTCTTTTCTTTCCCTTTTTTCTTCTTCTCATTTACTTCTCCTTGAGTCTTTTCTCCTTTTTTCTCTTTGCCTTCTCTCTTCTATTGTCTCCCTTTGTCTTTCTCTCTTCTCTTGCCTGCCTTATCATTTTCTAATGAAACTATAGTAAAAAGCACCAGTGGATGGGCCCACAAAACAATAACAGACAGGAAAGGTTGGTTCTAGGGAATCTACCTTCAGAATACCAAAATTTTTCATTGGCCAATGGGGATCTTTACAGAGGAGTCCTACATAAGAAAAGCAAGGATATTCCAATGAGAAGGTAACTTTGAAAGAGTCCTCTTACTAAAATGTATGAGGTTGGCTTAATAGTAAGAAGCCCTCAGGATCATCAAAGAATTAATCAGTTCACTAGTCAGTGAACACAAATTTCTTAGGGACCTACTATGTACTAGGCACTGTAATGTTAAAGACACAACCAGGAGCAGCCCCTAGGAACAAGTGGAATAGGTCACCTTATACAAAGTGTGATTTGAAGGGCATTGATATGGCACGAACTCTCCAAATATCCACAACATCCTGTCAAAGCTTCCTTGGGTTCTTGCATTATTAATGTTTGGCTGAAACAATGGAATATATACATGTAAGATATAGAGAGAGCAATTTGGAGGCCATAGGGAAAACTATTGAATAAAAAGCTTTCAGTAAAAGTATTCTGTACCTGGTGGGAATTTGGGTGGACAGAAGGAAGAGTTGGCACCAGAACAGAGGAAGGGAACATTGATCAAGAATAGAGTGGCACCAAAACCTGGCCCTGTCTACTTTATAAAATTTTCTTCCATTCTGAGTACAACCTAGAATATAGAGATCCCATGGTCCTTTGACTTCAGTGATCTGTACTTAAAGGCAAGCTAACCTATTTCAATGGACTTCTATGAATTTGTACTAGCAAACAAAATTGAATTTGTGACAGGCCATTTCCTGGTAGGGTAGAACGCTTATTTCAGATTGCTGTAACTCTTCTGATGGACCTGAAGTAACTGTACTTAGTTTTACCATTTCAGATTGACAATAGATGAAACAACCAATAAACATTTATTAAATTGCCTCATTTATTAAATGCCTACTATGTACTAGAAACAGGGATAAGCCATGGGCATACAAAAAGAGGCAAAAGAGATTGTCTCAAGGAACTGATGCCCTCAAGAAACTCACAATCTAACGGGGGAGACAACATGCAAACAAATATATACAAAGTAAGTTATATACAGAATAATTAGGAAATACTTAGGGAAGGCATTGGAATTACAGGAACTGGGGAAGGCTTCTGCTAGAAAGTGGGCTTTTAATTGGGACTTAAAAGGAGCCCTGGGTGGGGGGCAGTAGTTAGAGAGGAGGAGGAAGAGTATTCCAGACACAGGGGAGAGGCAGAAAAAAAAGCCCAGATCTGAGAGATAGAATACTATGTTCATAGAACAGCCAGGAGGCCAGGGCCTCTACTAAATGAATCACCTGCTTTATTGTCCTTACCACCATTCGCCTTCTTCCCCTTTTTTACTAAAGGTTCAATAGGATGCCTCCCTCACTCTGTTCTATGAAACTCCCCTGTCCCCAAAGTAAATACATTGACTAGTAATGCTTGTCCTCAATTTCCTCAGGCATTTACTTATGTTCCAACTGGCACATGTGTGTTGTATAAACATCTCTTTCTTCATGGGCTCTGTACAGAGCTAGCCCTTTGAATTAATTTACAAACAGTAATTAATTTGTGCCAAAGCTTTGCTGAAGTGGTATGGGAATTTTTTAATCCTTTTTTGACACATGGGAAACTAAAGAGCTGAAATTATTTTTGAAGTAATCACATTATAGATTAGCATCTTGGGATCACAGTAAGATTTAAGACTTTTGTATGTTATACCTAGGCCTCCAGGTCCTGAGGCGTTGCCTATATTGCATATTTGTGCAGTAAAACCTCTTCATTTCATTCTACTTACAGAGAAATCCTACCCAAAGTCAAAGGATCTCACAGTTGAAATAGAAGGCCTATGGAAGCCAATACAAGCCTCCCACTCATAACCCTCATTCCAAAGCCAAATGATTATTAGACTTCCCTGTCTCAGCCTCCTGAGATTCATCCCTGCAGTGCTTCCTTGTCATTCTTCTGGAATATTTGCTTTGAAAAAGCATTTTATATGATAGACCATAGCATGATCTTAAAGACTCTTTTCTTCCAAAGTATTTTTCATGTATATATAAAAATCAAATTTAAAAATGTAAAATAAGGACAATCGTTTAATTATTAAGCTCAAATAAGGAATAAAATAGGGAGATGTGTGCTCACTGGAAGAGTTCACCCTAGTATTCACAAAGAGAAGTGAAATTCTCTCCACATGGTGAAATTCTCATATGTATCTATTATGTGGATATTATACAGATTGCTTCAAATGTCCTAAATGACAGCTATCATGGCATATACATATATACACACACTCACACATGCCTGTAAATATCTACTTGTATATACTCCTGTATGTGTATGGGCATGCATGTGTCTATCTATTTATATTTGAGGTGGCTGTGGGGTGGGGCAGTAGGGAGAGTACTGGACCTGGAATCCTGAAGACCTTAGTTAAAGTTCCACCCTTACGTGGGGCATCTTCTAGCCATGTAATGCAGGACAAGTCACAACCTTTATCTGGCTCAGTTTTCTCATTTGCAAAATGGGAATAATAATAGCATCTACTTGCTAGAGTTTTTAGGATAAAAAAAGATAATGTTGGTAAAGAATTTTGAAAATTGAAATCATCCTATAAATGCTAGTCATTGTTATTATTATTATTATTATCATTATTAATTGTTGTTATTATTATTAAAAAGTGTTCAACCTAACTATTCATGCAGGGAAAAGGAATAGATGAGAAGAACTGCCTTATTTTTCTACTATAACCCTGGCACTTAAAACAGTGGTTTGCACATAGTAAGAACTTAATAAATGCTTTTTCATTCATCCATCCATCCATCCATTCATTCATGCATTCATTCATTTATATATGATACTTGAAGACACATACTGAATACCGACTAATGGCATTAGCATAGTTATTATATTATGATAATCTGTTCGATGAAAAACCAATGGAATTTGTCCATCCCCACATATATCATGAACAGATGACACAATTGAACAACTAGATGTACCAAGAGTTAAACAGAAGAAAATATATTGGATTTGTAACTCTTTTCATGACTTCAACTTTCTCCCTAAAATAAATATCCATCATCTAATGTTTATATCCTTTTAAAGTGTGAAATAACATGGTATAGTGAATAGAGAGCTGACTGCAAAGTCAGGAAGATTTGGGTTGAAATCTCCTGTCACATACTGGTTTTTTGACTGTTGGCAAATCACTTAATCTCTAAGTGCTTCTGAGATGACAAATGACAGTGAAAGTACTGATTTGCATTGGTAGAGGCAATTCCTCACCATGACCTTTACATTGATGAAATCATAGTTCTGATAAAACAACAACAACATCCAACATGAATCTAGTTATGTTGTATGGCTGTGAGCCATGGAACACTATGGCATCCAAATAATTGAAATTTAGGCCATCTGTGGGATGAGGGAAAAGAGATACCATGGAGAGTATGAACAAATTACAATACGTTATGCAAAAAGAATAACACAGGAGAAATGGTTGTTCAAAGGATATCATAAGCAACTTTCATGACCAGGGGGGAAAAAAAAGATTAAGTCAGAGATTTGGGAAGAACAAGAGACTACTGAGAAATATTCTGTATGCTACATTGGTATCTATAAAATCAAAAGAGTATTTGAAGAAGGCTTTTATTTTATTGGGTCTATCTTAACCTCTTAGGTTAGTTATATGGTAATCTGGAGAAGAGAGGAGAGTTGAAATCTTTATCACTGAAGTGAGTAGACATCAGTGAAATTCAAGGTCTATTAGAAAATTAGAATATTGGAGACATCATAGCTAAACTCAGACGGAGGATCATGTCAACATTAGTTGACATAAACTTATGTTTATATTAATCAAAATGAGTGACTATAGACAGATATCAGTTTCCAACACTAAGCAAACTTTAACATAGACACATACAATTCATTGAATATTTAGTTATTAAACACCACGTTAATATCACCTAATTCATATGCTTGATGCCAATATGCAGATCATTCTACCATTACCATTTTATGCATTAACTTTAATATACCCATAAGCAGACATATGCTAACACCTTCATCATTATTCAGTATGTATCTTTGTGTGTCATACATTCATGAATGAATGAATTAATGAATGAAAAAGCATTAAGTTCTTATTATGTGTAAATCATTGTGCTAAGTGCCTGGCATATAGTAGATAGGTAAGACAGTCCTCATTCTCATGCATCTCACAGTCTCAACAGGGGAACACGATGTTTATAGGAAAGTTCTACAGCAAATCAGAAGGAAAGGTCCCGTGGTCCTCAGAGTACAGTGGCCAAACAGAGAGCAGTGGATCTTTAATATTAATTCCACTGATAAAAAATACATTTCTGTTACAGAACCATTTATAATACCAAGGACTTTGGTGTGTCATAAGCAATTGCAGCTGCTGAGGAGACATTTTCCAGATATCATTTCCACAAGAGTTGACTGCCAGAATTATGGCTACAGGGTCTGGGCTGGAGGCAAGTACTCTGATGCCTATTGCCATTTCTCCTGCCCTTGGGATCAAGGTCTCAGCATTTAGCACACTACAAACATACCAAATAGAATCTGGAATTGTATCTGCCTATGTGAAAATACATGACCATATAGCAAGGATAATTTAAACCAGGGGTTCATAACCTTGTGTCTTTGATCATAAATTTCAGGGGTTCTGTGAACTTGTGTGGGGGAAAATAAATATTTATTTACTAACCTCTAATTGAAATTGAATATTTTCTTCCTTTGTTTTATATATTTTTTTCCCTGAAAAATAGACCTTAGTTTTCACCAGATTGCATCTATTGGCATCTATGGCAACATAAGTGAAGAACCCTTGTTTATACTAATGACTTACAATCTTGGTTTGAATTTGGCTTGTGTAATGGCAGGACCTGCTGGGAAGATATTTGTCATCCACTGAGGGTAAAATGGGATGGGAGGAGTGACTAGTTCCCTTTTTCCATTATGACTAGAGGATCACTTTTAGTGAGGTGAGTCAACCAAATTGTTCATTGCATCTGTAACTCATTCAGTACCTCTTGTTAATTGGTATGTTGTCTGCTTGCTCTCATGGAAACTCAGATCTTGCTTTGACTGGAGGCTTCTGCTTTTTTTTTTATCTTCCCCTTTCATTACTTTTTTGTAGCTCACCTGCTACAATCCTAGCTTTTCTCATCAATTCAAGGCTTGACCTCTATATTCTTCCTTTTTGAGTAGTAGTAGTAGTAGTAGTAGTAGTAGTAGTAGTAGCAGAAGTACCAGTAATAATTGCAGTAGTAATATTTTCTTCACTTACAAAGTTAGTTATTTTATCTATCTATGCAATAGTCCATGGGATATTAAATGTTAAAGAATAGCAGGAAATTAACTTGTCCCAGAATTATTCTATCTGAACCCCATAAATAAAAAGGAGAAGAAAAGTAATGATAATCAATACATTTTTATTGGAGCCAGACCATTATAAAAAATGAAACTATTGTCCAAAATCACCTGAACATGACACTGAATTCATGACACTGATTTAAACATTTTAATATGGGTTTCTCTAAGGCAACATACCCAATATTAGCAATATAAAAGCTTTCAAAGGACAGATGCTTATCCAAAGAGATCAAAATCATGATGAGAGTAGGTTATATACATCTATCCATCCATCTATTTATTTATTTATCTATCTAATCATCCACATTATCCTGTTTGCTAATGGAATTATACCAAAAATGAATTCAGTATGCTTGCAGAAAGTGATCTTATATTATAATATTTTTATTTTTCTACATAATGCAGCTATTTTATCCACCTGTGCAATAATCCATAGAACAGTGCATAGAAAGGAATAAATGGCAGGATAAACCCTTGTCCCAGATCCATTCTTTCTGAATCCCATCAAAACAGATGAGAATAGAATAGCAACACCAAAGATGATAGTGATGATGATATGATGATGATACTGGTAACAACTCATAAATATAGAGTGCTTTAATATTTACAAAGATTCTTTCCTCAAAATAACATTTTTTCAACATACAACCTCCTTGATACTAGGTGAAGAAGCATTATATGACAGAAACAGCGTTAATGTAGAAACAAAGGAACTGGATTAAAGTCCTGACTCTTTTATATGTATAAGCCTGTGTATAACTTTTAACAGATCACTAAACTTCTGAGCCTCAATTTTCTCATCTGTAACATGGTAGAAAAATACTTGCGCTATGTAGTTGTTTAAGAAGAATTATTCTTGGCTTCATGATCAGCAAACCTCTCCAGTGATAGATCTAGAATTGACGTGATGAATTTTTACAGGGACACTGCAGAAGAATGAATGGAAGGGAACTATATTTTCATGACTCATGAGGAAAGAGGTTGATCCAAGATTTCATGGGAAGCTCTGTCCTCCTGAAAGGCAACCATCAGGAGAGCTTGGTTGACCAAGTTTGTGATTTCCTTTCTAGCTTTGTTGGTGACTTAACTTGTGACCTCAATGCAGTTGCATCAACTTCTAGGGACTTATCTTCATTATCTATGGAATGGAGAACAACATAAAAGTATTTTCCCACTGGGACAAGTGTATTTCAGTGACAAGTGAATGAATAGTTATCTAGAGACACAGAAAATGTGAGTTTTCCATTCCTGAATTCTGTGATAGATGATAGAAGCAAATAAGTCCTGGTGATGTTCATGGTTCTTCTCTTATGGAGATTTATGACTTAATGATTCCATCGGCCATCCTAGGCCAGCCAGGCTTTTGATTACAGGGATACTTGGGGAAAGCAGGGGCCAGAACAGAATTATTTCAGTGACTTACCAGGCTCCTGACAAATTTGGTCTGAGAGATTCCTAGCAGTACAGCAGTAACTGGAGTTTTAACACAACTCATTGTGGGCAGCTCTGGATAATGTATGGGTTCCTTAAATTTTGTAACAGCTTCTAGCTGCCACAGCACGAGGTACCCAAGAAATGTAGCCCATGAAATAAATGAATAAATACAATAGAGAAAACATGTAGTATTGACACAATATCCTATCAGTCTAGACTGGCCCTGTTCAAAATACTGTGCTATTGGGCATTAAGGATATTGCTTATGTAATAATACACAGCATCCTTAAAGCCCAAATCTCAGCAAATGTGATAGGCTGTCAGACTTCAGCGAGGATGCGTTGTGAAATCACGGTACTCGGCTGAGGCACAGCCTTAGCTCAGGAAGCTCAGGATTCATTTTTATTCTACTGAGTCTGGAGCAGCTGATCTACTGTCAGGGAGGCATTGTATTTTTCCTCTTCATTTTTAGTGTTTCCTTTTTTGTTAGTAAGGGAATAAAAAGATTAAAAAATGCCAACTTGTCTAAAGGGCTATTAAACAGAGACCCAAGTAAATACCACTGCCTCAGAAACTTGGCTCTCTAGCTGTTAGGCCATGTCCAATTTTTTCTCAGCCCACTGTTTTGGCAGGCCCTTCTGTCTCCATCTTCAGGGACAAGGAAATAAACTAATAAAATACTTTGTAGCCATGAGAACGCTGAATGAGAAATACTAAGACCTCAAGAAATGGAAACTCCATCCAAACACATGTCCTTAGAGTATACGGAAACTGATCAAATCAGGGTATTGATGGTCACCCTGATGTTGGTTTTCATGATTGAACTCAGTAGCTGAGTAAGCATTCCTGAGGGCCTTGAAAATTACATATAAATGATGATCTCATACCAAAACAGCTCAACCACTGAGAAGAATATGTTCACTTTTTCTCATTCACTTGGAGAATATCTCATGGACAACTTCTAGTTATAAGGTCTTTGGGTAGATAAAAATATCTACGAGACATAGTCCCACAACCTAGTGGGCAAAATAAGGTAGGTTTTCTTTTTCATTGATTGAACAGGTTTTTGTTTTACCCTACTACCAGGTGAAGCAGCATTATATAATGGAAAGAGTACTGATTGAAAGCAGAGAAACATGATTTAAGTCTTGGTTCTTCTTCCTAGCATAGCATGAAATTACCATGCTGGGCTAAGGCACAGCTCAGCTCAGGCAGCCAGGGGCTTCCTTTTTATTATCCAGAGTCTGGAACAGAACTAGAATGGCTACAACTTTGAGCAGATTGCTCAACTTTTCTGAACTTTAATTTTCTCATATAGAAAATGAACATAGGAATACCTGCACTACCCAACCATTTGGGAAGAATTTTGTGGAAGGCACTTGGGAAGAATTTATACACACACATACATACAAACATTTATACACACATACATATAATAGATAGATACACACACATATATATTCCTTTCCATATCCAAACATGTATATATACAGAAATATATATATATACATACACACACATATGTGCAGAAATATATATGTTCTTGCTGTTTTTCTTGTTAAGTCACATCTATCTTTTTATGATCCAATTTGGGCTTTTCTTGGCAAAGATACTGAAGTGGTTCACCATTTCCTTCTCCAGATCATTTTACATTCACGTATCTATATATGCAGTGAGCATATCTGTGTATGTATACATACACACATACACAAGCATATTCTTGAAAGTAGAGAGAGACCTTTCAAAAATATTTTCTTTCTATTCCTAATTCTTAAAAGAGTCTAACATTGTACCTGTATGTGGATCTTTTGTCTTCCCTGGCTAGACTACATACTCATTAAAGACAAGGGCCCTTTTATTTTTGTATTGGTAACCCGAGTGCCAAACAGACTACTTGGCACATAGCATGTGTTTGTTAATTGATTAAGAATAGGTCCTCAACATATGTGTTTTGAATTGAATTCACTTGAGTGTAGACACAGACATTGACTTCACAGAGCTTAGATTCCAGTGAGAAAGATAACCACAGAGAACCACCACAATTTAAGCCACATCATGTGTCATATGTTTCATATGGACAATAAGTTTTGGGAATTCAGAAGACGGATATGTATAGGGGTGTTGGTCATGAAAGAAGGCTTCTGGAAATGGGAAAAATCTATTCTGTATATTGCATTTGGGATTTCAATAAACAGAGTTGTTTTATTTTGTTTTGTCTTGGAAGAGCCAAACCATGGGCAAAAGGTAAAAAGAAAGGTGTGACTTAAGGAGGGTGGCACCATTTAGTTTGACAGTAATATAAAATTACCCAGAAAGAAGAAATCTAAATAGCTTTGTGGATCTTTATGTGTTGAAGCATTGGTCATCATGCCCAGGGTCTAAAACAAAAAAAAAAGGCTAATAAATATCAAGCAAATGATCTGCCGGGTATACTCCTGAGTGGACTTCTGGTTAAGATGGCTGTGGGAAAAGCCAAAGAGGAGCCTTTCTCCTCATCCAACTCCCCTGCCACATCTACTCAGCCATGATATAGAAAAGGCATCAGCCTGATTAATGAAAAATAAATCCAAAAAGAAATATCAGTCAGGTGATTTACATACCTCAGGACAGCATAAAAGTGTCTAGTATCAGTAATTCTCATGTTGACACTGCCAAAATGGGCTCAGGTGAACATGCAGAAAGTCCAAGGCAAGTTGAGGATTTTTATGCATTGTCCTTTCATCACTGTTCATCATGCCCAATTAAAAAAAATACTATCAACTCTCCCTTCCTACTTACTCTTCCTCACTTCTCTTACTTTCTCATCAATCCTTTTCCCCGTGATTGTTGACATCATCAATCTACCAAAAACGCACTCTCCAAAGTTACCAATGACACACTCTTTTCTATGTAGTAAAACCATAGTAACTGGGAACTTCAATGGAGTCCCTTTTAGACTTAGACAAAAATAATCTTATTAAATGCAAAACAACATTGTGAAGGGGGGTGGGTGGTGGGGATGTATTATATATAAATATAACCATAATTTGTTCAAGCATTCCTCAATTAACTGGCGTACATATATGTATATACATGTATATACACACATATATAAACATCAAGACTATTGTGCTATAAGAAATTATTAAATGGGAAGTTTCTCAGCAAAAAATGGGACTATTTATGTAGAAATTTATATAGAGTGAAGTGAGCTGAACCAGGATATAAATTTCTATGATATCAACCACAGTGTTAAAAAAATGAAAGACTTAAGAATTCAGATCAATATAATGACCAACCATAATTCCACAAGACTGATGATGAAAAATGTCACCTGCCTCCTGACAGAAAAAATAGACGAAATATACAGAATGAGACATCTATTTGTTGAACACCACTGCATGTGTTTTTTTCATATATATATATATATATATAAGTTATGAGACTTTTTCTCCTTTACTCAGTAGGAGAGAAAGTTATGAGGGAGAAAAATAAACTCTCGCTGATTAAAAATATAAAAACAGAACATATTTTGCAGTTTCATATGCAATCCTTTTTCTGTTTTTTGTATTATGAAATGTTCATATTTGTTAGTGTCTGTTAAGTTTAGAATAACAAAAAGTATTGTGAAAAATTTGAGAAAGGAAAAAAGAAAGAATGAATGAAAGAGCAAAAGAAGGAAAGGAAGGAAAGAGAAGGGAAGGAAGAAAGAAAGGAAGGAAAGAATGAAGGAAGGAAGGAAAAATAATCTTGAGCCTGTGAAATTTATTGGTTCTAGTATGTACTGATGACACTCTTTGGTCCCAAGGGATGTTTTCATATTTGCTTAACTTTGATCAGAAAAGGTCCATAAACTTGTTTATCCTGTTACTACCAATCTCTACAAACAGTGTAGTGACAGTGATATATAAACCTTCTGATTATTGATTGTTAGTCTCTGAGCTAACTCATCTTCTTCCAGTTCTCCAGAAATTAAGGGAGGGTAACATTTTAGTGACTGGAAAAAGAAAATGTGCCTCTAGGAAGTTGCCAAAGAATCAAAGAAGTTTTGCTTGAAGGTAATAGTGAGGGAGAACCCAATAACTTCCAAGGCTGTCCATTCCTACTCCATTTTTTCACAACTCTAATTGTTACACCATTTTTCTTCACTTTGAGGTAAACTCAGTCTCTCTACAATTTGCTTGGGTTCTTTCTGTTCTGCTTTCTGGTGCCAAGTAGAATAAGTCTTATCATTCTTCTGCATGAGAACCCTCCAGGTACTTGAAGAAACATACTATGTCCTCTCTAAATGCTCTCTTTCTTGGGATTAACATCCTTTGTTCCTTCAAGTTATCTTCTTATGAGAGTGTTTTTGGTTTCCCTGTTCTTCTGTTCTTCCTTCTCTGGATGTGCTCTAGTTGGTCAATGTTTCTGAAAATGATGTGTCTCCAAACAGCAGAATTAACATTTACCACATTCTGGATACCATGGTTCAATGTAGCCTAAGATCACTTAAACTTTTTTTGGAGAGCCACCTTTATCATACTTGCCTCATATTGAGATTTTCAATGCACTTGAAGCTTTGAAATTTTTCCCCAAGTACTTTTTTTCTAGTTGTTCCTCATCTATCTTGTACTTGCATAGTGGCTTTTTTGAACTTGCAAGACATCATCTCTATTAAATTTTACTTTATTTAAATCAAATACTTTTCTATACTTTCAAGATATTTTTGGATGTTGATTCTGTCATCCTGTTCATTAGCTACCACTCTCAATTTCATGACACTGAAATAGCTAAACATGCCTTCAAGATTCCTTGTAAATACGTGATAAAAAGTATAACCAGTATTAGACTGAAGATAGATCCCAGTGGCACTCTGTTGAAGACTAAAAACCATTCTGTAACACAACCCTGACCTATTAATGGATACTCTTTGAGTCCAACCATTCAACAAATTCTATACAGACATAATAAGAAACAATCTGAGGAAAGGGTTAACTATGGGCTTAGTTTATCATTCCTTAAAGTGAGAATATATTTTGTAAAACAGATACCTGTTTTAAACCTAGATTGTCTGTGGGCAATATATATGTATCCTTTGAAAAGGGTATCTTGGGATCATAGATTTAGAGCCAGAAAGGACCTTAGAGGTCATCTCATTCATTTATTGATAAAGAGATTGACAGCTAAATGGCAAGGTGGAGAAAGTTCTAAACCTAGGGTCAGGAATATCTGAGTTCAAATCCTGCCTCAGACACTTATTAGCTGTGTGACCCTTGGCATATCACTTAACCTCTTCCTGCCTCAGTTTCCTCATTTGTAAAGTGGAGGTGTTAATAACATTTATTTCCCAGAGCTCTTGTGAAGACAAAATGAAATAATATATATAAAGTGTTATATAAATGCTAATTGTTATTATTGTTATGTCCTGGAAAAGCTAAATGGCTTCTCTGAGATCACACAAATCATAGCAGTGAACAAAACTGAATCCAGACACTGAATCCAGCTGCCTATTCATCCCCTGAGGAAAACTAGCTTAGGATTCAGGTTTCATATTTACATCTATGACACTGTGCTTTATAAAATAACTCTCCATTCAAGAGAGAATGAAATGGGGGTAAAGGGGTCCAAGAGAAGAGGTTTTGACCTTTGTCTCTGTTCCAAGACCCTTTAATGAATTTTCACAGGACAACTCATACTCAGTGTTCTCCTTCCTCTCTTGTTGCTTTCATTATCTAGCAATTGTTTGTCTTCCATCCAGTGCAGGAGGCTCCAGGAATAAAGTAGCTTGGGCAAAAAGGTAGGGTTTGTGCTTTGTCTTGGCCTCAGGAGGGGGCCAGTTAGGATGAGAGGAAAGCCACTTTCCTTGGCTGTACCCACAGAGTTATTTCTTTTGAGCTAGGGCTCAGCAAAGCTTTTTTTTTTTTTAACCCTTTAGACAACTTCCCTTTGCGACTCTCCAGCCTCCACATACTTGTGAAGAATACTCTTGTTTGTGAGCTCGAGGAAAAGTACCGTGGAAACCTACTTCAGTGATTTATTTCAGTGGTTTATTTCTAGTTGAGTACTTGGAACATGGGAGGGACAGATATTAGGGGACTGGTTAGAGGATACAGTCCATATGTCTGATAGAGCATCACCAGGCTCTGGAAGCAACAAAGTTCGTGCTTCTGGCTACTACCTATCTGAAAGGTAGATTGCTGGGGAAATTCAAATGGAAGACTGAACTTCTGATTTCACTGTAGTAACTTTAGGACCATTATAAGAGGCGCCGGACATTGGGATATCATTGTGAAAATGCTTTGGGTTTTTTAATGTCCAAGTATTGTTTGTCTTTAATTCCACTCACCAATCCTCTACCCAAGGTCTTTGCATGACATGCTGATATCCTCAGCAGCTGCACTGAGCACGTGTAGCAGGGCAAGAATTGTTCTGGAATGGGAGAGAAGTCCTAGGATTTTCCATTCCAACCCAAAATGCCTGAAAATGGGATTCCCAGTTCCTTTTTTCAGTTAATCATTAGCCCCTGGTATTTATATGTTTGGCCTTTGTCATTATTCTTCAGCCACATAAATCCCTTGTGCCTGAATTATCTCTGATAAGTCTATGCCTGTAAGAAGCAAAAAAGAGTAAGACCAGCATGTCCTGGTGGGCCTTGGCATGTCCTAGCTAATAAAGTACACAAAAACTCCTTTAGACTATGTGCTAAGAGCAGCTAAGGCCCAGCTACACCCTCACACCAGAGCTGTCCTAGTATTTTGACCTTGACTTGTTTTTCTTAACTATTTTCCTTTCCATTCCTTTCCTGCCTATCTTCTCAGTCATCCCGACATGCCTTTTGTGTCTGTATTTCTCTATTTTTCCAGTTCATTTGTTTCAGCATCTTCCTTTATGACATCTGGTTTTTTTCTTGATTGGTTCTGGGACCTGTGCTTCATCTTCCTTCCCAGTTCTGGAGTTTTCCTTCTGCCATTCTATGAATAGCTGTTAGCATTTGAAAATCAACAAACCTTGCTCCAAACCCCCATCCTGGGGCCCATCATATGTGGTTAGTCATTGATTTTCTCCAAACTCCCAAAACATCAAGAGGTGATGCTAAGAAATTTGAGAATAACCATTGTTTCTTATTCTGGCTGTGCCCATTTTCTATCTATTTTTTCCTCTGCTCCTTGGATGATGATGATAGTATTTCAGGCTGTTTCAGAGCCTTTCTTTTGAACCATGAAGGTACTTTCTCTATTTTTCCACAACAAAAGGAAGAGAGTTTTAGTGGAACAAGTTGGACAATAGGAACTTTTCTGCTTACTGGACTGGATGGATTCTGGTTTTTCCATTAAAGTATCAAAACTCAAATGTATTTACTATCAAATCTAGCCCCAACATCCATATATGCCTTCTTTTCAAAATCTTTTTTGCCACACTTGTATGATTTCTCATAGAGTATAAGTTTTCAGAAAACAAGAACTTTCTGATAATCATTGTATAGAAACACAATGTATTTTGGTGTTGATCATTTAACACCACACTCACGATAATGATAGCCATGATGACTTTAATCTATTTCACATAATACTTTAAGGATCGCATAGTATTTTCCTTATAATAATCCAACAAAATCAATATTATTATATTATTGTCCTCAGTTTACCGTTGGGGAAACTGAGGTTTAATCAAACTGATAAAATTTGGACCATGAATTTGAACACAATGCTCTTGGAAGCTATGGCTAGTCCTTATTCCCCTTCAACCCTTTTTTGCAAAATGCTAGACTGCTTTTATAACTTTGTAAAAACTACTTTCTTGAGGGCAGCTAGGTGATGCAGTGAATAGAGCACCGTCCCTGGAGTCAGGAGGATCTGAGTCCAATTGCGGCCTCTGACACTTAACACTTAGTAGCTGTGTGACCTTGGGTAAGTTACTCAAGCCCAATTGCCCTGCCTTCTACCCTCCATAAAGAAAAAAAAAAAAAAACTACTTTCTTCTTACTCTGGGCCTAGTCTGGATTGACAATTTTACTGCTTTTGAACCTTGATGTCAGGAAGTCTCCCCATTTCACAGATTTCATAGGTGAGTCCATGAGGCCAATGGATTTTGCTTGGAGAGCAACCTGGAGTGAAAATATGCTCCTTCCTAACTCATCTCATCAAAGTCTTTCTTGCTAACCTGCTTGGAAACTGCTGACCCTTGAGCCTTCTCAGTGCATAGGTTTATTTCTAAAAGGCCACCTTTATGTAATAACACATGACCCTGGAATAGCGGATTTGGGTCTCAATTATACTTCCCTCTGGTGGCCAGATCTTGCGTATAAGAACAAAACAAGGCTATTTCAGGATAGCTCCTTCTCTAAGACTCTTATATTATTTCTTTTAATTTCTTGGCAATACAAAACAGGATTTTTTAAATAAAATTAAAAAAAAAAAATTAGCTATTTAAAATCCAACAGCTCTTCCCCTAGCAGATTACAATAATTTGAAAGTACCACAGATTAAGTTTGGGGCCTCTACTGTGTCCCTGGCCCTGCTATTAATTAACAAAGCTTGAAACAAGCCATGATTAATTGCAAGTCCAGGAGAGAGACTCAGTTTGATGAATACGTTGAGCTTTCAGGGAGAAAAAACATTCAGATGGTTGCTTGAGGCAGGTGCCTCTGCAATAATAACCAGTTTGCTTTCAAAAATGTGTCTTCACCATACAAATTGCAGAGTTTATCATCGCTGGAGTGAAGTCTGCTGATAATAGAGTAGAAGTGGATATTGGGAACCATCTGCATGGCATGAGGTTTGTAGAAAGTTTTTGTAGTTGTTGTTTTGTTTTGTCTTCCCCTTTAACAAATGATCAATATCAAAAAAGGGAAGAAAGTCAGAGTGCAAAGGAGGGGAGATAGGGATGAAGGTGGACATGAAGATGAGCAAAGAAAAATCTTTGAAAAATGGAGAAATCATGTTTATCCACTCAAAATTCCCATGATACTGCCACATCACAGAATGGTAATGGAGAAAAAGAACTGAGAGATTTTTGTCTTTCCATACTCTCCCTTTTACAGGTTAGGGATCTGGTACATTCACAGAACTTCTAGGGAGGTAGTTGGATACTTATAGATTTGAAACAGCAAGGATTCATAAATGCATATATTGCTAGAGTTGGAAGACCTTACATGTTGTCTCATCAACCTCCCAATCTCCCCCTCCCCTTTTGCTCCCACATACCAGGGAAATAAGTCCCAGAGAAAGTAAATTACTTCCCTGAGATTGTATACTGTGTGCTAAATAGCACTAGAACCACACAGGAACCCAGGTCTCCTGAATTCTAGTTGAATGCTTTAGGAATTTGCACGGCCCCATATTTCTTAGGGATTCTTCCTGGATAATTACACAGCTTCATCTTGGAGTCTTCAAGTTTTCTCTCCCTTCCAGAGCGTAAGACTCTCAAGGGATCTAGTAGAGATGAAGGTTTAAAGAGAAAAATGCTAATTAAAGATAAGGATGAGGGATTAAGGTGAAAGCCACATTGCATGGTGAAATAAGAAAGTGGTTAGTAATATTGCCTGGAACTATGCACAATCATAGAGAACAAAAAAAGAAAATGGACCTGCCGGTGATTTTTGCTTATCCTTGCACATTCATAGGTTAAGAAAGTTGACCTTAGGCAACTTTGTCAGTCAGGGAATGTGGGACTAAATGACCTCTGAGGTCCCTTCAATCTGGGAAGTTCTATAATTCTTGGCTATTCTTTGGTTCCCTCAGCTTCCTCTTTCTGTAGCATTCTTTCTTCTGTTGTGTCCATGGCTAACCGAGAGGGAAGGAGAGGCATTCACCATTAGATCCCTATGATTAGGTCAATTGGGGTAGAGAGAATCCTAGATGAGATTGGAAAGTGTAATGATACTTCAAAGGGAATATTGATTAATGAATTGATCAATTATGTAAGTATACACCCTCCACTCACCCACCCATAAACACACACACATCTATATCTGGTGTCTTGTTGAGAGAGAAAGGATAACTATGATATACCTGTGATGTTAATGAATTCTGTTTGAGGAAAGCCCAGATAATATGATTACCCTCTCTTTGCCTCAGTTTCCTCATCTGCAAAATTAGGCTAGAGCACTCCTAAAGTCCTTCCAAGATTTAAATTTATCATCCTATGATCTTTGTCCTGTAGTGAGTGTCAAATTATTTCACTCAGACGAATGGTCCACACTATTAGAGAGCATTGTTACCTTCAATATTCTTAATTAGATAGGAGAGAACAGAAGGGAAAAAAAAGAAATTTTCAATTAGTTTTGATTGTGTAATATTCCTTACAGTTACTTCTATTTATCACTTATAGCTAACTACTATATGCACAAAGTCTATCATACATTTTGCTAATAGGTAGCAAATTAATTTTGCAGCTCTTTCATTCAATTATAGCACTGCACTCTGTTCCTGTGTGTTCAGTCTTCAGTTGCTCTTAGTTATTGAGTCACGTTGGGAACTCAGAATTTTAAAAATATTGGTGAAAATGTTGGTGAGTAGTAGTTGGATGGGATAAAAATGGAATTATTTATAATTTAGTGAAATAATTTTAATGTAAATGATTATTGAATAAAATAACTTTAAAGAGAAGTTAAGTGCTTATGGAGAAGGCATAAAATAATAATAAATTATAAATAAATAAGATCGAACGCAGAAAGTGTTTTTCAGTTCTTAAAGTCCTCCATGTATGTGAGTTTGTTGTTATCATTATGATTATTCCATCTCCGTTAGTTACTGAGTGGTCTGGAACCTCTGTTTCTATATCTGTAAAATGAGATAGTTGGATTAGATGACCACTAGGGCCCTTCCCAGCTCTAAATCCTACGGGAATTATATGAAATTGTCACACTTTTTTATTGCAGAATTGAGCCCTTTCAGAAGCTTCCTGGACAAAACTCTGCATACCTTTCTTTGAGAGTAATCCTGAATCAGGCAGTGTATATCTCCTTTTCCTCTTCTGCCTCTTTTCCTCATTCTCAGTCTATGAATAGGGTTGATTGTTTCTTTTGGTTTCTTCCCTCTTTATTCCAGTAAGTCTGAAGCGGCAGTCAAAATTAGAGTTAGGGAGGGAAGGAACAGAGGAAAATGAAAGAGTGAAAATTCATAAGAGTGAGGTGTTATTCTGAAATGTTTACAACTGATTAACCAGATGTTTCCTTCATTTTAGCTATTCCTTATATGAAAAGAAAAAGTATCCTTTACCTCCTTGTCCAAATAAGAATCTCTTCCTGCCATGAAAGATGGATGGACACCTTGGTGTGATGATGCATCATCAATAGGATGTACAAGGTCACTCATCCTCAGGACCATTCATTTTCTAGGATTAGCACAACGTCAAGGCCTCTGGAACTGAAAGTTCTATCTTCGATAAGACAGTCTGTTTTTGGTCACTGAGATATTGCTCAAGATGAGGAGTTAGGTATTGAATGTCTATCTTTTCCTGACTAGTACTTCATAAAATAGTCTTTTGTGGAAGACCTACTTATCTCCAATACCATCAAAGAGGATTACTAGGACTTTTTCAGAGAGAAATAAGGATATGTCTCAATTGTGGGGGGGGGGGGGGGGTAAGGAAAGTAGGAAGGGAAAAAAACAGGAAGGAAAAGAGGAAAGACTAAGACTATGTAGAAGGTACACTGGGTTTAAAGTTGGAAGGCTTGGGTGATAGTCCTGGATCTTTGATTTTTAGAGATAGAGGAAAACTGAGACATCATCTAGTTCAATTTGACCTCATTTGACCAATCAGGAAACTGAGGCCTACAGTCATAAAGTCACATCAGCAGTAAGTGATAGAACCAAGATTTGAACCCAGGACTTCATAATCCAAATCCTGGAGTCTTTCTGCTGTATCATGATGCCTGTGACACTGAATAAGTTACTGTACATCTTGGGCTTCATTCTTCTCATTTGTAGAATTAAAGGACTGGACTAGATCATCTCTGAGGCTGCTTCCAGCTCTAAAATTCTGTGATTCTATAAATGGAACAGTTTAGTATGCTGGACAATGATTAAAACTATTGAAAGGAGGCAGGGAAGAGGGAGCCAGGCTTTTTCATTTGGAGGTGAAGAAAAAATTTAATCCTCAAGTGCCTTCAAGGCTCTAAGCCCTGAATCCTGCAGAAGATGCTTCTGCCACTAGAGCATTCTTTTAAGGATACTAGGAATATAACATGAGATCTCAAGAAACTATACTTTGTATAAAAGAAAGAAAATGAGCTGATTTCTCTCCCTTGAAAGTTTCCCTGTGGTGCAAAGGGACCCGATTAGCCAGAGAAGGTGAATGAGAATAATTCAACATTCTCTACCATTTCCCCATGGAAGTTCTCTCAGGACTGTTTGTTGATTGGTGTTTTTGAAGACAGGGCTATGCCACTACTCCCCTTGGACTTTGGTCCCTTTCATCATTTCCTGTGTGGGGCTGGATATGCTAGACATGTCTAGGAAGAGATAGAAATACATGAGCACTGCAATTAATTCAGGGACATCAAGATGGGGACCACGCTAGGAGATGAGGACTCACAAAGCTTTCTGTGTTTCAGATCTCACCTTTTTCATGCTCTGCAGTTGCAAGGAGAGTGACGTCTTCCTTTCCTTACAGTGTGGCAAACCGGATAAAATGCAAGGATATTGAAGATGAAGCAAGCTTTGGTAAATCAGAATCACTACAGACTTCCTATTTTCTAGGCAGTAGCCCTCCATTAATTCCAAGTCACTTTCATGAAAGTCCTTTGATCCCAGGTTAATGGAAGTGGGTGGTACCCCCTCCTACTATCACCCCTCCTACTGTCATCCCATGAGTAAGTTTTCCTTTGACTTATGATAGCAACATTACTGATAGTAATTTTAATAATGATAGCTTGTACGCGTATAACATTTTACTGTTCAAGAAACAAACTATAGGGGGAGGCTAGGTGGCACAATGAATAGAACACTGGCCCTGGAGTCAGGAGGACCTGAGTTCAAATCCAGCTTCAGACACTTAACATTAACTAGCTGTATGACATTGGGCAAGTCACTTAACCCCAATTGCACTACCTCCCCCCCTCCAAAAAGCAAAGAAAGAAAGAGAAACAAACTATAATAAATGTATTAAATTAAAAACAACAGCCATCACACCATTGATCACCAAGCATCCATTATATGTCAACTACATGCCAGTGATTTTTTTAAGTCCCCAGAGAAACAAAGAATAAAACATTGCATGTCCTCAAGGCTTATGATCAATGGGAGAATCAATATGCATACATGTATATAAACACAAAGCCTGTACAAAGTAAATACGAAGCAATGGGGGAGGGGATCATACTGACTAGGGGAATGACTATAACATAACAACTGCTTTGGGTTCACTCCTCCAAATCACAGGGCACTTACCAGTTAGCTCCCCAGATGGCTGCTTGCCACTGTTCTCTCCCTTCAGGGATCTAGGAGTATCACTGAGTATCTAGTAGTAGTATCTCCTGAGCTCCTTAGGGTACAAGTGCACCCTCCTTTTCAATTAAATGATTGACCTCCATTAGCTTTAACAAATGGGATTTACTAAGTAAGAAGAGCAGGTACAAGATGTTTTCCGTAAGCCAGGGCCAGGGTCTATTCTTTCACTATACCGCTAGGTTCCTGGGGAGGGTAAGGTCAGACCTATTTGTAGAGAACACATGTGACATTAATGTAACTCATAACTCCTCGTTACTGGGAAATCCTTTTCCCCCTTCATAGATTTTTCATGAGGTTCCCCTTAGATGCAACTCTCTATTGGTTTGTTCTGGGATTCATAGTCAGAATTTCTCTTTGTCATGAGCAGTCATGTTCTCTGGGGCTGCTGCCATCCTTGGTTAATTGCTTTTACAGAACCATCTGTGGTTCCTTCTTTTTTTTGTTAGGCACACTCCCACTGGTGGATTCTATCATTGACTCCAGTCATTGCTGGGACCTTTAATGGGAACTTTGGATACAATGCCCTAACTCACACTGTGGATACCTGCCTAGATAATTCCATCTTACTCAGCATCAGGGAAGAACAAATGCACGCACAGACACACACACACACACACACACACACACACACACACATGCACACACAACCAAAGACACCATGTGCTCACAAACACATGGTGATCCATTGAAGAAATGCATCTTGGTTCTATTCCTCAGCCTAGCACTTT
Source organism: Pseudochirops corinnae (assembly GCA_028646515.1). Taxonomy (NCBI): domain Eukaryota; kingdom Metazoa; phylum Chordata; class Mammalia; order Diprotodontia; family Pseudocheiridae; genus Pseudochirops; species Pseudochirops corinnae. Next base: position 138,628,150 of record CM053588.1, read on the forward strand.
AGAGTAATCCTTTTCTCACTCACTATCAGGAAGGAAAAGAAATAGAGAGATCAGTAGGTCATCTCTTGGATTCACAATTATTTCCACCTCCATATATCCTTATTCATCAGTTCTTCCAAGTCTGAATCCAATTAGAAAACTTAATGGAATTAGTTCCAGATCCTTAGTTAACTATGGATAGAAAAAAAAAAAAGCTTTTAAGGTTTCATATTAAGTCAGAACTGTTCCAATGTTAGATATAGTGTGTCCTAAAGGAAAAAAAAAAAGTTAGTCTATTGTTTAATTGATCACATTTGTCTTAGTTAACTCTTTCACATATTACCAGTTCCCCGTATATTGCAACTTCCTTAAGAACAGTGACTGTGTTAGAGTGTGTGTGTGTGTGTGTGTGTGTGTGTGTACTCAGCACGTAACACTTTGTATATTCTATATAATTTACTAGGAACAGCAAATCCGAGCATCTTCTAAGTACTAGATCCTCAGTTGCCAGCTGCCTCTTATATTAGGAGAAGGAGGAAGAGGAGAAGGGCAGTGGTAGTAATAATAGTAGGAGTAGGAGTAGGAGAGGTGATGGTGGTGGTAATCGTTGTCCTCACCCTCATCCCGATCTCCATTATGCTTTAAGGCTTGCATTTGCTCCTCACAACCGTCTAACATAAGAATTTAGAAAGGTCTCCCAACCGTAGGAGGTTCCTGAGCTGATCTTCTTGATGGGAAGTAGGGATTCTAAGAAATTGAGGCAAGGTGGGAACATATTCTAGCCATGAAAGATGACCTGTGCAAAAGCCTAGAGATCAGATATGGAATGTTTTATGTGAGAAGCAGAAAATAACTTTGTTTGACTGGACTAAGAGATTGTATGAAGGGGAATAATATGTAAGTCTGGAAAGACAGATCACAGTCAGACTTTGAAAGGCTTTAGATGCCAAACTGAGGAGCTTATATTTTATCCCAAGAACAATAAGGAACCCCGAAAGTTTTAGTTTTGTTTCTGTTTTACTTTTCTTTTTTGGAGGTGATCTGGGTTAAGTGACTGGCCCAGGGTCACATAGCTAGTAAGTGCCTGAGGATGGATTTGAATTTGGGTCCTCCTGACTCTAGGACCAGTGCTCTGTCCATTGCATCACCTAGCTACCTTACCTGGGAGTGTTTTAAGTAAGAAAGTGACATTGTCAGATCTGTGATTTAGGGATACAGAGACATGAGCCGGGACAGCTTTTGTTGCAAAGAGTAGAAAAAGCACTATAGTTTGTAGTCAGCATCCTTGGGTTCAAATACTGCTTGTGACCTTTAATATTTCCATGACTCATCACATCATTTAATTTTTCTAAACCTCAACTTTCTTGTCTGTAAAATGGCGATAAGATTACTTCCAGAATCTTCCTCATAGGGTTGTCATTAACCTTTAGGTGCCTGAATAAATGGGAGATATAATTATTTCTTTGGAAGACAGACTTCTAGAAGGTCTATGGATGTTGGTTCCTTTGTATGTTACAGACAACTTCTCATTATATTGTCAAGTACTTAATATAATAATTTTTAAAATTATCTTTTTATATAAAAAAATTGTATACTAAGCTATTCACTTATGTCCCAGAGCCATCAAAGAAAAGGGAAAAGTGGACTGAATTTAAAAACTTGGAAGACCTGAATTCAGGTCTCACCACTACTCACTAATTGTGTGACTGTGTGAAAGGTGCTTCACTTGTGAATCTTGGTTTCTTCACTAATAAAATAAGAACCATAATATGTGCACTAGTGACCTCACAGGGTTTCTTTTGAGGTGGGAAACCACCGTAAACTGTAAAGTCACAGTAACTGTAAACTGCAAAACTACAAACTGCAATATATATAAGCTTATAGAGAATATTATGCTACACAGAGACATCATACATATTATAATACATATATATGTAAATATATATTACAGTTTATAAAGTTTTATAGCTATATGTGTATGAGACATTGTCATGATTATCATGGCAAGAAAAGTCCAGTAGAAAAGTCCCTTGACTAGACTTCAGGAAACCGGGGTTTTTGATGAGAAAAGATCTGATGCTAATTTGTTGTATTACCTTGGGCAAGTCCATTTATGTCTCAGAACTCAGGGAACTCATTTTTGAAATGGGAAAGATGGACCCAAAGATCTCAGCCCTTTTTTATAAATCTATAAATACTTGAATAGTCTCAATGGTTATTTGTTGTCTTGTCTATGCATGACACAGATTTGATAATGTCATTTCCTTGGGCAGGAAATTCCAGTGGCTTCCTATTACTTGTAGTATCAATATAAACACTTCTGTTTTACTTTAAACAATATTTCATAATCTAATCTGCTTCAAATAGGATCAAATTATCTTATTGTGCAGTACTTCCTGTCACATACTCTTTGGTCCTCCCACACTGACCGTCTTGTTGCTTCTCACATGTACTGTTCCATCTCTGGTTTCTATGATTTTGCACAGGTAATGCCTTCCCTCTGCATCTCTGTCTCTCAGTGTGCCTGGCTTATTTCAAAACTAAGTTCAAATATCACCGTCTTCAAGATGCCTTTCCTGATCTCCCCTCCCCTGCCACTCCCATAGCTACTAATTCCTGCCTTCCTCCACACACGAGTAAGCACACACATGCACATGGGCACACACACACACACACACACACACTTTGCATCTCTTTAGTATATGCTCCTTCTATTCATATCGAGAATATTGTACATATCCCTGTACCATCTAAGTTACATGAAGGGAGGACATGTTTCCTTTCTGCCTTTGCATATTTCCAGCACATAGCACAATGTCTAGCACATAGATGTATTTTAAAAATGCTTGAGCTTGATAGATGGATGGATTGATTAAAGATGTCCCCATCTAGACTATAAGGTCCACAGGTGAATAGAGTATTTATTTTTATTCATTTTTTTAATAGCCCCTATAACATTTATTCCAATGTTAGGTATAGTGTGTCCTTAGGGAGAAAAAAAAAAGTTTGTCAATTGTTTAATTGATGACATTTGTCTTAGTTAACTCTTTCACATATTACCAGTTCCCTCTATATTGTAACTTCCTTAAGAACAGTGACTATGTTAGTGTGTGTGTGTGTAAGTGTGTGTGTGTGTGTATGTACTCAGCACCTAACACATAAAATATGCTTGCTGAATTGAATTACCTGCTTTATGTGGGGAGAAAAAAAACCCCTCAATCACACTCTACATACTTTAAAAAAAAATACTGTTTGGTCTCACATCTTGCTTTTCTCAAGGGAACTGCTAGATGTTCCTTTTCCCACTGGGGAAAGAACTCCCCATGCCCATTCACAATACCCCTAGGATGTCTGGGCTTCTATATTGATTGCTGTCATATTTCTGCAGAAGCACATTGGGAGCTGGTGCCAATTACTGTCAGAGCATCTGGGCATCTACCCAGAAATTAAACACAACTGGAAAAACGTTAGCATCTTCCAGGGATACAATTGACTGGATGAAATTAAGAAAACTGCCTGGGAGTTGATGATTAAATAAGGCCTTGAGGAGTCTGCTGAGAAGCCTATGTGTAGGCACAAATCTGGAAGAGGATAACCTAAGCAATGACCCCCTCCTCAGGACCTCTGAAACCCAACTCAAAGGTTATCCCCTCTGGGAAACCTTTATTTAGTTAGATCAGCACACTTGGATTGCTCCTTCACATTATTTCACATCCTCTAACTACATAGATACTACTTTACGAGCCTTCTGAAGTACTATTTCCCTCACTGTTATCCACCTTCTCTGCTAAATTTTAAACTCAAGGTCTGGATTGATAGAGTTTCTAGTTTTGTTTTTTTTTGGTTTTGTATTTTGGTGCCATTCCCCTAGGACAGGGCAGTGCAGGGCTCACTCAGTTAAAAACACTTGCCCTTTAAACCAGTGCTTGTCAAACCTCTTGATCATGTAACCCAGTAATAAAAACTATTTTTAGTATTTATCCCTAATATGCATATATTTACTGATTTATAATTTATGAAAATGTGCTACTTTATGATACTAAAACTTACCCCTAAAATAGGTATCAAAAAAGGATGAGATCAAGATGAAAGCATCTGATTCTAGAATGAAAAGGGAGCCATTTGAGATTATAAAGTAAGGAGAGGTCGCTTTAGAAAAAAAGCTAGGTGCAGTGAATAGAGCACTAGTCCTGGAGTCAGGAAGAACTGAGTTCAAATCCAGCCTCAGACACTTAACACTTAATAGCCGTGCAACCTTGGGTAAGTCACTTAACCCCAACTGCTCTCCAAAAAGAAAAAAAAAAAAGGAAGCAAAAGAAAAATAGCTGGCAGCTGTGTGAAGGATGAATTGGAGAGAGGAGAAACCTGAAATGTTGAGGGTAAATAGGAAGTCTCATAGTCCAAGGAAGAAGTAATGAAATCTTAACTAGTGTGGTTGCTGTGTAAGTACTGAGGACACAGTTGTAAGAAAGATAAAAGGGGAACGAATTTGCAGCTCCCTGGATATGAATCAGTCAACAAACATTCCTTAAGCATCTGCTATGTGCCAGATAACTGGGTATGTCAAGTGAGGGAAGGTGGGGAGCCAAAGGTGGCACTGTGGCAATGGCAAGCTGGGTGACGGGAAGGATGGCTGTACCTTCCCAACAGTAGAGAAGGTGGGAAGGAGGACAGGTGTGGGGAGAAAAACAATGTGGTGAGGCGTGTGATGCCAGTCACAGTCCATCCCTGCTTTCTCACACTGTGTGAGTCATTCTGTTTGACCCGGAATAAAAAGGAGATTAGGATGTTCTCTCACCCTCCAGTCGTGCTTTGAGGGGCCATGCCCTAGCTATGAGGAGAGTGAGGGATGAGGACTGGGAGGTAAATTCTCCCAATAGCACTTGCCCAGATCCTGCTATGTGTAAATCAGTAGTAACTTCAGAATGGAGCTAATGTCCCCTGGAATGGGAAAAGATGAGGTGCTGGAATTACAGAAGTGCGGCTGAGTGAGGCGTGGTAAAGGGTAAAGTTAGGGGTGGTTGTATTGGATCATTGGCTAACACACAAGGGTGGGATATAACCCATTTCCCTACCCTCTGATTGGGTGCTAACATGCCCACCAGTTCTCATTGTTGAAAGAGTTTAGGAAAAATTTACTGATTTACACATAGTAGCATCTGAACAAGAGCTTTTGAGGGAATTTCCCTCCCACTCCCTGGTCCTTCAGAATCCACTCAATTTACCTATGATGAAAGCAGGCCCTGGAGGAGAAGTGACCTGCCTAAAGAAAACCTAGCAAGGGGTGGCTAGGTGATGCAGTGAATAAAGCACCAGCCCTGGAGTGAGGAGGACCTGAGTTCAAATCTGACCTCAGACACTTAACATTTACTAGACGTGTGACCTTGAGCAAGTCACTTACACCCAATTGCCCTGCCCTCCAAAAAAAAGCAGGAAGGAAGGAAGGAAGGAAGGAAGGAAGGAAGGAAGAAAGAAAGAAAGAAAGAAAGAAAGAAAGAAAGAAAGAAAGAAAGTTTAGTTAATTAATTAACCTAGTTAATGAGTGGAAGAACCAACACTGGAATGTAGATCTTGGGATCAAATGAGTCCTCAGTCTTATCCTCCTTCCACATTAGGATGGCTCTGAGCAGCAAACCTCTAGAAGTGCCCAAGAGCAATGGCTACTCTCTGGGTGATCAGGTGGGATAGAGACGGAGAAGCAAATGCATAGTGGGTCATTCTTGGTTTCTCTTTGTTCCAGTGCAGTGGGGAATATGCCTCCTTTTTAAGCACTGCTTAGCAACTTGACTCAGGCATGGCAGAGCATTAATCCAAAAAAAACAAGCCAAAACAAAACAAACAAAAAGCCCCAGCCTTTCCAAGAAGGAAGACATCCAGAGAAAGGGCCTGCCTGGGCTTCAAGTCTAGCCTCTCTCCCTGCTAATCATATTTCCACCCTCCTCTGCGTAGGCAGAGCTCCACATTGTGAGGAAGTCAGAATAGCAGGGTCAATAGATGCTGTGCCAATCTAAAATCAGAATGTTTTTTTCCCTTCAATCTGTAAGCTGGAGCTGGTTACCTGGGGAACCAGATTTATCTCTGTCCTTAATAGGGTACATCTCAATGAGGGCACTTTTAATAACCAATTGATGTGTAATTGCCTGTATAAATTATGCATCTCTTGTCCAGCTCCAGCACACAGAGTGAATTATGGAGAATTCTTCCTCTCAGGCCTCTTATGCAGTTGGCATGACTCAGTGTCAGAGTCCTTCGGAGGATTGTAAGGGAGGCAGGATCCACTTATTTCATTCCTCTCAGGCATCCTTTGAAAAGGAGATGGAAAAGTGAAGAGTCTTTGGAGTCTGCATGGCCTACTGTCAGACAAAGCATTTCTGCTCTTATATAAGTAATATAGCAATGTCTTACTCGAGAAATTGTAGAACTTCCCTGAGCCTTGGGTTTTCCATAGACCATTAGAGGAATAGCTATTTTGGGGTAGTGATGGGAGACTTTGTAGGATCTTTACCATCTTCTACATCTTTCTCATCTCTGAATATTTATTACTAAGCAAGTAAATGCACATAGGGCTACACCTATAAACAGAGAGCTCTGGAGGCCCAACTACTTCCTACTCTGAGTTTATAATCTAAAAACGAATCACTTTCAAAGATGGCGCTTAGGGAGGAAAGATTCTAATACTAACTTAGTACAAGTGTCAGCATATATCCAAGGACATGTTTCATGACTTTTTCAAACCTTAGTTTACTCTTCCATAAAATTGGTATAGTTAGATCAGATGACTTAGAAAATGCTTCCAGTTCTCACATTCTGTTGGTCTATGATTCTGTGAGTTTCAAATGGACTTTAATAGACAAATGCACTTTAAGGAGACAGAACCCTAATGGGTAAGCATGGATGAGTATATTGGAGGAAATTAGGTGGTTCAGTAGATAGAATGCTGGGCCTGTAGTCAGGAAGACCTGAGTTCAAATTAGACATCAGACATTCACTAGCTAGTGACCTTGGGCAAATCATTTAACTTCTGCTTGCTTTAATCCACTGGAGATGGAAATGACAAAGCACTCCAGGATTTTTGCCAAGAAAACCCCATAGAGGTTCACAGAGACCAATAGGACTGAATGACTGAGCAAGACAAAAAGATAGGAGGACAAGGGTAGATGCTAGCCATTGAAGGTCCTTGTCTAACATTGTTAAATATAATGACGATGGTGCTATTGATACAAACTAGCACTTATATAGTGTTTTAAGGTTTGCAAATTAATATCTAATTTGATTTCTGAATTATGGAGAGAAATGTGAGACCACCATTCATTCCCTGATTATTCCAGCTTGGATGTAGGAGTCATCAGATCAAAAAATTCAAGTAGGAAAGAACAACTAAAGTTCATCATAGATGACACCCAAAGGTCATCTAATCCAATGAACCTTTAAAAGATGAGGAAACTGAATCCCATAGAGGTTAAATGCCTTTCCTAAAGGGTCAGAGCCAGGATTTGAAACCAGGTCACCCAATTCTTAGACCCATTATCTTTCCATTACTCTATCCTTACTTTGTTCAGTGGATAGGGCTAGTGGGAGCCGCATGGGCCTTTATTCCACCTTTCCAGGAAAAGGATAACTGTAGAAAATATTCCCTGGAGTCATGCTTCTGGTTCTAACATGGAAGGAAAAAGCTTTTGTTTTGTTTGTTTTTAAAGTATATTCACTCAGAAACAGTATAGCCATAATCCATCTGGGAGAGGACTATATATTTGGGTTGGGGATGAGATTTGAATATCAGACATGTATGTATCTACACACATACAAGTTATAAAAGACCACTATATTACCTTTGACCAAGACTCCTTACTACCTCATATCAATTCACATCAGTCCCATCCCTTAAGAGTCCCACTCTTTCTTAACCTTCCATTTGTGTTTCCAGAACACCTCAATGTTCTATTATCGACAATAGGTTCATCTCATTAGACCCATGCCCTGAGTATGGAAAATATTTTGCATATATTTGTATTTTGAAAAGGAGCATGGCATAATGAATATAGAGAGGGCCTTCTTCAGAACAAGGAAAATATAGGTTCAAATCCTGCCCTTGACATATACTGACATTTTGTTTTTCAGAAAGTCATTTAATCTCTTAGTGCTCTATGAAACTCATTATGACAATACCTTACAAAGATGGTGCCAACTTGAATTGGTAGAGTCTTCACATCTACAGAGTTCTCTTTGATAATGAAATCACACATTCAGTCTGTATCCCTGTTCTATGTACTTTGTACTTACAGACATATATATATATATATATATGTACACATAACGTGTATTGCATACATATATCTTTATTTATTCCTTTATTCATATGTATTCATTTATTTGTAAATTTGTTTTTCATTTATTCATTTTTGTTGTCCCTATCATCCAGTACAATAAAAGGTTCTTTTTTTTTCTTTTTGACAAAAAGTATTTTTATTTTGACATCTGAATAAGTGTTGACTCCTCAGGACACGACCTTTGGCATCTTTTCCATCTTATTCATCAGCTTGTTGCACTGTGCCTTTCTCAGAAACATAGATGCCACCCAAAAGTTTTCTGATATCCTTGTTTTTGACTGTGGTAGACTGATGGATCAGGGCAGCTGAGTTTGAAATAAGTTCAATATCATTTCCTTCAAAAATTAGCTCATCTTTTTGGGCTTGAGAAACAGCACAAGCAACACCTGGTCTCATGTGCACTCTTCGGATATATTTTTCACCCAAGAAATTTCTGATTTCAACAAGTGAGGCATTCTCTTGAATAACAACATTTATGGGGAAGTGAGCATACACAGATCTCATCTTGAAATGAAAACCCAGGGTAAAGACTTGGATCATGTTTTGTACATGTCTACAGATTGTGCACGTGGTTGCAAGTTCTTTTTGATTTCCTCACCAATTGTCTACTCAGAGCTTTTTTTCCTCTTTCCAAGGATACTGAGCTCAACATCGATATGGTTGAAATCCCTATAGAGGATTCCTCTTTGTCCCTTTACAATAACTGTCTGACCCTTAAGAGAGATGTCAACATTTTCTGAGATGTTGACTGTCTGGTTGCTAAGAATGGTCTTCATTACAATGGCTGCTGTACAGGGGAAGAACTAGGGTGTAGGTGTGGGGCAAAGGAACCCCAAGAGCAGTTTCCCCAAAAGTGATGAATTTGGATAGAGAAAACAGAATAAAAGGTTCTTGAAGGAAGAGACTGATTTATTTTGTCTTTATGCCTTTAGTACTTAGCATAGTACCTAATAGAAGCATAATGTTGTTTATTCTTCATTTTCAAAGAGTATCAATTACATTACAGATAATATCTTGACTTGCGCATGAATTAAATTAAAGTGAAATAGAGTTGCACAAAAGTCCTAAGTCTCACTATATCTTTCTGAGTCATCAAGGTCCAGTGGCAAAACAAAAGTCAAGAAGACTGGTGATGGTACAGGATGCAATGGATGACCTTGGTGACTTCAATGCCTGACTGAGTTCAAAGTGCTTCACAGCACCTGCTTCAGTCACCTTTGTGATTGTTGAAACAAATTGTTCTCATTCACCCACTTAACAAGGGAAAATCTTCACATGATTGGGATAGACAAGCCACTACCTCACTGACAGGTCTGGGGTCTGTCAATTATCCTCAACCTGGTTTAGCCCATTTGTTGAAATAGTTTATAGGGGTGTGGCTACTGAGCATGCCACAGCTTCTTGGAGCCTCAGTAAATATAAAGAAAAGAATGGAATGAAATAAAATAGGTTCAGAACCTTAGAGCAGGGGGTAGGGATGACATGTGAGCACTCCTTTTCTCATCACTATTACAACCTTTGTACTTTTTCCCACTCTGCTACTATCAAATCATCCTCTCTTGAATGACTCCACTACATAGATGGTGCCCCTGAGTCACCACATCCAAGTTTCCTTTTCTGTAATGTCTCTCTGAGTGCCTTCCCTCCTCCACCCTATAGTGTCAAGAGCCAAATCCTCTGGGCAGCCAGCCACTAAGCCACTTTGCATAAATGCACCTGAGGTTGAAATCAATGCTGCCATGCTGACCTGTCCCAACCTCTATGGAATAATTCCTATTTTTGAATCTGCATCTGTCTTCTCTACTTTCCCTGTTGTTGGAAGAAGGGTAGAAAAAAAAAAACTACATGAAGTTGTATTTAAAAAATAATAGTAATTTTCTGAACCTAATTCCACATTTTTTAAGCAAGGCACTTTCCATGAAACTCAAATCATTAACAAAGAGTGATCATTTGCTATTTGTGTCTCAATAAAGGATGTATTTTTCTAGCTTTTTTAAAAAAAATCTTACTTATTTTGACATTCTTTTCTTTGTGAATTTTGAGTTCCAAATTCTCTTCCTCCCTTCTACTCCTATCCCCACCCACTGAGAAGGCAAACAAAATGATATCAATTATAAATTTGAAATCATGTAAAATATATTTCTATATTAGCCATATTGCAAAAGAAAACAAAAAGTGAAGAAATTATACTTCATTTTGCACTCTGAGTTTATCAATTCTCTCTCTGGAGGGGAATAACATTTTCTTTTCATAATGAGTTCTTTGAAATGGTCTTGGATGATTATATTGATCAGAGTAGCTAAGCCTTTCACCGTTGATGAATATTAAAACATTGCTGTTCCTGGGCACAGTCATCTGGTTCTTCTTATTTTGCTTTGCACCAGTTCATAAAGATCTCACCATATTTTTCTGAAACCTCTGTTCTCCATCACAATCATATGACACAAGTTGTTCAGTCATTTCTGAAATGATGAGCAAGCCCTTGATTTCCAATTCTTTGCCAGTACAAAAATAGCTCTACATTTTTGTAAATAGTTCCTTTTCCTTTTTCCTTGATTTCTTTGGGATACAGAACTGGTAGTCATATTGTTGGGTTAAAGGGTTTGCCCAGTTTTATAGCTTTTTGGGTATAATTCCAATTTGTTTTATTACTCCACCAATAGTTTATCAGTATATCTATTTTTCCTCATGTCCTCCAGCATTTCACATTTGTTTTTTTGAGTTTTTTTATGTATATTTTATTTATTTATTTTTAGTTTTCAACTTTTACTGCCATAAAATTTTGAATTTTGAATTTTCTCCCTTCTCCTCTGCTCCCCCTTCCCAAGACAGCATGCAGTCTGACATAGGCTGTACTTATACATTTATATTAAGCATATTTTCACATTAGTCATTATTTAAAGAAGAATTAGAAGTAATGGGAGGAATCATAAGAAAAAAAGAAACAAAATAAAATAACAAAAGAGAAGAAAAACAAATAGTATGCTTCCATCTTCATTCAGACTCCAAAATTCTTTCTCTGGATATGGATAGCATTTTCGATTGTGAGTCTTTTGGTGTTGTCATAGGTCTTTGCATTGCTAGGAAGAGCTAAGTCTATCAAGGTCAGTCATTGTGTAATGTGGGTGTTACTGTATACAATATTCTCCTGGTTATGTTCCCCTCACTCAACATCAGTTTGTATAAGTCTTTCCAGGTTTTTCTGAAGTCAGCCTGCTCATCATTTCTTATAACACAATAGTATTCCATTACATTAATATGCCACAAGTTGTTCAGTCATTCACTAATGGGTGGATTTCCCTTCAATTTCTGATTCTTTGTCATCACAGAAAGAGCTGCTATCAATATGTTTGTACATGTGGGTCCTTTTCTCATTTTTATGATTACTTTGGAATACAGACCTAGAAGTGGTATTGCTGGGTCAAAGGGTATACACAATATTAGAGCCTTCTGAACATAGTTCCAAATTGTTCTCCAGAATGGTTGGATCAGTTCACAACTCCACCAACAATGCAGTAGTACTCCAATTATCTCACATTGTCTCCAACCTTTATCATTTTCCTGTTTTGTCCTGTTAACCAATCTGGTTGGTGTGACATGTTACCTCAGAGTTTGTTTTTTTTTAATTTGCATTTCTCTAATCAACAGTGATTTAGAGCATTTTTTTCAAATTACTAGCTGGCTTTAATTTCTTCCACTGAAAAATGTCTATTCATATCCTTTGACCATTTATCAATTGGGGAATGACTTTTATTCTTATAAATTTGATTCAGTTCTCTACATATTTTAGAAATGAGATTTTTTTCAGAGATACTGGTTGTAAAAATTGTTTCTCAGCTTTCTGCTTCCCTTTCAGTCTTGGTTGCATTGGCTTAGTTTGCGGTGGGGAAAAATGAAAAAAAAAAACTTTTCAATTTAATGTAATCAAAATAATCCATTTTGCATTTCATAATCTTCTCTATCTCTTGTTTCCTCACAAATTCTTCCCTTCTCCCTAGATCTGACAGGCAGACTATTCCTTGCTCTCCTAGTTTACACATAATATCAGCTATTATATCTAAATCATGTATCCATTTTGACTTTATCTTGGTATAGGGTAGAAGATTTTGTTCTATGACTACTTTCCCTCCTCACTAGAGTTTTGCTTTCAACCACCACCTCTCTCAGTCTTCCCTCTCTTCTATCATCTCCCTCCTTTTTCTTCCCTTTTACCCTTATTCCTTCTTCTTTCCCTTCTACCCACTCCTTCCCTTTTCTTTCCCCTTTCTCTTCTTACTTTCCTTTAGGGTAAGTTATATTTGTATACCTGAGTAGGTTATTCCTTCTTTGAGCCAAATCTGAGGGGAATAAGATTTGAATAATGCTCATCTCCCTCCTTTCTTTCCCACTACTGTAATAAGTTTTTGTGTCTTTTCATGTAATATAATTTACCCTTGTCTGCCTCCTCCTTTCCTCTTCTCCTAGTACAAGGAGCTTAATTAGATTTTTTTATCATCATATCAAATTCAACTTATAACCACCCCCTCTTTCTATGTATGCACTCTTTAAATGGCATAATAACAATACAGTAATCAAGAATTACAAGTGTCATCTTCTCTTGTAGTGATCTAAACAGTTTGTCCTGATTAACAACATATTCTTGTTTTTTTTTCTTTTCTGTTTACCTTTTTATGCTTCTTGAGTCTTGCATTTGAAGATCAGATTTTCTGATAAGTTCTAGTATTTTCATCAGGAAGGTTTTGAAGTCCCCTATTCTGTTAAATATCCATCTCCTCCACTGAAAGATTATGCTCAATTTCACTAGGTAGCTGATCCTTGGTTGTAATCCCAGGTCATTTGCCTTACAGAATATGATATTCCAAGCTCCCCAATCTTTTAATGTAGAAATTGCAAGGTCCTACATAATCCTGACTATAGTTCCATGATATCTAATTTGTTTCCTTCTGACTGTTTGCAATATTTTCTCTTTGACCTGGCAATTTTGCAATTTGATGACAATATTCCTTGATGTTTTCAATTTGGGATCTCTTTCAGGAGGTGAGTGGTGGATTTTTTCAATGACTATTTTACCTCCTGGTTCTAGGACCTCAGGGTATTTTTCTTTGATCATTCCCTGAAAGATGCTATCTAGGCTTTTCTTTTCATCATGGTTTTCAGGTAGAACAATAATTTTTAAACTGTCTCTCTTGGATCTGTTTTCCAGGTTAGTTGTTTTACCAATGAGGTAGTTAACTTTTTCTACTATTTTTTTTTATTCTCTTGTTTCTGTTTGACTGATTCTTGATTTCTCATAGAGTCATTAGCTTCCACTTGCCCAATTCTAATTTTTTTAAAATTGTTTTTTTCTCTTAGATTTTGTTTCTCCTTTTCCATTTGGTTCATTTTACATTTTAAGGAGTTTTCTTCAGTGAGTTTTTATGCTACCTTTTCCATTTAGACAATTCTGTTTTTTTAAGGACTTGTTTTCTACAGTCAGTTTTTATCCTTCCTTTTCCAAGCTATTGACTGTCTCTCACATACCTTTCATTTCTTTTCCTAATTTTTCTTCTCCTTCTCTTATTTGACTTTTTAAATCCTTCTTGAGCTCATCCAAGAAGGATTTTTGGACTTGAAATAAGTTCATATTCCCCTTTGAGGTTTCAGATATGGTTATATTGAATATGTTGATCTTTTCTGAATTTGTGTCTTGATCTTCCCTGTCAACATACTAAGAATTTATGGTCATTGTCCGTTTCTGCTTTCTGTTCATGGTATTTGTGTAATTCTTGGCTCTTAGAGTTGAGTTATTCTGCTGGACTACAGGGGTCACTGACCCAAGTTTCTTGTGCTCAGAGCCCAGGACCTGATCACTGACTTTGTGTGCTATAGGGGTCTGGCACCTTCCCTGGTGCTGTACTGGGGTCAGCAAAACTGGAGCTCTTTGGGTGGGTGTGAGGAGTCTGGCCCCCTGGAATATGTCTGTTTACCTGGGCTTCTTTAAAGCACTTGAATGTTTGGCTGCTGGAAGAGGTCTGCCAACCTGGAGACGTTTCTGCTGGAGTTGTGTTTCCTGGAGTTATGTTGAAGCACCGAGACATTTGGCTGCTGGAGAACACTGACACTCTTGGTGGTTTTCTGAGCAGCTGTCTACTGGTTACCCTGTCTCTTGTAAGGCAGTCATGGGTCCTAGTGTTGACCCTTGCCTGCTCCACCACCCTGAGATTCAGGATCTCCCCTTGGGCTTGCTGCTGGCTTGCTGAGATGCCCCACATTCTGTACTGCTCTCCCTCCCCCAGAGTGAGAGGGGTGTTTCCCATTCATTCTTCAAGCTTCCTGGGCTACAAGACTGCTGCATCCCATTTTTCTGCTGGCTCAACTGCTCCACGGCTTTTCCTGGGGTCATATTTTCTAGACTTTCAGAGGTCAATAAGGGAAAGTGAGAGTGACTTCCTTTTTACTCCAACATCTTGGCTCCTAGCTTGACATTTCTAATAGGTGTGAGGTGGTACCTCAACATTGTTTTAATTTTGAACATTTGTCAATTAGGGAATCACTCTTATTTTTTTTATAAATTTGATTCAGTTATCTATAGTTTGAAAAATGAGACCTTTATAAGAGAAACGTGCTATTTTTTATACTGCTTCATTGTCTATGGTACTTTAACAAAATATAGTTTCCATTATTATCTTCTTTCTATTAGGTCTCTTTTTCTTTTTCTTTTTCTGATATCATGATTTCTACACTTGCATTTTTTTTTTACTCCAACTAATGCATGTTAAATTCTGTTCCAACTTTCTATTTTAACTCTGTGTGTTTCTTTCTATTTCAAGTCTGTGTCTTCTAAATAATATTATTGAATTTTGTTGTATAACCCATTCTGTTGTTTCCTTCTGTTTTATGGGTGAGTTCATCTCATTTACATTCATAGTTATGATTACTATAATTGTGTGTTTCTCTTCATTTCCTTTTCTTCTGTTTATCATTTCTTCTCTCTCTTTTTCACCTGTCCTTCCTCAAATCTATTTTACTTCTAGCCATTGTCTTCCTTAATACTCCCCATGTCTATTATCCCTTTTCCTTTTATTTCCCTATTGAGTAAGATAGATTTCGATACACAATTAAGTATGTGTACATGTATTTATGTGTATGTGCATATTTGGTGTGTATATGTATATGTATGAATGTGTATATATACATATACATACCTATATATTCATACACATACATATATATGCATAAACACATAGAGAGAGACAGATAATAGATATAGATGTAGATGTAGATATGGATATCTATACATAAACTTCCCACTTCAAACAAGTTTTAATGAGAATTGAGATTTAAGCATTGTCCACCATTCCCCATTTTCCCCACCAATGTAAAAACTCTTCCTTGTGCACCTTTTATGTGAGACAATTTTCTCCATTCTACTTCACCCTTCAGTCTCTCCCATTGTTTGCATCTTTCTCACCCCTTCATTAATTTTTTTGAGATCACTCCATCATAATTGACACACACCCATGCCCTTTGTCTATGTAAACTCCTTTAAACATCCCTAATAATGATACAGTTCTTAGGTGTTACATAGATCATCTTCCCATATAGGGAATGTAAATAATTTAACCTAATTGTGTCCCTTATGATTTCTATTTCATGTTTATCTTTCTTACGATTCTCTTAAGTCTTGTGTTTGATTTTTTAATTTTTTTTATTAAAAATTCTTCTATTTTCATTAGGAAAGCTCAAAAGTCTTCTATTTTATTAAATGTTGTTTTTTCCACTAAAAGATTATACTCAATTTTTTTCTTTTT
>CM053588.1:138644745-138663842 GCA_028646515.1 Pseudochirops corinnae
TTTTCATTTTTTTAATATTTAATGAATAGCATTGCTGTTCATTTGGTAATCTTTCTTTTTCCTTTGTAACCTGCCTACCTACATTTTAGGAGATCTTAAGATCATAGATCATCATTTTAAGGCAGGCAAGAACCTTAAAGGATAAGAAGTCTAAACCCCTCATTTTACATATGAAGGCAACTGAAATCTATGAACGTTAACTAATCCAAACTCATGCAAGTACTAAGACTTATCACATATATAATCAATATCAAATTGATTGCCTTCTCCAGGAGGAAGGAAGGGCAATAGAATTTGGAACTCAGAGTATTTGAACAATGAGTATTAAATTTTTCTACATGTAAATGGAAAATAATGAAATAAAAAGAAATAAAAAATAAATAATATGGGTCAGACCCAGGATTTGAACCCATGTTCTCCCCTAATACTAAATTCTTTCCACTACCTCACACTACAGAATCATATGCTTGATGAAATCTTTGACGTCATATAATTAATAGTTTCTAACATACTTCTATGCCTATTATGTATCTGTCCTTTTTCTTTGGAATCAGCTGCAATTTTTCTTCTCCTGAGATCAAGGTGCTCCATGAGTCACAACCATATAGCATCATAGTATCATGTTTTAACACGTGTTTTTTGCCTCCCTCTCCTCTTCCCTGTTAACATCCTTCATCAATATCTTCCTTTTACCCACATCATATACATACAGGTTGTCTTCTACAACAGAAAATAATCTTATTGAAAGAATTGAATTCTCTTCCTTCCTTCCTCCATCCCTCCCTCTGCCTCCTCTCTCTCTCTCTCTCTCTCTTTCACTCTGTCTTTCTCTTTCCCTTCCTTCTTTCCTCCATCCCTCCCTCCACTCCTCTCTCTTTTTCTTTCTTTTCCTTCCTTCCATCCTTCCTTCCCTCTCCTCCTCCTCCTCCCTTCCTTCCTTTCCTCCTCCTCCTCTTCCTCCCCCTTCTTCTTCTTCTTCTTCTTCTTCTTCTTCTTCTTCTTCTTCCTCTTCTTCTTCTTCTTCCTCTTCTTCTTCCTTTTCTTCTATTTGTTGGTAATCAGGAGAATCTTATTGTTAAAAAGTCTTTGGTGGTAGGGAGCATCTTGTAATCAAATAAAGTGCTGCAAAAATTTCATAAATGCAATCCAATTGATTCTCTTCTTGGATCCTCTTATGGGCTCATCTCACAATCCATTTTCTGTGACTCTCTAAAGTATTTGCACTGATGAATTAACCCAATTATTGATTCATATAACAGCATGTTGCAATTTGGCTTATATGTATTCTTTATCAACTCAGGTTTTTTCCAGTGTGTTTCACAAGATCTATCTCTTTTGAATGGCATCCTCTTTTAAGAAGGTCTTATAGTGTTCCAATTGTTTGATGAAAAGAACACAATGTAATCTTGAAACAGGAGCATATGAAGAGTTATATAACCTGTTCCATTTAGATTTTCCTGCAAGATAATATCCATGACACTAATAAAGAGATTGTGCATATATACATATACATATATATGTATATATATGTATATGTATAGATATATTGTATGTGCGTATCTGTAGTTTCATCTGCAATGGATTCTTTTGTGATCTTAACATTTACATGGAAAAAACTCTAGCAAACTAAATGCTGATTTGCAGTCAACAAACAATAAACATACTTAGATTTCATCTTATACTTTTTAATCGGTTGTGAGTGTGTAAAGATGTCTTCAGCATATTTGTCTGTGTTTTGTTTTTTTTTTATGTTTTGTCAGCAAGGGTACCATTAAGAATGCATGAGACCACTCTTGTGGAGATTCTAAAGACATGAGAAAACACACATTTCTAACTGTGAATGCTTTCTCAGCTGTTTTCTTTTTCTTTACTAATCATATAGTTTGTGATTTTTCCATGCTTTCAAATAATAATAGTTCATATTTATACAAAACTTATAAATATCACAGACACATTGTATATGTGATGACCAACTTTGATAAACTGGACTCTTCTCAACAATGCACAGCTATAAGACAACTCTACAAGTCCTAGGATGGAAGGAGATGTCTACATTCAGAGAAAGATCTAGAAAGACCTGAGTTTAAATGAAGACTGAAGCAATCTAAATGCTATTGTTCTTTTTCATGTGTGGTTTTCTTTCACTCCATTGGTTACAACCCTTCTATACAACCAGACTAATGCCCAATGTGAAAGTATTTGCAGATCCTATACTTGATTTGCATGCCACCATGGTGGGGGGAAAGGGAAGGGAAGGGAGACAAATTGAAACTCAAGGGATTGTGGAACTGAATCTTGTAAACTAAAAGTAAATAAACAAGTCAATGAAAAAAAAAAGAAAATTATGGAGCACTAGGCAAATTAAAACAAAAAAACCTTATAAATATACAATACACTGTTCTCTCCAAAATCATTTTAGGTGGGTAGTACAGGTATTGTTTCCATTTTGTGGATAAACTACCAAATCTGTTAAATGATTTTCCCATGTTCACACAATAAGAAAATGCCAAAGACAGGATTCAAAGTCAGGTTTCTCAAGTGTCAAAGACTATTAGTCTTCCCACAACACCACATTACCTTCTTTGAGATACCATGGACATCAATTCCTAATATTTTAACATTGAAAGATTACCTTACCATGAAGTTCTCTACATTCTTCTTTCTCAATAGCTGTGTCGAGGTATTCTTCCCTGTTTTGTTTTCCTAGCAACCAGGTATTTTCTTAAGTACCATTTCTACTTCTTTATATAGCATATTGGCTCCTAAGGTGGTGGAATTCAAATGTTGTGGTTCTACAATCATCATTGACAAGAACAGATCCTTATAGACACATGTATTCTTCCTTAACTACTTGTTATGTTGTGATAGTCATATATATCAATTCTCTTGTTATGATCAAGCTTAGTTTCAAGTAACACTTTTCATTCCTATTTGATATTTATATAATAAGAATAATAGCATTACTAATAAGTTTTAAGATTCACAAAGTCCTTTACAAATATCTCATTTTACCTTATGACAGCCCTGGGAGTTAGGGTATTCTTATTAAGTACTCCATTTTACAGATGAGGCAACTAAGACAGGCAGATATGGAGAGCCAAGGAGGCCTGATCCAGAAATCAGATAAAAATCTTGACAGTGTGCCCTAATTAGGGTCCTTTATGGCTGTGGCTTTTTGTTAAGCTAGCTCCTTGGGCCCCTTTTGTCTTGAGCTACACTTGAAGGGACTTTTATTTGAGATCTTGAGATTACTTTACCTCCAGACTTCAGGCACCCAGATAATGTATTCCTTATCAAATTATCCATTCTGTGTTACTTCCAGGCTATAAAAGGATAAGATAATGGTAATAAAACTTGAGTCCTTTTTTTCTTTTGTATCATTTGCTCTATAAAAACCTTGTTCAAAGAATCATTAAATGAACTTCATGGTTCTTCTTTGAACTACCCACATGGTTTGGTCATTTCTTATTCAAATCTCTGAGCATCCTTAAGGGCTGGCCACTTAATAGCCCACAGCAGGCAGAGGTTAAGTAAATTTCCCAGAGTCACACAATTAGTAAGTATCTGAGACCAGATTTGAACTCAGGTCTACCTGTCTCTAGGTATAGTGCTCTAAACATGGTGTTATATTTTGCCTCAGCCTATTTCTTTGTCTACATCCATATGTTGGTATTAATATGAATATATAAATAGACAGGAATATATTATTATTCATAAATTTCCATCATTTTCCTCTGCAATGTGTTATAAATAAACATATTCTAAACAAATGTGTTAACTCAGTTCCCAACTCTCCCTTGAGAAAAGGGTAAAGACTTTGCTGACTGAGATGATTTTGGTCTATTAAATAGATAAAATAATTATTACAATTCATTTACTGTATTTGTCTGAATATGAACTTGAATAGAAATTAAACCTTAAAATGAGATCATTGCAAGGGAGTCATATAGGAAAAACATTGAAAAATAACACTGATCCAAATAAGACAGATCCCAATTTTTCACAAGACAGAGTTAGGGGAAAGCATTGTATGTGTTTAGACAAATATGTCGTATATTACTTTATGGTTACAGAGTACATTACATAATTTACCAATTTAATCTTCATCATAGCCCTATGAGGTTGGTAGTACAAGTATTATTGCTCTGTTTTATGACTCTGGAAACATGCTCACAGAATTTGGTCTGTCCTAGGGTCAAATATCTTGTATTGTCAGAATGTGAAATTAAAGAATCAGGAGATTGCCAATTAACTGTCAACCAGAACTGAGAGCTAAAGAAAATTGAAGTTAATACAGATGTCATCAGGAAAATAGTATTTGATTTATCAAAATTTCAGACCTCTATAGGGATTAATTAGAAATTCAGTATCAGGTATCTGAGATATGGCAAAACCCAACAAAGGTATTGCATGGTCATATCCATTGAGTAAAGTGATAGGCTTGGATAACTGGTTTCCTGATGTAGAAAGATGGAACAGAGAGTCAATTTTTGAAGACTACCCATTGATTACAAACACATATGAAAACTAATTTATAGGGAGTCAGATATCTCCAAATAATTCAGAATGCTGTTGGTTCCTAGCTAGAGTAAACAGGCTACAGCCATAATGAAATCTTGGTGGTTACTGAAGTAAATCTTCTGTGGAAAAGGAAAATGATTTTCTTTAGTAGATTCCTGACATGTTGACCACCTGCCCAGAATTCAGATCCAGTTGCCAGAGCTGGGCAGGGAATAGAGAACTAAGTCTCAGCTTTCCAGGGCCAATAAATATCTCCTGCTGAGATAGGATAGGACAACTCATTGCTTTTGTGAGCTGGGCTGGAATGAAGCTTTGAGTAGGTGGTGGTTATGCCCAGATGGCAACAGCCCCAATTGTGAGGGATTGGCAACCTTATTAATTCTCTTAGTTGTCAGGACCCTGTGGAGAGGCCTTTGAGATGGATGTGGCCAATAACTAACCTTCAAGCTGAAGTCAGGTCCTAAAAAATGACCAGGATTATACAAGGTATTAAAGATCTTATCCTGTCTGTTGGTGACCCACCCCTCTCCCTTGATCCTGTGAGTATGAATGATAATAACCGACACTGATAGAGCATTTCATTGTTTTCAAAACACTTTACATACTCTTAACTCATTGGATTCTCCTAGCAACAAGTAAAGACGTAATCTCAGAGAAGTGGCCCTCTAGGTCCTCAAGTGTGGCCCTTTGGCCACATTGCCACATGTGGCCTCGAGGCTGCAGGTTCCTCACCCTGGCTTTAGGTTCTAGTCTCAAGTTATCTCTCTAGGCTTCCTGATCTTGGCTTTCCAATTTGCCTCTTTCCCTATGGGTTGTGATTTTACTTTCTGTCTGGTGCTTTTATTTTGCCCCATATTCTAGTGGCCTGACTCCAGGCTGTTGCCTTTTTCACGGGGAGGTGAGGGGGTGCAGCAGGCAAAGGGAAGGAGAGGAGGGAGGCAATATGCATTTCTATAGGGTCTGGTATGTGCCAGGTATTGTGCTAAGTGCTTTTTACAAATATCTCATTTGACCCTCAAAATAACCCTAAAAGGGAGGTGTTATTGTGCTACTTGTTTTACAGATTATTCAACAGCAGCAGTGAAGTGAGTTACCCCAGGTCCCACAGCTAGTTAGAGTCTGAGGCTGGAATTGGACTTGGAGCTTTCTGACACCAGACCCAGAACTCTGTCCACTGAGCCACCAGCTGCCTTTGGTAGGGAGCGGAGTGTAAATTTCTTTTCAACTCAGAATAGAAGATTAACTCTTGTTGAAGAATACAAGAAGTTATTAATTAGGTTCAAATTCTTATTTTACAACCTATTACCTAAGTGATCCTGATAAGTAATTTAATTTCTTTCATGCCTCAGTTTCCTTGTCTATGAAATGGATGTACTAGATGACTGCTAAAATCTTTTTTAGCTCCAAATTGTATGAACCCATGAATGATTTTATCAGAAAAGGACTAAGTTTCTTTCATTTGGGGGCAAACAGAAAAGATACTCTGATGTTGGTTACATTAGAATTTAGAGAGACTTAGGTACTAATGTCCAAGGAAGTTACATAGTTGTCGAGATAATTATTATGTAAAGAAACCTTTTTTTATTTTAATTAAACAGTCATTGTTAAAAAAAAAAAAACAACACCTCTTACTCTGCATAAAGCACAGTGCTGGGTGCTAGAAATATGGAAATGACAAATAGTTCCTGCCCTGAAAGAATCACCATTTCACTGGATGTAATTCTTGGGCCTCTAGGAATTTCTAACCCAGTCTTTAACTAACTAGTCCTAGATGAGAGATTCTTAACTTGGAATCTAATCACACATAAACACATGAATGTGTGTATATGCGCATATATATATATATATATATATATACACATACATACATACACACATACATATATTTGCATATAAATGTGATGCATATATACAAATATGTATGTGTGTATGGATACACACATATACACACATAGAATTCTACATGTATATATACACATAGAAAATATATTTATAATATACACATACTATATACTACATGTGTTCATATTACATTTCAATACAGTTGATCTCCTTTGAAATCCTATTATTTATTTGATGGATTTAAATAATTATTTTGAGGAGTCCACATATTTCACCTGATTGCCTAATTATGACACTGAAAACAGAGTCCTCTGTTCTAGAGGAAACAGTGGTGAAATAATAATAATTATTATCATAACTGACATATATGTAGTGCTTACCAGGCATCAAACACTGGGCCAGGAGCATTATGAGTATTATCTTTTTTGCTCCTCACAACAACTTTTGGAGATAGGGATCGTTATTACCCCCTTTTGACAGATTGAGAAAACTGAGAAAGAGGGAGGTTAAGTGACTTTCCCAAGATCACACAGCTGGTGTCTGAGGCTAGATTTGAACTCATCTTCCTGACTCCAGGCAAGTCACTCTTTCCACTGTACCACCCTGCTTTCTAGATTATCATGTTGAGGGGGATACTAGTTTTCAAGGAACTAGATGAACACCAGCAATCTCTCTGTGCACCTTAGTATCCTCATTTCTGAAATGACAGGCCTGGAATAAGTCTCCCAAGGTATCTTTTATTTCTAAAATTTTATGCTTTTAAGAGGTCATTTGAGTTATTATTATTGTCTAAAGATTTCTTTTGAATGATTTTACTAATACCAAACTCATTTGAGGCACCCACTAGGAGGGGATATTATCAACCACCCAGGCTACAGAGTGAACTAAGACTGTGTTGTCTGTTTTGCAAAATGATTGCAAACAGTGCAGTCACTCAGCACTCAGACGCCAGTCCCTAATTCCATAAGTGCCTGGCGGATGCTTTAACCAGGAGGCACAGCACAATATGACTAATCTGCTATGCAGCTGCAATGTTAATGGGCCAACTGTGTTATCACACATTTGCCTGGAAGGAATAGCAATGCCTAAATGAATTGCTATGATTTTCAGTGCAGATAGAAGGGCCGGAGACCATGGGCCCACACTGGCAGTTGTCTGGCTGTGCACGATGATGGAGCATCACAGTTATCTTGCCCTACACAGCCACTAGAGACTGGCAGCCTTAGTTTGGAGAGATAAATGAGGATAGGAGAGAATTTGAGGGAGGGAAAGAAGAAGGGTACCCAAAGTTGGAGCTCTGCTGTGCAACCACCAGTGAGAGGACAAGGTTTTAATGTGTACTATATGTCTGATATAGGGGGATAATGTGCCACCAATGGTTGAGGGTGGGAAGGTGGTTCAGGTTGTTTAGTAGTAAAAGAAAAAATGGTTGGGAGTTAGGATGATGCAGTGAAAAGGGTATTGAACTAGGAATAAAGAGACTTCAATTCTAGTTCTGGCCATCACTTTTACATAATAGACTTAGGTACAGAGGAAAGAGTATTGGATTTGGTTCAAATTCATTCCCAGCTTTTTGCTGCCTGTGTGACCTTGGGTAAGTCACTTAAACTCTCTCAGTTCAGTTTCCTAATCTCTAAAATAATAGGGCTTGACTGGACCAAGTATTCTTCATGCATGGTCTGTGACTATTTTAGAAAACTGTTTTAATAACTATTACAGTATAACCGGTATGTTATTAGGATTAATAATAATAGCATTTATATAGTGTTCTAAGGTTTGCAAAGTACTTTGTACCTATTAACTCATTTGATTCTCACGATAACCCTGTGAGATAAGGGCTATCACTATTCCCATTTTTCACACATGGAAACTAAGGCAAAGAATAGTGAAGTGATCCTCCCAGAGTCACACGGCTAATACATGTCTGAGGCAGGTTTTGAATTCAGGTCTTCCTGACTTCAAGTCCTGTTCTCCATCTATTGTATCACCTTGTTTTGTAATACCATTTACTTGGATGTATACATTTTTGGTTGTTTAATTATTTTCAGTCATGTCCAACTCTCTGTGATCCCATTTGTGGTTTTCTTGGCAAAGCTACTGGAGTCGTTTGTCATTTCCTTCCCCAGCTCATTTGACAGATGAGGAAACTGAGGCAAACAGCATTAAGTGACTTACTCAGGGTCATATAGCTAGTAAGTATCTGAGGCCGGATGTGAACTCAGGTCCTCGAGTGTCCAGGCCCAGTGCTCTATCTACTGTGTCACCTAGCTGCCATTTTGCACATCTGAAAACATTATTAGAAGAAGAGATCCTTGGGTTTCGTCAGACTGACAAAAGGGTCGATTACACACACACACACACACACACACACACACACACACACAAGAACTCCTGGACTAGATGTCTAAGGTGCCTTCTAGCTTTAAATCTAAGGTATTGGAGTTCTGATTTTAACCTATTAGCTTTAAATTTTATAATCCTCTGAGTTAAATCATCTCTTAACCTCAATTTCCTGATCTATAACATAATAGGGTTGGATTGGGAAATCTTCGGTGTTTCTTTTAACTCTGAAATTCTGTGGCTCTAGGGCTCCTGAATACTATTTTCTGAGAAAACTTAAAAGATTGACAACACTTTGGTGCCCACCTAAAAAACAGAGTACAGTGATGCCTTGATTTTTATGTTCAAATTTCCTCTGCCTCGGAACGTGAGAATTAAATTTATCTGGATGATGCTTTATATCACATTTCTGTGGGAAACAAATGCCATGGCTTTCTATCATTATCGTATCTACCTCCAGAGGTGTCAATGGTGAAATGCAAGTTGGACCTACCTTTCAGAAGGGAATTCAGGGCCAGGGACAAATCACCTGCCTTTCTCCAGTGGTTTTGTTCAGGCAAGGCAGTCTACTCAAGAAGTCAAGAAAGGGTTGCATGAAGCCTGAAAACAGAATAGCTTTGGCTCTGTGATGATTAATGGGACTATGGGCAGAATGTTGGGGTATGTGTATGTCTTAGCTACTCTGTTCATTTCTCTAACACATCAGCTCTTTCCCAGAGTTTTCACCTTCTCCAAGCTGGTATATTCCCAGACCACAGACACTTCAATAGCAAAGTATCCATGATCAGGGCCAAAGTTGACTACTATGTTTTGATAGACATTAGTTCCATCTCAGTCAGCTTTAAATTTTTCCCAGGAAAATGCTTCCAAATCATTGATTGATTTGCTCAATATTAATTTATTTCCCCACTTTCCTACTAGTAAAGCTTAAAAATAAAAGAAAGCAAAGCAAACAAAAAAACATTCCTCTTCCCATGAGAATGGTTATTTTCTCCTTACCACTTTTCCAAATACAATTCAGGATTACTAATACTTTTTAAGGGGTAGAAAAAGGTGGGAGTGTGGAGAATAGATGTACTAAAATGCTTTTTCACCCTGTAGAATCACATTCACACAATCTCAAGGGGCAGGGAGAATAAAAAAAGGTCAGTCCAATTACTTATGACTTTTTTTTTTTTTACCATAGATTTCCCATAGCACTGTCATCCTTTCCTCTGAACCAATCATGTTATATTTTGTGCTAATATTAGGCAGATATTGTACCCCTCTACTTGACTCTGAGGTCTCTGGGGAAAGGTGCCTCATTTTATGTACCTATCATCTAAGGAATAATTAATGTTTAATAAAAGTTTATTAAACCAAGACAAGCTTAAAATTCATTTCCCAAGGAAGTCATCTCAAAATAATATCGTCAGATTTAGGTCGTATTGTACGGAGTCTGTTCAGTGCTTTTATGCTCAATTTATGGTATTTATATATTTTGACTTTAGTATTATGTCACATAATACGTATATTATATATGTGACAATTCTTTGGTAGGAAAAAATTGAAATAGGAAATAT
The DNA here is from genome assembly GCA_028646515.1 of Pseudochirops corinnae. Classification (NCBI taxonomy): domain Eukaryota; kingdom Metazoa; phylum Chordata; class Mammalia; order Diprotodontia; family Pseudocheiridae; genus Pseudochirops; species Pseudochirops corinnae. The sequence goes on from CM053588.1 coordinate 138,655,011, forward strand.
ATATGCACACTTATTATAGACACAAATATATACATACATAAACAGATGTACAAGCTACAGAGAGACAGGAATAGATAGAGACATACAGAGACAGGGGCTTTTGAAACAGGTTTTTCATTTATGGAGCTATATATATATACTTATATAAATTCAAACATGCACACTTATATGTATATATACATATATGGGGAGAGAAAGCCAGAGAGACAGAGAGACAGAGAGACAGAAAGAGAGAGAGAGAGAGAGAGAGAGAGAGAGAGAGAGAGAGAGAGAGAGAGAGAGAGAGAGAAACACACAGAGAGAAACACACAGAGAGAAACATAGACATTGAGGTTTGCTATTTTGCAAGAGTCAGTGTGGTGCAGTAGAATGGTATTATTTTTAAAGCTGGAACACAGGGTTAATAGCTTGGTTCTACTACTTCCTAGTTGTGTGACTTCAGGCTAGTCACTTAATCTCCCTAAGCCTCAGTGTTTTATTCTGTTAAATACGAATAATGTCATACCGCCTACCTCATAGGATCATTGAAAGATGATGTAATATGTCAATGTTTTGTAAATTATAAAGAACTATGACTATACACTGCAGAGAGGGGTATATGTTTCTTATAATTTTTCTCAAGCTACTTCAGTGACTGTATAATTTGAAGGAGGAAGTATGATACAGTGAAAAGAGCCTTGGCTGTGGAATAAGAGAATCTTCATTCAAATGCTACCTCTTATGCTTAGTACCTTGTGTGACCTTGGATAAGTCACTTAAATTCTGTTGTATTCAGTTTCCTCTACTGTAAAATGAATATCTTAGATTAAATGGCTTCTGAGGTCTTTTCCAGATTTTAGTCTATGATCTCTTCTATTATATCTTTCCCTAACTCAACATCTCAAAAGAAAGACCAAATATTAAAAAAAAAAAAATCCTCTTCAATGTGTTCCCATATCTCACAAAGTTTGTGGTAAAGAAATTATTTCTTTTGTCTTAGGTCCTTTCAGCCTTAATTTAAATCTGTTCCCTTTTTGTTTTGCCCTGAGCAGATATAGAACTACAGGTGCCCCACTCTCTTCTAGCCATATACTATCCCCTGTACAGATTTGAAAATTTCAAGGAAATGCGCCTCAAGACTCAGAAAATCACTGAACAATTCTTACAAGATGTTCCTACTTTTGGCACTCCATACTTCCTCATTCAGTAATTTTTAAAAGCTCTTTGAAAAACTTCATCATCTGAAAATGCCATCCCCCAAATCTGATGGCAAGAGACTCTTTAAAAACAAAAACCAAAAAAATAAAAAAATAAAAAAAAAAACCCAAAAGATTTTGGGGCAGTAATAATTGAAGTTTTCCAATGAGAAGTCTATGGAGCTGCACTTTACATTTCCAGTACCATACCAGTGTATGTGTACATGGTCAGAGAATTACTGAGGAAAAAAGAAACACAACAGCAATGCTAAAAAAAAATAAACTGGGATAGGAAAAACAGATGAACATTTCCACTTGGTACCATCCTGCTTTCAACCCAAAGTGGTAGAACATATTTTTGCTAATAGATTTTCTCCCCCTCCTGTCACACCTACTGTAGCTTATTGAACACAAATGATGGTAAATCTCTTGCTCCTTATGTTAGACACAACAACAACAAAACCCCAAGCAAACAAAAGAACATAATTTATAATTCACCACCATTTCAGCTCTTTGCAGCAATATACAATCAGACTGCATCCCTCATTTTTAGGGTTTGGGAGAGAGAGGAGAAAGCACATTTTCTTACTTTTTTGCTGATAAAAAATAATAAGAGGAATAATAAAATCCATCAGTTTTCCTGGGTGTGATGTAGAGGAAAAACAAAATGCTCGGGCTGTTTATTAATCAGTCAGTTCTGTGAATGCAAAGTATTTGACTTAAGCTCAATCTGCTCCAAAACAAATATCTCCACAGCATGTTATGTATTAAAACCATTTTTCTTGGATTAAAATCTTCCAAGTGTAGCCTCTAGTGCCACCATCATTCAAGATCAGGGGGACTTACTGAAGGCATTCTGCTCTGATGACAATGGCGGTTTCCTCTAACAAACATCCTTGTCTCCTTGAGACTGACTGAGTACATGTAGGTAGCCCAAAGGATTTAGGAATCAGGCTTTTACTTGAGGTGCCAGTTGTAGAGAGGGTGATGTGGTCAACTTTCCTCTTGACCTCAGGCTATAGGTAGGAATGACATTATTATTATTATTAGCATGTTGTTTTGATTGTAATTACTATTTTTAAAAGCCAATAATGATGCTCAGGATTATATTGCACCCCTTCTGGGCTTATTTCCCAGAATCCCGCTTGCACTGGTAGATTGGTTCCCTCCAGGGGGCATCTGACTATGACTCTCCTCAAGGTCCTAGCAGTAACCCTGAAAGGATGAGGTTTTTATACTATATAACTCATAAGCCCTCTCCCTCCTCCCCAATCTAGGGTGCTCCTCATTATGAATTAAGTAGTTAAAAATCTATTGGGTTTTAGAAAATACCGTTATTTAAAAGGTATATCAAGAATAGTAGCTATATAATAGTCCCCTCAAACCAGGAAGCTTGCTGCTTTCCCAAGGTCCCTGGGAAGAGTGGGCTCAAACTTAACTACAATTTTCATAAGATATATTTGATAAGACCTCACATATGGCCAAGAGTGCCTCTTGGAAGTGCCTTTTCTCCCTGGAAATTCTTTTCTTCTTTTCGTGAAGTTTGTATGAAGTTTCTTTTAGTTTTAGCTCTTTACTGGCCTCCTAGGATCAGAATCTTCCTAGAGTTCATAGCCATTACTTCTATCACCACCAGCACCACCACCAACATCATAGTCATCAACAACAAATATAAGCTCTTACTACATGCCAGGTCCTGTTTATGATTTATAATTATTATCTCATTTGATCCTCACAACAATTCTGGGAGATAGATGCTATTATCATCTTTATTCTACAGATGAGGAAACTGAAGCAAACAAAAATTAAGTGATTAGCCCAGGATCACTCAGCTTTTAGGTGTTTGCATCTAGATTTGAACTCATCTTCCGGATTCTAGGCTGACACTATCCACTGTGCCACCAATGCCTCTGTCGTTATGATCCACAAAGCTGCCGTTATCTTTGAGTTGCTTGTCTTCCCTGCTCTATCTTTTGATATTTCTTTTCATCAATCTCTGCTGCCCTGGTGGAGTCTTCTCTGGATTCCATTTGGTGGTGGGATTTCTGATTGCTCTAATGGAGTTCCTAATAGTCTAGTGACGCTCCTCTCTTTTTGGCATAGTCATTTACTCAGGATCAGGAAAAAAATAAGCGTAAGAGGAGCAACAATGAACTCATACATACATGGCAGCTGCCTTCTCCACCTGGTTACTCCTAACAGTTCTGCCTCATTTCCTCACAGGAAAAGAGGCTAATGAGCCTTTGGAGTAACAGAACCTTCTTTTTGTAAGCTCGCCTAGTTACAGTTCAGGAACTCATAAATTGCTCCCTCCATAAGTCTTTCTGTCTCTTTAGCCAGCTAGTCAACTTTTTGTCATTATACAATGCTAGTCGCTCAGTCACTTATGGATAGAAATGGGCTTCCCAAAGTACCATATGTTGGGCTACACAAGAATTATTTGCATATGCTCTCTATAACCCACCAGGAAGAAAAAAAATCTGAGCAAGCTCTAATGACTGGCCCCTTATTGCCCAGTACCACCAATAACCTTATATGTAGTGTTTTATGGCTTATAGGGCTTTCTTCATATTATATTTGGAAGTGCTCTTAAAGATCATCTAATCTGTCTCTACCTAATTGTTGTAGATGAGAAAATGTACAGTAAAAATAGCTTTTAGGTCAGGGTGGTAAGTTCTAATATTTTCTCAGACAGTAGATAACAGGTAGGTCATATGATTGTACATTTTGAGATGGATTAGAAACAAAGTAATCCAATCTGTCATTTTACATATGACAAAAATGAAGCCAGAGAGTTTAAGTGACTTGCCTAATACCACTTAATAAGTAATAAATAAATAGCAGAGCCAGGATTCAGACTCAGGTCTTCTGACTCTAATATAGGGCTCTATTCTACCACATCATAGTGCCTCTTGAAGTAATAAAATTATTATCTCATTTTATAGATGAAGAAACGGAGGATCAGAAAGGTGAAGTGATTTACTTAGGGTCACACAGCTAATAAGCATCATAGCCATATTTTAAATTTAATTTTTTTCTTGATTTCAAAATGAGAATTCTATTACAACATAATGTGAGATTCCTTCTTTCCTTCCTTCCTTCCTTCCTTCATTCCTTCCTTCCTTCCTACCTTCCTTCCTTCCTTCCTTCCTTTCTTCCTCCCTTCCTTCCTTCCACACTTTTGGCATATGTTAGATTTGGAAGTGCTCTTAAAGATCATCTCATCCGTCTCCACCTATTTGTTGTAGATAAGGAAACGTACAGTAAAAAGAGCATTTGGATGGAGGTGGTAGGTTCTAATATTTTCTCAGACAGTAGATAACAGGAATCTTGAGAAAGAAATCTTCACCTTTTAAAACTTTAATTTCTTCATTAAAAATTTGTGTTAATAAAACTAGCATTATTTGCCAAGAAAGTTAGCTTTTGTCAGCTATAACTCCTCCTCCTCACTGTTCCTCCCCCTTCTTCCTCCCTTCTTGTCTTTCTTCCCCTCTTCTTTTTTCTCCCTCCTCTTCTCTTTTCTTCCTTCTTCCTTTCTCCTCCTCCCTCCTTTTCCCCTCTCCTTCCTGCCCTCAAGGAGCTTGTAACTAGAGGTCATAGTAGATCTGCTACTGCCAAACCTCCTTCATGTTTTTTTTTATTAGTTCTTTTGATGTTCTTGACTTTTTGTTCTTCCAAATAAATTTTTTTATGATTTTTTCTAATTTCGTAGCGTTTTTTGCTAATTTAATTGAGATGGCATTGAATATCTAAATTAGTTTAGGTAAAATTGCCATTTTCAATAGTCTAACCAATTCATTTATTAAGATCACAGAATTAGAGCTGGAAGAGTTTATAGAAACCATTTTATCCAACCTCAAATTTTAAGATGAGCTGAGAAGTTAACTAACTTGCCTTTATAGACAGTCAGTGGCAGAGAGCTAGAATTCAAATTCAGTTCTGATAAGTAAATCTCTTTCCTTTCCAGGCTGCACTCCAGATTTCCTCTCACAGATTCCCCCCTACTCACCCCTCACCCCATTTCAGCTTTTTTTATTATCTTCCTCCATAGAAGGCAAACTCCTTGAAGGCAGGAACTGTCTTTCGCTTTTATTTAGAATCCCAACACTTGTGTGACACACAGTGCTTTGTAAGTGTTTGTAGATTGACTAGACAACCAGGGAGTGATTGAATGGAGTAGCTTTGGTTTGGGCTGACTCAGCTTACACTTTTCTCTGCTCTCTTTCTCCATATAACAACAGCTGGTGTTTTATAATGCTTCTGTGTCTGTCTGACTGATCACTGAAGGCACATAGGTACCTAATATAAATTGTTTAATGAATGAATGATTTCAGAACACTGTGAACTCTGTTTAGCTGCTTCATGGAAAGGAGTGTATGCCAGGCTAGCATCTACATTCTCCCTTCCCATTCACCAACAAAATTTCTGACTCACTCCTTCCTCTCCCCACACTTTTATGATGATTCTAGTTCTGGTTTTTTGTAGGTAATTACATCCCCATAAATCTTTACTTGCTAATTAAGTGGTAGGCTTCTTGAGGGTGGAGCCTTTAATTTGGATCCCATGCACTTAGTACCTACCTTATGGTGGCTGACTCAGCACAGATTTCTCGCTTGCAATGAGTGATTCAGGAGAAAGGCCAAGGGGTAGAGTAGAGGTTTGAGAATTCAATTCCCTTTTCATACCTATAATTAGCAGCTTTGATTTGGGACTGGGGGCTATTTCTATGAGAATTTGGCACTGTAAATCAGGGCCTTCAATCTTCTTGCTGTCAACCTTTAACCAAAGCCAATTGCAAAGGGACATGTGCTTCCCACTTTAGTGTCCTTGGGCTCTTTCCTCTCTGGTTTCCTGGCCTTGGCAAAAAGTTTTGGATTCACAATCCACTTCGTGTCAAACTTCCTTTCCCATATGCTCGGTTTCACAACCCCATGGAGTTTGAAAAATTGCTTCAGTCCCCACAAAAGCCAGCTAAGTTGAGCATAAATGGCTTTGAAGAAGGCAATTATTTCCTATTTATTTTGCATCTAGCTTGCTTTGTATTTATTTGTTTGAATGCTGTCTCCCAGGTTAGACTGCAAACTCCTGAAGGGAAGAGATTTTCTGGTTCTTTTTTTTGTTTCCTTGGTGCTTAGCACAGTGCCTGGTATGTAGTAGGTGCTTAATGGATGTTTACTGATTGATTGGAAGTACTTAACCCCAAAGGTATTTTGTTTCCTTATCTGTAAAATGAGAAAGTTGATCTTATGACTTCTTTGGACTTCATCTCCTTGATCTAAATGATGGGGTATTTGGACTAGATGAACTCCTGAGAACCTTCAGTTCTAACTTTCCATGAATCTTATTGACCTTCCAGAGTAAACTATTATTTTTTTCTTGATAGAAGGGCAGGAATTTCTCATCATGAAGTCTATGACAAGGTAATAACTTGTAATGGACTCTTTGCCCAAAATAAACAGATCATTTGAATTTGATAGGATCTTAAAAAAAAAAAATCTTTCCTTGTATCTGTCTCTGTCTCTATCTCTGTATGTGTGTGTGTGTGTATACACACACACATACATGCATATAAATGTACACATATATGTACATACACACTTATACACATGCATACAAATTCATATATATGTATATGTGTGTGTATCTCAATAAAAATTTGGACATTTTATTTCTAGTTTCATTTTTTTTAATTCTTAAGTCATAGGCATTTTTAGACTAGTCCTATCCTACCTATCCAATGTTTGTCTCCTACTTCCATCATAAATTCATTGATCTAATTAATCAAGCTTCCTCCTCTTTTTTGTGAACACACCATCCTCATTTTTATTTCTAAGTCCTGCCTTATTCCTCTTGTCTAAAACCCTTTGCCCACTGTTCTACACCATCTAAGTTCTTCATATTAAAACTCCTTGTTGTAATACCATGCATGAGCAGCTTTCCAGAAGCATGCTACTGTGAACAGCTTTTAAGGTTCTGATTACACAGTATAGTGAACACTCCATTTATTCCATAACAAATCAAAGCAAAACATTCACAGAAAATCAAGGTACAGCATTCACAATATTACAACTCATCACAGAAAATCACAATATAGTATTCACAACAGCTTATCATTAAAATGGCCACAGTTTCCACCATAGAGGTCACAAAATTTTGAACAAAGAACAATCATCTGGTATCCCTAAGGAGGTTTGCCTCCTTACTCGGTCATTCAGTCATCTCAGAGTAAAATAGTCAAAGTCTTCCAGTCATGGGGCAACTAAGTTAAGTCAATCAGTCACTTATTCAGCAATCAGTTACTAAGTATCATTAATCACTAAGTACAATCATTAGAAAATATACCCCTAGGTCACTAGTAAATTTACAATTCCTCAGTCAGTACACAGTATCCAAGTAAAGTTTTTTTTCAGCTTGACTTTGGGTGGTTTCTCAGATTCCCTGGATCTTCTTCCATGGTCCCAGATCCTACCTGAATCCACCAAACAGTTACCTGGATTCAGAGGCAGACAGCTCTCATGTCCTTGTCCAGTTTTCTGGGCAGTTCCTGATCTGCACTGAAGTTCACAGAGTCCAGTCCATCTCAAATATTTCACAACTTCTGTTCCCAGGAATTCTAGGCTTAACCAAGCCACAAACAAAGTCTTAGCATCCTGATCATGTTTCCTCAATCTTCTGCAGCTTGTCCAAAAAATCAGAATCACTTTACCTATGCCAGGGATATGGTGGAGGGGGGAGCTCCTGAGCTCCTGAGATCCTGGGCTCCTGGACTCCTGGGCTCTTAGACTCCTGGGCTCCTGGGCTCTTGGGCTCCTCTTCAGCCTCCTGGGCTCCTCTTCAGAAGAAGCTCCACCACCACAAGTTCTCAGGAAATTCTGGGGCTTTTCTTATGCACACAGCATTAGCTTTCTGTTTTAGCCAACCCCTTACTGTTATGTCAGTAATAGGAGACAAGAGTTCATACCTTCTGTTTCCCCAGTAGTGGCTTGATCAGTAGTATCTGCTACCTTTGCTTAACTTGAAACAAGGTGCTAAGTACCTGCTTACTTGCCAATACAAAAAGGAGTCTTCACATTCAAATTAATTACCATTACACTTGTCCACTTCCTCCAAGAAACCTTTGCTACTTCACAAAACTTCAGAAAGAGAAGGGGCCTTCTGGTCTCTCTAGTCCAACCCATACCTGAAAAGAAAAAGTTTTTTCTCTAGTACTCCTGGTGAATGGTCATCTGGGCTTTGCCTGCTGACCATCAGAGACAGGGAACATGAGAATTTTTGAAGCCTCTCATTCCACTCTGTAGAGTTTTATTTGTGCTGACTTGCTTCCTTATATTGAGGTAAAAATTCAGATCTCTTTGATTTTTACCACTTACTCTTATTTCTTCCTTTTGGACTAAGCAGTGGTCTAATCTCTCTTCCACATCAGAGCCTTTCAAATACTTAGACTGCCATATCCTCTATAGGTTGTCTCTTCTACTCACTTTTTGTTTCTTTAACTAATCTTTATGTGATTCAATTTTGAGATTAATTTTGATCTGAGAAAATGGGATTCTACCCATTTAAGTCTTGGTTCAGATAAACAACACAGTTTGTGCCCATTGTCATACTACTTAGAATCATTTGTCAGATGTCCATTCATGGCCCTAGTGAAAAGTATAAT
>CM053588.1:138664342-138685165 GCA_028646515.1 Pseudochirops corinnae
ATGAGATGCTCAACCCCATTCTGACTCTCCCTGTCTCCTCTCAATCTAATCCTCTCTCTCCTCACAATTTCACCATTTGGAATATTATCCCTTCCTATTCAATTGATCTTATGCCCTCTATGGATTCATTCATACATATACTCAGATACGTGCTTGTTTGCATATGTAAACCCTCTTATATAAATTTATGTGTATGTATATGTATATATACATTTGTATTCCCTTGCCCTATCCTGATACTGAAAAAAGTTTCAATAGTTACAATTGTCACTTTTCCATGTTGTCATGTAAATAGTTCATCTTTAATAGGTACCTTAGGATTTCTTTTCCGTGTTTATATTCTCATGCTTCTAGTGTTGGTGTGTCAAATTGGGGCAAGGGTTAATCAGTATGCTTGCTGTCTTGGGTTGCAGGTAGGGGAGAGAAGGGGAGAAAATCTGTAACTCAAAATCTTGTGGAAATGAATATTGGAAACCAAAAATAAATATTTTTTTAAAAAAGAAAAAGAAAAAGGGACCATTAAGGTCATCTAGTCCAACTCCCTCATTTTATAGATGAGGAAACTGAGGCACACAAAAGCTGAGAAATTTGCCCAAGATCATATAGATATGGGAGTAAGTGGCAGGGCCACGATTCAAAGCCAGGTCCCGTTACTTTCAAGTCCAGTTCTCTTCCTATTATAAAATCCTTTGTAGAAGGGGTTTACCTGAAATCCCTTCCAAATAAGACTATAGTTATCTGATTCTTTTATGTAAAAACCAGATTTTAACAGGCATTTTTATGAATCATGAAAAATATATTAAAGCTGTGGGGGTTCTTTTGGTTTTGTTTTTTGAGTGTGATAGACTCGTATGGTTATTCAGGCCTTCATTCTGCCACTGACCATGCTCTAGCAAATTATGCGATTTCATTTCGCAAGGATAAAAAACCCTTCCTTTCTCCACTCCTCTGCTTATTTCATAGCAGTCATTAGTAGCATTCTGGGAATGAAGTATAAGAATTTTCTCTCACCTCTAGGCCCCGGCTGGCACCCCGTTCCTTAAAACTCCTGCAATCAGTGCTCCATTTAAGCATCAAAACCTAATCAATTAAGCCTCAATGTATGGAGATCATGTGATTGACCAGTCACACTGAGACTGAGACATAGAAGAGAACTAAAGGCCTCATTACCGGACTGGAGCTTTTGTAAAATTCCTGAATAAGCAGCTCAGGGAGCGTCAGCAGAGGCACAAGATTTTTTTTCCCCCTGCCTAACAGCCACTTTTACAGACAATTTATCACCGCGTTTGCCAGCTGTGTTAATGCCTGACCCCCTGCTCCCTTGTGATGTCGCTTCCTATGAAATGGCCATCAGATGTACAGTCCATGGCCCCAATTCCCAAGAAGAGTATTCTGCCTTTCATAACACCTGGGACTGAGAGCTTTATGGTAGGGCAAGCTGGGAGAACTTGAATCTTTTTCATTTTACACACACACACACACACACACACACACACACACACACACACACACACACACTTGAACGCATGAACCCCAGTGGACTCTTTTCACAGACCCTAATTGGGAAGCAGATGGACACAGTCCAGTTCTGGTCAGAGGCTGAGAAAGGCTGAGAAAGAAAAGAGCGATTAATGTATTGAATCTCAGTTTATAATATTTATACCAACTGCCTAGAGAAGAGGGAAGGGAGAAGGCAAAATTGATACCTATTTATCACCTAGGTCTCTTACAAGTTGACCCCAGGGACCTGGCAGGTTTCAAGTTTGGATTCTTAACATACTGTAAAATCCTAGCATATCTGACCCTCAGACCAATATGACTTCTCTATCTTAAAGAGAAATAATGAGTGTACATTTGGTTTGCAGGATGCCTTTAGTAACAACCTGTGTTGTAGAATACCGGTGAGCCTCCACATTAATAAATACAAACAAAGCTTACAAAACAAACACAGTCAGTATGGGTTGATGTATCTAGGATGGAAAATGATGCATCACTTTACAAAATAATTAACTACGTATTTTGTTTAGAAAATGATACATTTATGAATTTAAAATATGACTCAACTTCCAAAAAGGAAAGAAAGCATTGATTCATCACTTATCAGCAACATGTCTCTTGCATAAAGAACTAAAACTATATGAAGCAGATTCCTTCCTCTGGTTGGTACTGAGATCTTCTGGTCTACAAGAAAGTTTTTCTCCAAATCCGCATTCTCTCCAATTTTTGAACTTCTGCCTGCTGGATCTGAAAATGAGTGAACTACTGAAGCTTGAAGCAAAATCTTCACTGTACCTTGTTGACCAACAAAAGACAGCAAGCTGTACTTTTTTATAAGCATAGCAAAGAACTCCAGAGGGATCAATGAGAAGTCAGATATATTACCCACAAGGGAAAAGTGAATTGAAGTATGTGTTCACATGAGCTTCACTCTCTCCCCCCCATCCCTTTTCCACTACAAGGGAAAGAATCCAAGTACATGACCAAGTCAGACACTAACTTGGTGTGGCCTTGGGAAAATTATTTCATCTCTCTAGACATCAGTTTTTATTCTGTAAAATTAGAAACTGGACTTGGTAATCTTTAATGCCCCTTTCAGCTTGAAGACACTGCATTTCTATGTAAGAATAGGAGTTATATAAGAAGCTAACCAGGGCTTATAGTATAACACAGAGGAAGTATTAAATGATCATAATTATAATCAAAATTTATAAGTAACACTCATATAACACCTTAGAGTTTACAAAGCATTCTCCTTAAAATAACTTTGTGAGGCAGATAGCATGAGTGTTATTTCTCTTCTGTGAATGAGGAAACTGAGCCCATTGGTTTTGTTACAATGGAAAGAGCATTGGACACACATTGGGAAGCCTTAAGTTCTACAGGGCTTTCACATCTGTCACCTACTTGCTATGTGACCTTGGACAAATCTCCAAGTCTCTGAGCTCTGGTTTCTTCACCTATAAAAATGGAAAGAGTTATGCCTGCCCTGCCTACCTCACAGCACTGATGGAAGTATCAGGTGAAATTCAGATATGAAAGTGCTTAACTTTTTGTAAAGTGTAAAGTGCCCTACATATGGAAGGTGATATTTTCAGCTACCACAAAAGAAAGTCTTATGAGATCATGTGAGTGAGGGAATGTGCATTTACTAAGATACTCTTACGTGCCAAGAACTAGGCTAAGCTCTTTACAAATATGATCACATCTGATCCTCAAAAATATGAAGTAGGTGCTATTATGATTTTCACTTAACAGGAGAGGAGAATGAAGCACTGAAATGGCTTGCTCAGGGTCACACACCTAGCATCTGTGGCAGGGTTTTTACTTGGGTCTTCTTGAGTACAGGCTCAATGCTCTATCTCCTGTGGCACCTAGCTGCCCCTGATTTAGGTGGCACTAAATTACTTCCTTTCTGTCTTATATTCTTTCTTTTTTTTAATTCTCTCTCCTGTTTTTCTCTTTCTTTCCCTCTCCCCTATTTTCTCCTTGCTCTCCTTCTACAAAATGTTAGATCTTAGTTTATGACTTGAAAGGGACACATGAGGGTATCCAGTCCAACCTAGACCTGAGCTGGAATGTCCTTTACAACATACTTGATAGCTTGCCATCTAGACTCTGCCTGGTCCCTGGATAAGAGAAATCTACTTCTTCCCAAAGCAGCTCATTCATTGCACTTTTGTACGGCTCTAGTTGGTAGGAAATGTTTTCTTACATCAAGACCAAATGTACCTTCTTTAAAACTTCCAGCTATTGCCTCTAATTCTGTCCTCTGGGGCCAAGTAGAATAATTCTAATTCTTCTTCCATGGGACAGTCCTTCTACGGGATGAATAAAGTTGTCCTGTCCCATTTTGTTTTCTTCTCTGTTTCTTCAAGTGATGCCAATGTGCCATGGACGCCACCATCCTGGTTTCTTTCTTCTGGGTATACTCCAATTTGTCAAGGCCCATTCAAAGAGGTGGTGCATTGAACTGAATGCAGCACTCTGGAAATCAGCCAGAAGATAGCTTCCTCCTCCCTCCAATTTTTTTTTGTTTGGTGACCTTATTGGCTCCCATGGGGTCAATTATAATCTCTATATAGCTGACTCCCATATCTATATGTAAGATCCCTAAGTGGATCTTAAACATCTCTAACTGAATGTTCTGTAGGCATCTCAAACTCAACAGGTTCAGATCCCAATTCATTATCTTATCCCCCAAACTTTCCCCTCTTCCACATTTTCTTATAATTGCTGAGAGCACCACCATTTTCCCAGCCACTCAGGCTTGCAACTTCATGTTATCCATTAATCTTTTTTTTATACTTACTCCACATATTCAATCTGTTGCAAAAAAAAAAAATATACATATGTATATATATATATATATCCCCTTCTCTTTTCTAACCTAACTGCTGTATTAGTATGAGATCTCATTGCCTCACTACATGGACTATTACATTGGTTTTCTAATTTTTCTCCCTAATTTCCAGTCTTTCCCCACTTCAAACTCTCCTTCACTCAACTACAAAAGTGATTTTCCTAAAGCACAGATCTGATCAAATCATCCTTCTACTCAATGAATCCCAGTGGTTCCCTATTACTTATGGGGTCAAATATAAAATTCACTAGTTGCCATTTAAAGTCCTTCAAAACTCAGTCCTTTCCTATCTTTCCAGTCTTCTTATACTCTACTTCCCTCCACGTACTCTCAATTCAGTAAAAACGGCCTTTTTGCAGTTCCGCACACAGAACACTCATTCTCCTGACTCCTTGTCTTTCACTGGCTGTCCCCCCCTTCTGGAATGTTTTGTGACCTTACTACCACATTCTAACTTCCCTGGCTTCCTTTGTGACTGAGATCAAATCAGCACCTTTTGCAGGAGACCATTCACACCCCCTCACCCCTACCCCATTGTCTTGCTTCTAAGATTAACTTTCATATACACTACATATCCTGCATGTATCATTATCTGTATGTTTTCCCCCCATTAGAATGTGAGCTCCTTGAGGGCAGGAACATATTTTTGCCATTTATTTGTATCCCCAGTGCTTAACACAGTGCCTGGCATGGATTAAGTACTTAATAAATACTTGTTAACCTACACTCAGTATCTAATTCCTGAGCAAAATCAACTCTGGTATTCAAAGGCTAGATCCCCCCAAGCCCCATTCACAAACACAATAATTTATGCTCATAAAAATCTTCAAGATTTACAAAATAGGTTACAAATGTTATCTCATTTGATCCTCACAACAATCCTCACAACACAACACTGTAGGTATAGTTGTATCCTTTATCATCTTTTTTGTATGTTTTCAGATTTATTCTGGGACCTTTTAATTGGGATACTAATAACCTTAGCACTTAATTTGAGTGTCTAGGATGGAAAACCCAACATTGGGCACTTGAAAGGGTAAAACTTTGGGAAAATAGACTCAAATACCAATTACAGAACAGTGCCCTTATTTTTATTTAATGAGGTTGGGGGTGTTGTTGTTATATCCTCCCTTAATATCTAAAATTGATGGTGTTAACTGTTAGGATTAAGACTAAGCCTTTACTTTCAATGTTTAACTCACATTATGTTTTCATCTTGAATTTTTATCCTTGAATAAAGTTAGTCACTTTTTTTAAAAATTGCTATTGTTGTTCAGGCAGCTTCTAACTTACATGTTATGCTTCCAAAAGTTTGTTGGTAGGAGGTTTATTTGGACCCAGAAATGTAATTTTTCTATTAAAATGCAAATGGTAAATTTAATTACTAGATTCTCTGATTCTGAAAACACTAATTAAAGACCAGTGAAAGGCTCTGTGCTCGATGTTGAAATAGCCCACACTTTAACCCTTAATGTAGGTGAATTATAGTACTGAAAATCCTAACTTCTAGATTTCAGGAGCAAAGTTATTACTCATAATTCAGCAGAGAGGAAATCTCTTTCATATTTACAGGGTCTACCTGATAGGGGATGTGTAGTTCTGCCTGGGAGCATGAGCGCCAGAACATTCTGAGAATGCAGAAGGATAGCAACACGAAAACACAGAAGTCATGAAGATAGTTATGTCTCTGGGTCAGTGTGTCCTGTTTTATTCTGCATTTCGCAACCCAGCTGTTCTGTTGATATGCTCTGTTCCGGGGACATGAGCTCCGTCCTTCTTTTTCATGTTTACCCGACCCTTGTGGCGTCAGAGTTGATTAGAGGGGAGGTGGGCTATTTGCCAAGGGGCTGAGGAGGGGGATAAAAGAGAAGAAGCCCCGGGAATAAAATGTGGATGGATATGGATATGGATGGATGAAGAGAACAATAAAGCTGTCTGCATATCCCTAACTCTTCTGGCTCCTGACTCTACTTTGTGGAATGCGCAGGTCGCATCCGGGAGGCAGCCCCGAAGACCCAGGGAAAAAAGGGTAAGACTGGCTGCCCTCTGGCGTTAGGCCAGGTCATCTACCCTTGGCAAAATTTTGTAACAGAGATGTATTTTACCTTTTCATCTCTCTTCTGAATACAAGTCCCCTACTCCCAATGTGTCTAATGCCTTCATCCTACACTCCTAATATGGTATCACACCTAATTCTGTCTTATCTCCCATTCTCAAATTACTCCACACTCCAAAATTGGTCACTTCACTCCCTAACATTCACATCTCCTTTTTGTTCAATAGAATAATCTTTTCTGGGTATTAGGAGAAAAGTAGTTTGAATGAATTAATATTGATAAACATGAGACTAGTAGCTCCTTAACTCTTCCTGAAGTATTTGCACTTAGCCCAATTAATCTCTAATTGATGCAATTATGGGCAGTACAATGAAGTGAAACCACAAATTTCAGTGGATGAGGGATGGCATTTCAAAGCATGATAACTATGGAGCTGACAAGTCTCTTCTTTTCTGCTTCGTTCTAGTGTTCTGATCAAGTGGTGACCCTTCTCAGCAACACCATGGTTGGTAGTACCAATGGTAGTACACATGACATTCATCGAGTGTTGGACTTGAATTCAGGAAGATGTGGGTTCAAATCCTACTCCATAGCTTTACTAGCTATGTGACACTGGGCAAGTTTCTTACTCTTTCTGGACCACAGTTTCACCTGTGGTGATTAGACTTGATTAACTCTAGGATCTCTTTCTGTTCCAAATCTATAATCCTATGATCCTATTCTGCTCTGTTTTACTCCAAAGCTTCCCCCCTTTATCATTTTCTCTCTCTTATCTTCACTTTCTCCTTAGCTGCTTACTTGTTCATTCTTTGCTGCCCAGGAACATGTTCAAGTATCCCCTATTCCAAAACAAACAAACAACGACAACAACAAAAACCTCAACCTATCATCCCTTCAATAACATCTCTTCCCTTTCACCACCAAATTCCACCAAAGGGAATCTCTACGTTCATTTCCTCCATTTGCTTTCCTTCCTCTTACGTCCCAATGCTGTGTTAGCCAATTACTGACCTCGACTCTCAAAAGAAACTGCTCACTTTAAAGTTATGAAGGGTCTATTAACTATTAAACCTGAGACTTTTCTTAGTTATTCTCCCTGACCTCTCTGTACCTTTGGACACTTGTGCTACTATAACCACTCCCTCCTACTGAATACTTTCTCATCTCCTGGTTTCCACAGCATTATTCTCTCTTGTTCCTCTTTTTAACTGCCTGACCATTACTCTAAGTTCACTTTGTTGTTTATTCCTCTTCTTCCTCTCCACTATATAGTTGTTTCACGAGGCTCTGAACTCTGTCATGGATCACTTTTATTGTTGTTGTTGATCTTCTTAATCATCTCCTTGTCTGTCTTTTACTCCTCTTCTCACTCTGCCCCTGTCTCTCTCTGTCTCTCTGTCCCTGTCTCTCTGCCTCCCTCTGTCTCTGTCTTTCTTTGTCTCTCTGTCTCTCTTGAACTCACTCTTTCTCTTTTCCCTCTTGTTTTTTCTTGGTGATCTTATCAGTTTGTGGAGGTTCAATAATCAATATCCAAATAATTCCCCAGATCCATATATGCAGACTAAATGTCTTTCTTGAGCCCTAGTCTTCCAGTGTGAACTACTGTAACACTATCCCAACTTAGATGTTATGTAGGAATCTCATATTCAATATTCTCCTAATATAACTCTGAAACCAGATCCCTCCTCCATGCTTCCCTATTTCTATTGAAATCACCCATGAGGTAAACAACTTTGCAGTCATCCTTGACTTTTCCTATTCTTCCACATCATACTTATCCCATTACAACAAGTTTTCTGTCCTACCTATTAAGTTATATGCAAGGTTATGAGAGGAATATGAATTAAAGTGACAGGATGTTAGGGAGATAGAGTTAGTGCAAAAATATCTCTTTGGAGTTCTCTTTATGGTCCAGAGAAGTCCCAATTTGCTGTCTTCTATTCTGGATCAAGAGAATTTCCCTCACCCCATGATATTTCTTTGAATATTTTGATATACAAAAAAAGAACTGTGAATTCTTGCATCCAGGAAAATATAACCTAATGAAAGGACACAGAGTTTGCCCAGATCAGATATAATAACACTGAGAGAAGAGGCTCATTTCCCAGAAATTTTGACCTGTATACATTCAGGCCCTCCCATTGTTCACAACCATCCCCAGTCTTGGTGATGAAGCACAGGACAAGGCAGAATGCATTGTTTGTGGTATTAGGGAAACCTGATTCCAGAAAGGATTGCCATGATGACAAGACCATAGAGAAGGTGCCCTAGAACTGCAGGGATTGGGAGGAGATTTAGGAATGGGAAAATTAAACCATAGGAATGCCACAGAGAGGAAGTATTTACCCCAGTCTGTACTCTTGGTCTAAACTCATCACCATGCCTTAGTTACAGTTCTGCTTGCATAGAACCTCAGAGTCTCTATGGCATTATTTATATGTTTTGACCAATAGACCCAGATGCTGGAAATGACTCAAAGAACTAAAGACTTTTCTTTTTTCTCTTAAACAGATCAATTATCTTAGTAGAGATCTACTATTCTTTCCCCCTCTCTCTCCCTTTATTATTTCCATGAACATTTAATTCATTTAATATATGTAAGAAACTATTCTTCTTTTCTTTTTCACATTCATTCATGCTTACTTCTTTCTGAAAGTCCATCCCATTGTCTAGCATCATTCTCCTTACTGCATTCTCTACATTTCTACCTGCCAGTATACCATTGATCTACAGTGTAATTTCTTCTATGTAGAACTCTAGAATCTTTTGAGAAAAAAGTTGATTCAGAAAAGGTAGTATGGTGTTTACCCTTTAAGGACAAAAATTTAATATTTGTAGATAGACAGATGGATGAATGGATGGCATGTATATTTTTTATACACATCTACATAATGATGTTTATCATTAAGCATCTCTGACTTCCTACAATGTGCCCCTTTGTTATTTGGTTATTCAAGGACCAATTACATAGTTTGTAAATAACAGATATTTTTCATTTCCTCAATATTACCTGCTTTCACTTAATACAAAATAGTCAACCAATCATTTCCTTGAAATGATGTCAGATGGTTCAGCAGTCAATCTATCCTCCCAAAAAAGACAGAATCAAGGAACCTAGGCCATAAGGGGTCCCCTGGTAGTGGCTAGAAAGGGAAAGGGGGAAGGAGGCCACATCAATGCCCAGATGGGTACATGTATGACTCAGCTTTTAGTTAGGAGTAAGCTGGCATCTAATAGTTCCCACTCAGCAATAACTTCACCTCAGTAAAATTATTCAGAAAACCAGTGTAATGGAATACTATTGTGCTATAAGAAATGAGGAGCAGATGAACTTCATAATAGCATGGAGAGACTTATATAAATTGATGCTGAGTGAGGAGAGCAGAACCAGTAGAAAATTGTACATAATTATAGATACATTGTATTTGTGACAACTAACTTTGATAGGCTCCACAACAATGCAAGGTTATAAGCCAACTCCAAGGGACTCATGAAGGAAAGGGCTATCCACATCCAGAGAGAGAACTACAGAGTCTGAATGAAGATTGAAGCAAACTAATTGCTATCTCTCTTTTTTGTTTTATTTTGTTTTGTTTTGTTCCTTCTTTCTCATTGTTCATTCCATTGGTCATAATTCTTTAAACTTGACTAATGTTTAATGTGAAGGTATTTGTAGAATCCATATCAGATTGCGTGTTGCCATGGTGGTGGGGAAAGGGAGGGTGAGGAAATTTGGAACTTAAGGGATTGTGGAACTGAATGTTGTAAACTTATAGTAAATAAATGAATTTTTAAAATATTCAGAACACCAGCCTAGCTGCTAGCACAGTTAAGGTGATTCTTCTCTCTGCTTCTAGAGCAGTGGTTCTCAACCTTCCTAATGACCCAACCTTTTAATACAGTTCCTTATGTGATGGTGACCCCCAATCATAAAATTATTTTCATTGCTACTTCATAACTGTAATTTTGCTACTGTTATGAATCTATCTGATATGCAGGATGTATCTTCATTGTTACAAACTGAACATAACCCACAGGTTGAGAACTGCTGTCTAGAGTAAAAATTTCCTTGTTATGAGACTTTAAAAGATCTTTTGAATATAATTAGTTCTCTGGAGGTGTGGTTAAATTATATCTCATTTTCACTGTCCCTTGAGCTCTGAAATTTCTGGCAAGAGGATATATAGGGCAGTGGTATTCCAGAGCTGATTCATTGGACTCTGAAGAGTCTATTGTTAAATTAACAGTGTGAACATATACACCTCAGAAATCAGTAAACTACAAAAGAGGGCTTGATTTATTTGTTTTGTTGAATGTCTAGACTCAAGAAGTGTTAATAAATGCAGACCAAACTTAGAAGTGGGCCATGGGCACTACCTCCTTTTTTTTTTTCTAGAGAGCATTTTTTTCTGGAGTAATGTTTTATTAAATAGCACCCCACCCTCCAAAAAAGAAAAGGGACAACTATGTGGTGTTATGAATAGACCATTAGCCTTGGACTCAGGAGGACCCGAGTTTACATCCCTCCTCAGACACCTACTAGCTGTGTGACCCTAAGCAAGTCAATTAATTCTGATTAGATCCCAAAATAAACAAAAAAAGTTCTCAACTCACTCCTGCTATAGGGTCACAAGTAGTTCAGTCACTGTCTAAGACATACAGATGAGTAAAGAGAATGTTTTAGTCTGAATCTTAGCGGAAAAAAAACTAACAGATCTCTACCCTGGGGGTTGAGGATGGAACAAAATTAAACATACAGATTGAGACACATTTTGAAAATGGTCAATATCAACTTTTTTTTTTTACTATGAATATTTGTTTCAAATTTTTTTTTCCTCTTTTCCTGGTTGTGGAATAGAAATGTTTTCTAAATAAAAAAATCTAAAATTTAATTCAAAAGAAAAGCAGTTATAATACATACCTGTGAATAGGGGAAATTAACAGAACTTACTGGGAAGAAAACTTTTGATGAAAGAAGGTATTCAAATCTTGGTCTTGGAGACAAATGGAATGTCACATGGGACCAACTCCAAGTTTACATGGAAACAAAATTCCAGGGCTAAGAACAATTTGGAAGCAATTCATAGCCACAGTCCAAGGCTGAGGATGCCTATATGGAATATATCAGGAAAATACATTATAAAAGGAGCAATGGGCATTGGCAAAATGTCATTTGGCTTCCCACCCTCTCTCTACCTGAGGCGTTAGTTTCTCATGACGTTACTATATTATACATTCTCCCTCTTCATTTTAGTAACGTAGAATTGCTATGGAGGCAGCTATTAGGCTCTTTTAGAAGAATTTACTTTTTAAAATACATTTACAAACGTGTCATTCAACTCCCCTATGGGATCAAGTCTTAAACACAGTTACCCAGGATTTGTGAAGAGTCACTTTAAGGATCACTGGATTATAGAATCAGATCTGGAATGGACCTCATCGGTCTTTGAATACTACCCCCTAATTTTACAGATAAGGAAACTGAGGCCCAGAGAGATTAAATTACTTGGTCAGAGTCACACAGGTAGTAAGTTTCTGGGGTGGGATTTGCAACAAGGTCATCCTGATGCTCTATGAAATTGCAACAAGTTGCTTCTAAGTGGAGAAGCACATGAGATTCAAGGACTGGCCCTGATTTCTTTACTAACATTTTTCCAATATTTTAGTCAGTGCCATCGTCAGGAGAAATCTTAAATGAAGAGCTGTTACATATAGATTAGGAAGGAACTTCAGGGAGTAGGTAAGCAAGAAATATGATCCACTGTCATGAATCCATAGGTAAGAGTCCATGACAGATAGGTAAAACAGGACAAACACAGAAAGTTCATTCATTTTCCCCCTTAAATGAGAAATAGAGAAAAGAAGAATTTTGAGGTGACCAAGTTGAGGAATGAAAGATGATATGTGCCTACAGTCCTGAAATGAAAACACAGCACAGGCTCTAATTCCTTATGAGTCTGTTCCCATCAGGATTAGTGAAGCATCTAGTGTTGATTTCAGCATTTTCAAGCAGAATACTAACAAAATTCAGAAGGCAGAAAAACAATTCTGTTCTCCCTGGGAACAAACAGCATTTTCCCATTGAAGGTGCTAGCTGGGACAGGGCTGGCCATATCACTAACCCATATCCTGTGTGCATCCTAAATACCAAGGCCCATAAATATATAAAAAGAAAACTTAGTGCAAATCCAACATGTGGATTGTGGCAGCTGAGAGAGAGCGAAATGTAATACAAGCCGAGAAAGAAACTTTAAGTAACTGTTCCTGGATTGAAGGCATTCTGGCAGCACCATTTTCTCACTCTTAATCTGGGAACTGCTTGCCAGAAACTCTGTTGTTTCCCACATCCTGCTGCTTTGTTCCTTTCTGATATCAGACTCCTCAGTCAGAGAAGGTAGTCCCAGAAAGAGGGATCCGGTTTAAAGAGAGGTATAAAACCACAAGCCTGTCTTCTTAGGCTCACTCTTAATCACTTCAGAACAAGAAGGAATGGTTTGAAAAGGTCTAGGAGCCCCACCCACCCCCTTTTTCTCTCTCAATCACAGAACCTTGGAGCCACCAGATGGCAATATTACAGACTGGATTCTGCTGATTTGTGATGTGGTTGGGGAAGCTGGGAAATGCTCTATCACTGTTGAAGCATCAGAACTAAAGGGAACCAAGGGATGCAGCTCTGTCTGCCTTCATCTGGAGTTGAAGTTCCAGATGCTGAGTTGATACCCAGAACAACTCATGTGAAGAATCTCAGAATCCTAGAGGAGCAAAGGGAATTATAAATAACACATCACCCAACCTTTAGTGCCAGATGCCATCTATGATAACCCAAGAAATCAGTCATCATTAATCTGCCTGAGCACTCCTGATGACAGGGGCCTCACTACCTCTCAGGGTAATGCACATTGTCAAAAACGCTAATAAGAAAATCCTCAATCTGTTAAACAAAGTCCATCTCTCTTTAATTCTTGACTACTGGACTCAGTTCCTCCCTTTGGAACACAGAGACTATGTCTAATCTTTCATTCATATGGCATCTTTTCAAATAATTCATGACATAAACTATTTTTCACACAATCTGTTTTTTTAGCCACATCATAGTTACCTTGTACTTGAAGAGTTATTTGCAAAAATACAAGACTCTACATCTATCCCTATTAAGTTAGTTGTCCTTGTCTCAAGTCTCTTCCTACTCTATTCCATCCTCTAAGCTGTCAAAATGATCTTTCTGAAACATAGATCTGTTCGTGTTAACTGCCTCACCCCCATTCAAGAAATTCCAGTGACTCCCTATTACCTCCTAGATCAAATATAAAATTTTCTGTTTCACTTTTGAAGTCCTTTATTATGTGACACCTGCCTTCCTTCTTCTTTTTTCTCAAACTGCTCTCTACTACACACCCTGCAACCCAATGACGCTGGCCTCCTTATTGTCCTCAAACAACACACCTCATCTCCCAAGGCTGACATTTGCCCTATCTCCTCTGCCTGAAAGAACCCTAGATTGCCTTATTTCTGCTTCTTGGATTTCCTCCTTTCACTCTCATCAAAAATCTTACCTTCAAGAAGCCTTTCTAACCCACCCCCCAGTAGTCACAGTGCCTTCCCCCTCAAATGATCTTCAACGTATTTTGTCAACATCTTCTTTGCCCATAGTGTTTGCATGTCATTTCCCCAATTAGACTGTGAGTTCCTTGAGGGTAGAGACAGTTTTATTTTGTTTTGTTTTGTTTCCCTTTCTTTTTATCCCCAATGCATGAGAGCAACTGACACAAAGAATATACTTAATAGTTATTGTTTTGACTTGATTCATGTAAGACCAGAAGAGCAGATAGGCAGAATCACAAAATCAGAGACTCTCTAAAGTTGAAAGATTTTCTAGAAGCCATCTGTGCTGTCCCATACATGAATCAAAATGTGTTCTATCAAATACACAATTACTGCTCATGTGCCTAAGGCCTAAAAATCTCCAGTAAGATGGAATTTACTACCTCTGGAGGCAAGCCCTTCCACTTTTGATTAGTTCTAGTTTTCATAAGGGGAAGCTCAGTGCTGCAGTGGATAGAGTGTAAGGCCTGGAGTCCTGAAGACTCATCACACTCTTGAGCTTCTAGTCCATTAAAGATATTGGATGACCTACCAACACGTCTATCTAAAAAGATTTTCCCTATTTTGTACCTAAGGAGGTGATCTTTTGAACTCCAAGATTATATTTTATAATCCCATTTAAACTTGAACATATAAGATTTGATGCAGCATCCTAGCCTGTCAACATATTTCTGAATCTTGACCCTGTCATACACTGCACAGGATTAAGTGCAGAATTCTGGCACATGCCACTAGATCTCATTCCAAGTTGACATCAAGTTATTAAATTACTCTTTGAAATCCAGCTGATCAGACAGTTTGGAATCTATTTAACTGAGTTATCATCAAATTGATATCTCTCTGTCTTGTCCACAAGCGAGCATGACAGACTTTGATAAGGGATTTATTAAAATACAGGCAAACTATATCAAAAGAATTACCCTTATGTGCCCATTTAGCTGATAACTGTCAAAAAGAAAATCAGGTCAGTTCATCGGTGTGTCTTGGTGACACCATTTTGTTTCTATGTACAAGTTACTTCCTTTTATTTATGTAAATAATTAACCCATTAAAATATTACCTGGAATAAAAATCAAGCATACTAACCCATAGTTTGGAAATTTGAGGCTTTTATCTTTGTCAATAAAAATTGAAAAATTCACCTATGGTCATCTGGTTCTTGTGACTTGGAGTCCTGTATATGTTGGATCACAAGACCAAAAGAACTTTTTTTGCTCTATCTTTTCCAGTATAATATCTTTCTCTTTGGAAGAGAAAACTGAAATAAAAAAAGAATTTTCCATCCATTTTTGGCCACACTCTCTAAACAGTGATCTTATTTCTTCCTTTATCCTTCTATTTTATCTAATATGGCTTGCTTGGAAGAGAGGGGAAGAGGAATTCCTTGCCAACCTCAGCTCGTTATGGTCATTAACAGAAGTAACATTATTTTTACAGGATTGTGCTGTTTTAAAAATTCCTTTATCACCTATACTTGCTTTCATTTTCTATACTAAGAATCTAAGTTGGTCAATGAATTCCCATAGTATCCACAAACTTTTCCTTTGATGAATGTCATTTTCCTTTCCATGAGAATTTTTTTCTCTTTGTGTTTTTATTCTTAAGAGCTTACCATACCTCTCAAACAAACTTCTCTCCTATAATATCATGGGACAACAGATCAACATCTGAAGTTTTGCATGGGTATACACAAGACATTCGAAGACCTGGGGGAAGACCTCTAGTGCAGCAGGTAGATAACCTATAAAGGACTTATGGAAGAACATGACTATTCTAGTAAACTTTGGGTAGATTTACTGTATATCAGTAAAAGAAGAATACACAATGATGAAATCATTGATTCATCCGACTATAAAGGAATCTCATCCATGTTTTAGCCTGTTGAGAATTTTTTAGTTCCTGGTTCTATCATGTAATTTCAAAATTGTGTCTGATATACAATAGATCCTCCACTATGTGCCTCTTCTGATGACTCATGAGAAATGAAGGTAATTCGGGGTCTTCTAAGGTTGTTCTAGGAGAACAAAACCATTAGTAATTTCTATCAAGTAGCAAATGATTCAAGTATAGTGTAGGAAACAGACTTAATTTGTGATATTTAAGAATCATTTTAGCTAAGTCCAAAGAAGTTTATCAGCAGGTTGGGCACAGGATGATTTTTGTTTTAGTTTGGTTTGGGTTTTGGTCATAGAAACTCTTGAATACTATTTAATAAGTCACAGAAGGTTAGCTAGCTAGCTAGCTAGCTAGATAGATAGATAGATAGATAGATAGGTCATTTATTTAACACTAATACTAGACACTGTACTAACTTATCAGGATAGAAAAAAAAATAAGGCAAGAAAATATTCTCATGTACTCTACATTCTAATGGAGGGGATAATACATAAAGGGTTATACAAAAGTGAGCAATGAAAACTGTCTCTTGAAGAATAGGTGGGATCTAATATGCAAAAATAAAATAAAACAGAAGAAGAGTAAAGGACATCCAGATAGACAATAAGAGCAAAGGTAAGAAGCTGGCATAAGAGTAAAAATATGCAAATGACACCGGGACCAGAGAAAACCTATGGACACAATTTTCTACAAAGGACTTTTTGCTGACTTTTCAGCTCCATTCATTAGCATCTAAAAAATCTAATTATTTTTTTAACAGCTGGTTTATTGTTTCATTTCTCTCTTCTTCCCCTTCTATTCTAGACAGAGACTGACTCAAACAAATTCCTTGGTACTTTTAAGCTTTATATTAGAAAAAATAAATGAGACACCTAAAAGTGATTCAATAGTAAACAAAAAAAGATTTACTTAGAGTAACAGGTGGATATTCAGCAAAGATAGAAATTGAGTACTGATCAGTCTTAAGGTGAATAAATCGAGCAAAGCTCCCTTGCCTGATTTACCATGATCCACCAACCAAACAACAGAGCACCCCTGGAACTCCTTAAGGCTGCTTCGTACTTAGGTGATGTGAAGTAACATCATCAGTCTGAGGCCTTTAGTCCCCTGAGCCAACCAAGCCTCAGAAAAATCTTCAATACCTTAAAACAAACAAACAAACAAACAAACTAAAATACCAGCTTAATTTATTTGGAGATTATCATTAGGCTATTGTTCCTTCTATCCTCTACCCCTTGGTGGTAAGGTCATTAAGGCATTCTAGAGGACCTTCCACCACTTAAATTATTTTAAGGCTATTATTGGTCAATTTGACCTCTGATATTGAATAAACCTGATACAGACAGCACTGTAAGAGGAAAAGAAAAAAAAACTGAAACAGAAATATAGCAAAAATGAAATTAAAACCATGTTATAGTTTCCTGAAGTGATGAAAAGATGACTAAATCTGGGAAAATCCCAAAAAGGACTAAAGCCTGAGTCTAAATTGTCATATTCATTGGTAGGTAATGTAAATCTTTGCAGCTAACAGTGGTTATTTCACTGTAAAAAAAGTGACTACAATTAAGTAGCAACATTAGAAACATCAAGGTAATGACAAAAATTGTAATACCTCCAGCATAATTCTTGTTACAGATCAGAGATAATTTTCCTGAACTGTCACTCACTAAGTGTTCTCTGGTGCACTAGAAGAGATCTACAACTCCCTGGGAACCCATGGGAGCATACAAAATATTTGTTCAGGGAAGACCTCTGAGAGATCAACCCCTTCTTCTGATGAGGGATCATTGGATACATTCACTATCACCTTTTATTTTTTTAAGAAAGCAAGCTCCCTCCCCAAAAAAAAGTTAGATAACTCTTTATCTAAATCATTGATCCAATGTTGAACATAATAAGTCCATAAACATATATCTCTTTGTCTTAATACTAGATTAGACTTCCTTAATGTAATACATTCTTCATTTCCTTCCAGAATGGCACTTTTCCCTCAATTGATACTTTTTGAATAGTGATAATTCAAACAGTAATGAATTCACCTAATTGTATACTCTTCTAATCCATATTTTGCCAGAATATTGTGAAAAAAATGCTGTCAAATGCATTTCCAAAATCTCAATAAACTATATCTAGAGCAACTCACGTGGTACAGTTCAAATACTTTCTTCCTGCTCCCTTTCCTATATCCCCTTAAGGTATTATCTCCCCCATTAGAATGTAAACTCCTCGAGAGTAGAGACTGTCCTTTTTATTTTATTTTATTTTTGTAACATGAGCACTAAGTACAATCCTTGGCACATAATTGTGTTTAATAATATTTTCCCACTTGTTTATATTAAAACCTTATTACATTATTAAAATCTGCTGTACATGAAAACAACAACAACAACAACGTTGGATTCAATACAGTTTTGCCAAAAACCTAAGATGACCAAGACACATGGAAGCACAGATTCTTTCCCTCTGACTAGTTCTTAGGGAAAGAAAAAAAAAGTTCTGAATTTGCAGGACCCAAGTTTAAATTTCATCTCTTACTTTATTCTTTATGACTCTGGAATATCACAGAATCTCCTTGGGTCTGCTTTTTTGACTGTACAAAATAGGACTTGGAATAGACGCCCTCTCCATTTCTTCCACCTCTAAATCTGGGATCCTGTAAACCAGCCTAATACACCAAACATCATACAATACTAGGCCAAGAATTGTGGTTACAAAGGTGAAAAATGACATGATTCCTTCCTAAAATACACTCCCAATAGAGTTGGACATGTATGAATAGAAGTTAGAATGTAACTGGAGAGGGTCAAAAAAGAGGGATAAGATAAAAGCTCACTTATGGTTGAGAAAGACTTTATACAAAAGGTAGCAGGGGAGATGGAACATAAAAGAAGTGAAGATAGTAATAACATGACCCAGTCCATCCTGGGATGAACCCATGCAGGCTCATGATGATCACTGATTCCTTTTTTTAAATGCTCACAAATCCTACCTTATCAATCTATTCTACTAATCTATGAATGTATAAGTGAATTAGAGACTTTAGGAAAATAAATTAAGTTGGTAAAAAAGTAGACAAAAATAATCCATTCTGGAATTTTTGCCAGAGATTTGAATGCAGGCAACTAAATTTTTCAGAATATAACTTTTTCTTTCACAGTTTTGGAATCAGAGTACTTTTTTTTTTTTTATCACCAATCCTTTAGCAGATTTCCCTTTCTGTACATTTTCCCCCTAATCACCAAAAGTGATTCTTTAACCCCATTTTCAGGTCCTTTTAATACCATAGGTTGTCATCTGTCTAGGTCAGGAGCCTCAAGGAAAGACTAACCTGTCAAGTTCTCATTCATAGGTATGGATAAATCTACTTCCTGTTTTGCCCCTTCTATCAATTAAAAAGCAAGAGGCATGGACATTAGAAATCTTGTCCTGGAGAGGCTACCTGCAAGAGAGGGAGCTGGGATGGGTTAAGTAAAAGAGAAGCTCATTTGTTGTATAAGGGGCCTACATATCTCACCTTTGCCTTCATTATAATCTAGGTAACTTTCCTGAAAGCCCCTCTCTTGAATGTAAGTTGAACTCTTTGGTCTGTGTTGGAAAATACTCACTCAATATTGATATTGATCCCAGATACCTCTAGTGAAGATTTGCTGTAAATCCTCAGGTCTGAAAACATACCAATGAGGTATATTCAGGACATTCTGTCTTGAAGGTATGTAGTCCCATAAGGAGAGGTTTAGTCTCCATTTCCTAGAAAATGTAGCCTATGCTTTTTGACAAATTTTACAATTTCCAAAGGAGGTGGGATGGACAGGAACCCAGTCACTGAGGGAAGCATGGTGGAAATAAAACAGATAGCAGTTATCTTACTCTACCCTGAGATGTGACAAGAATAAGAATTTGCCAGTTTTAGGATATAGAGAAGGGGGGGTGGAGGGACCTGGAATGATTTTTATGGAGGACTATGGAAAGGAATTACATACCTGTTACTTTCTACATATTTAATACGACAATTGTTCCTACCTACTGAAAGAAAACAAGGGCTGTTAGAGTCCTCTAAATTTTAGAACCCTGGGACAAAATTCTAATCACTTTAGTCTACTGAGAATTCTGTCAATAAGTCTAGACAATTATCTTGAAAATGCATGCAACTTGTCATCAATGAGAGAGAGAGTAGATGGTAAAATGCAAATATTTTACTATTACCATTAAAACAAATCACAACATATGCCTACCTTTCTAAAATTCCATACCATCTTCTTGATATGAAGGGCAGCATATTTATGTATGGAAAAAAAGATTGTTAACAAAATTGAACATGCACAGAATTTACTTTAAAATAAAGTTAAAACTCAGTATACTGGTCTACAAAATAAATTAGAGAATCTCTAGGATTCTTTCCAGCTGTAAAAGTCTATGATAACTTATTGAACATTTGTTGGGGACAAACCACTTAAACACTAAGAGGTATAGAAAAAGGCATCTATCCTAAAAGAATTTAATATTTAGAAATTGGAAATGGCATTCAAATAAATAAATATAATACCAAAATGAACATGAAATGCATAAGAGAAATGAAGTGCTACAAAAATTCACAATAAAAACTATTTGGGTGAGTGAGCTGGGGGGGCAGAGCCAAGATGGTGGTGTGGGAGCAGCAAGGTATCCCAGTTCCCACACAGTTATCTCAAATACTCATAAAATATGACTCTAATACCCTTTGACCCAGCAATACCACTGTTGGGATTATATCCCAAAGAGATTACAGAAGTGGGAAAAGGTCCCATATGTGCAAAAATATTTATTGCAGCTCTCTTTGTGGTTGCAAAAAACTGGAAATATAGGGGATGCCCATCAATTGGGGAATGGCTGAACAAGCTATGGTATATGAATGTAATGGAATACTATTGT
>CM053588.1:138685665-138707473 GCA_028646515.1 Pseudochirops corinnae
CTCAAGGAAAATTGCCCAGATATTTTAGAACCAGAGGGCAAAATAGAACTTCAAAGAATTCACCAATCACCTCTTGAAAAAGATCCCCATAAGAAAACTCCTAGGAATGCTATAGCCAGGTTCCTGAGTTCCCAGATCAAGGAGCAAATATTACAAGCTTCCAAGAAGAAACAATTTGAATACTGTGGAAACATAATCAGGATAACCCAGGATCTAGCAGCTTATACATTAAAAGGTCAAAGGGCCTGGAATATGATATTCCAGAGATCAAGGGAGCTAGGATTAAAACGAAGAATCACCTACCCAGCAAAATTGAGTATAATGTTCTAGGGGAAAATATGGTCATTCAGTGAGGTGGAGGACTTTCAAGCATATTTGAGGGAACAAACAGAACTGAATAGAAAATTTGACATTCAACGCAAGAAGCATGAGAAGATAAATATGGAAAAGAAATCATAAAGACCATATCAAAGTTCAACTATTTACTTGCCAACATGGAAAAATGAGAATTGTAACTTATGAAACTTTTCTCAGTATGATGGTAGGTGAAGGGAATATACATGTACATATATATGTACACATACACATATTTATATATAGAAGACTATATATGCATATGAATACGTGTGTGTGTATATATGTGTACATAGACAGAGAGCACAGGATCAATTCAATAGGAAGGGATGATATTTTAAAAGGTGAAATTAAGAGGTGGGAGAGGAATAGAAAGAGAGGAGACAGGGAGAGACACAATGGGATCAATCATTTCATATAGAAGAGGCAAGGGACAACTGTTACAATAGAGGGGAATACCAGGAAGGCAAAAAAGGAATGGGTTAACCTTACTCTTATTGAATTTGGCTTAGGGAGGGAATGACATACACTCTAAAATGGATATCTTGCCCTGCAGGAGAGTAGGGGGGAAGGGGATAAGAGGGGTGGTGATGGAGGTGAATGCAGGTGGTGGGAGAGAGTTGTTAGAAGAACACACTTCTGTAAAGGGACAGGGACAAAGTAGAGACTAGAACAAGGGGAGGGCAGGATAGAAAGGAGGGAAATATTGTCAGTGTTACATAATATGTCCATTGTGGAGATATTCTGCATAACTACACACGTACCACCTGTATTGAATTGCTTGTCTTTCCAGTGGGGGTGGGTTATAAGGGATAAAGGGAAAGAATCCAGAATTTAAAGTTCTAAAATCATATGTTAAAAATATATATATACACATATATATATTATTTACATGCAACTGGGAAATAAGACATACAGGCACTGAGATAGGGATATTCATCTTGCACTACAAGAAAGTCAGTGGGGTGATGTGTTAGGATATAGGAAAGAGCAGATTGGGAGAGGGGGTATAAAGTACTTTTTGTTGTAGCAAAGAGCTGTCAAGAAAATGGGTGCCTATCTATTAGAGAATAGCTGAAAAATTATGGAATATCATCATAATGGAGTATCATTGTGCAATAAAAATAATGGAACAGATAGCTTCAAAGAAACTTAAGAACACTTTTTTATTTTTCCCTCCCTGGGAAATTTTACTTGTATCATTTGTTTTTATATCACAAACATTTATCCAGTATATCTTTCCTTCCCCTTTCTTAGAGTCAGTCTATATAACAGTGGTCCTCAAAATGAGGACTGAGATTCTTTATGGATAGTCCTAAAATATTGCATGGAATCTGTAGAGTTGTCTTCTAATATTGAGGTCAACATTGAAAACATTAAGTTACTGGTGAGATTTTTTTTTTTCTTTTTAAACCAATGTAAGTGCTGTAAGTCTTATTCATTTTGGAAATTTCTTTTTTCCTTTACCATGATAGATCATTATAAAAGTAAGTAGTTATGGAGTGTTTTAACCAGCCAGCTAAAGTGGTTCATGGGCTGTAAATAAAATAATGGAAGAAGTATTTAAGGCTTTCAAAAAGCATTAAAAGATACAATATATTATAAGAGGATTTTTCTTAAAATCAGAAAGTAATGCAATATACCATAAAGAGAAACAAAACAAAACAAAACAAAAACAAAAATAACTTAATATCTAGAGAAGTTGGATTCTAGTCCTGACTCTATCATTTTCTGGCTATATGGCCTTGAACAAATCATTTAAGCTCTCTCAAACTCCCTTTCTTCTTGGGTCCCCAGACAACAATGAAACTTATCCTACTTACCTGATAGGTTTATTATAAGAATGTAATAACATAATAAAGTTTGGGGATCTTTGAAATGCATGAAGTACTGTAGAAATATAAGGTATTATGATGGATATAATAGAAATGAAGATGCCATTTAACTTAGCATTTCAAAGAATCACCAAATTTCGAAGCAGTAAGGGTCCTTGGGGGCCATTTGGCCCAATTCATAGAAGAATTCTTCTTTAATGTGTCAGGGAAAATACGGTTGTGAAACTTTTGTTTGTTGACCTCTATTAAGGATGAATCTCCCTAACTCCAGCAACAACTGATTTAACTTTTGACAAGCTCTCATTGCTATTCACTTTTCCTTTGCAACAAATTTAAATTTGCACCATTAAAACTTCTGCCTATTTTTCCTCATTTTGCGTTCTGGGTTCAAACAGAAAAAGTCCATGACAGCCATTTGAATACTTGATGAAAATTTTCAGGGGCCTTCTAAATCTTCTCTTCTTCAGGTCAAACTTCTCCAGTTCTTTCAACCAATACTCATAGAGCACAAACCCGAGGCCCTTCACCAACCTACCTGTTCTCTTATGGAGGGATTCCAGCTTTCCCATGCCATTTTAAAAATTCAGCCCCCAGAACTAAATATAATACTCCAGGTTCAGACTCACCAGG
The DNA here is from genome assembly GCA_028646515.1 of Pseudochirops corinnae. Taxonomy (NCBI): domain Eukaryota; kingdom Metazoa; phylum Chordata; class Mammalia; order Diprotodontia; family Pseudocheiridae; genus Pseudochirops; species Pseudochirops corinnae. The sequence continues at coordinate 138,688,485 of CM053588.1, forward strand.
ATAGAGTATACTAAGATTACTACCTCCTTATTCCTGAATGTTATTATAGAGATTGCTCTGAAATAAAAGAATTAAGAGTGACTACCAATGTTTCCTATGTATGTGACACAAAATATGAAGTCTTCAGTCAAGAATGAGGAGGGTGGCAACAGAAGTGTTCCTTTTGGGTTCAAAGGTAAAGTAACCCTAGAAGCAAGACAGAGAAGTCTACTCAATCATATGCAACAGTAAGAGAGCTACCTCCTGCAACTGTGTGTGAATTAAAAATTATATGGAAATTAATTTTGTGTAAAAAAAAAGCAAGGGAAGTAATCATGATCTCAGACAAAGTTAAAGTTAAAATAGATTTAATCAAAATTGAAAAATAGAGAAACTACACTATGTGTCTGCAATATTGTTCAAGGTTGTTTTAGGCCACTTAAAATTCTTAGAGAGTGTAAAGTACCTGAGCGTATGCCTGCCAAAACAGACACAGGAACTATATGAACATAAACATAAAAGAAGTTTTATCCAAATAAACTCAGATCTAAATAATTGAAGTAATATTTACTTTTCATGGGTAGATAAAGCCAATATAATTTTAAATGACAATTTTACCTAATCTATTTATTCAATGTCACTCCAATTAAATTACTAAAAAAAATACTGAGTTGAAAAATGTAATAAAGTTCATTTAGAAAAAAGAAAAATCAGGAAATTCAAAGAAATTGGAGGGGGAAAAGATGTAAAGGAAGTAGATTCAGCAGTATTAGACCTTAAACTAGAGGATAAGGCAATAGCATTGTTGAAGTGTAAGAAGGATAATTTTCATTATTTTAAATTTAAATTTTCTTGTATAAATAAAACCTAGTTAACCAAGAATGAAGGAATGCATAAAACTGGGTGAAAACGTTCATAGACAATCTCTCAGGATATGATGAGGTTGGAATATTGCTGTGGTGTAGGAAATGATGAGCTGGTTAAAAAATATGAGAGACTTACTTGTACTTATGAAGAAAGATACTATCCACTTTTAGAGAAAAAGATGACAGGAGGAAATAAACATAATACAGTCTTACAAATATGTGTATGAATGTGTGTGTTTTATAGATATCTATATATACGTGTGTGTGTGTGTGTGTGTGTATGTGTGCTTAATTGTGTCCTTCTTTAAGGTGGAGAGGAACAGGTAGGGGAAAATAAATAAGCAGAGAACAAAAGAAAACCAACCAGAAAGCAAAGCTGGGTAGCTTTGAAAACAATGTGTAGTATTTATTATATAGGTTTTCTTCAAATAGAAATTTATTGTTCTATATTGAATTCTCTCTTCTGATCTAATGTACACATAATAATTTTTTTCTTTTCTCATTTTGTATTTAAGTTCAAAATTTTAAAAAAATATAAGAAAGAGAAATTAATTTTGATCAGTCCTTATTAAAAATTCAAACAAGGTACATTTTTATTGGGATGGTTGTATATGTGTGTGGGAGTGGCTACTTCCGCAGAGCTTTGGGGTTAGTTACCCAAATGAAAAGAAAACCAGAAAAATATAGATATTACTCCTAGTTAGTTCCTCTTGAGCAGATACACCCATTCTGTGAAGGGAAGAAGCTTTAATCACAAGAATGGAGGGCCAAGAAATTAGTCTTTTGGCTTATATACACCATTTTACCCTTTACTGGTCCAGAGCTTTCCAGAGTCTTTTCCCCATGGGTTTGCTTCAACTCCTCACTAGCTGTAAGGCAGATAATTAATCTAAGAAGTATTGATTGAGTGTTTACTACTTTGAACAGTGAATACTATGTTTAGTAATAAGATAGTCTATAAGAAAGTTGGCTATAGGGCTTGGGAGTCAAAGGTGTTTTAGGGATCATCTATTCCACCATCATTCTTATTTTATGGATAAAGTAACTAAGGCCCAGACAGGATAAATCATTAGCTCATGGTCATATAGCTATTAAATATAAGAGACAGGTGTGTAGGTTCTCTGATGGTACATCCAATGCTATTGTTGCTAACTCATATACAACACACATAGTCCCCTCCTCTCAAAGCATCAATAACTTAGTTGAGGAGTGAAATGCTTATGAAAGAGTTAAAGTGCCTCCCCATTCTTTACTGGATAAAAATCCAAACTTTTTTTTTTTCCCTCTGTCATTTAAAGTCCTATTTTTTTTCTGCAACCTTATTTTCCCTGTTTTTTCTCATAATTCTCATTGCTATATACCCTATACACTAGTAAAATTTGATTGAATATTTGCCATCCCAGCCCCCAATCCAGAATTTATTTCTATGACTTTGCTCATGTCATTCCTCTTTCTGGAATATCCTTTCCAATCTCTATCCTCATATCAACTTAATAACAGTTTACCTCTATTTCAAGCCTCATCTGATATACCACTTCCAAGAAATCTTCCTTGAGCCTCTCAGCAACAATTGACTTTTCTTTATCTATAATAACAATTATTACTTTATTTATGCACATATTGTATTTTCAGGAAAGGGACTCTGAATCTGTGATTTCATTGGTATAGGAATTTCCTCTTCCAATGTAGGTTGTCAGCTTCTCTTCAACTTATAGTCATAAAAATTTAGAGGGCAGGGAGGGAAAGGAAGGAAGGAGAAAAACATTTGGAACTCTAAATCTTACAAAAGTTAATGTTGCAAACTATCTTTACATGTAATTAGAAAAAAATAAAATACTTTTAAGTGAAGGGAAAAAAAAGAAAAGATAAGCCCATGAATAATTATGAGTGAAATCATGAGTGCCAAAAGATAGTAAGAAGTTAATAGGCCAAACCTACTGACACTCTTTACCTTTGAGGAAAGAAAAAATGTTTGGGGAATTATACATAAATAGAAAAGTCTTTGAAAAATAAAGTGCCAAAAATGAGTTGGAGAATTTAAATTGTAGTCCTCACTAGGAAAGTTCAGTTTCCTATTCCTCATGAGTTTTAAAGCCAACATTATTGATTTGATTTTCATTGTAATAAAAAGTCTAGGGGAGCTAAGATTTCAGACTTTTCCCAGGAGTAGTACTGATGTTCTAAACTTCCAAGCTTCTTTCTGTTAGTAAGTAACAATTTCAGGTCAGTCCATGTTGAGGAAGAGACAATAATTTTAATGGGATGGACTGAATCTTTCAATTAATTGTAAATTATTATTGTCAATTTTGTTGACTTTAGACTATGTTAGAATTAAGCTGGGCTGAAGCATTTTAGATTTGGCAAGGCAGTGATATATATGCACACTTAGTAATAAGTTAGACTAGCTCAAGTCTTGGAGCCATACAGATAATGTACTTTGAGTAGCTATTTCAGTCATATCTATTAGTACTAATGTAAATAAGGCAAGTACTCTTTTGAGTAGAATATCATCTTCAGTAATTGTGCATGCTTTCACATCTTACTTCCCATATTAAATTAAAATTTCCTCAAGAGCAAGGACTCTGTTCGATTTCTTTTTTGTATCTTCTCATATACCTACCACAGTGCTCTTTATCTATCACATACTTAATAAATGATTCAAATAATAAATTATTCAAAGAATAAATAGTTGGCAATATTAGATCCTATATGATTATGAGTAATTTATCTTCTTTGGAAATTGATGTGAAGTGATGAAATATTATTAATCTACTGTTATTTTACAGCCACCAAGAGACAGCAGAAAATTATTCAAATTTCTATACCTATAGGTAAAATTCAGAGTTAAGAGTTCCTCTAAGGGCTAGATCTGGTAAAACACAGTAATATTTATTATTATTATTATTACTATTATTATATATAAGTAGATGTTATTTCAATAAGCAAAATTAGTAAAGATGATATAAAAGATATGCCATTAGATTTATCTAATGTATTTCAATTCAGTTTGAGAAATATTTGTTTAATACCTACTAAATACCAGGTTCAGAGCTAAACAAATAAGAAAGACACTCCTTTCCCTCAAGGAGTTTACAATCTAATGAAGGGAAGACAATATACAAAAAGAAATTGAAAGAGGTAGGAGGGAAGCAGGAGGTATGACTTATAAGAGCATTATGTTCATGGAGTTGAATTCAAGCAGAGCCTTTGATGGAAAATGAATTTAGCTCTAAGACCTCCTTAAAAGAAGACTTTGGTTTGTCCTCCAGCCCTTCAATCAAAGGAGAGAGGTAACTGAGTGATGAGAAGTTATTGAATATTGAAAGGTGAGCTATCTGCATGATGATGAGATTTCAGGTGATCAATTTAGCTTGAAGGAGGCATGATGTCACTGAATTTGAAACCAAACAGGACCACTGATGGAAAATGAAGACAGTAAATGAAAGGAGATTTTAACCTACAGATAGAGCCTGTAAAATTGCCAGTATTCAAGAATGGATTTTAAAAACCCTCCGTGGGTAACATCTATATTGAATCAACCAAAAAATATCTTGACAAAAAAGGCATCAAATGTGGCTTAATCATATAGATTTGCTTGTGGGAAAGGAAGAGTTTATGAATATGTTTCAGAAACAGGTCATTTGATACCAGGCATTGAGAAAGGGTTATCCTAAGGAGCCTGATCTTAATAACTGTAAGTTTTACAAGACAAGGCAGAAACTATGCAATACATTGCTATAGGATGCTAAAAATTGGCTGGTTGTTGTCCTTTGTTCTCAAAGAGGACCAAAATGGCATCACTATTCTAAAGTTATGTTTCAATGTGTCCAGCTGTGGCTGATCAGACCAATACAACCTCAAAATCCTCTACCACAGGTCAGGTATAAATAGTCCATGTGAACATTCGGGGTAAATTCTCCAAATTTGCACATCCTGCATTACCTTTGAGTTGTTTCTATTCTGCTTTGCTAATAGAGCACAGCAGCTTCTGTCATGTGGGTACACTATGCTGAGCAGTCCTGTGCTGATGTCTATTATGTCATACAATCAATTCCAAAGTTCTTTAGAGAGACCTTGGGAGTGTCCTTGTATCACTTCTTCTGACCACCATGTGAACACTTGCCCTGTGTGAGTTCTCCATAAAACAGTTTTTTTGGCAAGTGTACATTTTACATTGGAACAACTTGGCCAGCCCATGGAATTTATGCTCTCTGAAGCAGATTTTGAATGCTTGGCAGTCTAGGAAGGACCTCAGTGTCTAGTACCTTATCCTGTCTGGTGATTGTAATGTTAATGGAATTTAAGATCTTCCCCACCCATTAATTGACCTCTTGTGGAGCCCATTAAGGGAAACTTGATTAGGGAAGGCTTGCTTATAGGAAGGCTTTCACACCTTTTGCCAATTTCTAATTAGGCACTGAGTCACAAGGATTGTGATACTTTCTGGCTCTGTGGGTATTTTGCTTTGGAGGTTGACTTATAAGAAGGATCTTGTGATCCAGGGATGTATGCCTCAGGCAGTTAGAGTCCTGTTTGTTGATCTTTGTTTTTCTGCTTGTATTTTCTCTGAAGCTCAGAGTGCTGACTTTTCCCTTAAACTAGTGAATGTAATTTAAAAAAATTGTTGACCCCTTAAACAGCTATTTTTCCTAGTAAAGCAGATCTAAGGTGCTAGTAGCCATCCTGGGTATGCCAATGTGGTTGGTGACACAGTGATCTTCAGAATCTTCCTAAGACAATTCGAATGGAAGTGATTCAGTTTTCTGGAATGGTGCTGGGTTTCACAGGCATATAACAATGAGATGAGAACAAGAGCTCTGTAGACCTTCAGTTTTGTAGTCAGTCTAATAGCTCTTCTCTCTCGTACTTTCTTTCAGAGCCTCTCAAACCCTAAGCTAGCTCTCGCAATGTGTGCATCAACCTCATTATCAGTGTGTACATACCTGGAAAGTACACTATCAAGGTAAGTGAACTTATCCACAGCATTCAAAGGTTCTCCATTTGCTGTAATTGATAGTTCCAAGTATGAATGGTATGGTAGTGGCTGATGGAGCACCTGTGTTTTCTTAGTGTTAATTATTAGGCCAAAATTAGCACAAGCAGTGGAAAATTGTTCCATACTTTGTTGCATGTCAGCTTCAGAGGCCGCATTAAAATGCACAACCATCTGCAAACAGAAAATCATGCACCAAATACTCCCTCCATTTTGGTCTTGGCTTGTAGCCTTTTCAAATTTAAGAATTTACCATCAGTGTGATAGCTGATCTTGATGCCATGTTCATCCTCATTGAAAGCATTTGACAACATGGCTGAAAACATCATGCTAAAAAGCATTGGAGCAAGCACACAGTCTTTTTTCACTCCATATTTTCCAGGTTATATGGCAAGAGGAGGTTATCCCCCAGGAGTTAAAGGATGCCTCCATTGTCCATCTCTATAAAAGTAAAGGAAATGGATAGTCCTGTGACAATCATGGGGGTCCTCTCTCTTAGTCACTACTATCAAGATTCTTGCCAGAGTTCTCCTTAATAGGCCAATAGCCAGTGTGGCTTCAGAAAGGGTTGAGGAACAGTTGATATGGTATTTTCTGCCTGACAACTTCAGGAGAAATGCCAGGAGCAGAACAGAGGTCTATACACAAAGTTTATAGATATGACCAAGGCCTTTGATAATATTAGTCATGAGGGCTTATGGAAAATTATGTCAAAATTTGGTTGTCCAGAGAAGTTGTGGGCAAAGACATACAGCGTTTTACGTCAATTCCATAATAGCATGCTTGACTGGGTTCTAGATAATGGACAATGCTCTTGTGCCTTCCTAGTCACCAATGCTAAAAATTAAGTACCTGCTGAATACCTGGTAAAACATACCTATTTAGCTAGAATTATACTTCAGAAATTTGGTCAGCTTTTATTAAATAAGTGATTCAAATTACTATATACAAATACAGACCTAGAAATACTTAAGAACTCAATCTATGAACTGAGCTACAAGTAGGCTATTATCACAGACAAGTTGTTGCCCACAATTGTTTAGACACGGCATTAATACAAAAAATAAAAATTAAAAAATAAAAATAAAATATTTTTGATGACACTGTGAAATATATAGATCTCCAAGCTAAATGGAATGAAAAGTTTACAAAATACAGACATGAGAGGAGATCAGAATTATGTGAGAACAGTTATGAAAGATACAGCATTTATATTGTCCTATCTTCTATGGAATTATACTGAGAATGCATTTAGTCACCCTACCAAAGATGAAATCTATCCTAATATTCTTATTCAATTGCAAAAAAAAATATTTTATCAACCTCTTTAATGATCTGAGTAATAGTATATATTAAATAAAAATTGTTAACAATTTGTATCAGGACAATTTTGATCTATCCCCAATGGAAAGAGGTGAGAATGAAATGATAGAAATAGTTTATATAACACTGTAACGTTTTAAGGCGTGTCACATATGATCTCACTTAATATGATAATAACCCTGTATTGTAGGCACCATGAGTATATCGTCTTCATTTTTCTAGATTTGCTGTTGCTTATACTGGCTAAGATCAGTTGAATTACCTGCTTGTCACTGTATTGTTGACTTATTAAAAGAAAATCTAGTCCCAATTCCAACATACTATGCATTACTATAAATAACAGGCATCATCATCATCATCAACAACAACAAACATTTATTGAGCGCTTACTAGTTGCTGCTCCTACACTACTGCCTTGTCATGGCAGAGGGGGCTGTGTAGCTCAATGAAACTATGGATATTCTGTGCAGGGTTACCCAAGATGAATGGGTCACAGTGGAGAATTCTGACAAAAGGTGATCCATCAGATAAGGAAATAGCAAACCACGCCAGTATCTTTGCCAGAAAAACTCCATGGATTGTGGGCCTGGTGTGCTATGGCCCACAGGATCATTAAGAATCAGACATGATTTAACAGATGAACAACAATGATGTGCCATACACTGTACCAAGAACTAAAGACCCAAAGAATGTAAAAAAAATTCATTTCCTGACTAACATGTAGCTACCATCCTAATGGAGGTAGCAACATGCATATCCTATGTATATAAAAGACATATACAAAGTAAATGTGAGTTAAGATTTTTACTACTGATCAGGGGTGGCTAGATGGTGCAATGAATAGATCACTGGCCCTGAAGTCAGAAAGATCTGAATTCAAATCTGGCCTCAGACACTTAACATTTACTAGCTGTGTGAACTTGGGCAAGTCACTTATCCCCAAATGCCCTGCCCTCCCCCCTCCAAAAGGCAAAGAAAAAAAAAAGATTTCTACTACTGACCATTATTTTTCTCTCTTTCCATGACACATGTAAAATGACCAAAATAAGGTTGTATACATGTTATCATGAAAAGGCTAGGTTGCTTTTTGAGGTTCTTTGGAAACTCCTCACTGTAGGTCTTTATTTAATGTTTTATAAGTTGGAACAACTGTACTAAATAATAACTAAAATCTTTTCCCACTATAAAATACTACCATTCTAAACAGTTTCTACTTGCTTATCATCAAGCTCAAGTTGCTTTGAAATATTTTCTAACCTCTCTGATTTTCTGTTTCTTAATAGCAACTGATTCATACTTTCAAATCCTGCTCCTGTCTTGGTGAAACTCCCTTGTACAAAGTTGTTCTTTTTCCATCTGCTTGGGAATACTAGTGGTAGGAACATGACTCATTAGATAAAGGAATGCTAGGTGCAAAATGGTTTGATGCCAGGAATAAATGCCCTCTACTGATGAATTTAATTAAGAATCATTACAACCACACATCAAGAACTTGCCCTTCAGTAAGGGAATTGATTTCAGAAGGATCCCATTCTAATCATTTTGCTGACATGAATATTATGGAAACAACAATTAATAGGGAGACAGAGAGGAGACAAGTGCTTCAGGGAACAATTGCAAGGGAACACACAAGGAAAATTATGTCTCTGGAGACAATTCCCCTTCCCCCCACCTCCCCAAAAAGGAAAATGATATGAGAATAGCAGAGCAAGGCATCTGCCAAGACTGATAAGTCAAGGAGAACAGTCATGTTTTAACATTTTCTTTCCTAATCCTTTATCTCCATTCTGAGGAAGGTCTGTTTCATGTGCACTAGGCTCTCTGGGAAGCTGCAATGATTAATGTTAAATGGTCTCTATCCTGCAGCTGCTTTGCTCACAGGGAAGCAAAGGAAGAATGCTGGCTTCTGTTAGACAATCAGAGAGAATGGCATCTATAAAATTGGTGTCGGAGTGGGCCCTGGCACCATTAAAATAGAAAACAAGGCAAGAGCAGACTGTGTCATTTTCCCAGTTATGAGCTCTCGATTTGAGCTGATCAATTTCACCAAAAAAAAAAAAAAAAAAAAAGTCACAGTTAAATCCCAAATTCAGCTCTTAGTCCCATTTTCTCTTTCTAGATTTAGTACCAGCATCCTTGTTATTGAGAACAAATTTACATTGGCTTTGTCCATTTAAATGGAAAGGTGAACTGTGTTCTGTGGCCAAGGTAATGAACACACGATAAAACTAGGAACTTGGGAGCTTCCAGGATAGACTGTTTTTGTCTTTTCTGACCTCATCTTAAATTGTTTCCTTCCTCTCCTGCCTTAAATTAAAAAAAAAAATACTATAAGTCAATTAAAACAAAAAGACATGCTTAATTTCTGCATATCAAAAAATGCTTAAGAATATTTCGAGTAGAGAGAAAATTAGCTAGAAACAGAGATTCATTTGTCTTTGAAATAACAAGACAATATCATAGAAATGAGATCAATTTGAAGAGTATTTAAATTTATATCACCCTTTCCCACTGAAAATTCAGACAGGGTTGTGTTATGAATGAAGAACCCAGCTTATAGATGGATAGTTGGACGTGGAAGGCCCCTTCTGTCTGTCTTTTTGCAAGACTAGATAATTCTTATTCTCTTAAATTCCCTTTGGAACTCTTGATTGCTTTCAGTTGTCCTTTCAGAGTTGCCTTGGCAATTTCCCGGATGCCTAGCACATACTCTTTTTTTTTTTCTTTTGTGCCTTATACCTTTGTCTGTGTCCTGAGGGGGATAACCAAGGTGTCAGGGGCACTTGAGAGATTGTCACAGGAGCATTGATACAAGGAACTGGAGATCTTTAGCCAGCCTAGGAACAAGATGACTTGTCCTTGTAGGTATGGAATAACTATATTTACATCTTTAAAAGTCTGACTTGTGGGAGATTTTGAACTGTTTGACCCAGAGGATAGAACTAGAAGCAATGAATCAAAGTTGTAAGGAAAGAGATATAGGCTTCATGTTAAGTAAGTCTATTGAATAAATGGACCTTTCTTAAAGTGGAAAAGGAAACCTTAAGTGAATTGTCCTTCAGCAGAGATCTTCAAGAGGATACTGGATGAGGACCCATTAAGTACCCTGAAGGAAGGAATTACTGTTCAAATACATGTTGGATTAGATCATGAGTTCCTTTCCACTTCTGAAATGCTACATGATCCTATAGAGAGGTTTCACTGGGATTTTGTAATTTCAATGATTTTTACACACACACACACACACACACACACACACACACACCCAAAACCAAGCCAAAAACTCATCACCTTTTGTAATTACCTTCTTCACCTTCTATTCCTTATTTTCTCACCCTCAACACTTTGTATATTCTTCTGTCTCTTCTTTTCCTGTTCCCGATGGCTGAATGTTAGTAAAGGAAAATACAGAACTGCTTGGGTTCTCAACCAATGTATACTATCCAAACTAGAGTTATCACTGCTGTGTGCCCATGCTAGCATATGCACATGTGTGTATATACATACATATAAAAGTATGTATACTTGTATACATATGTGAAGACACATGTGTATATATGTATATACCTGCACACATTTATGTGTGTAGGTATGTGCATGTGTTTCTTATTGACTTTCGATCATGTTCTCCACAGGAACTATTCTAAATTCTCTTTTCTCAAACTCCCAATTCAATTAATCATCCTTCCTCCCCTCCATCCTATCCCAAGCATCTTTAAACTCTTTCTCTTTTGGCTCCTTGTATCAGCTTCAAAAAGATCTTCTTTTGTTTTAGCAATTTCCTGACTATTCAATCTTTAACTCCTTGTTGTCTGGTTTACATGAACACCATCCACTGACAAAGCTCTGTCTAAGATCACCAATGACTTCCTTATCCACTAATTCAATGGTATTTTTCTGTCCTCATTCTTCTAGACCTCTCAGCAATATCTGACACTTTTGACTATTACTTCCTTTTTGTTATCTTCTCACTTCTTGAGAGGTAGTGTTGAGTAATGGGTAAATTGCTAGCCTTAGAATCAGGAGACTTAGGTTAAAATCCCACCTGAGATACTTAGTGACTAAGCTTGCCAAAGGCAAATTAGCTAATCTCTCTGATTTTCAATTTCCTTATCTGCAAAATTGCCATTAATATTTGTAATTGGACATGTAATATGTCAGCATATAGAGAGCCTGCCTCAGAATCAGAAAGTCCTAATTCAAACGCTACCTTTGATTCATTTTGGTTGTGTAATCCCTGACAAGCAAAATTTTATTGACCTAAAAACTTTAAAACAATAAATTGAAGAGCAGGTAATAGTCTTCATAAGGAGTGTTTCTTCACTGGGGGTTCCTTATACCAACAAAATCACAGATTCAGATCTAGACAAACATATGCATCATTTCCTCATAGAGTTTTTGGGAGGCAAGCTCTTCTCTAATCTTAAAATGTTTTATTTTCCTATCTTTCTCCCATTTCTTTAAGCGTAGATGACTCATGTCTCTCAAGAATTGATCTATGGCTAGAGGAAATGTAGACGAATAGGGTCATTGATGCACTGTTGATAGAGTTAGATAATGGTCCAACAATTGTATAGAACAACTTGGAACAATTCCCAAAGAATCATCAAACTGTTTATAACCTTTGACCCAATAATACCAGCACCAATAATAATAAAGCAATCTTTATCCCAAAGAGATAAAATAAAATATAAAAAGATCCATATCTTTTTATATAAAATTTTTTATACAAAATTAAGGAATGGCTGAACATGGATAGCATCTGATTTTGATGGCATACTACTGTGTTATAAGAAATGATAAAGGGTAAGGGTTGAGCCAAGATGGCAGAGACTTGCCTGAGCTCTCCCCCAAACACCTTTAAATAATATCTCAAAACAAATTCTAGAGTGGCAGAACCCCAAAAGGATGGCGTGAAACAATTTTCTAGCCCAAGACAACTTATAAAGTGGGCAGGAATGATCTGTTGCAGCAGGGTGAGAGCAAGACACAACCTCACACCAACTAGACCTAGGCAAACCAGGAGCAGGCCTCAGGTATAACTGAATCAGTGGTAGCAGTGGGAGTTTCTGGATTTCTCAGCCTGCAGAGAGTAAGGGGATTGGACAAATGGTCAGAATGAGTCTACAGGGGTCACTTTGCTGGCACCAGGGACAGGATTCTGTTGCATTGCCCACACTTGGATCTGGGTTGCAGTCCTGGGTTGTAGTCCCAGAGTGAGGAAGAATACTAGCACATCAGAACTTGCAGTCACATGGGGAGCTGAGTTGCTGGTCACAGAGCCAGGTGGAAAGGAATGATTGTGATCTCTCTCACAGACCAGTGCACAGTAAATGAGAATAGTAAAGTAACCTCTCCCTTGATTATGCTACCTTGGAAGAATGAAAAATTTATAAGGGCAGAGAATTACCTCTGAAAACAGCTGCATAAAAAACCTAGAGCTAAGGATGGTGACTCCTCCACTCCAGAAGCAGAGCTTCACTTCAGTATAGAGTTAAAAGTAAAGAAATGGGCTGAAAAGTGAACAAAATAGGGGGAAGAAGGGTCCTGACAATAGAAAGTAACCATGGTGACAGGAGAAATCAAAACACAAACTTAGAAGAAGACAACAGAGTTAAAACTCATATTCAAAGCCTCAAAAAAAAATGTGAATTGGCCCCAATTCATGGAAGAGCTAAAAAATCATTTAAAAAATCAAGTAAGAGAAGTGGAGGAAAAATTGGGAAAAGAAATGAGACTGATGAAAGAAAATCATGAAAAAAGAGTCAACAGTGGGGCAGCTAGGTGGCACAGTGAATAAAGCACCAGCCCTGGAGTCAGGAGGACTTGAGTTCAAATCTGGCCTCGGACACTTAACACATAATGAGCTATGTGACCTTGGGCAAGTCACTTATCCCCCATTGCCCTGCCTTCCCCCTTCAGATTAAAAAAAAAAAAAGAGTCAACAGCTTGGTAAAGGAGGAACAAAAAATACTGAAGAAAACATCACCTAAAAAAAACAGGATTGGCCAAAAGATAAAAGAGGCAAAAAAGAAATCTAATGAAGAGAAGAACACTTTGAAAAGTGGAATTGGCAGTCAAGATGGTGGATTAAGGGTAGGGACATACCTGAGTTCTCCACTAAACCCCTCCAAATACCTGTAACAAATGACTCTAAACAAATTAGAGAGCAGCAGAACCCACAAAAGACAGAGTGAAACAATTTTCCAACCTGACAACCTGGAAGGCCAATAGGAAAGGTCTGTGGCACCAGGCTAAGAGGAGAGTACAGTCCAATGTAGGCCATAGGATGTGCGAGCACAGACCAGGCCCCAGCAAACCTGGGTCAGGCCTTGGGGGACTGAATCATTGGCTGTTGTGGCATTTCCCAGACTTCTCAATCCACAAACACCAAAGACAACTTAGAAAGTCAGTAGGAAAGGTCTGTCAAACCTGGGTGAGAGAGGAACAGAGTCTAGGCCCCAGGAGACCAGGAGCAAGCTGTGGAAATGACTAAATTAGTACTGGTGGCAGCAGTGGCAGTGGCTTCTTCTGGACCTCTCAGTCCACAGATGGCAAGAGGCTGAAAATGATCTGGTCAGAAGGAAATTACAGGGGTCTCTTCATTGGCAATAGGGTAGGACTCTGTTGCCTTGCCTGGAATGACAGATCTGGGTCACAGTCCTGGGTGGCAGTCCTGAGGCAAGGAGAAGCATTAGCATAGCAGAGCTTGTGGCACCAGTGTAGAAGGGATGCTCCTCATATTTCCAGGGCAGAAAAGAGTGCTAGTGGTCACTCACAGACCAGACTACAGGCCAGAAGAAGAGTAAACACCTCTCATTAGATCATAGCACCTTGGAAAAACTGAAAACTTACTGAAAACAATGGCACAAAACCTCTGAAGCTTGGGGCAGTACACCCTCCACACTGGAAGCAGAGCCCTACCTTAACAAAGAGTTAAAAAGTCAAGTAATAGACTAGGAAAATGACCAAACAATGGGAAAAAAGACTCAGAAACTTACTTTGGTGACAAGGAATGGCAGAACATACAACCAGAAGAAAACAACAAAGTCAAAGCTCCTACATCCAAAGCATCCAAGAAAAATATGAATTGGTCTCAGGTCGTGGAAGAGCACAAAAAGCATTTTGAAAATCAAGTAAGAGAAGTATAGGAAAAATTGGGAAGAAAAATGAGAGTGATGTGAGAGAAAATCATGAAAAATGAGACAACAGCTTGCTAAAGGAGACTAAAAAATGCTGAAGAAAATAATACCTTAAAAATAGACTAGATCAAATATCAAAGGAGGTTCAAAAAGCCAATGAGGAAAAGAATGCCTTACAAATCAGAACTGGCCAAATGGAAAAGGAGATCCAGAAGCTCAGTGAAGAAAATAATTCCTTAAAAATTAAAATGGATAAAATGGAAGCTAAAGACTATCTAACAAATCAAGAAATTATAAAAATAAAACTAAAAGAATGAAAAAATAGAAGCCACTGTGAAATACCTCATTGAGAAAAGAAAAAAAAAACTGACCTGGAAAATAGACCCAGGAGAGACAATTTAAGAATTATTGGGCCATGTGAAGGCCCTGATCAAAAAAAGAGCCTAGACATCATCATTCAAGAACTTATCAAGGAAAACAGCCTTGATATTTTAGAAACAAAGGATAAAATAGAAATTGAAAGAATACATCAATCACCTCCTGAAAGAGATTCTCAAAAGGAAAACTCCAAGAAATATTATAGCCAAATTCCAGAGTTCCCAGGTCAAGGAGAAAATATTGCAACCAGCCAGAAAAAACAAACAAACAAAAACAATTCTAGTATTGTGGAACCACAATTAGGATAACAAAAGATTTAGCAGCTTCTACATTAAGGTATCAGAGGCCTTGGAATGTGATATGTTGGAGGTCAAATTAGGTAGGATTTAAACCAAGAATCACATGCACAGTAAAACTGAGTGTAACCCATGGGGGCAAAAATCCTATTTAATGAAGTAGAGGAAGGGAGGGAGGAAGGGAGAGAATTTGGAATTCAAAGTTTTAAAAATGAATGTTAAAAATTCTTTATACATGTAACTTGGAAATAAGATACACAAGCAATGGGGTATAGAAATTTATCTTACCCTACAGGAAAATAGAAGAAGGGAATAAGAGAAGAAGAGGTGATAGAAGGTAGGGCAGATTGGGCGAAGGGGTAATCAGAAGCCAAATACTTTTGAGGAGGACCAGGGTGAAAGGGGAGAGAAAATAGAATAAATAGAGGTGGGGAAATAGGATAGAGGGAAATACTGTTAGCAGTAGTAACTGTGAAAAAAAAAAAGTTTCTATGATAAAAGCCTCATTTCCCTAACGTATATAGAACTCTGTCAAATTTATGAAAATCAGAGCTATTTTCCAATAGATAAATGATCAAAAGATATAATCAGTTTTTAGATGAAGTAATTAAATCTATCTATAGCCATGTGGAAAAAAAATCTAACTCACTATTGATTGGAGAAATGCAAGTTAAAACAATTCTGAGGTACTACCTCATACCTACTAGATTAGATAATAGGACAGAAAAGGTAAATGACAAATGTTGGAGGGGATGTGGGGAAAATACGAAATTAATATACTGTTGTCAAGGTTGTGAAATGATTAAACCATTCTAAAGAGTAATTTGCAACTATAAAACGATGCATACATTTTGACATAGTAATACCACTACTAAGTTTGTATCCCAAAAGGAGATTAAAAACAAAAAAGACTTATATGTACAAAAAATATTTATAGTGACTCTTTTCCGGGGTTAAAAAATTGGAAATTAAGGTGATGAACATCAATTGGGGGATGACTGAATAAGTTATGGTATGTAACTATGATTCAATACTATTGTACTATAAGAAACAATGAACAGGATGCTATCAGAAAAACCTAGAAAGACATACATGAGTTGATGTAAAGTGAAATGTACTGGGTACAAAGTAACAGCAACATTGTAACATGATCAGCTATGAATAACTTATCTATTCTCAGTAATATAGTGATGTATGACAACTTTGAAGGACTTAGGATGAAAATTGCTATCCTTCCCCAGAGAAGGAAATGATGTTGTCTGAATACATATTGAAGCAACTTTTGTTTTTCACTTTCTTATTCTTGAAGGTTTTTTTTTTTTGGTCTACATTTTCTTTCACAACATGACTATTATGAGTGCTTTGCATGACTACAAATATGTGTGTGTGTATATATGTGTGTGTGTTCATATATACAAATACACATACATACATACATGTGTACATATGTGCATATGTATATGTATATCCTATATGGAATTGCTTGCCTTCTCAATGAAGGGATGTGGAGAGGGAGGAAGGGAGAGAATCTAGAACTAAAAGTTTTAAAAACAAATGCTAAAATTTTCTTTTACTTGTAACTGGGGGGAAATTAAATACTAAATAAACACAAAAACATAAAAGGTAGACTTCATCATCATCATCAAAAAAAAAAAAAGAAAAAGAAAAGAGATGTGAAATTGGTCAAATGGAAAAATATATATACAAAAAAAATCAATGAAGAGAAGAACTCTGCAAAAAGCAGAATTAGCCAAATAGAAAAAAAAGTATAAAAGCTGAGTAAAAAAGAATATCCTTAAAAATTAGAATTGGGCAAGTGGAAGCTAATGACTTTGTGAGATATCAAGAAACAATAAAACAAAATTACATGAACGAAAAAATAGAAAATTTGAAATATCTCACTGGAAAAACAACTGACCTCTAAAATAGATGCAAAAGAGATAATTTAAGAATTATTGGATGACTTGAAAACCATTATCAAAAAAAGAGCCTACACTTCATTTTTCAAGAAATTATCAAGGAAAACTATCCTGACATTCTAGAACCAAAGGGTAAGATAGAAATGGAAAGAATCCACTGATCACCTCCTGAAAGAGATTTCAAAATTAAAATTCTCAGGATTATTATAGCCAAATTCCAGAGCCCCTATGTCAAGGACAAAATGTTACAAGCAGCCCAAAAGAAATTATTCAGATATGACAGAACCACAGTTAAGGACAATACAAGATTTAAGGGTTTCTACATTAAAGAATCAGAGAATTTGGGATATGATATTCCAGAGGACAAAAGAATTAGGATTACATCCAAGAATCATGTGCCCAGCAAAACTTGGTATAATACTTCAGAGGAAAAATGGATATTCAATGAAATAGAGGACTTTCAAGAATTCCTGATAAAAAGATCAGATCCAAGTAGAAAATTTAACTTTAAAATACAAAATTCAAGAGTAGCATAAAAAGGTAAACAGGAAAGAGAAATCATAAAGCATTCACTAATTTTAAATAATTTAAATTCCTACATAGGAAAATAGTAACTTTTAAAAACTTTCTCATTATTGGGGAGGTTAGAAGGAGTACATAGACAGAGGGCATGTGAGTTGAATATGGTGGAAAATAAAATTAAGGGGTGTGTCTGTGCTGGGAGAAGAGAAAAAGGAGGGGTAGAGTGAGGTCAAGTATTTCATCTCCAAGGCGGTGTATAGCACCAATAACAACTATCAACAGCTGGCATAATTCTGGATCTCAAAATATAAGACTCTCCAGGAGGGTGGAGACAAGATGGCAGTGTAGAAGCAGCAAGCTTCCGCAGCTCCAACATAGCCATCTCAAATACCCATAAAATATGACCCTAAACAAATTTTAGGGCTCCAAAACTTACAAAACACATCTCCTGCTGAAGGCTGCTCAGCAGGAAAGGCACATCACAGGATGCTGGAGCCAAAACCAGATCATCCTGAAACTGCAGCTTGGCCCTGGGGTGGCCAGGACAAGCCTCAACTGGAGCCTTCAGGAGAGTGGATCAGTGGCAGCTGTGGCAGTTTCCAGAATTATAAAACCATAAGAAACAAGGACAAAGTGAAAGGTCACTGGAACTCAGCTAAATTTGGGGGAGAAAAGTGGTCTGGCCAAACTGCCTCCAGGGCAAGGAAGCAGCAGAAGTGGCAGCCACAGCCGCCTCCACATGTCTGCTTCAGAGCTCCTGGCCTGCGGACTGCAGGGGCTCCAAGTGATCGTTGAGAGGCTAAGAGCTCTTGTGTTGAGTGGCCTGGACCCAGATCACAGTCTTGGGTGGTGGTCCGGAGGTATGGGAACAGTGAGCCAAAGCTGGTGGGGGCTTCAGTGACCTCCTAATAGCTCCAGAAGCTGCGAAAATCTTAGTGATTTGGGACAGAGCTTTCCCCTCTGGAAACAGTTCCACAGAGCTAAAAATTCAAGTAACTGACAGGCAACAATAACATGAGCAGGCAAAGGAAGCAAAATAAGAATGGCAACCAAACTCTAGATTCCTTCTTTGGGGCCAAGAAGGATCAAAGCAAGAAATAGGAGGAAAACAACACAGTCACAACTCCCACACCAAAAGCTTCCAACCAACATATAGACTTTCTACAAGCCACAGATCAGCTTAAGAAAGATTTTGAAAACCAAATAAGAGAAGTGGAGGAAAAATTGGGAAGAGAAATGAGAATGATGCAAGAAAATCATGAAAAGACGTTCACAAACTGATTGAAGAAAATAACACCTTAAAAAATAGATTAACTGAAATGGCAAAAGAGGCCCAAAAAGTCAATGAGAAGAATGCCTTAAAAAGTCGACTTTGTCAGATGGAAAAAGAATCTCAAAAGCTTTCTGAAGAGAATAATTCCTTCAGAATTAGAGTGGACCAAATGGAGGCAAATGACTTTATGAGAAATCAAAAATACTATTAAACAGATCCAAACCAACAAAAACATAAAAGACAATGTGAAATATCTCCTTGAAAAAACCACTGACCTGGAAAATAGATCCAGGAGAGA
>CM053588.1:138707973-138733538 GCA_028646515.1 Pseudochirops corinnae
AAGATGGTAAGAGAAGGTAACTATTTTCAACTATTTGGAAAGCTGACCCATAAGAGGAAAAAAAATAGACTCTTTCTACCTATCCCCAAAGGATGGAAAAAGAAGCAAGGAGTGACAAAAGGTAATAAAGGTGCCTAAATTCAAATTTGAATTTGATATATGGAAAGACTTCTAGGCAAACAGAGCTAAGATAAATTGAAATGGATGCCTCATTAGTTCATAGGTTCTTCCTAATGGCAATCTCCAAACAGAAGTTCAGTTATCACTTGTTGGGAATGTTGGAGAGGAAATTCTTGCTGAGATTCAGTGGTTATTAGCAATGATACACGGAATTGGAATCAAGAAAGAAGAAGCTGATTGAGAAAAGTCTTTGCCTCAGGTATAGAGTTTTTAAATTGGTTTCTGTGGAGGTAGAGATCTCTACCTATTCAGACAGGAACATACACCCATGGGTAGTATGGCTTTCGTGGGAGAGACTTTAAAGGACTTGACTGAGATGAATAGTGTGTGAACAGGGGGAGCAGCAGCCTCTGGCTGGCCAGAGGTGACATGTACCAAGTGTGTACTTAATATATATTTTAATAACTTTGTGAGTGGACTTATTCATTATATGCTATATGTGATCATATGCAAACATATTACAGTAACAAATAGCAAGTGAGAACTCCAAAGAACAGGAATAAGAGATTCTATCAGGGAGATGTATGATAGAAAAAAACGGGCTGGTCATGTGGCAAGGAGGAGGGTCGACAGGTGGATGCTGGGCGGGCTTCCTCTGGAACAAATTACAGCAAGATCATAGGGTCATGGTTCTAGAACAGAAAAGAGTGTCAGAGGCAGAGGGGTGTGCAGGATTCAGCTTTAACCAGCTGGCAAGAGCAGACTGTTAAATTTTCAGTGTGAGCAATTTACACCTCAGAAATCAGCAATTGCTTACAAATCAGGATTTATTTTTTGTTTTGTTTTGTTGACTTCTAATCTCAAGAAAGTAATGGAGAAAATGTTAATAATGCATATCCAACTTAAAAATGTTTGGTGAATGCATCTTGTTTTCTTTCTGGAGAAATGGTTGCTAAACCATAAATGTTAAACTTTATGGCATAGCCCCTTCATTTTAGAGATAAGGAATCTGAGGATAAGTGACTTGTCTAAGTTCACTCAGGTAGTTAGTAGCAGAGCTGATGTTCAAATGTAGGTCCTTTAATTTCAAATTCCCCACACTTTACCCTGCATCATGTCGACATTTGGTATCACAAGGTGAGCAGACATGGTGGATCCTGATCTCTACTGCTGGAAGAAGTATTTACATGGAGGCTTATAGGATCACAGATGTGGAGCTGGAAGGAACCTGAAAAGCCATCTAGTGCAACCCCCTCATGTTACAGATAAAGATAAAGAGGCCAAGAGTTAAATAACAAGATAGTGAAAGGCAGCGGCAGAATTTGAATCCAGATCCTCTGAACTTGGAACTAGTGTTCTTTCCACTCTGTCAGATCACAACTAGTTGAATTTTGTCTCATATGAAAAATGATGTAATACACATTTAAATTATCTTTCTTCAAAACACAGAGCAGATTGGCATTATAGTGCAGTGGGAAAAACAATAATAGCTTTGGAGTCAGAGGACCTAGGTTTAAATCCTGCTTTTCTACATTTCGTGACTTTGTTCAAGTCACTTAAGCTTTCTAGGCCTCGGTTTCTTCATCTATAAAATAAGGGTGTTGGACCAGATGGTCTCTAAGGCATCCTCCTGTTCTACATTAACATTATGTTCCTGTGATCTGTCTTCTCCATGATATGGAAGAGAAGCATGATGACTAATACTTAGTGAGCCATGAGCCTAGCCCCTTCTAACACACATGGCACATCCTATTATGTCTGAATGGTGATCCAGGGGAAAAAAAATCAATATCCACCCCCTGATAATAGCCAAACCCTTCCTTTTCCACTTTAAAGATGTCATGGAAAACACAAGCTGTCAGACATTCTCTCTGTTCAGAAGGCTTTCTTCTTGCTGCCTGTGCAAGACACAAAGTTCTGAATAAGCATATCGCAGTAACAACTCGAAATTGCTGGAGTGGTCTGTCCTCTCGCATTCCCTGTTCTGTTCATGACAGCACAGATGCTCAGCCCAGGGTCCAGGTGTTGGAATCTAACTTCCCCAACTTTGCTGAGTGCCTGCTGGAGGACGCTGGCCTCAGCATGCCGGTACTCCCTATTTGCTAGCTCTAATAGATACATTCTGCCTCAGGCAAAAAGTCTGCTAATAGTTAATAAGAATAATGAGCAGTAGCAGAGAATTAATGGCCTCTTTATTATGAGAGATGGAGCCTGGTGTTCAGTAGTTTTGAATAGGAAAATTGTTTTATAGGCACTATTAACTGGAGAAAAGTTGTTTAGCCAATTTTAAGGTAATGGATTTTGGCTCCAAAGTGTCAGTAGACAGAGAAGGGAAAATGACCACTGAAGGGCTGAGTCACTCACATTTTTCTTCTGCAAATACCAGACATTCATCTATGGCATGAGTTAATAGGGTAGTTTGGTACAATGAAATCAGGGATCCTAGAGAATCAAGAAGTCCAAGTAGGAGGTTTTGGGTTCTGTCCAAGGTTATTCTATGTCCTACACATTCAACTTGTCAGTCATCAAGCATTCATTCTTATTAAGAGCTTACTATGTGGAAGCATTGTGCTACCCAATGGGAAATAAAGAAGAAAAGCACATAAAAAGTCTCTGACCTCAAGGATCTCTGATTCCAATTAAGGAGAAAATATGCAAACTATGAACATTATATATATATATATATATATACACAGAGTAAACAGAAGGTTATTTTAGAGGGAAGTCAATAGCAAGGAATGGGTGAGAGACTGAGGAAAGGCTCCTGCAGAAAGGAATTTTAAGCTTAGTCTTGAAAAAGACAAGGAAGCAAGCAGAACAAGGGTTCTTAACCATTTTAATATCATAAATCCCTTCTACAGTCTTGTGAAGCTTTTGGACTGCACATATTTTCAAGATTAAGAAATTACAATATAATACTTAGTATTATTAAATCAACTAAATATTTACACATTTACATATATACATATATATGTGTATGTATGTACACATAACATATTATATATGTATGTGCGTATATGTATATACCCATGATGTTTGCCCTTTGCTTTCTAAGAGCACCAATGACATCATGGGGTAATAATGTCTTGACTTTACATGAATTAGATATAAGTGAGGCAGAGCTGCACAAAATTGATAGATAATAGATTTGCAGTTTCATGTGCACTCATCTTTTTTTAAACTATACTATGCTATGTAGATGCTTGTTTTATTCTATAAATTAAAAATAAAAGAAATTTTTAAAAATTAAATAGAGTCAT
This sequence comes from Pseudochirops corinnae, assembly GCA_028646515.1. Taxonomy (NCBI): domain Eukaryota; kingdom Metazoa; phylum Chordata; class Mammalia; order Diprotodontia; family Pseudocheiridae; genus Pseudochirops; species Pseudochirops corinnae. Next base: position 138,711,354 of record CM053588.1, read on the forward strand.
TAAAGTCCCGTTACTTGGGATGCAGTGAATGACTTTGGCATCTTTGACATTTGACCATGCTCTAAGCTCTTCACAGTACCTGCTTCAGTCACCTTCATGGCTACAGGAGCAAACTGTTTTCATCTACACTTTCCGTCAGGGGCAGTCTTCACATACTTGGGATAGACATCCTTCTAATTCATCAACAGATCCAAGGCTGATAGGTTACCCTCAGCCTGATTTGGCCAGTCTGCTGAGATTGTTTTACCAGGGTGTGGCCATTGATGCACAAGTGCATGAATCTGTTCCATATATATGTATACATGTACACATGCACCAGTAGGTGTACATGTATACATATATGTGCAAATGTCTATGTACTATGTATATGCATACACACACATCGAGTTCATGGACCCCACATTAAAGCATGGAGTAAACAATGGAGTTTTGTGTGCAAGCTCAGCAAAAGGGCTACGCTTGCTAGACTGTAGAGTATATTGATGCAATTAACTTATAGGAATGGAAAGGTCAGAAGGAATCAATTTGTGAACCATCAGGTGATTTTCAAACATCAAGTGATGTCATCTAGACTGCAACCAATCCAGTGGCAGAACCCTTGAATACTGTGAACATGTGGGCCATTTCCAAGTTCATCATAGCTATCAGGGTGACCCTGGGTGGACCAGTGGACCCACTTGCATAAGAAGCTACCATGGGAGGTCCAGTCTGATTTATTAAAAGACACCCAGGTGGCTTTGTGAGCTCCAAGCCTCCTCTGCCGAGGATACCCTCAGGGAGCCCTGGAACAGGCTCAAGTTCTGCAAGCGTTGGCTACGCATATCTCAAAGCCAGGTGTGAGCTAGCCTGGCACACATGTTGGACCATATGGTACACCTGGAGCCTTCTGTCTCTGTGGATGCAGCTCTTCAGGCTGTTGTGGGGTTTGTTCGTTTTTGGTTTTCATTTTTTTTTCTTTTTTTCCTAATCCTCAGTTCAGGTAAATGAAAGATATAGGAGCAAGATCCTCTGGTACTAGAATCAGGTGGCTAAAGTTAACTAATGGCCAATGGGCCTGAGGAATACCCCAAATAAAACACAACCAAGAAAACTCAGTAATAAAACACATGTAATGCTTTCACAAGGCAGCGTCTTATTCATGAATGCTCTCTCTTAAACCACCAATGACAATATGAGGCAAACAAGGCATTCTCTATTCACTGATGAAGACATAGGCCCAAAGATGTTTGGTGGTTCGTCTATAGTACAGCCCAGACTTGAATCTAGATCTTCTAATTCCATTTTGAGAGCTCTTTTTCCTTCTCCACACTTGTCTCTTGTGATGGAGTTCTTACCATTGAAAAATGTCATCCTTACCACCTTTCCATTCTATGCTTCGAGATGGAAACAGAGCAATGAATTTGGAGTCACAGGACTGGAGAGTGAATACTAACTCCAGTCTGAAACCTGGATGACCTTGAGAAAGGCGATTAGCTCTTCTGGGCCCTCATTTATATATGAGGATGTATGTCATTGCATATACATATAAGTATGTATAAAGAACAGACTAATCATAACCATTATAACAAGCAGTTAGGTGGATTGAGAGCTGGACCTAAATTTAAGAAGACCTGACCTGAGTAATATTAGTTGTTTGACTCTGGGCAGGTCACTTAACCTCCACCTACCTCAGTTTCTTGACATGTAAAATGCAGATAGTAATAGCACCTACCTCCCAAGACTGTTTTGAGGATCAAATGAAATATTTATAAAGTTTTTTTGCAAATCTGAAAACCCTATAAATATCCTAGCCACTGCAATTGGTAGTGGTGGTGGTAGTAGTAGCAGCAGCAGCAGCAGTAGCAGTAATAGTAGTAGTAGTAGTAGTAGCAGCAGCAGCAGCAGTTGTAGTAGTAGCAGCAGCAGCAGCAGTTGTAGTAGTAGTAGCAGCAGCAGCAGTAGTAGTAGTAGTAGTAGTAGTAGTAGTAGTAATGGTGGTGGTAGTGATAGTAAATAACTGAAAAGTAGGGTTTCCACATCTCTGTTTAATTGAAGTACGTGTTTCTTTATGTCTTCATTGGCCCTTGATGCCTAGATTTCTTCATTCTTCATATCCTGCTATCCCTCCAGGCTCTTTCCTCTTCCCTTTTTAATCCTACCAAATGAATCCCTCCTTTCTTCTTTTTTTCCTTTCTTCTCTTTTCATTCCTTTCTTCCCCTCCCTTTTCCTTTGTTTTCCCCCTTCCTTTCTTCCTTCTTTTTTTCCCTTCCTTTTTGTTTTTCTTCCTTCATTCCTTCCAGTTGGGCTTCTCCCATGGAAAGAAATTAGCAGCAAATCAGTGCCTTAAAATTCCATTTCCATCACTAAAAAAATTTATATGTGACATACAGTAGTCTCAGTTTCTTCATCTTTTATTTCTGTCCTACCCATCACCTGGGGCTCTGTGAGAACCCAAGTGAAACAGCATATAATAATGTAGTTTTCAAAGGACAAAATACCCAGTAAAGTTGCTATTATCAAGGAAACCAGTCTGCCCCATTAATGCAAAGGCAGACAAGGATCAGGAAGACTTTATTCCTCCAAAAGTTAGGAGGAAGGCTCTCCAATCACAGCTTCTCAGAAAGCTAAGTCCAAATTCAGAAGTGGCACAGAGCTAGATTCCTATTTGGCTCCAAATACAAGTTGTACTTGATTGAACCTGAAGAGCACAGCCTGGGGACTTAACAGATTTATTCATCTCAGTTAGCTCTGTTTTCCTCCTCTACCACTTCTGCCTCTTATCCTGAAATGTTTTAAAAATGAGTTTGGACAAGGAACTAACCCAGACAACAGTTCCCTCAGGAATAACTTCACATAGGGAGGTAGGAGATGAACAGAGTTCCACCAGAGGAAGACTTCTCTTTCCCTTATCAATGTGACTTCTGGGATTGCCATTCCATCCCATTAACCCCATTCCCTGTACTGGATGAGGATGACTTGACAAGGTGGCAAGAACTCTGGGACACACCAACAGCAAGTTGGCATCAGGCCCTTGGGCTTTTCAAAACCAACAAGAGGGTGACACTGAAGTGACTGGTTTGGAAGGGAACTTGCAATGATAATCAATGTGATCTCCCAGTCTGCCACTAAGATATTTTATCAAAATGTCGGGGTTATGGATAGTGTCAATACTTTTGCTCTTCAATGCATTAGTCTTTTTAAAAAGCCATAGTTACTGTGACATTGGATAGTGCCTTCCTATTTATTACAGACTTCTGGTAAGAGATGTTATATGATTGGTTTTTTTTGTTTATTTTCTGAAATAGGTTCAGATACAATTATTTTCATATGAAATGGTGGTTTGCTCCTCACACTAGCTTTCTAAAGGAAGTATAGGGCCATCAGGACCTCCCGGGGTATTTTTGTAAGCACCTGGCAAGTAGCCATGTGATCAGACTTGGGTCTTAAGAAGAAACTTACTTTGGCAGCTGCTTGAAAGATTGACACTAAACACTGATTTTGTTGTTCTTCATACCCCAGAATTTTCCCCATATACTCTCCCAGAGGAGTCTGTTTATACGTCATTGTATAATGTATAAATGTAAAACTGCTTACAGTTTCCAAAGATGCTGGCTTTTTTTTTTTTTTTTGCCGTTGCTCTCACTTGGCATTCTATCTCCATTCTATGCCTTAGTCAAAAAGCATTTAATAATTGCTTACTATGTTTAAGACCTTGTGCTAAACATTGAGTGATATAAAGAAAGGGGGACAAAAATCTATCTATTGTCTGTCTATCTATCTATCTATCTATCTATCTATCTATCTATCTATCTATCTATCTATATCCAGTTGATTCCTGTCCTCAATTAACTCACATTCTGATGGGGAAGACACTATTTTGAAAATATGTATCAGCAAAATATATACAGGATAATCTGGAGGTAATTTCAGAGTGAAGGCCCTAGAAATAGGGAAACTACTCCCTCTTCACTTCTGTTTCTTGGCTTTCCTGGCTTCCCTAGACACTCACCTTACATTCCACTTTCTACAACATGCTTATCCTGGGACTTCTATTGCTAGTCCATTCTCTCTTAGATTACTTTCATTTTACAAGGTATTGATAGGTAGATAGACATACAGATGATAAATTAGATAGATAAATGATAGATACAAAAATTATAGAGATAGGGCTTATATTTAAGTACTTATTTTCATATTTTATGCTCCATAAGAATCTGAGATTCTTCAGGGCAGGGACCATGATATTTCCTTTCCTCGTATCACAAACACTTTGCCAAGTCCCTGGCATATAGTAAGCACTTAATGAATACTTATTGACTAACTGACTATGTCTTTTGGGAAAAAAAGAATACAGAAAATCTGTGGCTTCTGATTGAATTGCCACTGTCACAGAATTCAGACATGGTAGAATAACCTGTTTCTTCATCTTTTTTTTGTGCTACCTTTTGCATAGGGCTCTGTGAAGACCCAGTGAGTTGGTATATTTGAATGTGATTTGAAAAGTATCAAATACCTACTAAATGCTGAATTAGAATGGGGGGAAAATGGAGCATTGACAAGAGCTAAAGGGTCCTGAACTATGGAAAATGTCTATGGAAATACAAAGGAGAAAGTGGTTAAGAGAATATTTTAGAATAGAATCTAGATTTCCTGGTAACTTATTGGATGGGAGGAGTAATGAAGAAAATAAAGTAGAAGATGAAAGATGGCTGAAGCAGGGGTATATGAGGAAGTCATGGAACTATAACCTTACAGGAGAAATTAAGAGAGCAACTAGGAAATAAAATGATAACCTCATGTGTTAAAATTGAGTTGCTAGTAGGAAACTCAGGAAGAAATTGCAAGGTCATAGATTTATAGGTAGAAGGGACATCAGAGAGTCAGTTCTTTTTTGTTTGTTTTGTTTTGTTTTTAATTTTATAGATGAGGAGCCCAAGACCTATAAAGTTTGAGTGGCTTGTCCAAGGTCACAGAATAATGAGTAATAGAATCAGTATTCAAACCCCAGTCATTTGACTATAAATCTAATATTACTTACATTGTGCCACTTACAATGGACATCAGAGGTATCAAGAAGCCAATGGGAAAGGCATGGTGAGAATGGAGGGCTAGATGGCAGAGCTAGAGATCTAAATTTGGGATAAATCTGCCTTAAAATTAAGATTATGGATGAGATTGAGAGAAAAAAGGTGAAGGACAAAACCTTGTGATATGTCTGCACAAGGATCAGAGGAGGAAGATTTTTTTAAAAAATGAACGAGATAGAGACCTGAGAGAAAACATTCGAAGGCAGAGAGTCTGTCCAGTTAGAGGAAGTGGTCGAAGTTTCAAATGGTATAAGAATGTTGAAAGCAACAAAGATTGAAAAAAGGCACTGGATATGGCAGTGAGATATTTCACTAGAGTTAAAGCCAGGCAGCAAAGACTTTGAGGAGTAAGTTGGTAATAGAAAACTTTTTCTAGAAGTGTGGCATTGAATGAGAAGAGAAATTATGTCATAGATTTAGATCTGGCAGGGAACTTAGTGGTCATCTAGTCCCTGTTCTTTCATTTTATAGTTGGAGATATGGAAGCAATGAACCCAGGTCCTCTGACCCAAATTTATCTCTATTAGATGAAAAGCTGGGGGAGTTAACAGGTCCAGGGATAGAGTTTTGGGTGTTTGCACATTTTTAAGAATAGGGAAGGCCTGAATATATTTATAGGCAGAAAGAAAGAATAAAGAAACAGAGACTAAAGAGAAAGGGGTAAAATCTTGGAAAAATATGAGAAGGGAGTAAAAAGCATAGTGGAGAGAGCTTAGCTTCAAAAGAAGAAAAACAAATTAGGGATTCTAAATCTAGATTTTCAATGTCCCATTCTAATTCTCTTTATGCTCTACTACATTGACTTTCAGGGGCAGCTAGGTGGCTCAGTGGATAGAGTACCATGCCTGGAGCCTGAAAGATTCCTCTTCCTAAGTTAAATTTGACCTAAGATACTTTCTAGCTGTGTGATCTTGAGCAAGTCACTTAACCCTGTTTGCCTCAGTTTCTTAATCTGTAAAATGAGCTAGAGAAGGAAATGGCAAACCATTCCATTATTTCTTTTGCAAGAAAACCCCAAATGAGGTCACAAAGAATCAGACACAACTGAAACAATTCAACAATAACAACATTGACTCTCAACTTGCCATTCTAATTCTCATTCTTTTGTATTATTACTAAACTTAAATATACAAAAAGAAAAGAAAAAGAAATATATTATACACTTAAATATTGAAGCTTAAATATAACATAAGAAAAGAAAGCATCTCAAGTGCACAGCAGCAAGTAAGAGAGAATTCAAAATATATAGCAATAAATTTCCTTTTCAAGAAAGCCTATATAATAAATACTATGCATTGTGTTGAGAGCTCTTCATCTTTTCTTTGCTTCCTTTTAAGTTTTTTAGTTCTCTGCTGTGTACTTTTTATTTTGTTCTTTTCCTCCCTCCCCCCAAAGACTACAATTAAGCACAGATATATTCATATATAGTTATAGATACACACACATATACACATATATGCATACATACATACATACATACATATATAGAAATATTCTTCCCCTAACAAATTCTACTTTTCGTCTTTGTTTTTATGGTTGTGTATATTTCTTATTTCCTATCCCTCCTAACTCATTTACTTTACTTCTACCTTCTACCTAGCCCTCCTATTACTTAACCTATCCTCCCCTCACCCCACCACAAGGTTCTCTCCCATATCCTCCCATTCCCACTAATCTAAACACCCATCTATCCCCCCCCCTTACCCTATTCATCTTCCCTAGTGGGTAAGATGTAGAGATCCCTCCTTTATCCTATTCCCCCTCCCTATCTCTTTAGCATTTTATTTCTTTCTTGATTTAAAAGACTTTTATGCTATTCTAGATATTAATGTATTGTTCTCTCTTGAACCCATTCCTAATGAAAGTAGGTTTCCAGAACTAATAGAGCTTCTCCCCAACCAATTCCTCTTTGTCAGCTCTTCCTCTCACATCTCATTTGTGTAAAATGATTACACTTTTTAGCTGTTCCTAAACGGTTTTACTTTTTAAAGTCTCAGCTCTAGCCTAATCTTTCTTACAAACTATCCACTTACTAATAGCAATCTTAGGTGTCAGTTTTATATTTTATATACATAAAAGTTAAACAATCTGTCCTTATTGGGTCCCTTGTAATTAATCTTTGGCATATCTATTGTATTTCTCTTCTTTCTTTTATGTTATATCCTCTATTCAGTTTAGGTGTTTTGTTGTTGTTGTTGTTGTTGTTGTTGTTGTTAACAAAATCCTGAAAGTCTGACAAAATCTGACAGTTCATTAAATATCCTTTATTTTTTCTTTCAGGATTATGCTTAGCTTTGCTGGGTATGATAGTTTCAGTCTGAACCCCAGTTCTTTTGCTCTCTAATTTGGAAAATAAGAACAATGGTGAGATGGCATACCATGTGAGGATTGCTAGAAGGAAGTGAGGCTATAGAACCTGGAGAAGAAAAGACTCTAGGAGGCCTCTGATAGTTGTCTTGAAGTATCTGAAGGTATGTCATGAGATAGAATGATTGTGTATTTGATGAGGCTCTAGAATGAAAAACTAAAGATTATAGATAGAAGGTATAAAGAAAGAAACTTCAGTTCCATCCTTAGTTTCTCTGTGGACTCTGTTCTTGACTCTGTGTACTGTCTCCCCACCTCCTTCCAACTATGACCTAAATACCATTTCATTTTGGAAGATCATTCCATTCCTGAAACCCTTCTTCTAACTGGTCAGTTCCTCTAAGTACATCCATTTTAAGGAAAGAACCCAGGTCAACTATATTTCTTCTTTCCTCTCTTGATTCTACTCCTGACTCTGAACTTCTTTCCCATCCATGTCCTTGGTGTGAGTACCTTACTCCACTCTCTATTCTCTCCCTACTCCCACCCCCAATTTTCAGTTTCTTTTATGTATTGGTTTTCCCCATTACAGTGTAAACTCTTTGGGAGGAAGGGATTATTTTTGTATTTACTTGAATGTGGGGCCCAGTATTTAGTACAGCTCCTAGCATATAATAAATGTTTCCTAACTTGACTTGACTTGAATCAATATGAGAATTATCCAAATGCTTAGTGTTATCTGAAAAGGAAATGGACTGCCTCATGAGGTTGTGAGTTCACTGTCACTAGTGTTCAAATAGAGGTTATTTTACCTGTCATATAGGATATTATGAAGGAGATCTCTAAATTGAGTGAGGACTGGACTCATATTTCTATCAAAAAAAAAAAGGTAATGAAGTTGATCTGGCAGGATCATGGATTCTTTTGTTCCATATATCCAGTAACTATCCTTTAAGAACACACTCTAGAATGTTTCCAAGTACAGATGTCAAGATCATTGATCTATAGTTTGCAGAGCACATTCTCTTCTGTTATTGTTTTTTAAAAGGGAAGAGCCTTTGCCCTCTCTCAATCTTATCCCAGGTACCCTATTTTTCAATAGTATTGATCATAGCCCAGCAGTGATATCTGCCAGTTCTCTCAGTGCCCCAGAATTTACCTCATCTAGACCTGGTAAACCAAAAGTAACTGGGGTGGCTAGATATGTTCTCATCATCTCCTTCCGTATCTTGTGTAACAAATCTCATTTAGCCATTTGGTGCTATCCTTTGCACCCCAAAGATCATTCTCCTCTGCAGAGAAAACTGAAGTAAGTTCACCAGTTCTGCCTTCCTTCTATAGTCCATTATCATCACTTTATCTACCCCAGAGAGCAGTACTTTACTTTTCTCCCTTTGATTTTCCTTTCCCCTAGCCCCACTCATAAAGCTTAAAAAGAAGAAAAGAAAAGAAAACTTCTTTTTTGTTGTTGTTCAGGATCAAAAGGATAGGTCAGAATTCACTCTTGTATTCCAGAAGTCTGTCATCCCTGCTAAGGACAAGTTCCAGTAGAGGACAAAGAAAGACTGAGCCATTTAAGGAAAAGGTCAGTTCCTTCACACCTGTGTGATCACCATATTCCCCTGCTATCAGAATCTTGAGTTGTCATCTTACTTGCTTCCTAAAATACAGCCCGAGGACTGAAGAATAGACTTTCTGTTCTTTGGACAACACCTATACATGTCAGCTTAAGAGCTCTTCACTAGACACCAGAAATTTGCACTCCTTAAAGTCAAATAAAATTAGTCTGGAAGCCAAGGGTCTATACCATAGGATTATAGTTTTGTAGCTAGAAACAGTCTTATTAATTAAAGGATAATAAATTTACAGCTAAAAAAAGTCCTTAAAGATGTTCTCCCTTCCACTCCCATTTTGCACATAAGGATTCTAATGCCTATGTAAGCTAACTGATGTGCCTGGTAATACAGGTAGTAATAAACAGAGTCAAAATTTGAATGCAGCCTCATCTGACTCCAAAGCCAAAGCTCTTTCCATTGTAACATTGTGTCTTCCTAGAAATCAAGTGTAATTATCTCTATATGCTTGTTAGAATAACAAGACTGCTTCCATCTCCTTCTGGGGAAGCAAACACGCTTATAAACCCATCTTACTATTAGTGACTTTGTTCTTCACTGGGGCTGGGTTACAGTGACCCAGGAAATTGTAGCCCCTGGCCACATTTCAAGGAGTCATTTTCCACTTCCTTGCTGTGGTCTGCCGACTATCCTAGGCTCTTCTCAATAAAAAGTGTGAGAGAACCATTGGCTATTATCGGATTTAGCCCAAAAGGTAAAAGATGAAAACAAATTTGTGTTCTGAGTGCCTGTAAAAGCACAGGCTGTACCATCTTCACTCCCACAAAAGGAGAGATAAGAGGTTTCCTGGGATTTCCACACACACAATTTCTAAAGAGCAGTTTTGCTGAGAGGCAGACAGTGAGCCAGTGACAGCTGCATTGGGACTGGTGAAAACCATGTGGGTACTCTGGGAATGGAGAAAGAGACAGAATGACTGCTGGAAAACATAGACCAGGGAGCACAGTGTAGAGCCAAGATAAAGACTTGGGCTAACAGATTCTGTAGAAGAAAATGGAGGTAACAAGGAATGGACCCAAAAAATGAAAACGTTGCCTCTGTTTTATCATTAAAGCACAGCACGTGGGGAATTGTGGCAGGCCTGATGGGGGATAGGGAGAGATAGAAATCTTCCTAAATGAAGGAACATATAGACATATGTTCATGCCCTCCTCTAAGGAACATTTAAACCACATTTCATTCTTCTTCCTTTCTCTGTCCCTTCCCCCGCTCACTGGCCCCTCTTTCCCCCACTTGGCTCCATCAATATTACTGAGTAGTTTTTATGTGCAAAGCACAGTCCTTATTGTAGGAATAGGAGCTATCCAAAGGTGGGAAAAGATGCATTTCTAAAGTGTCACTCTTCGGATACAAAGATAATGTCCTTCACTCTGTACTCAGAATTGTTTCTCAAAAAGTGGCAAATGGGCCTTCATGGATCCATTTACACTCTTCCCTGAGCCTCCCTTGTGACCAAGGGTGTGTATCTGTGAAGCAGCCAGGAAGGCAATGGGTGTAGTTGGTAGCCCCAGAACTTAGGGAAACACTGCAACCTTGACCTCATTAGTACTGTGTTCTAAGAGGGCTTCTAAAACTTTTTCTACTCCCTACCCTTCAGTGTTTCTTAAACTGTGGACCCATGAGGTCCACAGTTTAAGAAGTGCTGTGTCTAACAGGTCACAGACAACAGAAAATTCCAAAATAGGCTTGACCTGTTCCATATTTACCTTGTGCCTCCCTAGAGACTATAAGAAATCAGGTAACTGGCTATTTGAACTTTGTAAACAGGGCTGGGACCAGGTGAGTGGGAAATACAATCTTCTTCTGTATTTGCTAGTTCAAAACCAACAATAGCCAATAAATCAACAAACACATACAAGATAGTTCATATCTTCATAGCACTTTAAGGCTTACAAAGAGCTTTGCACACTGCATTTCCATTGATACTCACAGCACCCCACTGAGTTAAGGGCTAGTTCTATCCTCTTTACAAATGGAGGAACTGAAGCTCAAAGAGATTGTCTGATTTGTCCAAAATCAGAAGCTCTAAGACTAAATTCTAACCAGTGTCTTCCTGATTCCAAGTACAATACTCTGTCTCTATTCAATACCATAACTCATCTGCTTTTACAAAACAGTATACTCAACACCACAGAGTATGCAAAGATGTGCAACGTGTTAAACAAATAGGAAAAAGGGCCACTAAACCTAACATTTGGTCCCTGAAGGCCACATACTAACCTACAAAACCACATACTAACATTATGTATGTCCTATTGTATTTTTGTTTGCTTTGTTTAATATTCCCCCAAAACATTTTAATCTAGTTGAGGGGCATTCAAAAGTATTGTGGAAGTGGGGAGGGGGGGTGTCTTTGACTCCCCTGGTGTAATGCTTCCACCTTGTATTCAAAGGACTTGCAATCTAGATAAGGAGGATACATCATAAATGAAGGGAAAAGTGAAAAGTGTATGTGTACATGGAATAACTCCCCAGGAGCTTTCCTTTACGAATACATGATTAATTACTCCAGGAGTTGGCATAGATTAGGAATCTCAACCCCTAGATGTCTACAAAGGGTTGCATGCATGTAGCCACTTCTCATCTCTCCTCACCAACCCATGGTAACATATGTCCCATGTGCCCCTTTCTTTAAAAGAATATGTAATAAGATAAACAAGCTTTGGAAGAGAAACAAATATTTTAATAGTAAAGGCCTACAGATAGGAAATTTGAATTAATCTTCCCCTTTACAAATAGAGAAAATGAGGACTATGATTTCCTCTTAGGGTTTGCTGAGGGATATATCCCTCATGACTGGAATTATCTGGAAACCTGCAAGATACAGAGTTATTTTCCAGAACAGAAAGAGCTATAGTAGGTCTGTCTGAGAGATTGACATTCAGGTCACAAAAGTGCCAGCCCATGATCAGCTCAAATCCCTGATAGTGAGACTAGTTCACTAGACTCCAGAAAAAGTGTAGTTCAAAAAAACTGGCTGAGTTTGTTGTTAAGTAATGTATGTAAAGGGCTTTCCTTTTGCTTTGTGGTTGGTTATGCTTCCTTAACTCTGCGTAGTATCATGAATACTGTATATCTTCACTTTCTGGGTTAGCAGGAGGAGGCAAAAAGCAAGAGAAGATGCAAAATGACTCTAGGATCATAGTTCTGCTCTGAGAATTTCAGGGACTGTACTTATCCCCTTACTTTTTTCACCTAGATCAGAGAACATTAAGTCTTACCTCTGCTAGTGAATAGTAAAACAATGTCACAGTTTGAACTGGAAATGAGCATGTACTCATCTTGTCAGGATTTATGGGAAATCTTGCCTTCCCCGTTCTGGAGGCAACAGTTGGAGTTGTTGATGGATATTGGACCCGCCCAAAGTGTCAACTCCTGATTCTTAACATTTGATTTCAATATCCTAAATGGTGAGAATTCAATGCAAAAGAGAATAGTCATCCTGATGAATGTCTCTCATCCAGAGAAGTCCTGGGAAAAATACACTGCGCCCACAGGAAAAACGTCATGGTGGCAGCATAAATCCAGCGGGGTATGTTATCAGCAATAAAAGGCTAGGGGCAACAGGGATGGTGTAATTTGTCACTAAAATCATAGCAGGAGGGAATAAATATCCCTGGAACCCAAACTATTATTCTTTCACAAAGGTGTACCTCGGAACCAAATTCACTCCTTCCCTTGAAGGCCCTCAGGGGAGAAAGAAAGAAGTTATAGTCACAAATCGGGGAGAGGTGAAGTGGTGAAGAGTACCACGTCTTTTGTTAATCACTCTCTCACTTGTGTTCACATCTGCCCATCTGGAAAAAAAAGAAAAAGGAAAAAAACAAAAAAGCCTTGTGCCTCCCAGGCACAGGAAACTGCTTGTGCTACAGTGGATAGAACAATGATCCTGGAGTCAGAAAGACCAAAGTTCAAATGCCACATTAGACAGTTACTAAATGTATGAACCTGGCTAAGTCATTTAGCCTTTATCTGCCTAATTTCCCTCAAGTGTAAAATAGAGATGGAAGTAGCTCTATCTCCGAAGCTTGTCATGAGAATAATTTGAGATAATATTTGTAAATCACGGTGTCTGACATGGTGGGTGTTTGATAAGTGCTTCTCTCCTCTCCTCTTTTCTCCTTTTATTTCATTTTGCTTCCTCCCCCATCCCTCATGGTAGTCCCTTGTGCTCTAAGAGGAAAAAAAATGGCCTTACTATGTTAGAGTCAAATTATAGTGTGTCCAACTGTGGCTGATTAGATCATATGAGTTCAGAACGTTCTGCCACAGGTTGAGCAAAATAATTCATGTGAATCTTTGGGCGTGGATTCTCTAAATTTGCACATCTCACATTTCTTTTGAGGTACTACAATTCTGCTTTGCTCAAAGAGCACAAAGCACCTTCTCTGAAGAGGCCAGGCCATGCTGGGCTAATATCTCCCATGTCTCACAATTGATTCTAAAGTTCTTCAGAGAGACCTTGAGAGTGTCCTTCTACTGCTTCTTCTGAGTTCCCATTACTCACTGTTTCTGATATATGCTTGTCTTGTGCGAGTTCTCCATCAAACAGTCTTTTAGGCAAATATTCAGTTGGCATTTGAGCAACATGGCCAGTCCATTGGAGTTGCGCTCTATGCAGTAGAGTTTGAATGCTTGGCAGACAGCTTAGCTTGAGAAAGGACCTCAGTACCCAATACCTTACCTTGCCAGGTCTTCTTCAGAAACTTGCTAACACAATTCATATGGAAGTGATTCAGTTTCATAATATAGTAGAAAAAGTAGAAAAAGTAAGGTTCAAGCCAAGTCTTTGCCACTTGCTCCAATACCTATGTGACTGATCCTGGGCAAATCACTTCATATCTCTTAGTCTTGCATTCTACCTCTGTAAAGAAATGACCCAAGAAAGGAGACTGTGAAGAAAAGTCAAATAATTCTAGCTCAGTGATATTACTTGGCTAAGGCCACTGGTGCTATCTCATTCTGTCTTTTATTTATTGTAGTGGTTTGTTTAAATTCAACTCTAGGTAAACTTGACTTCTAATTAGAAGTAGGTTCCACTAGTCTTATACTCATTGGCCTATTAATAAGCCCCACTCAGACATCACAGGGATGATGTTAATCACAGTAAAAGTTATGACCCCTATCTGGAATTCTCAGAAATGGAAAATAAAAGACATACACATTATAAATCAAGTAGAGGATGAGTGATTTATTCTTACTTACAAAAAGGAATGCTAAGTAAAAAGAGTAATAGCATGTATTAACAGAGTGATTACAACAGAATTCATTACCTTAACATAATAACTACTGGTACAGTCTGTTGGGAAGAAGGTAGTAGCTAAACTTCAGTGGGACTTTTGTTTGTCCAAGTCTGAGAGTTAGCTTTTTACATTTGTACCTCTATTTGGAATTATCTAGTCACATAACCAACCTTGGATAAATAGATCTTAGAATCAGCTGAAAAAAAAAATGCTTACTGAATTCATGGAAGCTGATGAGATCACTAAGTATATAGTGAAAAATAGGGATAAAGACAGATCTTTAGGAAGACACCCATAGAGAGTGGGTGTAACATGGATGAAGAGCCAACAAAGGAAAATGAGAAAAAGTGATTGGACAGATAGGAAAAGAAACCAGGGAGAAGTGTCACCAAAAAAGTAAAGAGGCTAGAGTATACAGAAGAACTTGATCAATAGTATCAATAACTGCAGAAACATCAAGGAGAAACAGGAGCATTGGACTTTGGTGAAGGGAGTTACAGTTGAATTGTGAGGTCAGAAGCCAGAATGCAGAGGATTTAGAAGAGTGTGAGAAGAAAGGAAGTGGAGGAACAAATTACAAACTGCTTTATTAAGGACTTTAGCCATGATAGGGAAGAGAGATAGCACACAATAACTAGCAGAAATAGTTGCATTGAATGAGTATTTTTAAGGATAGGGGAGTTGTAGGCATGTCTATAGGTAGCAGTGAAGAAGACAGTAGAGAGGGAGAGATGATAGTTGGGTTGGTTTACTAGAGAAATTGGGAGGGGATAAAAATCAAACATACATGTAGAAGGGTTTGCAGTGGTAAACAGAGGAGCTACCTATGCCTTCATAAGATACAGGAAGAAAGATTGAGATAGTAGAGGAATATTTATAGTGCAACAGAAGAAATAAGTGTGACCTGAGGTAATCCATTAGGAGATGGCATTGGGAAGAAGGACTGACTCAGAAATGGCCTCTGGAGGAACAGAGTTGGCTTTGGGGTGAAGGCAGGATCCCAGATAGCTCCAAGGGCTCTCTGCAAAGGCTGGGATTTACTACGTCATATGAAAGGATCTATTATATATTTCTCTTCTCACAGTATGTAACAAGATATTGGATATGTAAGAGATACTTAAAACTGCTTGATTGATTGAATTCATATCAGGGAAGGGGTTTCATATACTCTGTGGACATGAAGAGCAGGTATTTGTCCGTTTCTCAAAGAGGAATCTTGATAAGTATAGGGAATTGTGCCAAGAGTTGGAAATATCCAAGGGAGAGGTGGGTGGGTGTTTCCATAGGGAGTACATCACAGCACTCAGATAAAGGTATTCAACCAGATTGTTCCTGGCAGGAGCCCATACTCTGGCCATAGAATTCCAGACCCCATTCATTCAAGGCTTCTTCAAAGAATGTTCTAAGGATTAATTAGTGTTCATAAAATATTTTGAGGTCTTCCTGAAAGGCTCTACTGAAGTGTGAAGTGTTATTGGTATTTCCAATGAGATGGAAGAGAGAATTATCAAACATGAGCCAAATTACTTCTTCTCCATAATATTTGCTAATTAGAATGCACCTGTCTCCAAGGATATACCAGCATCATTGACACTATAGAATCTAGATTACAAGCACATTAAGAGGCACTCACATTCAGGTCCTCTTTCTTCCAAATACCCAAGGATTTTCTCCTATTATGACCCTATTATCCATCAAATAATTCAGAGTACATGGTGAACTGGATGAGAAATAAAGAACAGAACTTGAAAACAATTTAAAAGATCGTCTACTAGCTGTGTGACCCTGTGCAAGTCACTTAACCCTGACTGCCTCAAAATAAAAAAAAAAGTTCATCTAAACAAATCCCTTCATTTTAAAAATAAGGAAACCAAGGTCTAGTGAGGTAAAATTATTTGCTTAATACAGTTATGTGTTCTTTTCCCTATATTGAGCTCTCTCTTTCTTAACCCCATCTTGGTGATGGGTACTATAACATAGAGATAAAACAAAAGATTTGATTCATGTAAGGAGCCTGCACAATAACCTGACTAGAACCAAGAGTTTCCTATACCTAATTTCCTAAATTGTCCATTAAACTATATGAAAGAGCCCTCTGGTTGGCATTTCTATCCGAGTTTAAAGACAAGTCAGACATGACAGAATACATAAGTGACCATTCAAGGTCACATAGCAAAAGAAAAGCTCAAATGTTCTTCTGGCCCTGGTAGCTTTTCTGATATTACACTCAAGAATTCCAAAACCTAACTTTGCAAGCTCAAGATTCAAATGGATCTTTATCCTTATGGGCATTCAACCAAACTTGGGTCTCTTTCTGTATATCACCTGTTGGTCACCCTCTGTCTCATTAAGCAGCTGTAGATCAATGAGCATGCAGAAGCACCAGACAGTTCCACCCTGGGGAATGCAAATTGCCGTCCAACTTCAAAGAAACATGCCTGACCTCATACAAAATGATTCCAGTTTATTACTTTGCATGATTGTGTGTTTCAATATATTACTCTGATGACTTACCTTGTACCACTCTGTGTTCAATTATGTATTTCCTGTTCTCATTACAGACCTTCAAACAGCTGCAAAAATATATTCATTTAATGCTTTTTCTGTCCTTGTTAAATTTTTATCACACAGAAAGGAAGAGGAAAATGGTCTATGTGTTAACACAGGGAGTTAAACTCAGACTAGGTCTCTGTACTTAAATTATCTCAATAAGGGGGCCAAAGAGCAGATTTCACCTGATACATATGGAGAAGAGCAAAGCACTGGGGCCTTGGGCCCTTATCTAGCTGGATGATTTGAATATGTAGACTCAGTCTAATATCTAGTCAAACAGAAGGAGTGAAGTGTAGTAGATAGAACACTAAAGAGCTGAAAATTCTATGCCTGGCCCTACAACTATCTGTGTAACCTTGGGAAAGTCACTTTATGATGTGGTACATTAGAAAAAAAACAAACAAATGAACAAACAAAAACCTGATGAACTCAGAGTCATAGCACCAGAGTCTGAATCCTAGCTCTATCATTGTGACTTTGAGCAAGTAACCTGTGGGACCTCAGGGAAGTCATTTGGCCTATTTGACCTGAGTTACCTTCATTATAAAATGAGGCATGTGGGAGAATTGGATTACACTAATGTGCCTTCCAGTTCTAGGTCTATGACCCTATGACATCTTTGGACTTTCTTTTCTTCATTGTAAAGTGAGAATGTTGGAATAGAAGATTATTAGGCTTTCTCCCAGGTTTAATATTATATGATTCTAAGAGTGAAATAATAAATTTGACTGTGTGACAAAAAATTTGATTCATCAATACTATTTGGCTCAAGGGAAGAAGACAAATACTATTGTTAAAAATAATCATGTAACCCGTCTGGGCATAGAATGCTCAAATAAAGTAGAAACCTCCAAATAAGAAGTGATTTTGAGGATGTTAGGTAGGACCTCTGACCAAAAGCTGCCTCCCCCAGGTATTCGCTAATGCTTAAAATATCTTCACCAAGAAATGTCTTTCATTGTAGAAGAGAGAGCACAGAACTTGCCATTTCAAGACCTGGATTTGAATCATGGCACTGCCACTAATTTTGTGATCTCTTAATTCACTGCTGTAATAGTCTGTTCTTGACCCTCATCTTTTTGCCTCTCAGCAGCCTTTGACACTGTCAAACATCTTTTTCTTCTTGATTCTCTCTTCCCTCTAGGTTTTCACTTCACTGGTGTCTTGTTTCTCTTCCAACCTGTCTTAGTCTTTGTCGAATCTTCATCCAGATTGGCTCTGTTAAAGCTGAGAGTCTCCAAAGTTTCTGTCCTCAGTCCTCTTCTCCTTCTATAGTACTGGATTTAGTGATCTCATCAGCTCCTATGAATTTAATTCTTATCTCTTTGTAAATGCTTCTCAAATCTGTTTATCCAGTCCTAACCTTTCTTTTGACTTCCATTCTCATATTTCCAACTGCCTATTTGATAGTGTAAACTGATGTCCTATAGGGATCTTACACTAAATGTGTCCAATACTGAAGTCATTATCTTTTGCCCCCAACCATTTCCTCTTCCATACTTCCTTATTGGTGTTGAGGGAATCACCATCCTCACAGTCACACAGGTTCTCAGTCTAGGAGCCATCCCCATTTCTTTACCTCCTATCCATACACAATCTGCTGCTAAATTCTCTCAAACCTACCTTAGAAACACCTCTCATTTCTCTGCTCTGACACTGTCATCACCCTAGTGTAGCCCTTGATCATCTCATTCTGGTCTCCCTCTCGCAAGTCTCTCCAAATTCCACTCTCTCCTTTACCCAACTGTAAAACCTATCTTCCTAAAATGCAATCTGTCCAAGTTACCCCCTGGCCCCACCATTCATTAAGCTGCAATAGCTCCCTATTTGCTCCAGGATCAAATATAAAGTCCTATGTTTGGCTTTTAAAACCTTTCATAATTTAGAACTTTCCTAACATTCTTCTTACACTTAGCTCCCCATCCATATGGTCTAAATTCCAGTCTCCTTGAACAAGGCATTCTTTTTCCTCTTTGTGTGTATTTTCACAGGCTGTCTTCTTATATCTGAAATGTTTTCCCTCCTCACTTCTTCCTTTTGCATTCCCTGGCTTCCTTCAAATCTCAGCTTAAATGTCTTTTTTTTTTTTTTTGGAGGGGGGGAAGGCAAGGCAAGTGGGGTTAAGTGACTTGCCCAAGGTCACACAGCTAGTAAGTGTGTCAAGTGTCTGAGGCTGGAAAGTCCTCCTGAGTCCAGGAAAAGTGTTCTATTCACTGTAAATCCCTCCTTCTTAAGCCTTTCCTATTCTACTCCCCCTGCCCCTTAGTTCTGATCACCACCTTTAATTTGTTTATACCTTGTTTGTACATAATTGTTTGCATGGTTTTCCTCCTCTTAGAATGTGAGCTTCTAGAGATCAGGGGCTGCTTTTGCCTTTCTTTGCATTCCCTCCACTTAGTATAGTGCTTAGCAAACAAAAATATTTAATAAATGCTTGACCCCAGTAAGTCATCGACCTGATTTCTCTAAGTCTCACTTTCATCATCTGAGAAACGAGGATAAGGACATCAATGCTTTGCTCCTCACATAGTTCTTAGGGAGAAAGAACTTTGTAAACGTTAAGGTGCTTGATAAATGAAAGGTGCCATGATTCAATAATAAGAGAAAAGTGAACAATTATTTACATTCACACTAATATGCAAATAGTTAAAACCAGGTCCTTTTCAGGAAATAGATTTAGCAGAGAAGTGATGGAGATAGGATAACTTAAGAAAGATTACACAGACAAGCATCAAAATTTCTTGGTGATACATGCAAGTCTTATGGAGTGGCTGGTATGGTAATGGGTACCTCACTGTGCAATTGTAAAGAGTTCCCCATGTATTCACTGCATCTTTTCACTGTTTGCCTTTAAAACTCAAGTCGTGTGTTACAGTGTTGCTCCCAAAGCATCCTTTGGACTCTAAGCTCAGGCGTGCAAAGTCAGTAATACCCCTTGATAAGAAAATAAAGGTGTTGGCTTAACTTCATGCTGGACTGTCTGCATCCTCTGTCAGTTACAAGTTTGGTGTTAATGAATCATAAATCCATTGGCAAAATGAGGAAAGCATCTATAGTAAGGTAGAATTCATGTGTTATGAAAAGTGAATATTGCCTGAAATATGTATTTTTAATTAAGTTGTTAGCACAAAATGTCATCGAATTCTAGGGACTTATTAGCAAGAAAAAATGTTTTGCATGTTACCAATTTTGTTTTTTTTTGTACTGCATTTTACGTGTTATTTCATAGTTACTGTATTCAGAAAGGTACATATTATAAGAATTAATGTTATAAAGAATTGTATGCTGGAAAGTGCTTCTTCAGCAATGTTTAGAAAAAGATTACAGTTTTTGGTGGTCACAGGAACCAAACTCATTATTTCCCATGTATCATATTTTGCTATATATATTTTGCTATGTATTTTCTAAGAATGTTATCCACTGAAAGTGGAGGATTATCTGTATATAGGGAATAGGATAAACAGAGGAGAAATAGCTACTCCAGCATGATGGAGTGAGAAAGGTCTTAGAGCTGATGTCAGAAGACCTGGATTCAAGTCCTAGCTTTCCATTTAAAATCTTCAGACTTTGAGTGTATCACTTCAAGGGCAGTCATAACAGTTTGTGTAGTGTAGTAGAAAGACCACAAAACTTGGATTCATGAGACATCTTGAGTTCATGTCCCAACTTCTACAACTTCTAACTAGATCAGCATCTCATTATGTTACCTAGTTTCTTGATCTGTAAAATGGGTATAATAATGTTTATGATTAATATGAGAATAATAATAGATATGCTATGCATCTCACAGAATTCTTATATAATTTTACATTATTATAATAATACTTATTATTACACCTATTTTACAGACCAGGGATCATAATATTGTGGATAGACAAATGTACTGCTTCTGATATACACACTGGCCATGTAACCTTTGCCAAATTCAGAGCCCTAGCCAGCTGCATGAAGGAATGAAAACCTAGGTCCATTGAAAAAGAAAGAAACAGAGATAGACACAAACACAGACACAGACACACCCTAATACAAGGAGGGGGGGAGAAGACAGACTCACATTGAGAGACAGAGATGGAGTAAAAGAAAGAAAAACAGAAAAAAAAGGAAAAAATGAAAAATGGAAAGAAGGAAGGGAAAGAAAAAGGGAAGAGAAAGAAAGGAAGAAAAAGAAAGAAAGAAAGAAAGAAAGAAAGAAAGAAAGAAAGAAAGAAAGAAGGAAAGAAAGAAGGAAAGAAAGAAGGAAGGAAGAAAGAAAGAAAGAAGGAAAGAAAGAAGGAAGGAAGGAAGGAAGGAAGGAAGGAAGGAAGGAAGGAAGGAAAAAAGAAGAAATTTGTACTACTAACCTAACAGAATTCTATCTAGGAAAATATTTAATGAATGAAAAAGCACTGTATATTCATTCTTTATTTTCATTTTGGAGCTGGATAGCAGTTGAGACATCTTCTATCAGAACTTCTTTATTTCACAAATGAGGAAACAGAGGTGCTAATAAGTGTTGATTCACCCAAGGTGACATAGTGGTATGTCCCAAATCTAGGTTTTTTGGTTTTTGTTTTTTTTTTTTTCACTCCAACTCCGTACTTCATCACTTCTCTGAACTTCGGTTTCCTCACCTGTAGATTAAGGGAACTTCTGCAACCTACCCCCTAAGTTTATATGTGTAAATATTGAATATTGAAATGCAAGGTGTGTGTCGCCATAAAATACAGCATAAATGGAACCATTTTTTATTCCACAATTTTGACTGGACCAACTTTGATGACAAATGATAGAATCAGGAGAATGTTGTTTTCTCAGCTGAAGGTAATGTTATACAATCATTCTAGATCTCCTACTAGGTTAAAAGGTAGACACAAAGTTCATCCTAAACCACCTAATTCATACCGGTGCCTTAAGCATGAGGACAACGTCAGGCATTCCATTCTGGGTGCTCAATCAATACTGGATAGGAATGAAATAAGTAGGATCCATAGGACAAATATCAAACATTTATATGACACTTTAGGGCTAGCATAGATACTTAACAATTATCTCATTTTATTCTTAGAGACAGGTAGGTGGAAGAGTGCGTAAAGAGATGGTCCTGGAGTCAGGAAAACCTGACTTCACTTCTGGTCTCAGACACTAACCTCTGGGCAAGTCATTTAACTTCTTTTGATCTCAGTTTCTCCAACTGTAATACGAGGATAACTCCCAGGTTTGTTGTTAGGATTAAATGAGATAATAATTATAAAACCCTTGTGTAACAGCAAGCACCCTAGCATACCTAGGGCGGCTACTAGCACAGGTTCTTAGATCTGCTTTTTTAAAGGAAAGCAACTCAAAATGGGTTAACAATCTTACTTTAATCAAGCATATCATTTAACTAGTTCAGGGGGAAAAGT
>CM053588.1:138734038-138770601 GCA_028646515.1 Pseudochirops corinnae
GTAGCCACTTTAGCAAAGGGCCTAGGGGCAGGGAAGATCTTCAGATTCCCATAACACCTTGGTACAATGTCTGGCGCATAGTAGAAGCTCGATACATATTTGTTTCATTTTTTTTTCTACAACAATCCTGGAAGGTAGGTACCCCTTAGATGTCCAATTTTCAATGTTCACAGCAAAACTTCATTTTAAGTGGTCCTAGTTATCTCCTACAAGGTTATATAATTCTCCCAGCCAAAACTGTATAAATTTCAGTTGATTAAAAGCATAGCTCTCCTAGCTGAGAGATTAGGGCAACATCACAGTGAAGCCAGCAATCCCGTGGGTTTCACAAGTGTCCCTTGCCCTGTGCAATATTTCACAGAATATTAAATATGAAAAAATAATAGCAAGAAAATGCTTTGTCTCAGGTCTGTTTCTATCTGAACTCCAATTGAAAAAGATGAGAATAAAATGAATAACGAGCACACTAGATATTTCAGTGAGACTACAAAGATGACATTACATTCTAGTCATTTTACACACTTATAAAAATAATAATTTTATCCAGCTACACACACAATAGTCCTTCTTATATTAAACATTAAAAACAACAACAACAACATAGTTAGATGACTATCTGTCTCAAGTCTGTTTCTGTTTTCAACTCTATTGATATTAGACAAAAAGAATGATAATGATAATAACACATCAAATGAATGAAATGATGGTATTGATGATCAGACAAAAAGTATGGAAGCATAGCCTTCTATGCTATCAAATCAACCGTTTGTTTTTTAGGCTACCAAGTAACCAGTTCAACTAATATTTTCTATTGAGTTGGCCAGATTTTGGGGAGAAGGAGGGGTTGTAATGAGAGGGTAGGGTACTGAGGGCTGAATAAACAAGCAAAGGCATGGATATCACCAGAGTCCAGGGTGTTAGGGTTGCTTTGCCTGCCTCCCCCCCCACAATGGTTAAGCTGGTCCCTCTAATGGTAAAAACAGGTTTAAAAGGACACGTATATCTCCAGGGGCCACACTCCTCCCATGAGGGCTGTTTTGCAATTTCTTTGGCACCTGGATCAGTTTCTAGCTCCCTCAGAAATGAAACAATCATTCCCTGGAACAGGGCCTTGTGTTCTCATTCCCCTTCTGCCCTATCACAAAGCTCCTCTTTGGCATTACCTAGCTGTCTTTCTTCTTCTCCATCTTCCTGGAGGTGAAACCCTTTCACTGGTGTGCAAATAAGGAAAACTCCTTGAAAGGCAGAAACACAATCAGGAGCTGCCTTTCCTGAGAAAGCTCCTCATTATAAAGGCATCCAAAAACCTATTTTGAAATATGAAACAGGCCTTTCAAGCAGCAGTTTAAAAACAGTATTTTAAGACTTGTCTTGAACACCTCCTTTCAGGGGCTGCCTAATGAATTCCTGAGTTTAGAGAGAGTCTGTGGGGAAAAGTTTTCCCTCTTTCTCTGTTGCTCTTTGAATTATAGTAGGTTAGTCTTTGGAGGCCAGGCCAGAGCCCAGTGCAGCCATGATTGCATTCAATTCATTAGGCAAATGAATTCACTTTAGGACCAGCTGGGGTTGAGTCTGCGAATAATCTCCAGTAATGTTCAGAGAACTGTCCAGTTCACCAATGAGGGCATCGCGAAAAAGGATCTTATTTTTATATTTGGAC
Organism: Pseudochirops corinnae; assembly: GCA_028646515.1. Taxonomy (NCBI): domain Eukaryota; kingdom Metazoa; phylum Chordata; class Mammalia; order Diprotodontia; family Pseudocheiridae; genus Pseudochirops; species Pseudochirops corinnae. The sequence goes on from CM053588.1 coordinate 138,735,699, forward strand.
TAAAGGTAGGATAAACAGCTGTATGTTGGACTTAGGCTATAACAGGAGAGATGTGGGTTAAACATCAAAGATGTTTTCACACTAGCATTCACAACATTTTGGAATCTGTTGCTTAGAGGTGGTTATGGTATTTTCTTCCCTAAGGATTATCTGAGTCAAGAGGTAGACTGAATCACCTCTTGAGGCTCCCTACAACCATGTGACTTATTAATTAGAATCTATCTATATATCAAGACTTTTTTTTTTTTACTATGGATTCATTTTCCACAGCTTTACTTAGAAAGTTCCTAGGGAATCAATTTATATTATACCAAGCCATTATATTCATTTTATGTACTGTTCTGAGTTATTTTGAGAAGAAAGAGGAGTAAAATATTTATATTTTATTTTTGGTTAAAAATGAGGCCCAGTGAGGTTAAATAATTTCTACTAGGTCATATCATATATTGACTGATGGTTTTCTCCTCAAGACAGTGAAATTAAAAGACACAATGGGAAAGAACTGTTTTTAGCTACCTGATCTAGAGTTCATGGGCTCCATGCTTTGATAAAGTTTATTAATGTGAGATCTGATTTTTCAAAAAGGAGGTAGCCTTGATGCCCTCCAAAGTGAGTAGCTTCTGGGTCTGGTCAGTCAAAGAAATGTGGTCTATTTAAATACCTCTCTCTTAGGATAGAGAGAGAATTTGTTTTTAGGTGTGGATTTGACTAGATAGCTTCTGAAGTTCATTTCTAAAATTCTGGAATTTCTGGAGTCAGAAGACCAGGATTCAACTCCTATATCTGCTACTTGTCATTTATTCAATAAGAAAATCTAGTCCCAAATTATATAAACACTTAACCCTATGAATAATAGTAACATTTATTCCTTATCTTCTGTTCTTACTATGAAGAGGATTATTGTCTATTCCTCCTGTAAAGAGCAGACACAACTGTCATGATTTTGCAGTTACCAAAAACCCAGAAAAGAAGGTATACACCAGGGATAAGAAGCATTTTCCTCTGCCCACAAATGACCTTTGACTACAGCTCAGTTCTTGACCTGGGCCAGTGGGGTAAAAAAAAGAAAGAAAAGAACCTTTCATAGTCAGGGTTTAAGCCATGTTCCCACAATAGTGTTTCCAAGCTCAATGTTTTGAACCAGTTTCTGGGAATCAAAATTAACTTAACATAGGTTAAAAATAATATGTTCCCTCTCTCTTGAGGAAGAGAAATGTGTCAGCTTCTGCTCCTTCATAGTTAAAAAATCCTTGATTGCTTGCTATGACTGCTGCTTTGAAGCTCTACTTGTTATAACTCTGCTTGGCAGCCACAGGCCACGTCTCCTTGGCATCCTATCTTTTGGAATACCATCCTTATATTCCCAAAGAGTTAACTAGACTCTTTTTTAAAACAAATGAACCTAGATCTGGATAGGAATTCTTCACCCCCCTTGAAATGCAAACTTAGGTGGACCTTGATAATTAATATTAATAATAACTGACCTTATCAAATGGATCATTCAATGGGTATTCATATAAAAATTTTTCTTCCCTTTATAAACTCATTCACCATGGGTTTAGCTTAAATTGTGAGCTCCCTCATTGCAACAAAAATTTCCACAATGTGAACACAGCTTTTCAGAGACATATTTAGTTTAATTTCATACATATCTATTGAGTACTATGATTCTTATCTGTGTCCAGTACTTTCCCCAGAAAGTAGAGAATAATAATAATAATATATGGTCTTAGCTTGCAAGAGACTTATAGTCTCATCGAGAAGACAAGCACATACAAACAGACATACATACACATGCATGTATACATCCATATGGACACACGCATACACATACTTAATTCTACCCCAGGGGGAAAAAAAAATAACAATAAAAATAAAAGAGCCCAGTTAAATAAGAATCCAGGGTAGTAAAGGACAAATGCCCAAATAAATAGTAAGCCACCCAGGAATACAGAAGGGAGCGTCTTGGGGTTCTATACCTACACCTCAGTTTTGTTTGGTTTTTTCAGTTATGCGGCATATGTAACGCATTGAATGACAGGATCCATAAGAGTCTATATAGCCTAGAACAATGGGTTGATTCTAGTAAGACATAGCATAATAGGCAAAACCTCACATAAAAACAAAGAAAAACAAAGAAAATTCATTCATGTAAAAGGAGGTGAAGCCTGGTTAGACAAAAGACAAAACTTTATCTGAAAATGTTCTAGGAATTTTAATGAACTGAAGCCATCATATGAACTAAAATTAGGATGTATCAGTCAAAGAACTAATGTGATCTCGGGATGTATTTAGCTTCCAAGACTAGAGAGGTGATAATCTCATTGGATACTGCTCTGGTAAGACAATGTCTGAAGTAACATGGACACAGAGAAGCTAGAGAGTGCGCAGGATAGTGAAAGCCCTCAAGCTCACACCACCTTTAGCCAATGGGATGTTTGTCCTGGAGAATAGGAGCAATGTAACTATATAACTGTCTTCAGCTTCTGAAGGGCTATTACATGACAGATGATTTCAAATGATCCTGTTTGACCTAAGAGAACCAACCCTAGGGGCCAATGTTTGGAAGCTGCAAAGACAGAAATTTAGGGTTGGCATGAAAAACAACCTTCTAACATTTAAAAGTGACTGAAAATGGAATAGCCCACCTTAGGAGAAAGTGAATCTCACCCTTCAACCCATCAAGTATGGAATGGATGAACAATTTATTGGCTATTTTGAAGAGGCAGCTAGATGGAATAATGAATAGAACTCTGGATTTGGAGTCAGAAATACTTAACTTTAAATTCTACCTCATACACCTAGTAGCTATATGGCCTTAGGCAAGTTACTTAATATCTCCGGGTCTCAATTTTCTTTTATTTACAATTGAGATAAGATTTCACTGACCCCAGTGGGTTGTTGTTAGGATTAAATGAGATAAGATATAGAGTGCTTTGCCAATCAAGGTTTTGACAAAATTGGAATCTTATTCAGATTTAAAATGGAATTTGTGGTCCTTTCCATCTCTGAGATTTCATGAGTTTGAAGAGGGAAAGATAAAGATAATAGTATTCAGGGAAAATCTCTTGGAAACCTAATGAATCTTGAACTTGTCTTGAAAGATAGAGAGTATGTCTATAGGCTGGGAGGAGAAAGGAGAGCAGTATTCCGACTGGGGAAAGGTTGTGAACAAAAGTGTGGAAGTAGGAATGAGAGGAGAATTGACAGGGAACAAAAAGTATCCTGGATGTATAGTTATCAAACTGTGAAATATGAGGTGGGATAGGTAGTATGAGTCAAAATTATGAGCGTTTTGAATAACATACGGAGGACTTTGGACTTTTTTCATGAACAGAGGAGAGATATGAAAGGATTTGGAAAGGGGAAACTGGCATAACAAAAAAAAGTGCTTAGGAAGATTAAAGTGGAGGTATTTTGTAGGACAGAGTAATGTTCTAAGGAGAGTCATCCCTAACAGCTATTGGAAGCCTCTGTTCTATACTTTTTTTCAACTCCATTGTTTGTGTGAATGCAAGCACAAGCAAGGATGGTCCCAGACAAAAACGATGAAGTTGGCACTATTTGCCTTAGGTAATCCTGCATCTTTTCTTTTAACTCATCTTACCCTCAGGCACTTAACTCCTTCAAGATGAAACCTGTCTGTGGAAAGCTGCTTACTGTGAAATACTATTGCTCTCAAACTCCTTTTATTCCACCTTAAGCTTTATTAATTGTCTGTCTGCAGTGTCTTCCCTAGGTGTATGTGCTGTACTGACTCCGTGTGCTTCGCACCCATCTAGATCTCTTTTTTATTTTTCTATTTAGTCTGAAGCTTTTGGTTTCTTTGGTAAATGAAACTCCCTAAGCGAGAAAACTCCTATCCCTATAAATCTGTAACTGTTCTGCCACTTACGGCCTTAGAATTGTCAGAGGACATGGAGATGTCTAGTGACTTGCCCAGGGTCACATAGCTAGTATGTATAAGATAAGAACTTAAGCCCAGGTCTTCTTGACTGAGGTTTTATTAATGACAACATGTTGCCTTTTCTTCATGTCATTATCTGGTCAATAAACATTATTCATTCACATATTTTCTTTGTTCTTGAGTAGACTACTAAGACATTATCTCTTGATTGACTGTGGATGTCATTCAGTAGACCTCCTGGTTACAAATCTGGTCTCCTTGCACAGTTCACAAACAAGAGCAACTGAAGAGCCTCATTATCTATAATACAATGTCGACTTTATCTAGAATACCCTCAAAAAGGATGCCCTCTATGCCTATAGAAGATTTACAAGGTCCCATGTTTATAAACAACCACAAACTTTGTAATGATCTGAGTACCAAGATACAGTGACATCTAAATCAGGGAAACTATATGCTCGCCAAAGATGTTCTGTTATATCAATAATAATTACTTTAATAGTTGGCATCTATAGAAACTTTATGGTTTACAAAGTTCTTAGAATTCATTAGCTCATTTGATCCCCAAAATACAATTTAGATAGGTGGTATCAGTTGAATGGGGGGCGCTGAGTGAAGACTCCCCAGGAATAAGAATAGGAAGATAAAAGGCAGTGGAAGGGGGGCAGGGGTTCCCAGAGGAAGTGCAGAACTCCAGACCACCACTCACTTTTCTCTCTTTATGCCTTCTTCCGTATGTTAATCCCTTTTTAAGTCTTTCTTTTCCAACTCACCATTTCGACTGTAATTGTCCACAAATTTATATGTGTATGTGTGTTTATGTATATATATATATGTATATATACATATATGTGTGTGTATTTATAATGTATGTGTATATATACATACATATGTATATATATACATATATGTGTATGTGTGTGTATATATATATATATATATACATACACCTCTGTACCAGTATGTATTTTCTTTCCCTTTATAATGTGAGCCCAATCCCTTATACGAGCAAGGATGAGGGACAGTTTAACCTGGAAGGACCTACCTCAGCCAATGAGAACAGGGACGGCAGCTCCTACGTCAGAATATGCACCCTATCCCCCCCATACAAACAGGGGTAAGGGACAGCAGGATAGGGCAGGTTCCAGACTCCTTTGTGTGAATTTGTGGGTGTAAACAGCACTCCTCTGCCTCTCAACCAATGAGAGTTGAAGGTGGTCCTAAAGCTCACCCTTGGTCCTTTGTCCTCTTCCTGAGCTGAGCTGTAACCGCCAGTCTCAACCAATAAAAGTCAGAGTCTGCGAAGGAATGTATCCTTATGAAACTCAGGGTATAAAAGTCCATTCCACGGAGGGTTGGGCAGCTTCCTTCTGCTGATCTGCCTTGTGGAAGGACATCCCCATTCCCAGGAATTGGAAATAAATATATTCCTGTTCACCACAAGTATGCCTCTGCTTATTATCTTTTGGTAAGTGGTTTTCAGACCCACACAAGTTTTATGTCTCTACTTAATCCTTTATTTTACAGGTATCAACCAAAGAAATCAATTGTCTTGCCTAAGATCACAAAGCAAGCAAATGGAACAGCCAGGATTAAAACCCACATCTTCTATTTCCAAATATAGTATGTTTTCTTCCATGTTACATCTGGTTGATGACACACTACAGTGACCTGTTAACACTCAGAGTTATGTGTGTTAACAGGTCAGTCAGTAAGGTACACCCCTGCTGATGTGTTAAATTATCCCTCTGAGATAACTTAGTGCCATAACCCAGTAAAAAAAAAAAAGCACAACTTCTTAAGAAGACCCCTAAAGCATAGCTAGGAATTTCAGGTACCAGGTAAACCTTTCTCTTAGGTAGATCGGGTAACATAAAATTAGAATCAGTCCATCCCTGCTCAAAAAAACAGTCCTCCACTGATTTGCCATAGGGACTGAAATATCATGATTAGATGACCAAAACAAAAAACAAAAAGAAAACATAATTGATAACATAATCATAATGATTAGAAGCAGCAGCATTGATAAAGTGGGTTTCATGTTAAAATCCTATTGTTTGAATCTCAATCTCTGGTTCTAATAATTTCAGAAAGAGGTGAAACCAAGTTGACCTGAGGTCCCAAATCCCTGTAAGAAAAACTCCATGTAGTCTGGAAAATACAAATTTCTGATCCAGAAGGGAGCCGATTTTCTTTGTTCTTGTTTTTCTTTTGCTTGTGGGTAAAGAAAGGCCCCCTGAGGCTAATAAGGCTAAGCAAGCAGAGATATTTGGTAAACTTTGTAAAATACTTCTCATTTTATTGGTTTTGGGGGTAACTATGAAATATTCCCTGTTAGTACTTGGATTTGGCCAAGTCATTTAACCTCTCTGCCTCTCAATTTCTATATCTCTAACATGAGAGGGTAGGCGAGGTGATCTTCAAAGCTGCTTTCTAAGTTTAAATTTTGTGAACTTTTGATCCTATAATTCTTTAAGGTTAGCATTAAAATGCAAAACTCTTTCTGAAGGGTAGCCTGTTCCATTCTCTTCCTTAAAGATAACATCTAGTCCCAAGATTTCTACTCAACTCTATGTGATTTACTCTCAAATGAATATTCCCCAATCTCAATCTCCCTTCAAACATGAGGTAGAAAATTGGACTAGGTAACCTCTAAATTCCTGCCTATTAATGCAGTAGAAAGAGTGGACCCAAGTGCAGCTAACAGAATACCAACATGCCAGAAGGTATGGCAGTTAGTTGGGGGATTTCAGGAGAAAGTGGAGGTGAATGCCGCTAACAGACAAGTAAACTGAGAAGATTCAGTTATATGGCAAAGGAGGCTGAGACTCAGAAAAGAATCTGGGGAGGTCTAGGAAAGTATGACCGTGTTGTCTCAATTTCCTTAAGGATTTCTCTTTTCTGAATGTTTTCTTTGGTGTCCTAGCTCATGATTTCCCAACTAAGGATCAAGTGTATTATTTTGCATCTTCCTGTCCTAGGGTTTCTTTGCACTGTGACTATGGCACTCAAGATACATCTTTTGTTTTCTGATAGTAGGAATTCGTGAAAAGGCTACTCAGACAGGGAGCAGAGTACATTTCTAATCCAGTGATTGTTCAGAGACCCTATGCACTTCCTCTTAGAGGCAATGTGAGCCCCAGACGTAAAACTCTGTGACGTGGAGGAATGCCAGTCATCACAAGCGTTGGAAACGCAGTCAGAAGGCTTAAGTTTGAGTCTTGATTACACTACTTAGCAGCTAGAAAATCTATGCTACTTCTCTCTGAACCTCAGTTTCCTCATCATTAAAAAGATGGAATGGACTAAATAATCTCTAGAGTCCTTTCCTTTTCCAACGTTCTGTGAGAATGAATGTTTCTATGAATTCAGGTTAAGGAGTTTGGATTTTACTCTACATTCAGTGAGGGCCATTGGAGGTTTTCTTAAGTGACATTTATCCAGCTGAGGTGAAATAAGTTATCAGTCTATTATCTGCTGACCTGGGGCAGAGTAAGTACCTAAGCTAGATAATTGATGCCTTAAAGGCATTCTCCCTCTAGATCCCAGTTTCTTGGGCTGCTTTATAAAAGTAATTGCCTCCGCTCACCATCTCATTTTGTTAGTTCTACTGCATCCTCATTAGAAGATTGGAAGACCTTGGGAATATGACGTTAGTGACTGCCGCAACACTGGCAAGGTGAATTTTCCACTATTTGCCAAGGTTTCTACATCATTTTATGACTTTTATGAACCACCCATTTACTTTATCTAGGAGGGTATTGTTTTATAGTGGATAATGATGAACATGGCACTCTATACCTCTATACCTCTGATATTTATGTTCCGTGAGATCTTGGACAAATTATTTAACTTCTATAAGCCTCAATTTCTTCATCTTTAAAATGGTGATGTTCCTCATAGAATATATATCATGGGGGTCACTGTGAGGATGAACTGAGTGACATTTAGACATTTAGAGTGTCTATATAGTGTCCCAAAAGTCTAGTTGCCATTTTAAAATTTAATAATAAAAACTTTTGGGACATCTTGCATAAAATATGAGCTATTTTTTTTTATTAGAACTGTACAGAAAGGTCCCTCACCATCAGAGATTCTGGAAATAACATGATAGAGTCATATAACCATTGGTTTGGAAAAGAGCTTAAACAGGTCATCCCATCCATCCCTCTGCCTTTAGGCAGGACCTCACTTAGATTATTTCAAACCAATAGTGTGTCTCTTTTTCTCCTCTTACAAATCAAGTAACTGCACTATTGTTCAGTCATTTCAAAGGAGACCATCATCTGTTATCTTTCTTTTTTGCTGGAGCAGCCATTCTAAAACCAAGGGGAAAAATTCCATAAGTCTATTAACAGCATGATAGAATCTGATGAACTAGAATGTCAGATGGATCTTTGTAAGGAAATGTGGTATAATGGATAGAGTGATCAGCTTGGAATCAAGAAGAGATGAGTTCAAATCATTCTTCTGTCACTTATTAGATTTGTGACCCTGGCCAAGTCATGTCAATCATGTGGTAGTTGAACTAAAAACCAAGATTTCTTCATCTTTGGGGGTGGGGAGTGGGCATCATAAAATTCTGGTGAAGCTTGTGGACACCTCATCAGGGTGTTTCCTTCTTTTCTTTTTATTAATTCAAAGACAAAGGGAATATAACATTTTAGTTAGAGATTGGTGAATTGAAAAATGTAGGTTTTATTTTGGTTTTTTCTCTCTCCATTCATGTTCACAGACTCCCTGAATTCTAGTTAAAAACACCTGAAGTAGATTAATCTAATACATCTCTTTCAGCTCTCAATCTATGATTCTCATTGTGTCAGACAATTATTTCTTACAGTTTATAAGTTCTTGTCTAATAAAGAAAAGTGTCCCAGAAAGAAAACTTGAAGCCAGTCCCACATTTGATTAGCTGAGTGATTCTGGGTAAGTCACTTGCCTTTTTGGGCTTCAATTTCTTTATTTATAAGAATGAAGGGGTTGCTTGTCTGGACAATCTCTAAGGTCCTTTCCAGTTCTAACAGACTATGATTATAGTCCTTCCTGAGCTATCACTTCATTATATTGCCCCTTTGGATGAATAATGTATTCTTTTTTTCCTTCTGAAGTGAACTTGGGCTGGATTTTAAAGCAAATGTCCTGGGCTCCCCTCTCCTGTCTCTGGCCTTCTACTCTGAGAGAATGATGCAGTCTATTTTGTAGATTTTGTCACCATTCTACCACATAGCATCCTATTATTCTCCTGAAATGGAAGATTAAGTTCCCCTGCGTGTCTGACTGAAGGCCCAATATCACTAGATTCATAACCATTTGCCTGCAATTCCCCCAGGGAAGGTTATTAACAGCAACTTAGTCTCTGATAAATGGCTATGTTGCTAAGGTTTATATCAAGGTTCCCAAATACGCATCATTTAAATTTACCCAGACAGCCATGTGTCAAATAAACACTGATTGGTTATTAAAAACACACTTAATCACTGCAGTACAACTCTGGATATACTGTAATCCCAATTCACAGAAAATATGCAGGTATGGTTAACGATTTATATTCAGCAGCATTTACCTTGTTAACTACCACTTAGGGTCCTGCTGAGGGAGAAGAAGAACTTATGGGTTTGCACCTGTAAACTACAACTCCCTCAGGATTAAATGCCACAGGATCTGAAGCAGTGGAAGAGATTAGAATTCTACTTGCGCTCTACCTTACCACTGGTTTCCCTCCACACACACACACACACACACACACACACACACACACACAGAGGCAATTAACTTTCCCAGCATTCTTTGTGGGGCACTGATATGGGGGGAATAGTACATAGAGTACAGGGCTTGGCTTTGAGAAAATGTTATTTCAAATCCTTCTTCTGGATCAAATTGTTTGTCCTTCATTCTCAAAGGGGACCATGACATCAGGAAGGTGATGTGAGGACTTGCAAGTGAATTGGATTTAAGTGAGGGAGGGCTGTGCAAAGTCACCAGCCTCAGATGACCAGAGTCATCTGGGTCCAGTGGCAAGCTATAGATCAGGATTACTGGAGAGGGTCCCAGTTGCAGCGGGAGACCTTGACCTTTTCTTTTTTTTTTGCTTTTTGGAGAGGGGAAGGTAGGGCAGTTGGGGTTAAGTGACTTGCCCAAGGTCATACGGCTAGTTTTTGTGCTAAGTGTCTGAGGTCAGAGTTGAACTCTGGTCCTCCTGACTCCAGGGCCGGTGCTCTATTCACTGTACCACCTAGCCTCCCCAACCGTGGCCTTTTTAAGCGAGGTCTCAGTCTGACTGAGGGAATGCCCATTCCGTGATTAAGGCAGGGTAAGAAATGAAGCAAAGAATGGCCTCACGTACCTCATCAAAACAAAACAAAATAAGAAACAAAATTAATCTGGGAGGGGAGGACCCTCATGGTTTCTGGCCCAAACAGAAATACACTCCCTCTGAGCCATCAGAGTCCAAATGATGACCAAGTGAGGTTTGAACTGAGACCTGTTGCTGACCAATTAACGAGAGCCAGATGTGTGATGGTGAGCAAGTCATCTAATCTCTCTGAGCCTCAGTTTCCTCGGCTGTAAAGTGGAAACAATAATAGCTGCAATACGTCACAAGATACTGCAAGGCTCAGATGAGATAATAAAGGCCACATGCTTTGCCAACTTTAAGCATCACATAAATAATCAATTGTAGAGAGCAACGGTTGTTAAAGTTTGCCAAGAAAGGCAAGAGCAACAGTTATGAGGGGTCTTCGAAGCCCTCTTTGTTTTGTGACTCAGCATCCCAGGAGTTTCCTCAGCCTGCTCGCTATGGTCATCTCACCTAATATAGGAAATAAGTATGAAACAGGCACGTGGACCCATCATTGAGAACAGAAATATTATCTGTGGTCAATCAACAGTGTGATTGCCAGGCAACTTTGCATCAAGATAGGGACAGATACAGAATTTAATCATTAATTTCTTTCTTGTTTTCTCTGTGTATTCCCACTTTCATTAATAAATACTGCCGGATTGAATTGAAGGAGTCTTAATCAGCTAATTATAAAAAGGCAGTTTCTTGGGAATGGGGCTATGATTTCATTTTAAGTGATTGACTCGACTATCCTTTGTCTTCTAATTGTGATGAATGCTGACTCCTTCCTACCGTACCCTGCTTCTGCTGCCTCTTCTGGTAACAACTCTGTGTATGTGTGTGTTTTTGTGTGGGTGGATGGGTGAGCAGTGTTAGAATGCTGCAAATCAGACGAGGATTTTGTAAACTGAATGAACAGAATCACAGGATTTTTCCTGGAAGGGTAATGGGAGGCTGTCTAGTCTCATCTGAAACTCCTCACAGTATTTTTGACAAGTGGTCACCCCTCCTTCCCCTGCCCTGGGGCCAAACAGAGCAGATTCAAACCCTCTTCCTCATAATAGTACTTCCAGTGCTGGAAGACAGCTCTCATATCTGTTCTATCTTCTCTTTTCCAGGATAAGCATGCTCATTTCCTTCAAATGGTTCTCATATGCATCATTGGATCAAAGCATCATAGCTCTGGAGCTGGAAGGGATCACAGAGGATGTGCTATCCTACTCTTTCACTTTGTAGCAGAGGAAACTGTGCCTGAGAAAAGTTAAATGACTTGATCGAGGTCATATAGGCAATAAGCATCAGAAACAGAATTAGAACCCAGGTCCTCAGACTATAATCAGTGCCCTTTCCCTTGTTCTCCCCTAATCCTCTCACTGTCTTTGTCATCCCAGGACAGAAATGTCAACATTCCTCTAACGGTGGCAAGACTGTCACTATCCCCAACAAGATTCTTACCAGCCTATCTGATGCTTCTAGCTTGTGAGGCATCTCTCATTATAGGTCACCATCCCGCTGGTGGACCAGTGTCCCCCAGCCTCCAACATCACTCACAGACAAGGTTCAGTCTCACAGAGGAACTCCCATCTTCTGGGATACAGAGAAGGCAAGAAACACCTGTTTTTAATTAATGGCAGGTGACTCTGTACAAGAACAGGACACATAACAAAGACAAGAAATCTAGGCTAATCCCGAAGTAAGGACAAACCACAACCTGTGAGTAGTCTAAGTTGCCTGAATAGAGACCCAGCTGGCCAGTTTCAGTTGTGCAACTCAACCCCTCCCTTCCCCTCTCCTCTCCCTTTACCTGAGGGTGTTCTGCCCCAAAGAAGGTAATTTTTGCCAGCAAAAAGCTACCTAGTTAACTTGGGATTTACTGGCTAGATTTGTTTCTCAAAGACCAAGACTTAAAATCAATTCACTCTGGAGCTCATGAATTAGACAACAGGTCCCTGCCCAAGCTCCACTTAATGGTTATTTTTTGGGTCCTCCAGCTCAGAGTGAATGTAAATAGTAACTATTTCTCTTTTGGCCAACACCACTGAGGGTCATCCCTTCCTGCTTTGATTTTTTTTTTTTAATTAAAGGGGCCATCTCTTGACTCATTTCTTAAAGGCCTATTCACTGAATTGATGTTATCTCACTCAAAATGAGAACCTGAAAAAACGTTAGCCCAAAGGGGCCAGGGTCTACCACTGCATCCTGGGTCACTGATGAATATCTGGTCACAGAACCCAGATGGTTCTGGAGGAAAGAATGAGACTGGTGCTTTTCACAGCCCTCCCTCACTCAAATCAAAGTCAATTGCAAGTCATGTCATAATCTCCCTGATGTCATGGTCCTCTTTGAGAATGAAGGACAAACCACACACAATATGGGGAATATCCTGAATTACATTGCTCTGGGAGGGGAGGGGGAGCAAACCAAACCTTCATATGTTGGCCCCTGTGAGAAACACACTTGTGGCAATCACAGGACTTCCAGGTAGGGTCAGGGAATTAACCTGGAAAAGCTTCCACTGTCCACAAATCCCTGGTGCCCTTAAGAAGATCCACTTGATATGCCCTTTAACAAGGCAAACCCCTTCTCACTGAAAAAAACTCAGAAACAAAGTGTGCAGAGGAAGGTGTTTATTAAGCTTCCTGCCAGGAAGGGGGTGTGGTGCTCACTAGGAACACCCACAGGGATACAGAAGCAAGTGAGGTTATAGGGTTCTGTCCTTCCTGTTAGAGTTAGGGTTAGTTCAAATTCCTTAAATTCCTTTATTTCTCTACATTCCAGATTTATGGAGATTTCAAAGGCAGGGTAGTAAGGATACTTGTGACCAATACTGACCTCTAGGATTTGAGCTGTTTGTCTCACCACCTTTCTAGTTTCCTCTAGGGCCAGGATGTCCATTGTCTCAGTAAAATAAGATGAGCAAGCTTCCCCACAGCTATTGATTATCTCCCAATAACTTTTGTTTGAGCAAAACAAGATACCATAATATCCCCTCTTAAAGCTCCCAAGGGATAACTAGGAATTAATCCCTTGAAGACTTTTATCAGTAGGTTCCTATTTACTCTGCCGGCTCAATTGGCAAAATGTCTGCCCTTCCTAAATGGTGCTTAGTTGAGGCTCCTACTCTGTGTTGGGATGCTAACATGCCATTCTCCCAGCCTATCTAAACTCCTCTGTGGGTAATTGTAAAGATACTGTGGTTGCTGTCAGTTCCTCCTGTTATTAGGTATAATATCTTAGAATGTAAGTTCCTTAAGGTTGGAAGCTATCTCACATTTGTATTCACAGCCTTAGTCTGTGACTCTGTAGTAACTGGCGTGTAGTAGGAGCTGTATTGTTTACCCTTTGTTTTTGAAGGGACCAAGGACATCACAGGTGATGTCTTGACTTAGGTGTGAATGGTCTTTAAGTAAGGCTGAATTACACAGAGTTGTCAGCCTCACTCTCTCCTGCAGAGTCATTGAAGTCCGATGACAAGACAAAAGTCAGGTCAAATGGCAGTGGCCTAGGATACAGTGGATGATCTTGGCAGCTTTGTTGCCTGACCAAGTTCTAAGTACTTCCCAGTACCTGCTTCAGCCACTTTCATGGCCTTTGGAACAAACTGTTTTCATCCCCCCATTCTGCCAGGGGAGGTCTTCACATGCATGGGGTAGACATCCTCCTAACTCACTAATGGGTTTGAAGCATAATGGTTACTGTCATTCTGGTTTAGTCCATCTGCAGTGAGAGTTTATTGGAGTGTGGGCACTACTCATGTTACAAGCTTCTTTGGAACCACAGGTGAGAGATGAGTGTCAGATGGATACTAAAGATTGATGAGCATCTCTGAAAAGGATTCAGCAAGCCATCACGCAGAGGCGCTAGTCCTCCTTGCACACTGCATACACCCCTATAGAAATGCTTACATTGCCTTTTCTTCCCTTCCCCTACTCTGGCACACAGTAAGCGCTAAATTAATGCTTTTCATTCATTCGTCCAGTCATCCATTCATTCACACCTCCCTTTCCCCTGCCATCAAACCTACTTTTATTTTTCTCAATTCTCTCATTTTTCTCTCTATTTTCTCATGAATACCCCTCATTCCCACATATCTTTCTATCAACTCTTCTCCTTGAATTTTATTCCAAAAGCAAAATAAGTCCTCAAAGTGACTTTTGCTTTCACCTACTTCTAAGCTCTAAATAAGATCATCCCTAAAGTGTTACATGCAAACAGGTCTCCAGATTTCTCTGGAGATAAATAGCAACTATGATTAGACAGAGTTTAAGGGACCCAGTTGCAAAATATAAAGGAAATCTGAGAAGTAGTTTTCATTCATTTAAGATAGTGACAGATTTGCTAGCCCAACATACTTGGTTTGCAAATTCGTTTCAATATTTTTCTCTCCCATTCTTTCCATTTTCTCAGATATGTGTTTATACTTTTTTTCTTATTCTTTCTTCTACATTTCCTCCTTTCTCCTTCCTTTTTTCCCTTCCCTTTCCTCTTCATTCATTGTTGTCATCATCATCATCATCGTCATCATCATCATCATCATCATCATCTTCTTCTTCTTCTTCTTCTTCTTTGTATTTTAAGGAGTCTTACAGTGAGGCAGGAAACTAAATGTGGGAGTGAGAGGAGAATGAGCCTTGGTTCTTCTTCTCCGTCACTGGTTTGAGCTTATTCATTTCATAATTGGAAATGAATCATTATAAACTTAGCATAATGAAGCAGTAATTAACTATGATGATGAATTCTGGGAGATTTTCTGGGCTAAATGGTTTGCCATGAAGAGTATAACAGTGATTATGCTAAAATGAGCCCAACACTGCTGCATAGAGAGTAGCTTCCCTTGTTTCTGTTCCCTCTTCTGCAGGGTGTTTAAATTGCCACTTGGCTCTTTTACATCTTTTCCAAAGACTGCTGCTAGGACCACGGTCATCAAACAGCCACTCACATACATAGCAACAGTAGCTATTTGCCCCAAAGATCTTTATTCACTCCAAACATTGCACCAACTAGATGATGTCCTTAGAGTGTTAATAAGAAGATTTTTCCATGATGTTTGCCTGGCAAACATGTGGCACAGGGTCCTGAGATGGTCTTTGTGGGCCACTAACAGCATAAGGAGTACACAGTGCAGTTGAGAAAAGGACTTTCCTGTGTTGTTTCTTCAGAGTTTGGTCCATTATTCAGGGCCATAGGCATAGTAATTAGAATAGATTGCCTTGGCTGAGCAATCCCTCCTTCCGGACACGATCCGTCACTAGAAGAGTGGACAGCTAAAGCAATATGGACAGACGTATCACATGATTTCAGGCAGGGGTAGAATACACTTTGCAAAGAATATGCATTGTCCTTCTAAGTCCAAACATTCTCTCTACCAAGGGAATATGATAAGTTTTGACACTTTCTCCCAGGAGAGAAATTCATACCATCATCATTAGTGTTAATGGGTCTACGTTATTTCAAATTTCTTAGGAACCAGCTATTACTACCAGAAAATCCCTTCTCTTTAAATGCATGGTTCCAACGAATTTTGAACTAGATGACACCTTGAAGATCACCTTGTGCAACTTTTTTCAGTTAGGAATATGAAACCCATAGAAATATAAATGACTTGTCCCAAATCATTCAGGAAGTCTATAGTGTACCCAGAATTCAAATCCAGCTCTTCTGATCCAAAGTCAGGGACCATGCTCTCTTCTTTCATTCCCGGCTCCAAGAAAACCTCTCTGCTGTCCTTCATTCAAAGCTGGATGGGAACTATGAGGCCATCTACTCCAACCTCATCAATTTATAGATGAGGAATTAAGTTTAAATGACTTGCCTAAAATCACACAGGTAATAAAAGCATCAGAGATAGAACTTGGACTCTATTCTTTTTAAATGTATTCTCTTCCCTCTTGCTAACCCCACCCCTTTATTCATTAACAAATTCTATTTAAATCATATCTCCCACTACTGAGCTCACTGGCTCTGATAAAACAACAACAACAACAGCAAAAAATCTATGTCCCTATGAGAATGTACAGGTGTTGTTGCTCAGATTTGAGCTATTTGCATATGAGAATTTGCCACATTTAACCATATGCATAGATGATCATATACATACCTGCCTGTTTATTAGGCAGGTCTTCCTAGTCTTCTGATCAAATGTAAGTTGCTACACTGCTGAGACCATAACTTCTTCACACTTGGCAAAATGCTCATAGTATAGAGAGCAGTTCCAGGAACACAGTATAATGCACAGAGTCTAATACAAGTATGCTACAGCTGCTGTTTGCTGCTAGCGTACTATCTGTGGCAAAGTGTCAGCTGGTGAGGAGTAGCATTTTCTGGGCTAACCAGTGTGAAATTAATGCTTCTATTATATATGTTCTTGAATATCACTTTGCAGTCAACAGTAAGTGACCTATGCACTCTATGGAAATTACTCTGCTTACATGTGCTGATTTATAATGGGTGAGCCATTGGCCAGGAGTAGCTGGATGGAAGAAAGTAAACAGAGGACAAAAGAAATCAAGATGGAGCCCGGCTGCCTGAGATAACGGTGCATGTGAAATTGGAGGTGATTCAAGATCAGATCTGTTAAGTTACTTATCCAAGGTCATGTAGCAAGGAAATTCTAGTACTCAGTTTGAAACCATATCTGCTGCCTCCAAATCAGTGCACATAACTCACTGCCTTTTAAAAAAATGAATACATTCATGGAATTCTGATTTCATCAATATGGGCATTCTTTCTTTCGGGATAGTCCAATTTATACCTTTTCATCCTGTGTGATTCTTGTCCATGTTCTTCCAGAAATTCTCCAAAGATGATCCAGCTAATCCAAATCATTTTAATTTTGGAAGGTACCAGTTGATCCCTGAGGCCTGTTCATCTACTAACCTTTATCCATGTCACTGACCTTCTTTTCTGGCATAACTTTTTTCATTGATATCCTTTGAACCACTTTTTGAACCTAGGTTAATGCTGGGACTACCCTTTAGTCTATCTGGGTGCACAGACATCTCTCCACTGTCATTTGAAACTACCAAAACTTTATTTTTTTTAATGTTATGAAGTGTGTGTTTTTTTTTTTTTTGAGGGGTGAAGGCAGGGCAATTGTGGATAAGTGACTTGCCCATGATCACAGGGCTAGTAAGTGTTAAGTGCCTGAGGTCTCCCTGACTCCAGGGCCAGTGCTCTGTTCACTGCACCGCCTAGCCAACCCCAATGTTATGACTTTCTAAGATTTTCTATCACTGAAGAAAATGTGTGTTGAAAAGCTGGGTGTTTGCACTAGAGAGAAACTTGGTTATATTAAGAACTCTGTGCATTTTCTGAAATGCAATCCATCGTTCTCTCTTCTCTTTTGCAATTCTGGGGTCAACTCATTGGCCAAATACAGTTTCTGTCCCAAATACATGTAATTCAATGGACCGATCGTCCAGTTGTTTGTCATAATTTGCACAATAAACATCTTTCATGTTTTAAAAAACAGCATATACATTATTACATAAAATTTCTTTAGAAGAATCATGACTATTATTGATGAAACCATGTAATATGAGTGTAATGGTAATGGGAATTTAAAGATCTTCCCTGCTCCTCAATAAGCCTAAATTAAACTTGAGGACTTTTCCTGATTTAAAAATAAACTCTGCCCCCTAATAGTCTGAATGTGGTCACATGGTGACTGTGGTGGGAAGAGTTTGCTGAAGGGTGGAAAGAGATGCACAAGAGATGCAGGCTTTGAAGGAGGCTTGTTTTTCAGGAAAGCACAATTTTTGTTACTTTGTAGTCAAGTGGGACATGCGGATCACCCTGGAAAGGGCTATATATACCTCTGATGTGAGGTTTTGCTTTCAGGCTCACTTTGGAAAGAGTTGTGTGATGTGACCAGATGAGACTCTGGACAGCTGTTGAGCCCCCCTGCTTTGACAACCCAGATGCTGGTGCTTCTCTCTCTGGGGACTAACTGTGTTATGTGATGGTCAGAGAGCTTGAAGCCCTGTCTGCTGAATTGTGTTATTGTCTCTGTATTTCTGTCTGCTTTTAACTTCTGTTTATATTCTCTGAAGTTCAGGGTGCTGACTTTTTCCCCTGAACTAGGTCAATGATATATGTTTGATTGATTAAAGTAAGATTATTAACCCTTTTTGAGTTGCTTTCCTTTAAAAAAGCAGATCAAAGAACCCGATCTAGCAGCCATCCTAGGTATGCTACAATGAAGCATAATGAAATTGTTACAATTTCATCTCCAAACATTAGCACCTGCAAGACTTCACATCCTATAAGGCATTCCTCTTTCACTTGTACCTTCATAGTGATGAATGGCTTTGACAAGCATATACATGTCTTCTTTAATGCATAACTTGATGTAAATAATCAGAGGCTCATTGAATAGACGTTTTGTAAAGGTCTGTTCATTGCATTTGTCAAGGAATTTCATATGATCTTAATATGTGAATGAGAGACTCCTCATTTGAGGAGAGCCTTTAAAGACTCATTCTGCTCTACCAAGTCAAATGCTAGTACTGCTCTTCTTTCTCTCCCTCTCCTCTCCTTCCCTTCCTCCTTCTCTGTCCACTCTATATCTCTCTTTCTCTATAGTTAACAAATAACAAACACATTGTCTGTGCTTTTAAATCAATTATATTAGTGTAAAAATACCATCTACAAGAGAGAACCATTAGCAAAAGCATATATGCTCTCTTTTCATATATTCATTGATGACATGCGAATAGTAACATAGATAATTCTCACAGGAGTATTGATAAAGATGAGAAAATGCTATTGGTAGTTACTGACATAATGTTGATCACTTCTTGGTGAGACATGATACTTGCTTATGATGTTTCTTCATTTGTTATATTTTTCTTCCTAACACCTAGAGTGATCTCTAGGGCCTTCAAAGATTTTGCTATCCCCAG
The DNA here is from genome assembly GCA_028646515.1 of Pseudochirops corinnae. Classification (NCBI taxonomy): domain Eukaryota; kingdom Metazoa; phylum Chordata; class Mammalia; order Diprotodontia; family Pseudocheiridae; genus Pseudochirops; species Pseudochirops corinnae. Next base: position 138,754,849 of record CM053588.1, read on the forward strand.
AATGGATTTCATTGGTGCTTACTTTGTGAAAGTATGGTATTAAATGGTTAACAATTGAATCTAATAGTAGGAATGGCATATCTTTGAAATTTAATCTTTATTTTCAACATTTTCTCAGTCCCTTTCTTAAGTCTTGGCAAAATAAATAGGCAAAATAAATCAATACGTGATTTGTCCTGTTTGCACATTATCAAGATATAAACGTTCACACTGAAAATTTACCAATCAGAAGCAAAGCGAAAATGGCAGCGTAAAGGCTGGGGCCCAGCTGAACTCTTCCAACATTTCCCTCCAAACAACTTTAAAATAATATTTCGAAACAGATTTTGGAGTGTCAGAGGAAACAAAAGGTCAGAGGGAGACATTTTTTCCAGTCTGAGACAGCTTAGGAGGTCCACAGAAGAGGTTTATAACACCAAGATGTGCACAGGCTCAGCAAGTGGCAGAATTGCAGGCATTGGGCTTTAGAGGTGGTCACAGCAGCAACAGTAACAGCAGCAGTTTCGGGAGCTCTCAATCCAGAGACAGGAAGGTGGTTGGGCAACTGATTAGAAAGAGACTACAGTGGACACTTTGTGGTCACTGCACATACCTGACAAGGATTGGAACCTCTAATGCCCATAAAGAGTTTTGGGTCACAGTTCTGGTATGGAATGGAGTATTGATGATCATCCGAAATGAAGCAGGGAAATTTCATGTAATAATGTATATGCTGTTTTTTAAAACATGAAAGATGTTTATTGTGCAAATTATGACAAACAACTGGACGATCGGTCCCTTGAATTACATGTATTTGGGACAGAAACTGTATTTGGCCAATGAGTTGACCCCAGAATTGCAAAAGAGAAGAGTTTTTGTGACTCCAGGAGAACAGGGGGCCTTTTAGTCACAGGCCCCTGTCTAAAAGGAACACTAGTACTCATACCTGCAGGGGAACAGGAGACCCTCCTGGGTACAGACCAGAACACAGACCAGGTGACAAGAGGGAACAAGAGACACAACCAGCTGAATATAGAAATCTATATTACCCAGCAGGGAAATAGGAGGGAAAGAGATTAAGTAAAGAGGGAAGGTGGAGACTGACAGAAGGAAGGTTAGACCAGGGAAGGTGATAGACAGAAGCAAAACACTGGTAAGGAGAGAAAGGGTGAAAGGAGAGAGGACAAAGAGCAGAAAGAATAGGATGGAGGGAAATATTCAGGTAGTAATCATAACTGTGAATGTGAATGGGATGAATTCTCCCATAAAACAGAAGTGGATGGCAGAGTGGATCAAAAATCAGAATCCTATAATATGTTGTTTACAAGAAATAGATTTGAAGCAGAGAAGCACACAGAGTAAAGGTAAGGAACTAGAGCAGAATCTATTATGTTTCAGTTGAAGTAAAACAAATAAACAAAACAGGTAACAATCCTGATCTTAGACAAAGTAAAAGCAAAATAGACCTAATTAAAAGAGATAAGGAATGAAATCACATCTTGCTAAAAGGTACCATAGGCAATGAATGAAATAAGCTAACCCATAAAAGGAAGCAGATAGCAGAATGGATTGGAAACCAGAACCTAACAATATGTTATAACAAGAAATATATGTGGGACAAAAAGATACATACATAGTTGAAATGAAGGGCTGGAACAGTCTCTTATGTTTTGACTGAAGTGAAAAGGGTAGGGATGGCAATCACGATCTCAGAAAAAGTAAAAGCAAAATTAGGCCTAATTGAAGGAAATAATTAGGGAAATTACATTTTGCTGAAAAAGCAAAGAAGTAATATCAAAAAATTTTAGAGTAAGTTTCTCTGAATGACCTTGTTTCTCAAATATATAGGGAACTGAGTCAAATTTATAAAAATAAGAGCTATTCCTCCTTTGATAAATGTTCAAAGGTATGAATATGCTGTTTCTCCCTAAGAAGAAATCAAAGTTATGTATAACGATATGGGAAAAATGCTCTAAATTACTATTGATTAGAGAAAGACAAATTAAGAAAAGTCTGAGGCACCATTTCAATGCAATCAGAAATGACAAATTCTGGAGAGCATGACGAAAAATAGGTAAATTAATGAATTGTTGATGGAGTACTGAAGTTGTCCAACCATTCTGGAGAACAATCTGGACATACGTTCAAAGGGCTACAAAGTTGTGTATACTCTTTGATCCAGGAATACCATTGCTAGGGCTATATCCCAAAGAGATAAAAGAAAAAGGAAAAGGACCTATATGTACAAATATATCATTTCTTGGAAATTGAAGGAATGCTCATCTGTTGGTGAATGGCTGAAGCAGTTGTGATATATGATTGTGATGGAGTATTATTGTTCTACAAGAAATGATTAGAGTCATGGTTTAAGAAGAAAAAATAATACATGGCAAAACCTTTATGAACTGATGCAAAGTGAAGTGAGAAGAACTGAGAGAATCATTGTGCACAGCAATTTTGTAATGATGATGAACTATGAAAGATGGCTACTCTGATCAATATAGACAATTCCAATCAATCAAGATAATTCCCAAAGATTCATGATGAAAACATGTTATCCACATACAAAGAGATGAATTATGAGAATAAATTGACATCTAACTTTCTCACTTTCTCTTTTTTTTGCAATATGGCTAATATGGAAATATGCTTTGCATGATTTCACATTATATAATTGATATCATATTGTTTGCTTTCCCACTGGATGGGGAAGAGGTAGGACAGAGGGAAAGAATCTGGAACTCAACTTTTAAAAAATGCTAAAATAAATAAATATTAAAAAAAAAAGAAAATTTGTCATTCAGTTCTCATGAACTGGTTCAAGGTGGCTCTAGCACAGTCTGATACTTCGGCATCATCTGGTTTGTCTTCCTAAGAATCATTTCTTTTTTTTTTTTTTAATTTTATTATAGTTTGCATCATTCATTTCCACAAGATTTTGAGTTACATATTTTCTCCCCCTCTTCCCCCCACCCACCGCCCCAAAACAGCCATCCCAGTGTGTCCCCCCTCCCCCTGTCTATTCTCTCGTATGTCACTTCTCGGTAGGGCAGGATGGATCTCCCAACCACAGTGCCTGTGTATCTCAAGTTCCAGTTGGGTGTAGTCAATAATAATAATAATAATTGCATATATAGATAGAAAGATAGATACATATTCATAACATTTGATTATGGAACTCCAGACTAAGAATCATTTCTACCTCTTCATGTAGCAGTTTGAGGATTTAGGTTTTCAAATGCTGTGTTTCTCTGGTAATTGCTGATGAAGATAGATTGTTATACAAACAATGGCATATTCATTCCATTTTTCCTTCTACTTGCTGTCCTCCTGCCAGTTTCATCTATAATTACTCTTGGGATGACATGGCTCATTTGGAGTTCAGGCCAAGTTTTCTTTAGATTTTTTTTTTTTTTTTACTTTCATGGGATTTCAGTGTTGTATAAGGTGGCACTGATGATATTTCTCTCAGATACATCATATTTAAAGAGCATTTCCAGTTTTTGTTACATATGTACATATGCAAATTTATCCATATATGTGTCTAGATGTGTGTGTATACATACATAGATACACACACATGCACAGGTTTTGCAAAATGCATTCCCGTCACTTCCAGCTCTAATGCTAATTTCTATATTTTAAATCTTTTTTTTTTCCTCTGTCATGTCAGATGGAACCCGAGCCAAAAGATTATACCTCAATATTTTTCATGTCAGGTCAACATGTAACCAATTCAATATCAAGGGTTATCAACCATCGTTATTAATCATTTCTTCTTCATTTGTCCAATGTGTATCACAAACTGACCTCTGATTTTGTCAAGCCCTCTTTGTTTTTCCTATAAGTTTGCACACCCTGCCCACTCAAGATTAGAATAGATTATTCTTCCACTTCCAATAGAAATCATTCCCTTTCAACATTCCTTCAATTCAAATATCACCTTCACTTTGAAATCTTTCCTGTTTCCCCTGGTTAGGAGAAATTTATTTTCCTTCAATCTTCCTGGGCATTGAATCATTTTCTGATTTGTACTATAGTTCTTTGTATGTAAATCTTATCCCACACTAACGGCAAGGGGCTATCTCTTTTATAATTAGCATCCAGCACCTACTACGCACTTCATATATGCCTATTGAATTAAATTGACTTCTCTGTTACATCAGATGCAGCTAGACTGTCTAAATATTTCATTGTCTCCCATGTAGATGACTCTCAAATGTGTATCTCCACTACTTACATTTCCCTCAATTACAGTTTGTACATTCTCCCCTGACTCATGACTGTTATCACCTGGATGTCCTCCTGATACTTCAATCTCAATGTACCTAAAGAAGAACCCATGATCTTCCCGAAAAATCCTCAAACCTATAATTATAAAGGAATAATGGCATTTTAGACAGTTGACCTGACAAGAATTTTGCCCTTTAGGCATCATAGAACCATAGAATCACAGAATTAGAAAGAACTTTAAGGATCATAAAATCAAACTCCTCAACTAAAGCATAAATCCTTTCTACAATATCTCAAACAACTTGACACGCAGAATTTGCCAGAAGAACTGCAGAGTCTAACAACCCACTTCCCAAAATAGGCCATTCCAGTTAGGAACAGCTCCAAGTTTTAACATGTACTGAATTGAAATCTTATTCACTGAAACTTCCAAATATTGCTCTTAGAACTATCTCCTGTGGTCAAGTAGCATAAGTCTGACATCAACGAAAGTCTCTTCAACAAGATGACCTTTCAGATATTTAAAGGTGAAGATGATATCTTGACTATTCTAGTAGTGCCTAGAATGGAAAAGAAGATTCTAGGTGTAGTACCCTTCAGGTAGAGTTGTTGTTCAGTCTTTTTTCAGTCAGGTCCTAGTCTTCACTTCTTGGTAAATACACTAGAGTGGTTTGCCATTGCCTCTTCCAGCTCATTTTACATGGGAGAGGGAGGTTAATCCTATCCCTTTCTCTCTGGTCCCTATACTTGTAATAAAATAGAATAAATGTTGTCAGCCATGACATATTATTTACTTACATGCAACTTGAAGTTCACTAAAATGGGCAAGTCTTGCTTACATGAACGCTTTTTTAGTCATGATTCCTTCTCCTGTTCTTATCGCGTTGATTTTTCCTGTCTTAATCAATACAGTATGGCCACTAGGTGGTACAGTGGGTAGTGCACCGGGCTTGGAATCAGGAAGACTTATCTTCATGAGTTTAAATCTGGCCTCAGATGTTTACTAGCTATATGACCCTGGGCAAGTCACTTAGCCCTAACTGCCTCAGTTTCCTCATCTGAAAAATTAGCTGGAGAAAGAAATGACAAACCACTCCAGTATCTTTACCAAGAAAACCCCAAATGGGGTTACAAAGACTCAGATATGACTGAAAAATGACTGAACTGAACTTATTCAGCAGAGCATTAAATTAATCCTCATTAAACCTAGGAAAGGCATCAGGAATCACAAATCATGGCTCCATCAAGAACAAGCCGCACTAAACTAATTCATTCCTTTTTTGGCAGGATTACCAAAAGAGTAGATCAAGGGAATAATTTACGTAAAATTCTTGGCAAAACACTTGACAATGTACTGTGTTCTTCTTGGGGAAAAGTTGGAGTGATATGGGATATACAATGATAAAGTTAGGTGGATCTGGCACTAGCAGAATGACTAGAAATAAGAAGACAATAATGAGTCTCTGTGTGATATGGCAGCCACAAAAACTAACGCAATTTTGAACTGCGTGTGATTTAGAAGAATAATGCTGAGGGCCAGGGAGATGACTGCCCTATGCTGTGCTTCTCTGATCAGTCCAAATCTGAAGGATTGTGGTCAGTGTATTTTAGGAAGGGCATTGATAAGCTATAGAATTCTTGAGGCAAGTGACTGACCAGAATTATGAAGCATCTTAAAATCATGCCATAAAAGGATCAGTTAAAGGAACAGAATAAAGAGCCTGGGGAAATGAAATGTTTAGGTGGGAAATAATAACTTTCTTCAAAGATTTTAAAACTTGTGGTGTGGAGGAGAAATTAGATCTGGCCTCTTTGGTCCCTGAAGGAAGATTTAAGAACAACTTACAGAGATTCCAAAGAGACAAATTGAAGTGTGAAGAAAGGTAAACACTTCATGAAAATTAAAGCAATCCAGGAAGGCAATAGGTTGATTCAGGAAATAGTTGACTTCCTTGCAGTTCTTAAAGTGAATCCTGAACAACCATTGTTGCATATGCTGTATTTTTCCCCCTCATAGGAGTTATATGAGCTCTAAGTTAGTTCCCATCTAACTGAGTTTCTGTGATTTCATCTTATTCTTTTCACCCCCATCGTATTAGTTAAAAACATGTTGGATCTTAATATCCAATGAGTTGTCTACCCCTTGGAGATTTATACCATGAACAGATTTCTCAAGTATGTCATTTATGCCTTCAGACATGTTCTTGATTACAATATTGAAAAGATTAGAGCAAAGATTAACTCCCCAGGAGACATCTCTCTCCACATTGACATCAATCTAGTAATGTGTTTCATCTTCATTATCTGTTATTATTTGTCCTACTCATCCTGAGCATCAAACCTACTTCTTTATTGTTAGTCCACTCATTTAATAAAGGTTTAAAATTATTCATCTTGTCTGCAGCATAATTTTTTCAAAGCCCTCTTTTTTGATTGGAACATTCTTGTTAGTCTCAACTCACCACCACCCCACCCCACCCTTCTTCCTGACATTATTCTTTTAAGTTCACACCACTATTTGTATACACCATCTGTTGCATAGTATTACTTCTATCTTTTCAATATGATTTTTTAAATGTACCCACATCATCAGTTTCATTATACATTTTCCTCTTCTTTATTAGTGAAGAGGAATAGGGTGTCACTAAGAAAAATCTCTAGAGAAATAGGTAAAAGAACCAAATTACAGAGTCTTTAGCCATTATGAAGGAGTTCCCCTTAAAAACACACACACACACACACACACACACACACACACACACACACAAAGCAAAATGAAACAAACCAAAAAAAAAAACATTACATTAATATCAATGGAAAATTGGAAAGGCAGGAGATTAGGCATTTTGTCAGAAAGCAAGATGAAGAAATATTAAATCCAAAACCAAACTTTTGGCAAATAACCATTTCAGTAGTATAGCCTGCAGTTCATTGATGATGCACTGTTCTTTTCTGTGCCAGTAGCCTTATCAAGTCAATTAGCATTTAGTTATTGCCTACTATGTGCCAGACACTGTGCTAAATGCTTTATGTGATTGTTATAAATATATGCCCTTGGGGAGGGGGCTACATTAACCTGGTAGAGTTACTTCCCCATATGTTGCATGCAGCAACTAAAGTGTTTTAAAAGGGGAGGAGAGAGGAGGAGAGAGGGCGAAAGAGGGAGAGAAGGAGAGAGGAATTTATTAGTTCACATGATTTGTTTTTAAAAATATCTTCTTGACAAGGTAAAAGTATTTGATCCATTTTCAATTTCTTGGCAGCCTCAACACCCCTAGGGTTTTTAGTTTTCCCATTATGTACTATAGTAGACAGGTTAGCTCACACATGGGTAGAAGCACGGAACAACTGACTTTAGTCCAAAATGAGGAGTGATATCACTATTGGTTGAATGGAAAAGGACTGAAGCCAGAGCCAAGTTCATTGCTTCTTAGTATGCAATGTCAATTCTCTGGATTAAAAATAGTCCACTCTGATGTCTTTTAATGGAATAAAGCTTCAATGGAACGATAATGGAAAACAAATTGTGTGGGACTCTAACACAATCGAGTGATTGCAATTCTCATTTGTGCTCTTGTGGAGTTCCTTTGTCGATTTGAATTTGATAAACACCAGCAGAGTGATGTCAAATATGGGTCCCTCACAGCCAATGTGACTGATAGCTGTCAGAAGCAGTGACAGATGGGGACTGTCTTTCAGAAGAAATGTGATTCATAGACCTCATTACAAGCAAGTGGATGGCACATACAGGCAAGAGTTGGATCTATGTGCATTTATCCTCTGAGATGCCAACAGGGAATACACTCATAAAAAATGACCAAGTCAATCTCTTTCCCTCCTGTATCCAATTGCCTTTCCTCTACCTACTGTACCTCTTTCCCATCTAACAGCTGAGTCACTATGTCCCACCAACTATCTCATCAATGGAACCTGGTGGCTCCACGGATGTAGGCTTTTTTTTGTGTGTCTGTTTCTCTACTTAGCCTATTTATTTCTGTTCCCTGTATCTGCCTATTGATTTTTTTTTCTAGTTACTGCAATGAGTCAGAATTTAGAAAATGACATTTAGTTAGATATACTTTACCCAAGAGGATTGGTTAATCCCCCTTTTTTTTCCATTGTGAGTTATTCTCTTTTCCTTCAGGGCAAATATGTGACCAGGTATTTAAGGACTCACCTATCATAGATCACAATTCTTTCTAAAGGGGAAGATGACTGGGAAGGGAAATGGAAATGTGAAGATAGAGAATATTAAAACATATCTTTCTGGCTTATGCCCTCGAACTAATTAGAGTCTTTCTGGATAAGAGGTTATGAACAGAAAACTCCTTCCATTCAAAATTTTCCTAATACTACATAACAAATCATAGAACATTGAGAACGGCCTACTTTGCTCTCTGTAAGTGTAGAAACACCTTGATGTCAAGCAGGCTCAGGGGATGAGGACAGTCCACAGAGCTCCTAAATCTGTCAATCATCAGGACTAACTTGACATTAACAATTAGGGAGAAAGAGGCTCCTATGTTCTGGTATTATAACGTCTCCTGTTTCAATGTTGTCCCAGTCAGAATGACTCATTTTTTCTGAGTAGACATGTTATGCCTTCTGAAAGAACTGTGCTGATTTCTGAAACACATGAAGAGTTTTACTTTGGGATCCCTGATTAATGTGTCCTCCATGAACATTGATTAACAACAGTTCTGAGTTCCTGTTACATTGTAATGGGTAGAAATTTAAAAAAAAAATTCAATGAGAGGCTCTGTGTGAGTATGTCTTTTTAAATAATTGTTGAGCAGTTCCATTCATTCAAATATAAGTCAGACATTTCTGACCTTAAGATTTTTTTTTCTTTCCTGTGACTCTCATGGGATCATTTCCAACCAGATTGCCATCTCTTTAATAATCAACACATTCAACTGTCGAGATGTGGGCTTCTGTACCCATTTAATAATTTGGTACTTAGAGGAGCTGCAATTTTTTAAGTGTGGGTGTTCTTTCCATCCATTCTTTTAGCTCTGCCTATGGCCAGCTTAGTGATAAGGCTCTCCAAGATTTCTGTGATACCTCCACTGGTGAGTAAAGGAGGGACACCACCTTAGTCAGAATCATATTGGGTCTATATTAAGAGCTCTCTACACCTATGCAATCTTAGGTCCATAAGAAAAACAACAAAATAATACATTACATACTTATGGCCAATGAGCTCATTAAAACATTTTGGTAGACATCATTCATCTCCTTTCAATATCTCTGTGAAGTGAGTAGGTAAGTTATTAATATGCCTGCTTGATAACTAAGGAAACAGAGGCATGGAGAATTTAAGAAATTTGCATATTGTCCCACAGATAGTGGCAGAACTAAAATGAGAACTCTTTGATATCCAGATTTGAGTGTAATGTACTTTATACTAGCCCATGCTAATCCATTTCCTAATTTTTTGAGGTTAACCTGCAACTATGTACAAAGGGAGCCTTGATAGTCATTGACAACCCACTTTTGGATGGTTTATAAACAAGATCCAATATCTAGTCAACTGTAAAATAGAGTTCATTATATATCAGTGAGGGAGGTTCAGAAGAAAACCTGGTTAACATAATAAGTCTCTTAATCAAGTTAATAACTTTGTAGTATATATATATATATATATATATATATATACACACACACACACACACACACACACACACACACACACACACACACACACTTTTCAAAGAATACAGTGATGATCTCCTGTGATGGACCTTCCATGACCAAGGATGCCTTATAATGATTGGCTGATGGAGGTCCAAGAGGATGTATTGGATTCTTGCTAGAGGAAAGTTCCCTCCCCCACCTTGTCACTTTATATGAAACAACTTCCCAGTTCCCGCCTTTTTTGACACTGTTTCCTTTGTAGGAGGAGAGACAAAGGGGAGAACAGCGTTTTCCTCTAATTTTGTAAATAAGAGATGGTGACTTACAGCTGAGGTATATGACAAGGGGAGAAAGCCTAAGAAAGCAAAAGAGACTGGAGCTGAGGGATGGGGAACCTGCAGCCTCTAGGTCACATGAGGCCCTCTAGGTCCTCAAGTGGGGTCCTGTGACTGAATACAAATGGAAGTTTGGATTAAGAATAGCATGAGCAAAAGCAGGACTGATTTAAACTTGTAAGAGGGATTATAGATAATTATCTTGACTTTAATGTCTTAGTATTGATTATCTCTAAAACTGAATTAGTTTTTTGTTTTACCGTTATTTTATTTACAAGAAACAGTACCCAAGATAGCATACAGTGTCAATGTTGTAGTAAGAATCTTAAAAAAAAAAACAGTAAATAAAATAAAATAAAAACTTTCCATAGACATCAGGTAGAGGCCTAGATAAACATCAGTCTTGGAGTTAGGAACACCTGAGTTCTAATCCTGATTTATACTTCAAACATTTACTAGCTGTGTGACCCTAGAAAAGTCACTTCATCTTTCTCAACCTTTATTTCCTCATCGATAAAATTTGAATAATAGCATCTCTCTAGAAGGGCTGTTGGGAAGATCACATGGGATAATATTGGTAAAAAGCTTTGAAAAATTGAAAGTGAAACATTAAATATTATTATTATTGTTATTATAATGTACTCCAAATTGAACGAAACTGCTTAGGAAATTCATATTTCCCACAGCCATGGCTGTTGTGCAGAAGAAAGATAAAGCAATTTTCAAAGCAATTCAAACTCATTGTCTGCAAATTGACCTAAAGAAGGGTTTGGAGCCTGGTTTATTTGGAGAGTCTGTCTACATGATTTGAATTATCAGGTTTCAACCTTGCCTTGCCCATTGAGTATCAGCTTAAGTTACTATTAGGGAAGATCACAGGTCCTAACTTCTCTGTATATCAAGAGGCTGAACAGTTGATGTGTGTCAGCTGTATGCCAACAAAGTCACAGGAATGGCTCTTTCTGTCCCCAAGTTTAAAACAGAAAAGACCCCAAAGGAGAAAACAAAAAGTCAACAGTGACACTATATGTATTCTGCAAGGAAGTTAATGGAAGATTCTCTCATCAGCAACAACTCTGATGCTGTTACTGATAATCATTTTAAGCAGCTGGGTTCATTCACCTAATAATGATTTATAGACCTAATGCAAGACCTTTGAACAAGGATAACTCCAGCTGTCAGAACTCCTCTGGGAGACTGTAATGAAGTCTGAGCTACAGCCACCTTCAAGTGGGGGAGAAGACAGAAAAGAATTTCTGCTCAGTTTGGAAAGGAGGAGATAACAAACACCCAGAACCAGAAGTCTGGGTTTCAGTCATCAGGAATACAACAAACCATCCTGGCCTTTGAAGGTGGATCTGTGAAAACATCAGAGTTGGAGCTGTTCTCATAGGCAAAGTTCTTCACCAGACCATACTGAGTTTTCAGAGCTTTGGCCACAATCCTCAAAGCCCACTATAGGAGATTAATTGACACTTGTATCTGACAGAAATGAATATGGCTTAACAAAGTGTCCAAGGAGCAGTGATTAGCTTTCAGTTGTTAGCATCAAGGGGGCTTTACTATGCCGGATAGAAGCTTCATTTAGAAATGGGGGGGAGGGGGAACTTGAAGGACAGAATTACCTAATTGGCTAAGCACTTGGGTCCCATTTAGAGTTCTAGTCAAGTTTCTGTCAACCCATAAAGCTTATTGGTCTGAGGATCAACTTCCTAAAGGAGCCATTTCTATGACTGTTAACTGGGTCACACACAATAGCTTTTGAGTCATTCCATGGATAGGAATGAGGGCACACTGTGAATTCAACAGAAATCACAGGCTCATAATTGAGATCGATCGTACATTGGGTGAAAACTGTTTCTCCTAGGGGATGTTGTATTTGTGATTTGGACAGCTTATGTCTCTGAGGTTCCTTGAGGGACAGGAATCAGTGTTATATTCACTGAAATATAAACCCATTAGTTCAACTTAATAGTTAGCAACAGTCAAAGTAGAGTATCTAAGTACATGGGACATATATAATAGAGATCAGCATTTTTAAACTCTATTCCCCAGGACCCTGGTCCTCTACATGATGGGAATTAGAGTTCAGGGAGAAGATGTAGATGTTAGCAATATTTCCACCTCTGAAACTTTAACCATGAAATTGTTTAAAAAGGACTTATTGCCAAAAGGACTTATTACCCCTAGCATTTTTATATGGAATCAGAGATTTAATTTCATTTATTTAACTCCCCAATTCCCCAAACTCCATTATCTCAGGCTCTTCCACATTCCAGATTCCCCAGGATTAGAATTTATGGATTTTGTCAATATATTTAAAGCCCTCTGGCATTCTATTGCTGAATAAGTTGGGAAGTATGAAATAGATTATAGATAGCATATTATATAATACTTCCATATTTAGAAAGATCCTTGATTTTATTGATGTGAGCGCATACTTTGCTGGCATAGATTACAATCACCTATGCTTAGTAAATAGTCCTCAGGAATACCATTTCATTATTTAGTGTTTGGCACATATATATGTGTGTGTGTATATGCATGAATATAGTATGTAACATACATACATACTATACATATGTATATAATATATATGTCTATATGGAAAATGCACTGTGCATATCTGTATTTTGTACAGGATATTAAACTGAATTCAACAAGCATCTGTTTGGCATGCAGGTTTTAGTATAGTAATAATAATCTATATTTATATTATACTAAAGTTTGCAAAGTACTTTATATATATATGATCTCATTTGAACTTCACAACAACCCTTTAATATAGTTACCATAGGAATTATCTTTCCAATTTTCAGATGAGGAAACTGAGGAATAATGAGGTTGAGTGATTTGTCCATTGTCATACAACTTTTAAGTCTAATGCACTAGTTAGCGGTTCTCAGCCTGTGGGTTGCAACCCCTTTGGGGGTCGAACAACCCTTTCACAGGGGTCATGGGGTCGCCTAAGACCATCAGAAAACACATATTTCCAATGGTCTTAGGAACTGAGACACCACCCTTTCTCTGTCTCTAGGTGGGTCTGCCCACATGCAGCTACGCCCACATACGAATATTAAAGGGTGGAGGCATTAGGAAGGTTGAGAACCACTAGGTTCCTCCCATTAGGCATCATTGCCTCTATCTCTTAAAACAGTTTTCTCATTTAATAAATTTAGGATAATTATATACCAAATTGGGATAATGATACTTCTAATATTTTCCCAATTGTTGTGTTAAAATGGGTTTGTAAACCTTAAAGTGCTATTAAAATATAAGTGTTATTACTGTGCTACTACATAGTCCAGACACCAGTGACATCTAGTAGAGAAATGATGTTCTATGTCTCCAATTGAGCCTAGATATAAACATGTAAAAGCACTAGCTAAGAATACTGTCTCATTCCCAGGATGTTTGCAACTCCAGGGTAACCAGGAAATAACAACTTCCTGGTCCCAGTATTTATTTGCATTCACTAGTCCTGAAAGCTATGTCCTAGGCAGGCAATTGAGTGACCTTTGCATATATCATATCAAAATAAAGATAAGCCTTTGTGAGCATTCCAGTAACTTGTCATTAAATAATCAATCAACCAGTAAACATTTATTAATGGCCTCTATGTGCCAGGCAGTCTACTAAGTCTTGAGGATATTTTGAAAAGCCAAAAAAAATACCAGTCTCTGTCCTCAAGGAACTCACAATCTAATAAAGGAGACAGCATAAAAACAAGTGTACAGAAAAAAGCTATATATTGGTTAAATAGGAAATAATTAAGAGAGGAAAGGCACTTAGAATTAAGAGAGTTTGAGAAAGTCTTCCTGTAAAAGATAGCATTTGAGTTGGGATTTAAAGGAAGCCAGGGAGTCAGTAGGCAGAATTGAGGGGGGAGAGCATTCTAGAGATGAGGGACAGCCAGAGAAGATGTCCAGAATGTACAGATGGGCCCCACTATTCAAGTAAGAGCCAAGATGTCAGTGTAAGAAGCCTGGAATGTAGAAAGGGCTTTCAATTCCAAACAGAAAATTTTGTGTTTGATCCTGGAAGTTATTGGAAGCCATTGTAGTTTGAGTTGAGGGTAGTGGGGGTGTGGGGGGGGTGGGAGGGTATGTGTGTCTGAGAGAGCAAGAGAGAGACAGAGAGAGACAGAAAGAGAGAGACAGACAGAGACAGAGAAAGGGACAGAGAGACAGACAGAGACAGAGAGACAGACAGAGACAGAGAGACAGACAGAAAAAGAGTATGTGTGAAACGGTTGCACCTGAGCTATGGGAAATCCACTTTGGTGACTGAATGCTGGATGGATTGGAGAAGGGAGTGATTTGAAGTAAGAAATTTGCTGGAGCTCAGGGGGGAGAAATAGTGAGGAGTTGAAGATGATAGGTTGCAAGCCTTGGAGATTGTTGTCCTTTTAGGTAAAAGGGGTGAAGATTTTAGGGGAAAAAATAATTAATTTTGTTTTGGATAAGTTTCATTTAATATGTCTACAGAATTTCCATTTCAAGATGGCTGAAAATCAGTTATAGATATGAGATTAGAAGTCAGTAGAGAGGCTGAGATAGAATAGAGAGATCTGAGAGTCATGAGCATGGAGATGATTATTAAATTGGATAGAAGGAAAAGAGAAGAGGGTCCAGGAGAAAACCCTAAGGAGCATTTATAGTTAGGGGCATCATCTGGAGGAGGATCTAGCAAAGGGGACTGAGAAGGAGAGGTCCGATAGATATGAGTAGAACAAAGAGAGACTGGTGTCCCAAAAACTAGAGAGAAGGAAGTATCAAGAAGAGGCTAATTAACATGTCAGAGACAGAAAAGAGGTCAGGGAGTATGAAGACTGATAAAGGGCCGGTGGATTTGTCAACTAAGAGATCATTGGGAACTTTGGAGAGGGCAGTTTCAGAGAAATAGAAGGTTCGAAATTGGATTGTTGTGGGTTAAGAAAAGGGTGAACAGAACTCTAGATTCCATCTTGGGGGACTAAAAGGATAAAAGCATGGAATGGGAGGAAGACAACACAGTCAGAACTTCCACACCAAAAGCTTCCAAGAAACCTGAAGACTGCCTACAAGCCATACAGCAGTTTAAAAAAGATTTTGAAAACCAAATAAGAGAAGTGGAGGAAAAATTGAGAAGAGAAATGAAAATGATGGAAGAAAATCATGAAAAAAGAGTCAACAACCTGACTGAAGAAAATAACACCTTAAAAAATAGATTAACTCAAATGGCAAAAGAGGCCCCAAAAGGGGAGGAGAACGCCTGCCTTAAAAAGTTGAATTTGCCAGATGGAAAAAGAATCTCAAAAGCTTTTTGAAGAGAACAATTACTTCAGAATTAGAGTGAAGCAAATGGAAGCAAATGACTTTATGAGAAATCAAGATACTATTAAACAGATCCAAACAAATGAAAAAATAGAAGGCAATGTGAAATATCTCCTTGAAAAAAACACTGACCTGGAATATAGATGCAGGAGAGACAATTTAAAAATGACTGGACTACCTGAAAGCCATGATCATAAAAAGAACTTAGAAAGTATCCTTTGAGAAATTCTCAAGGAAAATTGCCCTGATATTTT
>CM053588.1:138771101-138790786 GCA_028646515.1 Pseudochirops corinnae
ATGTATATATATATATATATATATATATATGGGGGGGGGTTGTGGGGGGGTGGGTGTCTGTGTGTGTGTGTGTGTATGTGTATGGGTGGGTGGGTGTGGGTATGGGTGTGGGTGTGGGTGTCTGTGTGTGTATGTCTGTATAGATATATGTAAACATTATTATATATAATGTACAGACATATGCATATGTATATGTGTGTATGTATATTATATAACAAATATGTGAGTTTGTGTGTATGTATTTCTTTGGTTTTACGTAATAACAATAGTGAGTAAATAATATTCATACATTTCAGAATTGTATATTTTCCAAAAAAAAAGGAAATTGTGTGCTTTAAATCAAATATGCCGGATAGCCAGTCTGGGGACAGTCTAAATAAAGGCTATAACCTATGATCCCACTAAGCTTCATACATCCCATGTTAGCTATTATATCTCCTAGAGAGAAATAAACAGCCTCTTATAGGAGTTGCCTTACATTTGCAAACTATTAAGTAATGACAACAATCATAGCTTCTAAAATGAAAAGTGCTGCCTAAGCAG
Organism: Pseudochirops corinnae; assembly: GCA_028646515.1. NCBI lineage: Eukaryota > Metazoa > Chordata > Mammalia > Diprotodontia > Pseudocheiridae > Pseudochirops > Pseudochirops corinnae. Next base: position 138,771,645 of record CM053588.1, read on the forward strand.
GACACATTATGAAAATCTCCACATAGCACAGGAATATCCTTTTAGATGCACAAATTGAAAAACAGGTTTTTTCACAATAATCCATTTAGGAGCTTGTTCATTCTTCATTGGTACCCCCTTGCTGAGTGGGAAGTTAACAAAGGTATATTTGCTGTTTCTAGAGTACTTGCTTCACTAGAGCAGGAAGAGGCTTTTCCCTTGCCTTATTCTTATCAAAGCTGAATACTCAGCCCATATTTGGATGAAACAATGATCCCTCTCAAGAGTGATGAAAAATGTCTGGACTTGTCATTTGGAAACCCATACCTATTTCTGAAGATTAGTATAGAATCTGAAACACTTTGTTAAAGCTTTATCATTAATCCTTTAGATGTGTAGAGACTTTGCTAGAGGATTTTCCCCACTTTTTTTTTCCTACCTTAAGATTCTATCTTGATACAAATTCTTTTAGTACTGGGATTGAGAGTAAACTTAATAGTGGTATTGTTCCCTTCATTCCAACTGTCTGGAGCTCAAACCAACTTTGAGCTTATTATCCCAGTAATAAAAATATGTTCCCACCTAGGGACAGAGAGGACATTTTTTCCATTTGGGATCATTTCCAGTTTAAATCAAAAGTATGTATTAAGGGTCTACTGTATTCAAGCAAAGTGACCATGTTTTAGTCAGTAGAAATAACAAAACAGGAAAAATATAGTTGCTGCCCTCAGGGAGCTGGTATTCTAGTGAGCTGCCAGACTTTTCACCTTTTTTTTTTTTAATAAAAAAATGGCTCAGTAGCTTCAAAGGGTAGTTCAATGCCAATGTAGCAAGAAGTTTGCAGCACACTATCCTCCAAATCTCTGATGGTAAGTATTTTTAACTACATGGATGAAGTTATAAATGGAATGTTCTACAAATGTATCTCAGATCCAAGAAGTATAGCTTAACACAATGGAGGAAAAATTCAAAATTAAAAAGAATCTCAACCTACTAAAGTTGGGCTCTTAACCTTTTCATGTATCATACAGCTCTTTGGATGTCTGATGAAGTCACCAGAATCCTTTTTCAGGATAATACTTTTAAATGCATCAAACAAAACATATTAGATAACAAATGGAACCAATTGTATTGAAATTCAAGTAACAACAAATGCATTCATACATATATGTATATACACACATATGTAGACATTTATGTATACATATACGTAAATATATACATGTGTGTATATACATGTATTCACAGACCTTAGGTTAGGAATCTTAAGAAGAACCAGGAACAGTGAGAAGAAGGTGTAAATAAGTCGATTGAGTATTAATGTTAGGAAAACCTTCCCAACAATTAGAGCCATCCAGAGGTAGCCTGTGATGCCTCAAGAAGAAAAGGCTTTTCCCCTTCCTGGGAGGTCATCAAGCAGAAGACAGAAGAAATCTTGTTGGTTATGCTTTAGTAGAGATTACATTAGGATACAGGTTGGACTAGAAGACCACTGCACTTCCTTTCAAATACAATTTAGGGTTTTGAGGAAAGGGATGAAATTCTGTGATAGTATGATTCTGGTCTCCTTTTTCAAAATTTCTTCTTCTCTAAGCAATGGTTTAGGATAATTGTGGTAGTATCTATTATAGGTCACAAAGAGTGTTTGAGGGGATTTCAAAATTCCCAGGGGCATAGAATAGGGAAGAAGATTGATAAAGCAACAGACAGACAGTCAAACAGAGACAAAGAGACTGAGACAGAGCCAGAAATAGAGAGAAAAAGGAGAAGAGAGAAAGAAAAGGAAAGATTTTCTTGTCTTACTACTTCCTTGCTACTTGGCAGAGAAGTTTCAAATTAGGCATCTGTCTAACTAGAATAATTCTTTAATCGGGAGTTTATTAGCAGCTGGAAGAACCTATTGAGGTTACTGAAGTTGTTAAATAGCCTTCCTCCAAAAACAAGGTAGAATCAGAATAAAGCTTTATACAAGACCATGATAAACCATAAGTGCTCCTTGAGATCCCTATTTTTGACTATCCAATCTAGGGAGTTCTTTTTCTTTCTTTCTTTCTTTCTTTCTTTCTTTCTTTCTTTCTTTCTTTCTTTCTTTTGAAGATTGTTTTAGGTGTGTTCTTCTTCCAAAAGAGATGGAGGAATGTGACTTTGTGACATCTATACCTCCCTTACAACTTTAAGATCCAGTGCCTTTTCAAATTCTTCCTCTGTTCTTCAAATAGTCATACTCCTGAAGTCAGAACAGGGAATTGGAAAGCCTCTCTAGAAAGATGCAAACTAAAAGGCAGCGGGGGGCATCAGTGAGATCTGAGCATCTGAACAAGAACAAAGGGTTTTGATCTAGAAGAGGTGCTCAGTAACACATAGCCCAAAATTCGTTCTTCTCTGTAAGAAATTAGCAGGTGTTAATCAGATTTTAATTGGTGTGAAAGCTGAAGTCCCAAATAAGGAAATGACTTGTTCAAGCTCATACACCAAAGGAAGAATTGGAATATGAAACAACATCTAACTATGAATCTGGCACTCCGCACCATGTACCCTCTTAAGGTTATTTAATTTTGTTGTTGTTGGTTTTCCCTGATATTCAGGTCGGTGGACTCCATTACACTATATAAACACCAATTCTTATCTTAATGAAAAATAAAACATGTCATTTGCTCAAAATAACTAGAAGAGCTCTCAATAAGCTTCTTTACATGTCCATTGAGTGGCCAAATTTCCTCTCTAAGGACCACCAATCTCATAAGCACCTAATATATGACCTTTAATTTTTAAAAAGGGCATGAAGAAAATAATGTTGGACTTAACATGATCCTAAATAGCCTCCCAGGGGAAAAAAATCATGTTGAGGGCAGCATTTTTTACTTTAATTTTGGTTCAAAATTTTTAGCTAAAAGGATTGAAGTGTGAAAATCCCCAGGTCGGGGGTGACATCTTGCATTCACGCATTCTTCAGGATTAGAATCTCCCAGGGCTTATCCTTGTGAGTTCCTAAGGAATCAATTGAGTGAAGAAAATTATAATTTGGGCAAGTGGGCCCTGGCTCTAATCTTGGTCTATAGAGTAAAACTGTCTTATTTTAATCAATGAAAAATAGTTTGTGTGTTTGTTTTGAGAGTCTACCTTGATCTTCCCCAGATGACTGCTGGGAGGTATATTTTATAAGAAATGTTTACATTTTGTACAGATATGCTGGTGAAATTTGGGGGTAAATGTTGAATCTTCTGAAGCAGTTAAAAATAATTATTACAACCTACAATGGGAAAAAAACTTCAAATATCATTTTGGCCAACTTCCTTAATCAACACACACACACACACACACACACATATTCTCTACATTATTGACAAGTAATGATGCCCACATTTATATCTCCAATAAATAGAAAACTCAATACCTCAAAAGGCAACCCTTTCTATTTTCAGAGAACTTTAATTGTTAGAAATCCTTTGTAATATTGTCCCCAAATCTGCCTTTCTGCAGCTTCCTCCCTGGGAGTTTTTCAGAATAAATCTAAGCCCTCTTGCATGGGAGAGCAACTCAAAATTAGAAAATGCAGATTCTGTACTCCCCATCTTCTCCATTTTCTTCAGATAATATTTATATCACATATCTTCAAGTTATATGATCATCTTTTGGATAACACTACAGGATGTCATGACACCCAGAAGTAAACACCACATTTTGTACATGAAATAACTGGCTCAAAATATAATGAGACAATGCCATTCTTCTCTTATTGAGACAGCTAGGTGGTTGAGCACTGGACCTGGAGCCAGGAAGACTTGAGTTCGAATATGGCTTCAAACACTGTGGGACCCTGGATAAGTCACTTAACCTTGATTGCCTCCCCAAAACAACAATCACTTAAGATTACCTTTATGTATCACGGCTATATAGCTATTTTACACTACTTACTCTCATTGACCTTACACTTCATTAAAACACCCAAGCCTTTTTCATATGAATTGTCTATCCAAATCTTCCATTTTTTATTTGCAAATTCAGTGCCTAGCACTATCTCAGACATAGAACAGGTACTTAATAAATGCTTGTTAATTGATCAATAGAACTCCTTGATATAGATTGTACTTGGACATTCTAATACTTAAACTTAACTGGCAAGGCAGGGCCTCCTATGAACAAGAGGTATTGTGCCATGGGGTATGTACTGCGCATGAGATCAGAAATTCAATTTCTGCCTCTTGTAACTTACTAGCTGCGTGAACTCTGGACATATCCCATAACTCATCTGGAACTGTTTTGTCATCTGTGAAGAAGAGTTGGACTAGATGGCCTTTGAAGCTCCTCACAACTCTAAATCTAGGTTTCTACTCTGTTAATATCTCAAGATCCTACATCACAGCGAACACAGACACAGTATTCAACATATCACAAACCCACTGGGCCATTTATGGAGATGATGATTGGATACTCAAGCAGCTGTTGCAGGATGAGTTGAAATAGGGAGTGACCACACGAGAGGTGGTCTGACAAAATGTTTCCATATCATGCTGGGAAAATAACATGAAATGATACCAGACAATTATGCATTGAAGAAAAATAAATAAATCAGACAGACTACATCAGTTTGTCATGAAGCCAAGAAGGATACCAAGGGAATGTTTCTTAAATGGTAGTGTCAGGTGAATGGTCCCGTTAAGGAGAGCTACCATTTACAAACAACCTCCCTAGTTCCAAACCAAAAGGTGATATTTCAGTGTGTATAGTGGTAAAGAAAGGAAGCTTAGTCTTTTCAACTATACTTGAACACAGATGCAAAATGATAACCACTAGTCATATGGCTATGGAACACTATGGACAATAAGATAAAATTTGATGATTGAACCAGAGGAGTTTTAAATCTTTAGTTGACTACAAAATTAATGTTAATTAATTGTGTGAGATCAATCAAGAAAAGTCTATTAAATATCTACTATGTGCCAGTCTTATGCTCAGTCCTAGGGATAGGAAGACAAAAAAAAAAATCTTTTCCTTCAGGGAGTTTATATTCTACATGGGGAGACAATAAAAACATGCATATATATACATACATATCTATATCTATACATCTATATATATATATATATACATATATGTATATGTATACACAATTTATGCAAAATAAATATAAGGTAATTTAGGAGATAGGAATAAATCATTAGATTTGGAGGAAGGTAGGTGTCAAGAAAGGCTTCATACAAAAGGTATTATTGATCTGAGCTTTGAACAAAGTGAAGATTTTGTAGAGTATCATGCAATATGTAGTTTAAATAGAAAGAATTAGGTATGTTTATCAAGGAGAATAAAAGATTTGGGAATTGGGGAATGTAAGCAAACTTCAACTATTCAAAGTACTGACTTGTGAAAGAGACGATAGGGTTGTTCTTCCTCGCCTCAGAGTGGAGAACAAGAACAATGAATGGTAGCTACAAACAGGTTTACTTAAGTTGGATGTATGGAAACACTTGCTAACAATTCAAGCTGTTCAAAATTGAAAATGAGCTGCCCATAGGACAGTGAGTTTCTTCTCATTCCCTTCCTGGATTTCTTGCTGACTTTGGACTTTGACACCATACCACAGCCACAGCCACAGTCTTATTCTGGAACTTATCTCAACAATGGCTAGGGTCTCCTCATACTGGAACATGTCTCAATCAAGCTGCCTTCCTTTTCCCTTGGATTAATTCATCCCATGAAGGACCCACAGTGGTCAACATTCATTCTTTTCCTTGCTCTGCTTCTGACATTCTAGACTTTTAATACTATACCCCTGTCCAGGTGCCTTCTCTACTTTCCTTCTCTCCTCATATTTCAGTTTCCTTTTGGGTGCTGTCTTTTCTCATTAGAATATAAACTAATTGAGGACAGAGGCTAATTATCTTTTTTCTTGTATTTGTGTACTCAACTCTTTTTTTTTTTTTTAGCATAGTACTTGGCACATGTAAGTGCTCTATAAATATTTGTTACCTTGCTTATAACTTAAGGTTTTGTTTTTTTTTTTCAAATGAAGGTCACATGAATACTTGTCAGGTATCTTTTAGATGGGATATATGGGGTGAACTGGATGGACTCTGATGACATTTCTAAATTGATGATCCAAAGGGTCCATGACTCTGGACTTCAACAGAGGTCATTAAATCAATGGCAAAGAAGTGAAGCCATTGTGAAAGAGATAAGATCAGATGAGGGAGATTGAAGGTAGTAATAATAGAAATCCACTTCCTGCCCCCTTTGAACTCCTACCCTCTGTGTTTCTTGACCAAATGTGAGAATTTGTTTGCAATATATCATGGCTGTTGTGGGGATTCTACTTCATATGTCTGTCTTTTCTCAGCTGTTCTAATTGCAGCTTACGTCTGGCAATCTCTTCTCTCTCCCTGCATGCCTTTGGGGATAAAGAGGAGGGAGATTGCTGAGGAAGCATGAAGGGATAAAAATGTATTCGGACAACTGTAAGAAAGACAACTACTGTAGATGGCATGAACATTATCTGGTCACCCTCAGTGGCATTGTCCTTTTTTGGAACTACATGTAAAATTTCTATTTCTGGAGCACTCACCTAAGTCCACAGCAGGAATAGAGTGTGGAGAGCTGACTTTTTTAAGGATGGATCATCTAGAAACTAGGTTGTAATAAGCTGTGGTAAGTAGTCAGAAATGATATTGTTATGTTTTGAGTTAAGCCAGTTGTGGCCCTCTATATAAACATTATAATAAAGTTCAGTGTATTTTCTAAGGTAGTCAAGAATTTACAGTTTAAAGACTACTCAAACAAAAGAGAGAAAAAACCCAGAAAATAAGTTTGATTTTTTTTAATCTCTAGAGGAAAAAGTTTGAAGTTTTCTATGAGAGTCATGTCAGGGATTTAATTTCCCTCAACTATTTAGACATTTTCCCTCTTGTTGTTGTTGTTTTTTTTTCCTTTTCCCTTCCTCTGTCATAAATTTATTTTGATGGCAAGCAAAATGTTGGAGCAAAATCAATAATTTTGAGCTTACAGCATTTTATTGATCTTTTTTTTCTGTTTTTTAAAAATTTTTATTTGTCCAGAGGAAAAAAAAATAGGAAACAGGTTACAAAAGAGGAAGAACTGTAATGTTTCTTTGCTATGCATATTTTTTCTTCTCCACTGTTGATCAGGGGGAAAAAAGTTTGTGGCTGACACAACTACCAATGATTCTAATCAAAGAGAATGATCCCTAGCTTTGTTGGCAAAAGCAGGTGTCTGGGTTTCATGTTCATGGTACATGACTTTTAACGAAGAGACGGAAATGCCTTCGAAACCTCAGAACCAACTCTGACATAACAGGATTTCAATTTGGTCTATTTTCCTTATTTTGTGTAACACACTTTTAGAATTTAGACATAGGCTACAACTCCCCAGTGCAACCATGACTAAATGTTCCTTCTAACAAACTACTGAAGGAGGCTGTAGCATCTTCTCTAAAAAACTTTAAGAATAGACTAGAGCAAGAATAGAGCAAAATAACCTCTTTCTGGAATAATTCCAAATAAGTCTGCAAGGTAAAGGGTGATCTAGGTGAGTTGTAATCAAACCGGTGCATGCTGACACACTAGGGTTTCTAGAAGACCATGTTTGCCTCAAGTTTACCCATAAATTGGCTGTTCCGAGGACTGTTCTTGCCTCCTTTCTGATCCCTACCCACAATTTCTTCCTCTGGTTCTTAATATATTGTCTTTCCCTTCTGTTATTCTCAAGACTTTTGATGCTGACCTCAGCCATATGGTTTAATCAGTTTGATCTGGTCAACTAGTAATTAACCTGGAAGTTTGGTAGCTGTTGTTGTGTCTTGCTTTGTTTTTGAAGAGGACCATGACATCATGGAAATGACAACTTGACTTGTAGTTGACTTTGATTTGAGTGAGGGAGGAGGGAGTCTATAGGACAGGAATGGAATATCCAAGTTTTGTAGTACAGAATTCAAGTGTCAAAGAAAGGGAGCTCTGGGATTAAAAGATAATACTAAACTATTCCCCCTAGACAACAAAAAAACCCAATAAGTAACCAAAAAATTAAAGATATACATAACTGTACATAATATACACATGTATGTGAATTATGTGCATATATATGTACACATATGCATGTGAATGCCTATATGCATACACATGTACATATATTTATGCACATATATGTGATAGCATTTATATAGTACTTTAAAGGATACAAAGCACTTTTAAAATATCGCATTTTATCTTCATGAAAACCTTTGGAGGTAAATGTTAGCATTATTATTTTACAAATGAAGAAACTGAGGCAGACAGAGATTCAATGACTTGCCTAGGACCACACAGCTAATAAGTGTCCGAGGCTAGATTTACACTTAGGTCTTCTTAACTCCCAACCTAGGGCTCATTCAATTGTGCTACAGAGCTGCAATACAAATACATACAGACAGAGAGACAGACAGGCATGTATTCATATATACATACACATGCATGTAATACCATATATATGTATATGATTATCAAGTCATATATATGTTATATACATGTGTATGTGTGTTTATGCATGCACACATACATATACAAATATAAACATCTTTTCTCTGGCCTAATTGCTGCAGTGGACCTAATTTTGATCAACAAATAGGTATTGGTAGGGAGTGTTGCAACTGATAGAACATTGAGTGTGGAGTCAAGTAGTCTTGAGTTCAAATCTAGCCTCAGACACTTACTACCTGTGCAACCTTGGGCAAGTAACTTAACTTCTGCCTCAGTTTCCTCAAATGTGGGATGTGGATAATAATAGCAGCTACTGTTCAGAGTTGTTGCTAAGATCAAAAGAGATAATATTTGTAAAGTGCTGGGGCGCCTAGGTGGCACAGTGAATAGAGCACTGGCCCTGGAGTCAGGAGGACCTGAGATTAAATCCAGCCTCAGGCACTTAACACTTAATAGCCATGTGACCTTGGGCAAGTCACTTAACCCCAATTACCCTGCTTTTCCCCCTCCAAAAACAAACAAATGAATGAATGAATAAATAAATAAAGAGAATTACAAAATTTGTTTTAAAAATATATTTGTAAAGTGCTTAGCATAGTACCTAGTGCAAGGTAGGTACCATTTAAATACTAGTGATGATGATGAGGAGGAGGAAAAAACAAAGGGTAATCTTGGCATAAAAACGACCAGATAACCCTAGAGTTCATGTTAGCAAAGGGGCAGGTGAAGAACACTGAGTGTAATCTGACAAAGAAACTAGGCTTTATGAAACCAGGTATCAAAAACTTCAGAGAAAATATAGGTAAAATTCCAAACTAGAGATTACAATAATGAAGAGAGATACGTTCTAAAAAATAATGCAAGTGTTTCCAAAAGGAGTAAAAGAGGAGGAATCTACAGAGGCCAATGAGCTTTTAAGAAAGGTTTCTATTGAGCTCAAATTCAAAATAAACATATAGAAGAGACAAAAGCAAGGTATATAACCAAAGTTGTTTTGCTGGGTTTTTTAGTTTTTCTTTTTTTCACATGAACTTATAAAATTAATCTTATGGTAGCTAAAAGTCAGAATAAGCAGAGCACTATTAAGAAGAATAATGCTCTTTTTAAGTTACATTGGCAAAAACAAAGAGAAACAAAGAAGGAGAACGTGTTGTAATATTAATTGGAGAAAGTAGAACTATTCAAGTATTAATTTGCTTCTATATTTTTTGTCAGAGAGCATCATTTCAAAGAGCTGAAAGACACTTTAAAGATAATCATCTCTATTCCCATCATGTGTGTGTATGAGTGTGTGTGTGTGTGTGTGTGTGTGTGTGCGTGTGTGTGAGAAAGAGAGAGAATGTGTGTGTGTAACATTAGAAAAAGATTTTTTTAAAAGGAAAGAAAAATTTAACTTCAATTTGGTACTATTCGATGAACTATTATCAATTTCTGGTTAATTCATCTGTGGTCTCCTCTCAATGCTGAATAGAAAATGGAAAAAAAGAACATATTAACCATGAAAGTTTACTAGGAAGCTTTTTAAGGGCATAGACATGACTCTGACTCTTTGAGATTCTGAGATTCTTTGAGTCTACAAAAGCCCTTTTAGGCAGAATTTCATTCAGGCTCTAATCCTTCAATAGCAAAATGGGCATTTATTGCTGGCGTAAAATTTATTTTTAAAAGATCACCTTAAAAATGTTTTATTATCACTTTATCCCTTGATCCTGGTTTTTAGAACTTCATACTCTATTTAGGTAAAGGAAAAAATTATAATGATTTTTGAGCCACATGCCCTCAAATGAATCTGAGTAAACGAATCTTTGGTCAATTGCCAGCACTTGAGCAATTGGAGCAGCTTTATCCATTTCCCCTGACTTCATCCTATTCTGAGTGATAGACAGAAAGACAGACAGACACAGGGGCTCTGTTTCACAAAGACAAGGATATGTTCCTTAAATGAATACCTTGTGCTCTGGTTTGAAGTAGGGACCATACAGACTCAGTCAGATTGACCTTAGACATTTCAGTGAAAGAGTTCCCCAAGGTATCTAGAGTATCCCCTCTTGGAAGTATGTTCTCATTGCAGATATATGTGTATATATATATATATATTACCTATTTGAATGCCTTATCATCTGGAAGGTCTAACTGCCTCTTTACCTTTTTAATTAGTATTGGAGTGTTTCCCTTTCTCTCTATATCTTTTTGAGATTAAAAATGAATTCTCTACTTCCAAAGCTTTTCCACTCTTTTCTTCTCTGTTGCTTGTCCTTCCTTCTCAAAGAGGACCACTACATCAGGATGGTGATATGACTTGAAAGTCAATTGGATAGGGGCAGAGCCAAGATGGCAGAGTAGAAACAGCACTTTCCCACAGCTCCAGCTTCCACCTTCTCTGATACATATAAAAAATGACTCTAAACAAATTTTAGAGCTGCAGAACCCACAAAATGACCAAGAGAAACTGAAGGCAGCCCAGCAGGCTGGCAGGAAGGGTCTATCACACTGAGCTGAAAGGTGAGACCAGCCTCACATGAGTGATTTTGGCCCCACCACAGCCCTGACCAGCAGCAGCCAGAGCAAACTTCAGGAGAGTGAAGCACCAGCAGCTATGGTGGTTTCCAGACTTCTCAACCCATAAACACCAAAGAAAAAGTAAGAGGTCAGTGTGGAGCTCTGTTGGAACAAGAGTGGGGACAAAAGAGTGTGGTTTGGCCCCTGTCTCCCAGGGTGAGAAGCAGCGGAGGTGTGGCAGCTGTTCCGCATGGCTACCTCAGAAGCTCCTGTCCTGCGGATTGTAGGGGAACCAAATGACCATTCAGAGGGTAATCACTCTTGCTTTGACCTGCTTGGATCTGGATCACAATCTTGGGTGGAGGTCCTGGGGTGTGTGGCCAGATACCAGAGCCCGTGGGGGCTGCAGAGAGGGTATCCTCCTAATTGCTCAGGCAGCTGCAAAGATCTCAGCAATTTGGGACAAAGCTCTCTCCATTCTAAAAGAAAAGTTCTACTGTGGCAAAGAGTTAAAAGTCAAGTAATTGACTGGCAACATGAGCAAGCAGAGGAAACACAATCTTACCATAGATTCCTTTCTTGTGGACAAAAAGGATCAAAGCATGGAACAGGAAGAAGACAAAGAAGTCAGAACTCTTGCATCAGAAGCTCCCAAAAAAGTATGAATTGTTTACAGGCCATGGAGGAGCTCAAGAAGGAGTTTCGAAACCAAGTAAGAGAAGTGGAGGAAAAATTGGGAAGAAAAATGAGAATGATGCAAGAAAATGAAGAAAAATGAGTCAACAGCCTGACTGAAGAAAATAGAATAACTCAAATGGCAAAACACGCCCAAAAAGCTAATGAGGGGAAGAATGCCCTAAAAAGCCACACTTGCCAGATGGAATAGGAATTTCAAAAACTCACTGAAGAGAATAATTCCTTCAAAATTAGAGCAAATGGAAGCTAATGACTTTATGAGCAATCAAAATACTATAAAACAGACCCAAACAAATGAAAGAATGGAAAGCAATGTGAAATATCTCATTGGAAAAATCACTGACCTGGAAAATAGATCCAGAAGAGATAATTTTAAAATTATTGGACTATCTGAAAGCCATGAAAGTGAATTGGATTTAAGTGAGGCAGGACTGTGCAAAGTCACTATCTTCACTCTCTCCTCTGGAGCCATCTGGTTCCAGTGGCAAGACATAGATCAGGACTACTGGAGAAGGTCATGAATGCAGTGGGAGACCCCTTTTTAAAGCTAAGGTCTTTTCCAAGTCTCCTAGATTGCTTACTTAACTTTCAAAGAGAAAAAAATAAATTGTCCTTCACAAGATTGTCATGCATTTTCACTCTAACTGATCTGCTGAGATTGAGTATAAAAAAATTTATATTGCAAAGAATAGTCAAAGGTTATACTTAACTAGCTGTTTCAGCTAACTAGTACTTTTAACGTATCTTGACTCTTAAAGCCAGCAGAATTTAAGTTCTTTGAGGAAAAAAATTACCCTGGAATATCAACTCATCAAATCAGATTGCTTGCCAACCAATCAATCAAAAGACATGCATCTATTATGTGCCAGTCATTGTGCTAGGTACTGGGGATAGAAATATAAAAGGAAAAATTCCTTCCAACAAGGAATTTTTGTATATTATAGTGCCTGTCTCATAGTAGAAGCTTACAAAAAATGTGTGGTAAAATGAATTGAATGAAAATGGTTCTGCCTTCCCCCACCTCACTCCATCTTCTGGATATTTTAAAACACAATTTAAATTTAATGATAATTGTAAGACAAAGTTTCAGAGATTTCCCCATGGTAACATACCCTCCCTACTCTTTAAACTCTATCCCGCTCTTTTAAACTTTGTATGTGATAATATACACTTGATTTTTAAAAATCATGTTAGTATTGACACATTTTGTTTTTCTATCTCTTTCATTTACAAATCTGTCCTCTTTTCTCTACCCAGGGAGCCATCCCTAGTAACAAAAATCTTTAAAAGAAAGATAACAAAAAGGCTGTTCAGCAAAAACCAATTAAGACATTGATTGTGTCTGAGAAGTACATGTAGCATTCTACAGCCATAGTCTCCCACCTCTACACATAGAGGATGATCATTTATCTTCTCATCTCTTCCCAGGTATCAAGCTTGGTAATTAATTATATTTATATCATGCATGGTTTCTCCATTTATTTCTGAAAATGCATTTTCAATCAATTAGAAATATAATATATAAAACTGTTTTACAAAGAAATACAAAATGAATGGCTTGTTATTTAGTAAGATCTATCCAAAACTAAAGAGATTTGTACACCACATGTCTATTCTACATGTTTACAAGTACCTACTAGCATATAGTTGATGTTTTCATAAATGTGCAATTCATGTAATTATTGTGCTCACAGAATTATAGAATGTTAGAGGTTCCTCTGAAATAATCTGGTTCAAGCACTTCATTTAACAGTAACAGTCATATACACTGTAACTTTCCTCTATCATGGTGAAGTCATTTTGATACTCTGAGAATGAAAGACAACAATGTAATGGTAATGCAATTAGAAGATCCCTTTGTATTGGAAAGCTAAGAGGTACTTAGCACCTAGTTTCAAATTAAGTCTCTGTTAAAGAATCAGGAGATATAAACCCCTGTTGCTGATATAACGGGATGGGGCTGAACAGGTAATCTCTCTTGCTGATGTAATAGGAAGGGGCTGAATAGGGAGGAGCTATATCATATTTAAGGAAGAGCACAAACTAGACAGAACTTCTTGGAATGAGCATCTGAAGGCTGGGCTGCTGCTGCTGGACTGGAATTTCTGTGGAGAAAGTGATTTTGATTTTGAGAGCAGAGCTGCTGAAGACTTCTGAGGGCCAGCTGGAGCTGCTGAGGATTTCTGAGGGCCAGCTGGAGCTTCATACTGTGGTGCCAGTATTTTGTACAAATGTTGTTGTGCTTTTGTTAATGTGTATGAATGTTCTTGTGGATTTATTAAGCCTTGTCTTCCCATGAACAGAGACTGTGAAGGATTTGAGATGGACTGGACGTTGTGGGCTCCAATGTGGAGCAGGAACTGCATGGGGAGCTAGACAAGGATCTGGGAGCTCTCTGCCTTTGAACTCAGGTGGCAATTGGTTAGATTCAGGCAGAAGCTGGGATCATGGAAGAGGTATCATAGAAGCTGAAAGCCTGCTCTGAGTCAAGATGAAAAGACCTCTCCATGGGTATTGAGCAGTGATGAAACTGTGATTTACTTGTGACCAAGGAGTGGATGGCCTGTGTATTTTTCACTACCCCTTAAGAAGGTACTGAGTAGTGAATGATGACTGAGTAGTGACTGATGATTGAATAGTGACTGATGACTGAATAGTGACTGATTTGTAACTTAGTGTGCCCCATGGGTAGATAACATTGACCTTTTGTACTTTCTGATTGAATGATTGAGTTACTAAGTGATTTACTAAATGATTGTACTTTGTTTGAAACTATGTGACCACTTTGGTGAAAATTATGTGGCCCTTTGAGTGATAAGTTGTTGTAAATACTGTATTTTGATTTTCTGTGATAAGTTGTAACATTGTGAATGCTGTACCTTGATTTTCTGTGAATATTTTACTCTGATTTGTTATTGAATAAATAGAGTGTTCACTATACTATGTAATCAGAACCTTGAAAGCTGTTCACAGCAGCAGTCCTCTGGAAAGCTGCTCATGTGTGGCATTACAAGCACCCAACCAACTAACATTGTTATTGAGGAAAATAACATATTTTTATTGGCAGGACTTGTCAAAACACAGGGGACATTATAGTTTGGAATATTTGCTACCTGTACAGAAATCTTGAATTTCATAGATTTTACTTTCCAGATCCTATTTGAAACAAAGACTTTCTTTCTTCAGTTTCCATCAATTAACAAGCATTTATTAAATACCTCTTAGGGGTAAAGCATTGTACTAGGTAATAAAACTGTGAAGACAAAAATGAGGTGTCCTTGACCACAAACAGTTTACTTTTTTTTTGTTTTTTTGGAGGGGGTAAGACAGGGAAATTGGGGTTAAGTTACTTGCCCAAGGTCACACAGCTAATAAGTATTAAGTGTCTGAGGCCGGATTTGAACACAGATCCTCCTAACTCCAGGGCCACTGTTCTATTAACTGTAACACAGTAAACATAATTGCCAGAGAGGCAATTACAGAGCAGGTGGGTGAGACCACTGAAGGACTAATCAGAAAATTCCTGGTATAAGCTGAACCTTAAAGGTAGTTTTATCCATTTGAAGAAGAATAAATGAGGAGGGAATATATTTCAGGCGTGGGTATCAGGCAGTGCATTCACAGCAGCTGGTGATGAAACACTGTGTATGTAGGATAGCTAATAAGTCAGAAGTACCTGGAAAGCAATGTCCTCAGAGGACTTTACTAGGTTTCATGGCAAGCCTTGAAATGCATTGGCATTTCATTGGCAAGCACTGGCAACATGGGTTGGCCAAAGGACCTAGTAAATATCTGTGCTGTACTTCAGTGAAAGAAGTTTGCTTTTCTAGAATGGATATCTTCAAACCCTGCACTACCCCCCAAATCCTTGAAATAGCTTGTTCTCTACTTTCTGTAGTCTATAGCACCCAACACTAGTTCCATTCAATAATTATTTGATGAGTGAATGAAAGAGAAAATTTCTGAATGTATCTACAAACTGACCTTCTGCTCTCTCCTCCTTCCCCGAAACATTCCCTTGACCATTTTGCAGCATTCTCTCAATTACTCAGGATTTCCAGATTCAACAGATTTCTTTGTTCTGCCTTAACTGGAGACCTCTGGCTGGTTAAAGGGCTCCTGATGCTATGCATTGATGCTTCTAGGTTAGAATGCTCTCCTCGACTGATAGCAGATATAGCCATGGCAAATCATTCAAGAATGTGGGAATACTTTCTTTCATCTCCATAGTCCTTTTATATTCCATCTATTTGGAAGCTTGTCTTGACAAATGCTTCCCTCACCTCCTGGAAAAGCTGACTGTGCAGCTGTTATTATATGCAATGAAAAACTGGCAGGTTACCCAGGAAAGTTGCTGTTTAACTCTGAAGTGCTGGAAAAGCTATAAATGGAGTATAATTTGCCATACGGAAGAAGAAATGATTCTTCTTTCAATTAGAACAAAGCTGAGGCACCCTATTTCTCAGCTAGTAGAGTCCTGTTTCCTTCCGAATTGAGGTACCCCAGGAATGAAGAAGTGTTGCCATGTCAGGATCACAGAATTTTAGACTTTGAAGATTACTCAGCGGCCACCTAATCCAATTCATATTATTCCTGACACATGCTCATCTAGTTTCTGTTTAAATACAGTGAATGGGAACTCACTGCCTGTCAACAATCCATTGAACTTTTGAACAGTTATAATTGTTCAGAAATTATTCCTGACATGATACCAAAATTTACCTATGCAATGTCTTCCTTTTGCTCCTGGTTTTACCTTCTGAGGTCAAGCAAGAAAAGGGCAACATTTAAAATACTTGAAGACCAATATTACATGTTTTCCACATCTTTCTGTCTGCATGCTAAACATTTCCAGTTCCTTCAATGAATCTCAGAATAAAAGGGTGTTACCCTCTTGTTCTATATCTTGTTAGTACTGAGGTATACATATTTACCATTCTTACATTAAAACAATTATCCTTCCCCATGGGGTACCCCACCATTCTTTTTCCCTCTTCCTTAATTGAATGTGGGTCAAACGAGTTCTTTCCAGTTAATTGGGAGCATTCCCAAAGTCCCAACTCACTAGAGGGAACCTCCAGAAGAAGGGAAGCAGCTGTAGTTCCCTCTCTCTTCGGCTAAAAGTGAAAAAAAAGAAAAGAAAAGGCAGGTCATCTCATCAGTCATGGATCCTAGGTAGAAGCATCTAATCATTTCATAACCGCTATGCCTCCATGAGATTCCCTGGGACACAGGATCACTCTGGGGGCTTTTGACACAAAGGGGAAAAAAAAAACACAACAGACTCAGTAACGTGGAATTACAATGAGAGTGCTTTTTCATCATTATCAGAAAAAGAAGAACTGTGACACATCTTAGGCCAATCAAGAACTGGTTCCGGAGCAGCTAGGTGGTTCAGTGAATAGAGTACTGCCTCTGGAGTCAAGAAGACCTGAGTTCAAATCTGGCCTCAGGAGGGGCAGAGCCAAGATGATGGCATAGAAGCAACAAGGTTCCACAGCTCCCACATAGCCACCTCAAATATCCATAATACATGACTCTAAACAAATTTTAGGCTCTAAAACTCACAAAAATACAGAAAAAACACATCACCTGCTGAAGGCAGTTTGGCAGGAAGGGATCATGGTAGCATGCTGGGAGCCAAAACCAGCCCGGCCTGACACCGTGGCTAGGCCCCAGGGTAGCCATGATGAGTTGCAGCTAGAGCCTTCAAGAGAGTGGATCAGTGGCAGCTGTGGTAGTTTCCAGAATTATCAAGCCATAAGAAACAAGGACTAAGTGAAAGGTCAGTGGAACTCAGCTAAATTTGGGGGAGACAAGCCGTCTGGCCAAACTGCCTCCAGGGCAAGGAAGTAGCAGAAGTGGTGGCCCTTCAGCCACCTCCACATGTCTCCTTCAGAGCTCCTGGCCTGCAGACTGCAGGGGGGCCAAGCAATCGTTCAGAGGCTAAGTGTTCTTGCATTGAACAGCCTGGAACTGGATCGTGGTCTGGGGTGGTGGTCCTGGGGTGCATTTTCAGTGAGGCAAAGCTGGTGGGGGCTGCAGTGGCCTCCTAATAGCAGCGGTGACTGTGAAAACCCCAGCAATTTGGGACAGAGCTTTCCCTGCTGGAAGCAGAGTTCCACAAAGAAAAAAAAATCAAGTAATTCACTGGCAACATGAGTAGGCAAAGGAAGCAAAGTAAGAAAAGCAACCGAACTTCAGATTCCTTCTTTGGGGACAAAAAAGGATCAAAGTATGGAACAGGAGGAAGAGAACACATTCAGAACTCCCACACCAAAAGCTTACAAGAAACAGGAAGACTGCCTACAAGCCATATAGCAGCTTAAGAAAGATTTTGAAAACCAAATAAGAGAAGTGGAGGAAAAATTGGGAAGAGAAATGAGAAAGATGCAAGACAATCATAAAAAGAGAGTCAACAACCTGACTGAAGAAAATAACACCTTAAAAAATAGATTAACTCAAATGACAAAAGAGGCTCAAAAAGCCACTGAGGAGAAGAATGTACTAAAAAGTTGAATTTGCTGGGTGGAAAAAGAATCTCAAAAGCTTTCTGAAGAGAATAATTCCTTCAGAATTAGAGTGGAGCAAATGGAAGCAAATGACTTTATGAGAAATCAAGATACAAAAAAAAAAGATACAACAGATCCAAACAAATGAAAAAATAGAAAGCAATGTGAAATATCTCCTGGAAAAAAACAAAACAAAACAAAAAACACTGACCTAGAAAATAGATCCAGGAGAGACAATTTAAAAATTATTGGACTGCCTGAAAGCCATGATCAAAAAAAGAACTTAGAAAGCATCCTTTGAGAAATTCTCAAGAAAAATTGCCCTGATATTTTGCAACCAGAAGGCAAAATAGAACTTGAAAGAATTCACCAATCACCTCTTGAAAAATATCCCCAAAAGAAAACTCCTAGGAATGCTATAGCCAAGTTCTGAAGTCCCCAGATCAAGGAGAAAATATTACAAGATGCCAAGAAGAAACAATTTGAATACTGTGGAAACACAATCAGGATAACCCAAGATCTAATAGCTTCTACATTAAGGGATTGAAGGGCCTGGAATATGACATTTCAGAGATCAAAGGAGCTAGGATTAAAATCAAGAATCACCTACCCAGCAAACTTGAGTATAATGTTCCAGGGAAAATATGGTCATTCAGTGAGGCAGAGGACTTTGAAACTTTCTTGCTGAAAAAACCAGAACTGAAAAGAAAATTTGACACTCAAATACAAGAAGCATGAGAAGGTAAACATGGAAAAGAAATCATAAGGAACTTATCAAAGTTGAACTGTATACATGCCAACATGGAAAAATAATAATTGTAACTTATGAAACATTTCTCAGTATGAGGATAGGTGAAGGGAATATAAATGTATATATACATATACATACACATATGTCTTTATAGGAGGGTTTATATATGCGTATGAGCACTTATCTGAGTATGTGTATACATGAGTACATAGAGGGCACAAGATCAATTGAATAGGAAGG
>CM053588.1:138791286-138810189 GCA_028646515.1 Pseudochirops corinnae
TCTCTCTGTCTCTCTCTGTCTCTCTCTTTGTCTCTCTCTCTCTCTTTATCTCCTTTCTCTCTCTTTTTCATAGAGTAGAAACTCTTGTAACACCTTCCTCAAAAAGACGTTAGTCCCCTGTGTCTTGGGAATGCTTAGCAATAGACCAAGAAGTAAATTGCATACTGCAATTTGGATTTGACTTTAATAAGATTTACTAAGTAACTAGTATGTGCTAAGCAATGGTGAAAGGGGTTGAGATATGATTTCACTGGTAAAGGGAATATCAGATAGACACTCTTTACCAGGACAGATCAGTACCTTCTGCACAACCTTTCCCAGAATTACATAGCTGTGGAATATGTCAGAGTGCTTGAACATAGATATTTCCATATTTGAAAGGCACTCTTTATCCACTAGGCTATGCTGCTTCTCTGTGGCACCAGAGAATCAAAATAAAAAATGATACCAAGCCTCAAGGAGCTGACATTCTATTGAGGGTGGGCTGGGTGGGACACAATATGTATACAAGTAAGTAAATATAAGATACCCTGAGGATGGAAAGAACTTTGAATGCTGTGGGGAGAGAGGGATCAGAGAAGGCTTCATGGTAAAGGTGGCCCTTGAGTTGACCTTTGAAAGAACAGAAAAATTATGAAAGGTAGAGATGAGGAAGTAATGAAATCTGCATATAGGGAATGGATAATACCAATAGAGCATTGTGGGCAATAGAATATCAAAGTGGACAGATAGATTTGGAAAGATTGGATACCTAGAAAATGAAATAAATGAAATAGAATAACATCTATATATTCAGGATTTTGAAGTTATAATATGCTTTAGAAAAAAAATCTCATATTGTTCTTCTGAACTTTACAGGCAAGGTAAGGGAGGACTTCTTTCAAAGACAAGAAAAAATTGAGGCTGATCAGATTTAAAGGACCATAGAATTAGAAATGGTAAGGACTTTGGTTATCATTAAGTCCCCCTCACTTTCTTGATGAAGAAACTGAGAGTCAGAAGAATTCAATGACTAATCCAGGGACACACAGGTAGCAAATATCTGAGGCGGGATGCAAACTCAGGTCTTATGATGAAGTCCAGCCCTCTACACTCTACATCACTTAGATGTCCTATGTCAAAGTCAGAGGAGAATCTTAAACCCAGGTCTTCTGATTTCAATTCCAAAATAGCACCTGTACTGGGAGGTAAATGCTATATGTATGTGTGGGATGATAAGATAGTTTAGCCCTCACTTCCCATGAGAAAACTTGACTGAATTTTATAGATATTTTAAGGGAAGGCGTTTTCTTTCAGGCCTGAATTATTGAGATATTTAACTCAATTTTTTTCCCTCTAGTCCCTGAGCGTGAAAATATTGTTTTAATGCTTGCAAAGTGCTTTCAGAATCTTAATGGATGAGTCTGGTCAACCCACCGAAGTAAGCCACTAAGGGAAGATGTTCTCTTCTCCCTAGCTATTTTGCCTTTATACAACCTTACAGTGTTCTAATGATTCATTGGGAGTGGGAGGAAGAATACACTGGGGTCTATGAGCAAATCAATAGGCATGTCTGAATTTGTAGACGACTTTGACTCCTCAGTGACCTTGTATGCAAGAATGCTATTGTCTCTTGCAATTGCATTTATAATAATAGAATGTGTGCTGCATTTCCCTGCAATCAATGTATTTGTTTTATGTATATATGCATGTGAATGTGTGTGTTTTACCTGTTGTTCAGTCGTGTCTGACTCATTGTGACCCATTTTGGGATTTTCTTGGCAAAAATAATGGAGTGGTTTGCCATTTCCTTCTCCAACTCATTTTACAGATGAAGAAATTGAGACAAACAGGTGAAGTAGTTTGCACAGGGTCACACAGCTAGTAAGTGTATGAGGTCAGATTTAAGCTCAGGAAGATGAATCTCTGACTCTAGGCCTGACGCTCTGTCTGCTAAGCCATCTAGCTGCCCTTACCTGTACATATTAGGCATCAATTAAACATGGGTTAATTATAGGTTCATATAGCTAGAAAGGACCTTTGAGGTCATCTGGTCTGACCTCCTAATTTATAGGTGAGGAACCTGAGGTGCAGAGAGACTAAATAACTGGTCCCAGGTCATAAAAGGGAGCTTGGATTTGGACCTAGTTCTGATTCCAAATCCAATGTCCTTTTCTACTCTGCCATTTTGAAACATTAAAAAATCATAGTACCTTAGTAAACTTACAAGCAAGGTAAGGAAGGACTTCTTTTAAAGATGTGAAAAAAATGAGGCTGAGAAGTTATCAGGTTTGAAGGATCATAGTATTAGCAATGGAAAGGACTTTGTTTATCCTTAAGTCCCCCTCACTTTCTTGATGAAGAAAATGAGAGTCAGAAGAATTCTGACTAATCCAGGGACACACAGGGAGCAAACATCTGAGGCGGGATGCAAACTCAGGTCTTGGTGATGAAGTCCAGCCCTCTATATACTATGTCACTTAGATGTCCTATGTCAAAGTCAGAGGAGAATCTTAAACCCAGATCTTCTGATTTCAATTCCAAAATAGCACCTGTACTGGGAGGTAAATGCTATACCTATGTGTGGGATGATAAGATAGTTTAGCCCTCATCTCCCATGAGAAAACTTGACTGAATTTTATGGATATATTAAGGAAAGGTGCTCTTTCAGGCCTGAATTATTTTGGGATTTTCTTCTGATTTCAATTCCAAAATAGCACAAAATAGTAAACTTTGTATTTTGCTTCATTTTATTTTTAATGAATGGACTGTCTGATCCATAGTTCTAATTTTTTTTTTCTTTTCCAGGTTCCTCATGGTTGAGGCTGCCATTTGCATCCTCATTATGGCCTTGAAAAGGAAGAACATGATGGAAAAAGAGGTAGGGAAGAAGGAAGTAAGTTTGGAAGGAAGCAAATTAGCATTTATTAACTAATTACTCTGTGCCACTGTGCTAAGGGTTTTACAAACATCTCCTTTGATAGCTGAAAGATTTGTTTGTTTGCTTTTTTAGCTCTCTGTAAGACTCAGTGTGTGTGTGTGTGTGTGCGTGTGTGTGTGTGTGTGTTGAGAGTGTGTGAAATGTATGTGCTGGGATCTTCCTCTAGGTCTCTGACTGGGTTGTTTATCACGTATCCCTTGCTGCTGCTGCAAGACCAATCTGCCTTCTTTTCTGCACATAATCTCTCTGATGGTCCCTTTACCCCATCTCTTATGAAACTCTTCATTGTTAAAATGTTGAAGCCTGCTCATACTCACATATAAAATCACAGATTTAGAGCTGGAAGGAGACTCGGAGGACATCTAGTCCACCCCTAATTCTACAGATGGGGAAACTGAGGCCAGAGTAAGTTTAATAACTTCCCCAAAGTTACTTAGTTGGCTTCAGAGGCAATATTGAATCCAGGTCTTCTGATTCCAAATCCAATATTCTTTCTTCTAGAGCATGAACTTTTCTAATGCCCTTTAATTCTCTAGGAAACATAGAATTCCATAATTCCCATCACTTGGAGAATATTGGTGTTGTGAAGATGGACCTTTGTTTAAGGGAGAAACTCAATGGTTATTGAAAGAAAGGCAGTTTCCTAAAGAATGATACAGTACAGCTGCCAAGCATAGAAACTTATAATAATAGAAACAATAATACTTCGAGTTTGGTTAAGTGTTGTCTTCACAATGGTCCTCTAAGGTCAGGAGTGTAAGGACAAATAAGCTCATTTTACAGGTGGGGAAACTGAGACTCCAAGTTAAATCAAATGAGATACAAAGCAATTTGCAAAACTTGAAGTTCTACGTAAATGTCACTTGTGATTATTAACATTATTTATCTTGTTAAATGACTTGCTTAAGACTATAGAACTAGTAAATGTGAAAGCTGAGATTGAAACATATCTATCACTTTGTTTTTCAGTTCATTCCATTTTTTTTCTTCTGCTACACACATACACGCAGAAATATATCCATGTTTATAATTTTCTTTTTCACGTTCACTAGCTCTATAATGTTAGGCAAGTCGTGTGTACATATTTCTCTATCTTTATGTATGTATGTATGCATTATATGTGTGTAAGGATCCACACACATATATATCCATATAACACACACATACTCACACACTATATATAATATTTATACATACATATTTATACATACACACACAAATTGATAGATAGACAGACAGATAGATAGATATGATCCATCGTCTCAGTCTCTATTAATTGAGAGATTTAAACTAGATGAGCTCTGTGGTTGCTTCCAGCTCTGGACCTACAACCCTGGGATTCCATGGCCCTGCTTTGATCTTGGAACATGGAACAAAGTTTTTAGGTTTTTGTCCTGGACTTGGTCATGATCTGTACTCTAAAGAAGGATTTTTTCTGGATTTCCTGCTCACAGAATAGCATTACTTTTATTTTGCTTTTTGAAAGGTGGGGGGGGAGAATTTGGGGTGGTGAGTGGGAACGGTTTTCCTTTTCTTAGTTTAATTCCTTTGTAGGTTGAAAGGCAAATGAGGGAGGGTAGAGCTTTCCTTCACTAGAGCTACTGACTCATTTCTACAAGTCTCAGGAGCAGTGAATTTATCTCCTCATTTCCCCATAGTACAGTTAATATAATACAAGATGAGAAGCCTTTAGACATGTTACTGAAGTCTCTGGCTTGTGGTCTTTTGACAAAACTGCCTCCTCTGTGTGGATGCCTTAGGTACAAAAACTGACAAGCACGGTGAGCGTAGATTCAAATGGTCCGTCTTTAACCCTTTTTTCCTCCAGGGTCACGATGAATGGAAAATGGAAGGTCTGAGGATGGGGATGTTGTATGTCCTTGAAAGAATCTGAGGAACAAAGTTTAAACCTCAGTGATTTCAAAACAGTAACAAATATAAACAGAGGCTCAGCCATAGGGATTTAGAGAAGCTCAGAGTCCAGTCAGGACAGGCATTTCCCCTGGACTGGAGATGTGGAGAGGGAGGTGGTACTAGGTTCAGCACACACAGGTCTGCTCTGTGCCATGTCTTTTGTCCCAAGGGAACTTCCAAACATGTTTCTTTGTCACAGAGGGCAAGGAGGTTAATGTCAATGTAACAACTGAAATACATTTTTAAAAGAGGGTTTGATGCTGGGGAGAAAAGCCTGAGAATGTGTGGAGCTTTGGGCTCTGAATGCCAGGATTGGAGCAGTTACATGTGATTATTCTACTTGGCATACAGACTGTCCCCTCTCAGGATGCCCCGGAGTGCTCTGGAAGGGTTGTTCATAGAAGTGGGAACATTGGTCCCATTCATGTACTTTGCGAGACCATCTGTCAGTTCCATGCTTATAGATCAGAGAAAAAAACATCCTTCGCCAAACTGACAATGCTTGAGCATCTCCAAAACTACTGGGAAGCTGGTGCCCAGAGGATAGGGAGATGAAGGAAATATCCTTTTCATTTAAAGACAAAAGAATTACAGAGACTGGTATATGAAGATGTCTTAGTGAGCCCATTTTTACATGTTGTAAATTAGATATCTTTGGAAATCAAGTTACCTCTTTCAAGCCTTCAAATTGTGAGGGGATGAGAAGAATGAAGGTAATAATAATAAGCTAATTGTCAACTCTGCTTTCCAATTATTCCTACTCCCCACAACTTTAGGTATTTCTCTGCTAAGTTTCCAAAGTCTTGAATATCATACTCAGTATCTTGGGACATATCAGTGAACTAGTAACTTTGATATAGTAAGGCAAAAATGTTTAGCACTATGAAAAAATATATAAATACACACATTATATATCGACACATAGAATACTATACACACACTGGATATATGCATACGTGCATGTTTATTTATTTATTGTGCATATACATGTATATGTATATACATACATGTACCCACACAATATATATGCATACACACAGTTCATATATGCATGTACATACATGTGTATACAATACATGCATATATGTGCATGTGCATATGTACATAATGCATATGCACATATATATGCATGTGCATATACCTACACTTATATATACATACATGTGTGTGTGTGTGTGTGTGTGCGTGTGTGTGTTTTCTGGAAGGATTCAGAGATAGATACATAGATAGATAGGTACATAGACAGATATATCTGTATATAGATATAGCCATATAAACATACATATATAAACATCCATACATAGATGGATACATACATATAAACAAATGCATGTATATGTATAAGTATGTGTGCATATATACACATACACACATGTGCATACATGCATATACATACATACATACATACATACTTCCAGAACACTGCATGACATCAACCAGCAGGAAAAGGCATCTACAGGATAAATAGGGCAGTTGTACATAACTGCCCAATCTTGGTGTTCACAATGTCCAAATATACATATGTTATAAATACGTCCTTAAAATTATTCTATAACAGACTAAAATGTCATCCTGTGATTAAGTAGCAGTAGAAAATGGCTTAGTTTCCAGAGGCAAAGTATAGGATGAGGTTTAGGTAAAGGGAAAAAAAAAGCTAAGTACCCCTTTAAGGGACTGAGGAAAGCGAACTACTTTGTGTTGTTACGTGAGATGCTGCCTCTAAGATATTGAGGATTAAAAATATGAATTGCCCCCCCTAATTTTAGGATTTGTAGGTACTTTTTAAGTTTGTGAGAGTGAAAAGTAGAGAGCAGTGATAGCTGACCAAATTGTCCCTGACCCCCTGAAGCTCCCAATTTATCAGGAATTTATACATGGGTTTGTTTGATTATTGCGTTTTATACTCTTCACTAAACAACTTCATTAAGGTGAAAGGAAAGAAGAGAAGTTATGTGATGAGGTGGTGAGTCAGGTGGTGAGCTGAGCAGAATGCTGGGCTTGACCCCTGGGAGACCTGGGTTTAGATCCTATCTCAGGTGGTCATTAATCATGTGAACCTGGGAAAGTCCCTCATCTGTAAAAAAGAACAATTTAAACAAAATGGCCTCCAGAGTCCCTCCTGGTTCTAAATCTATATTGTTTGTGAGAACATTTTAGAACATGCAGGCAATTTGTACTCTGTATATTGCTAAAGTCACTCTATTTGGCATCTGGTGACCTTGATTCAAGTTCTGTCTATGCTTCTTACATCCTATGTGCAAATCATTTCTCTATCAGCTCTGAATGTATTATCATTGATCCGCATCCTCCATTAGCTAAAAGAGCTTGACACTGATTCATTGAGTAGCAGAAAAGTAGCTTTGTCCAGCAAGATAGCCAAGAATCACAGTAGAACAAGATGCTGATCTTGCAGTGACATGTGATACAGAACTGTTCACAAAAGAAACTGATCCTATGATCCAATATTATGAATTGATTTTGGTACATTGGTTCACTGCTCATATACTTAACTTCTAGGTTTCTATAAGTTTGTTCTCTCTTCCCTCCAAAGACATATCTATGCAAGTGGCCCAAGTTTATACGTAAGCTATTATGCTTTGATTATCCTTTTTTTTCCTTTCTATTTAGTAAATGTTATGATTATTCTTTGGAGAAGGAAATGACAAATCGCTCCAGTATCTTTGCCAATAAAACTCCAGATGGGGTCATGAAGGACTGAAACATTTGAACAACAATGATAGCAGTGATCATTCTTGTGTTTGCCTTCTCATTCACTAAATATTTCATGTGAAATAGGTAATAATGTCTCCATGATTGAGTTATGTAAATTAGAAGCACACTGGTCGGGGTTCAATACCTGTGCTTATGTGTATAGATAAGCATTTCGTCTGCATCAGGGTTATCCTTAAGACCCTGAGAGTGAGTTGTAGCAGTGTGCCTGTCAGTTTGAGGAACCACCCTGACTTACCAAGGTGAGTGCAGATGGAGTGAGTAAACAAACGATTCCCCACACAGGAAGACAGGGAGCCTGCAAAGAATAGAAGATCAGCACCATACATGCACTACATATTGACAACAGGTTTGTCATTTGAGACAGGCACAAATAGACAGCTTCATGGAGCAGAACAGAAACCCAGACAACACATTAATATCATATACAGCCTAAGGGCATCTGCCTTGTAGGGCTGGGGGCTCAGTATCACACCTAATTGGAGTAAACATCAGGAAGGCAAACTTAAGATTTCTGTGTCTCGCAGAACTCTTTCGACAGCCCTGTCTTCCCTACTCTTCTCTTCTCCCTCCTCTAGCCCCACCCTCATATACAACATATGGCATAGACTATTCAGAGCTGAAAAAGTAATCCTTTTATCTATTTAGTTAATTTTCAGAAGGGGAGAATATGAACATATTCATTACACAAGCATTATTAACACGTTTAGCATTTCAATTCTTTTTCTAAACTAGCATTTAAGATGGTTGATTCACATTGCAAAGCAGGACACTTTTGAGTCATTGATCATATAAATTAGCATAATGTCTTATCTAAATTTCATTAATTTTATGAGGAAGCTCCACGTTTCCAGTCCTGTGAGCTATATGTAGGGCACATGTTATATCTAATCATTAATATTTTTGAGAGCAGAGGCTCCAATTAAAATCTAAGTGAATTAGTAAGGAAGGAATAGGGAAGGAGAAATAGAAAGGGTGATTAACTCTGGTCACAAAGGTTTGTGAAGATAATTTAACAAGTATATGTTATACAGGAGAATGGGTACTGTGTGGGCATGATCTGTTAGAACTCCACATAGTGTTATTACTTCCACCGAGCTAGGCTTGATGAATAATCAGATCTTACTCTAAAAGGATTTCAAGCTGAGGGCACTTTGACTTAGCCTCAGATACTGAACAGAATGGAAGGATCTAGATGTTGGTGGAGTTAGAGGTGACTCACCTACTTGGTGAGGTTGCAGGCACCATTTCATTTCCTGGTGACAGGATCAGAATTTTAGTTGAGAGAGACATTAAAAGTCGTCTAATCTCAACATCTTAGATTTGGAACTGGAAAGAGTCTCAAAGGTGATCTTGTCCAATCCCCTTAATTTACAGATGAGGAAAATGAGAACCAAAGAGGACCCCCCCTTCACACAGTCGTTAGAGCTGGAGTTCAAACTGAGTGGTCTCAGACAGGAGAAATGACTTGCCCCAATTCATGATTATTATTCAGTAGAGATGTGATATGGTTATACCTAGGCTTTATCAAAGTCACTTTAGAAGCTGAGTAGAGGCTAGATTAGAATACAGAGAGCTTAGAGGCCTGGAGACCAATTAGGAGTCTATTGCATTGATCTACACAAGAGCTGATGAACTAGAGTATAAGGAGAGAGGAGAAGAATGTTAGAGAGAAAGGATGCATACATTCTCTCTCTCTCTCACTCAAATTATATACACACATATACATACTATACACACATATATACACACTATGTACACACATATATGCAACACTGTGTACATATATATATACATATACACACACACAAACATACATGTGTATCTGCCTGCTGATTCATTCTGCAGTGATATCTCTATATAATATATAACTCATGCATGCATATATAGTATCTCTATATATATTCATATACATATAAACATAAACATATACACATACCTATATAAAATATATATGATGTTGTGAAGGTAGAAACAAGATCTGGCAGTAGGATGTATAAGTGAAATGAATACAATACAGAACTAAAGGATGCTACATAAGTAACTAACTAGGAAGGTAGTGATGCCTTTAATCAATTACTTCTGTAGATCCTTTACTCCTCCATAAGGAAATTTAGAGCAGGGGTGGGTTGGAAAGGAAAAAAAAAAATTTGATTAGTTTTATGATGGATATGAATCATTTGGGAAGTTTGTGAGACATCCAGTTGGAGGAGGGGCAGGGATAGTACCTCTTTCAAATTTTAGAAGTCTGGTACAGGTCTGATCACTTCACTTCTCTGAGAACCCGTTTCCCTCATTTGTAAAATGCATTTAGCTAGATTTTTAAGCACCACCTTCCTGTAAATTACAGCTGTTCTTTATTTTCTTAATGTGGGTGGCAGGTGTCTCTTTATTAGTATGAATATGCAGACTGGCATCTATTGAGCTGCATAAAGAACTTGAGCTTCTGCTGAGATAGCTAGGAGATGCAGTAGTATTTAGAAAGCTACACTAGGAGTCAGGAAGACCTGAGTTCAAATCCTGCCTCAGACACTTCTTAACTCTGTGACTAGGTAAGTCATTTGACTTTTCTGTGACTCACCTTACTCAACTTTAAAAATGGTAATAATAATTGCCCCCAAAGTTATTGTTAGGATCAAATGAGACAATATTGTGAAGTGCACTACAAAGGGACCTGGCCCACTGCACTGAAAATTTGTTTTCTTTCTGAGTGTGCAGTGAGGACTTTCTTCTGATTTGGGAGACGGGTAGCAATGATCCTAGATGGAATTCAGTCTCCTTTGTCAAGAAAACAAGCCACCACTGCGGCATGACTAAGCAGAGACAGACTGATATTAAGACAAACCCTCCATGCTGTCACTGTTTGTAAGTGTCTGGAGCAGCAGATCAGTAATGTTTCGAGGGGAATCTTCCCTTCTAGAAGCCATGAGCTCCAAGTGAAGCTCTAGATGGCAAGGAGGTCAGACAGGAAGTTAGAGGAGAGGCATTATACTGATACACTCCACGGAGCTTGACTCAGTTTATTATACCATATCACATAGCTACCCACCTCCACCCAAGGGGGGGCGGGGTGCAGCCTCAAGGTCACATGTGGCCCTCTAGATCCTCAGATATGACTCTTTGACTGAATCCAAACTTCATAGAACAAATCCTCTTAATGAAAGAATTTGTTCTGTAAAATTTGGACTCATTCAAAAGGCTGCACACAAGGACCTAGAAGGCCACAGGTCCCCCCCTTTCCTAGTCTGGGCAGAGGATTATATTTTAGTTACCCATTTGAATTCCTGTCTTCAGTGGTGAAATAATCCCTTCTTCTAAAGTAATTGTAAATTTAGACTTCAAACCTTACAGCTTCCAATAGGAAAATATCCATTTTATTTTCTCTGAAATGGAATGTAAGCTTCTTGAGGATAAGAACTATTTTATATTTGTCGTTGTTTCTGTAAGCATTGAACACTTTGACAGACACATTGTAGGTATTCTAAGTCCTTGTTGAATGAATGTATGAATTGGGGGGTGGGAAGTGAATGTGGAGCACTAAGTATTTATATAGTTAGCTTTGGAAGTCAATTGGGGCTCTCCAAGGACAGGTGGGAGTTTTCTTTAATATGCAAATCTATATTGTGAATGCCTGCATAGGCTAATAAGGAAACCTGAGAGCAATGAAAAGTGCTTTATACTTGAAATCGGATACCTTGTATTTGAATCTCTATCAACCTTACTAGCTGTGTGGACAACTGGTAAATTATTTAACTTCCCATAGCTTTAAGGTCCTCCTCCTTAAAAAGGGAGTAATGGTATTGTAATGTTAATGGTATTTAAGCTCTTACCTGCCCATTAATAGGCCTCACAGGTGGTCCATTAAGGGAAAGTTGCTTAGGTGGGGCTTGCTTGTAAGAGGGCTTCCACACGTTTTGCTAATTTCAAATTATACACTGAGACGTTAGGGTTGTGATGCCTTCTGGCTCTGAGAAAGACACAGGATCTCTGTCTCTCTCCCTTTCCTTCTTTCCTCTCTTCCTTCTTTCCTTCCTTCCTTCTTTTTCTCCCTCCCTCACTCATTTTTTCAAACTTCCCTCCCTGTTTACTTCCTTCCTCCTTTCTTCCTCTCTCTCTCTCTCTCTCTCTCTCTCTCTCTGTCTCTGTCTCTGTCTCTCTCTTTCTCTCTCTCTCTGTGTCTTTCTTTCTCTGCCTCTGTC
This sequence comes from Pseudochirops corinnae, assembly GCA_028646515.1. Lineage (NCBI taxonomy): Eukaryota > Metazoa > Chordata > Mammalia > Diprotodontia > Pseudocheiridae > Pseudochirops > Pseudochirops corinnae. Next base: position 138,803,050 of record CM053588.1, read on the forward strand.
TCTGTCTCTCTCTTTCCCTCCTCCCTCCCTCCCTCTCTCTCTCTCTCTCTCTCTCTCTCTCTCTCTCTCTCTCTCTCTCTCTCCTTGTGTGTCTCTCCCTCTCTCCCTGTCTCTCTCTCCTCCTCTCTCTCTAGAAAGATCTTGTGATTCACTGGTCAAGATTCTGAGTAGCCATATGTTCAGAGTTCCCACCTATTCAAATGTAAAGACTTTCTCCACCCAGGGATGTATGTAAAGTATATAGTTGATTTAGGCAATCAGGGCCCTGTCTGTTGATCTTCATTTCTCTGCTTGCATTTTCTCTGAACTTCAGGGTGCTGACTTTTCCCCTGAACTATTGAATGCAATTAAAAAAGATTATTAACCCCTTAAATAGCTATCTTTCCAAGTAAAGCAGATCTAAGAACCTGTGCTAGCAACCATCCTTGGTATGCCAGTGTAATTGCCACTACAGGCAAATCTTTTGTCCTAATAACCCAGTTAGGGGGTTATTAGGAGAAAAGATTTGTTAAACCTTAAAATAATATCCATATGTTAGCTAACAATAGGTGATAGATACAGTAATCATACTTTCCAAAGCAAGAAAAATGAAGGCTCAGGTAGGCCAGATGAGATGATGATGGAGCAGCATAGAGTGTTTTCAAAAATATTTTATTGGTTCTTTCTGTATTGACCTAATGATTTCCCAATTGATATCCTCTTGCACATATAAACAGTACCTGTCCTTAAAACATCCACAACAGCAAAGCCATTTTTCCAATAATTGTGGCTAACAACATATTAAAGTCTACTCTTAACAGCGTATCATTTTTTAAGTTAGGAAGAAGTGTGTAATAATAGTCATTTGGAGGCAACAATGGTCATTGTAATTCATCTGAATTTTGTTGTTTTGGATATTGTCTTAATTTTCATCATTACAGTCATTGTGTTTATTTGTCTCCTGTGTCTGCTTTCTACACACTGCCTCATACAGGTCTTGTCATGTTTCTCTAAATTACTCATATTCATCATTCCTTATGGTATAATAATATCCAATTATATTCACAAAACAAAATTTGTTCAGCCATTCACCGATAGATAGTCACACAATTAGTTTATTTCTTGCTATTATAAGAAGTGCTGTACAGAATATTCTGATATACACAAGGACTATATTTTAAGAATCACTGATCCCCTTGATCCCAGGAGTAGCATCATAGAGTCAAATAATGTGAGCAGTTTAAGCACATTTCTCCTATAATTCCAAATTATTTTCTAGAATAATTGGACTAATCCATAGCTCTACCAATATTGTATTAGCATGCATATCTTCCCATAGGCCCTTTAGCATAATCCATCTCCAGTTTCCTAATCTATATCTTGCTACTGGACCCAAATGGATCCGGAGAAAGAAAGTGAGACTGATGACTTTGCACTGCCCTGCCTCGCTTAAATCCAATTCACTTACAAGACACAACATCACCTTCCCAAAATCATGGTTCTCTTCAAGAACAAAGGACAAACAACAATAAAAAAATCTGTTGGTATTAGTAGTTGCCCCACAGGGGACCCAAACTGGCCAGTTCCAGTTGGGCAACATAGCTCCTTTCTTCCCTTCCTTCCTCCCTTCCCTCCCTCTCTTCTCTACCTTTGTCCCTGCAGGGAATCATAACCTTGCCTCCTGGTGCTTTGCCACAAGGGATATAAATTTTGAGTGCTGAAACCTCACAAGATATATAGGCTAGATTTCTACTTTTAAGAACCATACTTTAAATGCAAAGCCCTCTGGCCCTCATTGATTGGCCAACAATAGGTCCCAGCCCAAACCTCACTTGGTCACTGTTTGGGCTCTGATGACTCAAAGTGAGTGTATAGCAATTTTTTTCTGTTTTGGCCAGAAACCCTGAGGGTCTTCCCCTCCCAGATTGATTTTTTTTTTTTTTTGGACTAGGTAGAGACCATTCTTTGCCTCATTTCTTATCTAGCCTTAATCTGTTGAATGGGCATTGTCTCAGATGAACTGAGATCTAAGAAAGACTTAGCTTAAAAAGACCAAAGTCTTCCACTGCACTGGGGCCATTTCCCATCCTTCTGGTCTATATTTGCCACTGGACCCAGATGGTTCCAGTGGAAAAAGTGAAGCTGGTGGCTTTGCACAGTCATTCCTCAATTATGTCCAATTCACTTGTATGCCATGACATCACCTCCCTAATGTCATGGTGTTCTTCAAGAACAAAGGACAAGTAACAACAAACATGTACTATTTCCATTTGTTTTCAATCTTTGCCAATTCAATGTAGATGTAGTACCTCTTCAAGTTTGTTTTAATTTATATATTAAAAATCTATATCATATTCATATGGTAGTTAATAAAGTGCATTTCTTTTTTGGTGTTTGTTTATATACTATTAGTCATATATTTATGTCAATTTCCTAAAGGTTTTAATCATCAGACTTTTACCATACATGTTTTAGGCATGGAATTCCCCACAACAAATATTCCCTACAATTCCCTACAATTTTGTTATTTTAGTTGCAATAATTTTGTTAATGAAATACATTTTAATTTTACATAATCAAAATTATCTATTTTTTTAAAATGATGTCTTTGATCCCCTGGCTGATTGCAAATTTTCCACTTGATCACAGGTATAAAAGTTCCTTTTTTTTTCAATGTGAGCTTTTATATTTAAATTACTATTCCATCTGTAAATGTTTTGTGGAATGTGGTAGAAGATGCTGCTCTAAATTGATATCCATTTTTCTTGACAGTTCTTATGAAATAGGAAGTCCTTCCCAGGAACTTTTGTTTTTTTAATTTATCCAAGCACTGGGATAGAATATTTAAAAAGTCTTTGATCTTACTTACCCAGTCTATTCTATTACTTCTCCCATTATCTTTAACTAGTATCAGATAAATTTGTGACTGTTTTACCATGTGATTTCAGCTATGATTGTCCCAGGTCCTTTTATTCTTTTCTTATTTCATTATTTCCCTTGCAATTCTTAGATTATTTTTCTCCCAAATTAATATTACTATTTAATGTAGTTATATATAATAAAGTGAACTTTTGATAGCACTAACTTTGTAAAATAATATAAGTATTTTCATAATTTTTTCTTTTATTAGTATGACTCATCCACAGACACTGAATATCTCTATTAATTCGGCTCTTCTTTTATCCTTTAAGATGTTTTATAAGATCCAGGGTAGAGATGAGGGGAAAGGATAACACAAAATTAGACAGGATAATATGACCTTAGAAATGGAACCTTATCACAATAAGGGTAGACAGTAAGAGAAAAGAACACACTTTGGAAAACTGAGTGATTTCTACCACAGGATATTTATTTTCCTTCATGAATTGATGCTTAGAAGAACAAAGCACAGCAGGAAAAAGGGTGAATGTGAGGAAGCATCTTCATTCACAGCATTACATAACTGTAAGTGAGCAATGGGGATTATTTTTGGTAAATTGGACAAGTAGTGGCATCTAAGCCAATCTAATCAGTCTAGATTCCAGAGAAATGTATGGTTTCATAAACTCCAAGAATCATAGATTATCATAATTCAAATGTACTAAGAGGTATTGTTTGTCCTTTGTTCTCCAAGAAGACCATGACGTGGGAAGGTGATGTCATGACTTACAAGTGAATTGAATTTAAGTGAGGCAGAGCTGGACAGAGTCACCAGTCCTCACTCTTCCTCAGGAACCATCTGGGTCCAATGGAGAGATATAGATCATGATGAGTGGAGATGGCCCCTGATGCAGTGGGAGATCTTGAACCTTTTTAAGCTAAGGTCTTTCTGAAGTCTCATTTTTCTGAGGCAGTGCCCCTTCAGTGGATTAAGGCTAGTTAAGAAATGAGACAAAAATGGCCTCTTTTATGTACTCAAAAAACAAAATGAATCTGGGAGGAGAAGACTCTTAGGGTCTCTGACCAAAATGGAAACAATTACTATTTACACTCACTCTGAGCCATCAGAGCCCAAACGGTGACCACGTGAGACTTAGGCTGGGATCTACTGTTGGCCAATAAATGAGAGCCAGAATAATTTGAATTTGGATTTAAAGCTTGGTCCTTAAAAAAAAAAAATAGACCATAGTCTAATCCAAACATCTAACTGATACACAAGTACTTTCAATGACATTCCCTCCAAGTGACCTCTCTGCTTCAATATTCCATTGAATAACAACTTGTTCTCTCATGTTTCAGACAGCTCCAATTGCTAGGACAGTGGTTCTCAACCTTCCTAAAGCTACGACCCTTTAATACTCTTATGCGGGTGTGTCTGCATGTGGGTGGACCCCCCCTGAAGACAGGTAAAGGAGTGCATTGATCCTAGTTCTTTCTGTGCGACAAAATAGTTCAAGCAAGAGACAGATACTTATTGCTATCACAAGTGAGGCCTGACATTGATAGTCTGAAACTCAGTGAACTCATTTACTGCACTCATGAGCAATAGCTTAAAACCCTGTGTAACTGAATGCCTTGTAGTAGGACATGCTACTTCCTCTTGAGTGATTGTATTTTTCTCTCTGTTCTTGGATAATGTTGGGCTTGGAGAGTAAAAGAGGTGCTGATTTTGTTTTGCCTGTGCTTTATATACTTTGTAGAGCTCTATTTTGTGACAACTGAGCTTTTTTGGCTAGCTGTTTCCCAGGGCCTCTATTTAAACATCTAGTCTATAAAGTTCTCAGTAATTGCTTTGCTTTCTCTGTACTATATATTTAATGGAGTTTATGCATTTCCTCATTAATTAAGAGCTATTCTGCTTTGTGTTTATGGAGCCAATTCTTTAGTTGGGTAGACAAAAAAATGGTAAGCTCCCTTCAGGAGAGGCTTAAGGCTTGTCCTCCTCCTTAAAGGTGTACTGTTATTTAGACTTTGGTATTTCTCCTAATCTGACTTTACAATAATGTTATATGAAAGGAGATCCCCTGCATGTATGTAATCTCTAAAAATATGTTCTCTGCTGTATGTGTTTTTCTTCCCACTTAACAAGTTGAATTCTGAGGGAGAGTTTTCCTTTAGTTGTATAGAGGATTGTCCTTAGCATTCATTTTGTTAAACTACTTGATTTATTAATGTCTTTTTAAGAAAAGTCTCTGTCCCATACTTCATCCCTAAAAACAAAGAAACAGTCAAATACTGAGTGTCATGAACTGTGGTTTTAAATAGATATTTATCCAAAGTTTGCCCTGAATGAATGATTGAGTTTAGGGGGCCTGTTTTTGACTGGGGCCTGAAATAATATATTTATGTAATGAATTATTTAATATTATTTCCCTTCATAAACTGTGTGTACTAGATCTAGGGTGGGAAACTTGTGGTCTTGAGGCCACATGTGGCCGTGGGTGCAGCCTTTTGACGGAGTCCAAGTTTTATGGAACAAATCATTTTATTAAGGAGATTAGTTCTGTGAAATTTGGATTCAGTCAAAGGGTCACACTTGAGGACCTACAGGGCCACATGTAGCCTTGAGGCTGCAGGTTCCCCACCTCTGTTCTAGATAAACTGGAATTCTAGCTATTCTCCAAACTTGACAATCTATTTGCTATCTTTGGTCAAGTTGTCTCCTGTGACTGTAATCCACTTTTTCCTTTTTTTTTTTTTTTCCTATTTCTTAGGATCTTTAACCTCCTTTTGGATTTAGCTCAAGTATGATGTCCTGTGCTGTCTTTTCTCATCCCTTTAGGTTCGTATGTTCTTTTCATCTTCATATGACCCTGTGCTTTCTCAAATTTGTACATTTTATTATCCAAGGGAATATAAGTTCCATAAGGAAAATGCTTTCATTTTTGTGTTTTTCACATATATGAGAGGTAGCAAGTATTTGTTGAGTTGAATCAAAGTAAGGTAGCTCATGGCAGAGTCAAGATGGCAGCAAAACTCCACAGCTCCCCCTATAACCACCTCGAATATCTATAAAATATGACTCTAAACAAATCTTAGAGCTCCAGAACGTGCAAAACAAGAGAGAAACAAAGTTCTGGCTGAAGGCAGCCTGGCAGACAGAAAGGGTGCTGGGATCCCAGACTAGCACCACATGAATTCACGGCTGGAGCCCAAGGGTGGCCAAGGACAAACTGCAGCTGGAGCTTTCAGGAGAGCGGATCACCAGCAGCTATGGGAGTTTCCAGAATTATCAATCCCTAAGAGCCAAGGAGAAAGGGAAAGATTAGTGGAACTTGGCAAAATTTAGGGGAGAGGGTCTGGCCAACTGCCCCAGAGCTAGAAGGGGCTGAAGTGGCAGCCCTGCAGCCACCTCCACATGGCTCCTTCAGAGCTCTCAGCCTGCAGATTGCAGGGGGGTCAAGCTATCATTCGTCTAAGTGCTTTTCCCTTGAGCTGCCTGGATCAGGATCCCAGTCTTGGGTAGTAGTCCTGAGGTGTGTTTTTAGTGAGCCAAAGTTGGTGGGGGCTTCAGTGATGGCCGCCTCCTAATAGCTCCAGAAGTTGCAAAAACCCCAGCAATTTGGGATAAAACTCTCCCCTCTGAAAGCAGAGTTCTACAGAGCTCAAAAGCCAAGTAATTGACTGGCAACATGAGGAGGCAAAGGAAGCAAAGCAAGCCCAGCAATCCAACTTTAGATTCCTTTTTGGAGGACAAAAAGGATCAAAGCATGGAACGGGAGGAAGACAACACAGTCAGAACTCCCACACCAAAAGCTTCCAAGAAAAATGAAACTGATTACAAAATATTAAGAAGGATTTTGAAAACCAAATAAAAGAAGTGGAGGAAAAATTGGGAAGAAAAATGAGAATGATGCAAGAAAATCACAAAAAGAGAATCAACAACCTCACTGAAGAAAAGAACACCTTAAAAAGGAGATTAACTCAAATAGCAAAAGGGGCCCAAAAAGCCAATGAGGAGAATAATGCCTTAAAAAGTGAAATTTGCCAGATGGAAAAAGAATCTCAAAAGCTTTCTGAAGAGAATAATTCCTTCAGAATTAGAGTGTAGCAAATGGAAGCAAATGACTTTATGAGAAAGCAAGATACTATTAAACAGATCCAAATAAATTTAAAAATAGAAGGCAATGTGAAATATCTCCTTGAAAAAAACCACTGACCTGGAAAATAGATCCAGGAGAAACAATTTAAAAATTATTGGACTACCTGAAAGCCATGATCAAAAACCGAACCTAGAAATCA
>CM053588.1:138810689-138836182 GCA_028646515.1 Pseudochirops corinnae
CATATAGAAGAGGCAAGGGATAACTGTTAACAATGGAGGGGAAGAACAGGAAGGCAAAAGTGAATGAATCACTCTTACTCTCATTGAATTTGTCTGAGGGAAGGAATGATATACGTTCTAAATTGGATATCTTGCCGTGCAGGAGAGTGGGGGGAAGGGGATGAGAGGGGGATGATGAATGGGAGGGCAGGTTGGAGGGGGAGGGCTGTTAGAAGCACACACTTCTGTAAAGGGACAGGGACAAAGTAGAGAATGGAACAAGTAGAGGGAGGAATAGGAGGGAGGGAACTATAGTCAGTCTTTCACAATATGTTCACTGTGGAGATGTTCTGCATAACTACACATATGAGGCCTGTAGTGAATTGCTTGTCTTTCCAGTGTCTGTCCTTAGTGGGTAACAAGGGAGGAAGGGATAGAATCTGGAGTTTAAAGTTCTAAAATCAAATATTTACATATATACATACATATATATATATACATATATAATTATAATAATAATAATTATTATTATTTACATGCAACTGGGAAATGGGTTATGCAGGCACTGGGGTAGGGAGATTCATCTTGCCCTACTGGAAAGTCAGAGGAGTGATGAGGGAGGATATAGGAGAGAGCAGATTTGGGGAGGGGGTATACAGTGGGACTGCTGTTTTGTAGGGGTGGGTAGGAGAAGTACAAGGAGAAAATTTGTAACTCAAATTTTGTGGAAATGAATGATGTAAACTAAGAATAAACAAAAGTTCATCAAAGTGAAAAAAAAAAGTAAGTTGGCTCCCTGTTTACAATTTCTCCATTCTTCCATGCATCCAAAATGATCTTTCTACTGGGAAAGGCCTGATCATATCATCCCCACCTCATCCCTGTTCAGAAAATTTCAGTGACTTCCTATTGAAAACATGCTCAGTCTGGGATTATGAACCATCCACAGTCTTGCTTTCTAGACTTATTTCTCATTCATTTCCCTTAAGCTAAAATAGACTCTTTTCTGTTCTCAGAACTTGGCATTCCATGTCTTTCTTTGTTGCATTTGCACAAGCTGTGTCTCCCCTAGACTCCCACTCTTGTTCACATTTGGAAAGCATTCCATCTACACCCACACTTTAGAATCATCATCTTTCAAGGCTCAGTTCAGGAACCAAGTGAAGTCTTATTTGACCCTCACAGTTATTAATCCTTCATATAAATATATTTGTGCATGTGGAGTGTAGAATGTATTCAGGGAAGATCAGTACTCTGGTGTGAGGGTTGCCAAGTCCTTTTCAGGACTACTTTCCACTTTTGGTGCCCACCTGATCCACCTAACTCTCACCTGTGGCTGGAAGAAGCTGTAGCTTGCACAGCAACCACACCCTCATAAACTGTTTTTGTAGAAAGGCTAAACCAGGTTAAGGATAACCAAGGAGTCTCAAACCCCTCAGTGAGTTAAGGGGGTGTCTACCCATAAGCAGGTGAAGATTTGCCAGGGTGGAATGGGTAGATAAGAACAATTTGTTCCAATGGCCATGAAGGTCGCTGAAGCAGGCTCAGTGGAGTGCTTGGAGCTTGGTTAGATATTGAAGATGCTAAGATCATCTACTGCATCTCGAGTCATCACCAGTCATCTTGACTCTGTCCTGCCAGTGCACTGTGATGACTCTGGAGTAGAGAATGAGGCCTATGACTTTTTGTAACTCTGCCTCACTTAAATCTATTTTACATGTGAATCAAAAGACATCACCCATACCATTTTACCATTTTTGCCTATCGCAAAGTCCTATTGTGACAGGCAAGTGATGAAGCATCAGGTGCAGATACACTGGGAGCTATAGTCACAACCCTGCACACAGGTGGCCCAGACCATAAGGTTGTCTTCTCATTTGAAGCAGGAGTGGGATTTGGAACCCTCCCTGATCCTCCAACCAATGTCTGAGTAGCCTTTTAAGGGTAGCATTGTTCACCTTCTGGTGTGAAGAAGGGGTGTACTAGAAGGTGTGTACTAGGGGTGTACTAGGGGTGTGTAGAAAAGGTGCACTAAAATCACCTTCTTACTCAACCCTGGCCTGATTACCACAGCAGGCAGGGATCCAACCATGCATTCAAAACACAAAGCAATGCACAAAATTTCTGCAAAGCCTTGAGAGAAACAAGGTTGACAAATCAAGGCCAGCTCACTGAAGTTGCAGCTGGATATGCATTTTTCTGGAGTAGCCACAGTGGAGGAGGGCACTGGGATGCTGGTGTTGGTTTTGCAATCAAAACCAGTCTAGTCAACAAGCTTGTATGCCTACCAAAAGGTGTAGATGATAGGCTCGTGACAATGTGATTGCCACTTGCAGGAAAATGCCACACCACCATCATCAATGCCTATGTTCCCACCACGACAAATCCTTATGAGGTCAAGGAAAAATGTTATGATTACCTGGAGACCCTTATCATCAATGTGCCAAAGGACAAGCTTGTAATTTGGGTTGACTTTAATGCTAGAGTAAGCTCAGACTACCAAACATGGCAGGGAATTCTTGGGAGGAATGGAGTTGGAAGCAGCAATAGCACTGGTCACTTACTGCTGAAGACTTGTGTATCTCATGGCTGTCTGATCATCAACACTGCTTTCCATTTACCTAAATGCAATAAAATTTTGTGGGTGAAATCTTGTAACAAATATTGGCATTTAATAACCTACATGATTGTAAGGAGAAGAGACAGACAGGATTTTTAAGTAACAAGTCAATATGTGGCACAGAATGCTGGACTGATCATTGACTTATCCTCTCCAAGCTAAATATTTGTATTTAACAAAAGCAGCAACATCAAGGCAAAATGACTACCAGAAGAATTGATGCCAACAGACTAGTGTACTTCTCTGACCAGGAGAAGTTTGTCGCTCATGTAGAAGTGCAGCCCTACATTTGTTCATCTGGGTCAGAACACTCACAAAAATCCAGACTGGTTTAATGAAAATGATGGGGAAATTCAGAAGCTGTTAAATGAAAAAATGAGAACTCCACAGGATTTACCAGCAGGATAGTTATTCCATCTCAAAGAAGGCAGCATTAATTCCATCAAAAATAAAATACAAGTGAAGCTTAGAGATGCAGGATTCTTAGCTCAGTAAAAAGACAAATGAAATTCAGTTTTATAATCCAAAATCTTTTTATGATACCCTGAAGGCTATTTATGGTCCAGTGACCCATGGTTCATTTCAACTACTAAGTGCTAATGGAACCACATTGATTGTTGACAAGGATGTGATCCTAAAGAGACGGGTTGAACACTTCCACAGTGTTCTCAGCATTATCAATGCTGTCATTAATCAATGTTAAAGTCATTGACCATTTACTTCAGGTTAAAGTCAATCCCTCCCTAGCTGAAGTTCCAACTGAAGAAGAGGTTTTGAATGCCATTAGGCTCATTTCATATGGCAAAGCACCTGGTGCTTATTCTATTCCAGTTAAGATTTAAAGGGGTGGGGCAGAGTGGTCTATTGCTCATATAAAAATTGACTGAAATTTTCTGGGTTTATATGTCAAGAGGAGGTAATCCCCAAGGAGTTGAAGGATGCCTCCATTATCCATCTCTATAAAGGTACAAGAAATAGATTGTCCTCTGACAATCATGAGGGGAAGGGAGGGAGGTGTGTCTCTTTCTTAGTCACTGCTGGCAAGATTTTTTTCAAGAGTCCTCCTTTATAGGTTGATTCTTCACCTGGAAGATGGTCATCTACCTGAGAGCCAATGTGGCTTCAGAAAGGGCCAGGGAATAGTCTATATGGTGTTTGCTGCCTGATAACTCCAAGAAAAATACTAGAAACATTAAAGAGGTCTCCACACAATACTTATAGATCTGACTAAGGCTTTTGATATTGTCAGTTGCAAGAGCATATGGAAAATTAATGCAAAATGTGGTTGCCCAGAGAAGTTTATCATCAATGTACATCAATTTCGTGACAGCATGCCTGTCTGGGTTATAGATACTGGACAGTGCTCTTATTGCTTTCCCAGTCACCCATGGAGTGAAACAAGGCTGTGTACTTGTCCCCATGCTTTTTAACATGAAGTTTTCAGCCACTGTTTTTCAAATGCCATCAGTGAGGATGAATATGGCATCAAGGTAAGCTACCTTACTGATGGAAAATTCTTCAAATTTAAAAAGCTACAAGCCAAGACTAAAATGGAGGGAGTGTTGGTGCATGATATTTTTGTTTGTAGATGATTGTACACTCTATGCAGCCACTGAAGTTGAGATGCAACCAAACATAGATTGATTCTCTACTGCTTATGCTAATTTTGACCTAATGATTAACACTAAGGATATACCAATTCTCCATCAGCTAACACCATACAATCCACATGTAGAATCATTGGTTACCCCAAATGGAGAAGTTTTGAATATTGTAGATATGTTCACTTACCTCGGCAGTGTACTTTCCAGGGATGTACATATTTATAAGGATGCATTGCCAGAGATAACTCAGTGTTTGGGAGGCTCTAAAGGAAAGTATAAGAGAGAAGAGGTATTAGACTAACTACCAAACTGAAGATCCACAGAGCCATTGTGCTGACCTCATTGTTGTATGCCTGTGAAACCTGGACAATATACCAGCACCATGCCAGGAAACTGAACCACTTCCATTTGAATCATTTTAGGAAGATTCTGGAGCTCACCTGACAAGATGAGATACCTGACACTGAAGTCCTTTCTTAAACTAAACTGCCAAACATTCAGATTCTACTATAGAGAGCACAATTCTTATGGGCTAGCCATGTTGTTCTAATGCCAAATGTATGCTTTCTATAAAGAATATTTTATGGAGAACTCATATAGAGCAAATACTCACTAAGTGGTCAGAAAAAGCAATATAAGGACACTTTCAAGGTCCCTCAAGAGCTCTGGAACTGATTGTGTGGTATAGGAGACACTAGCAAGGACCACCAAGCATGCTGTGTCCTCATCAGAGAAGGGGCTGTGCTTTATGAGCAAAGCAGAATTGAAATAACTCAAACAGAAGATATGTAAATTTAAAGAATCCACCCAAATGTTCACATGGTCTATTTGTGTCCCACCTGTGGTAGAGCATTCTGAGTTCATATTACTCTAATCAGTCACAGTCAGACACACTGTCACTTGACTCTAAACATACTGATGTCATTTTGGTCCTATTCAGGAATGAGGATAGCTATTTGTGTATCTATCCTATCACATAGCATAATGTAAAATCCTTAAGGTCAGAGAATGTCTCATTTTTGTCTTTTTTATCTGCAGTCCCCGGCACATTGCCTTACATACAATAGACACTTAATAAATGCTTATTGAATTGAGCTATAAATATCTATCTAAAAACAAAAAAAACCCTTAGTTCTTAGTCGATATACTGTACCCCAAGCCAAGAGCCCCACTATTACTGCATGTTCAGAAATACAAATTCCATTTTTTGACAACATCCTGTTAGTTGGTTATTCATTGTTAATTTCTCATCATCTTTTTGCTTATAAATTCTTTACTGGCAATTAGAAGTCAAGTTAAAAATATCTACTGGCCTCTATTATATTCAGATTCCTGCTCAGGACTATAAACCTCTAGCAAGTTTTTTTTTTTTTTTTTTAAGGTCCTTCTAGGGTTATCATTTCATTTCACATGAATCACCAGAAGTGTGCAGGGGTAATGGGGTTAGCTAAATCTTGGGAAGCTTTGTCACATCTCAGATATACACCTTGAAATACATTTTTCCCTAAGAGCTTCATCGGTGGGATCTCTCATCCCATAGCATTTTATTTATTCCTCTCATAAAATTTATTTGAGTCTCATTTTATGCCCACAGAGTATATCCACTGCCTTGCATTTAATGGTATTTGTTTACACATCTTGTTCCCCCAACAGATGTTTGTCTCCTTGTAGTAAAGAACTTTTTTGAACACCTACTATGCACAAGGAACTTTGGAGGATGCCAAGAATCATAACAAAAAATTGTAATCAGAGCACCTTGATTACCCTGTAACAGAATACAATGAGATGAAAGGAGAGAAACTGACGCCAGGGCGCATGGACGGATTTTAAAAAGGAATTTTTTGGTTGCCACCACGACTGCTTTTGTTGTCGTCACCCTTGTTGTGATTGTTGTTGTTGTTGAATCATTAAAATCAAAGGGTAATTATCTCCTCACTGCACTTGAAGTACACAGTGAAGCCTTGTTGATTAGAAAGTGATACCTTCATGCTAAATTCTCCCTAACTTTCCCTTATATTTTACATTGACTTCAAATTCATTCTGTTGATTGGACTGGATGATGCCTTGAGGTCCTTTTCAACTTTAAGATCCTGTGATTCTGTGATTAAATAGCAGAACAAATCTGGGCCGCTGTTGAGAATGTTTGCTCTTGTCTGAAATGTGGGATTATATAAAACTGTATGAATGACTCAGTGCAAGATTATTAATGCAACTGTACAGAAAACATAATTTATGTTTCCAACTCCTTCCATAAAGCTTTTTTTTCTAATCTTTCCCACAAAAAATCCTCTTTTTTCTTCACCCATCTAATTCACTCTATTCAATTTAGGACTTTATATTATCTTTTGCTGTTCTTTAGCTGACTTTTATACATAAATCTTGCTTTTCTAACCAGACCATATGGCTTCTCGAGATCAGGGGTTATATTTTATACTTCTGTTGTGTATAGCTCTCTTCATGTAGTGAAAATTCAGGAAATACTTTTCAAATTTATTGGTGTTAACCTCAGAAATGATACTAGGGGTCAGCAAGGTGACACCGTGAATAGAGCACCGTCCCTGGAGTTAGGAGGACCTGAGTTCAAATCCAGCCTCAGATATTTGACACACTTACTAGCTGTGTGACCTTCGACAAGTTACTTAACCCCAATTGCCTTGCCTTCCCCCCCAAAAAAAATGATAGTAGACAAAACTATCAAAAGACAAGGCATACCTTTCCAACTCTCTGGAACCCTCTTTTCTCAAATGCTTAATGGTTTTACTGAAACTCCTACCCATGGTGTTCTCCTCATGTAACCTTTGTTCTAAATAAATATATATTTTTCCCTAATCTTCCCTCTCCAAACTTGTTATTGACTAGTTGGTATCAGTAGAGAATCTAACAAGGTAATGCTAATTAAGGTGATATTGACTTCTTAAAACTTAATGTTATTTGTCCTGGAAATATTTGGATTTTTTAGAGGTGAATGATTAATTCAAAACAACAACGACTAGCATTGTAGGACACTTTAAGGCTGACAAAGCTCTCTTGTCACTGCAGCCTTGTTCAGTAGGAAATGCAGATATCATTATTTCCATTTCACAGAGGAGGAGAGCGATGCTCTGAGAAGATGAGTTGCCCCTATTCATGCAGTTAATAAGTAGTAATTTCTGGATATGAATCCACATCCCTAGACGTCCTGGTGCTGCCTCACTAAAAGAATTATAAGCATGCCTGTAAGTGAAATATTTGAGGGATAGAAAGACCTTTTACTAGTGCCAAAAATCAGATCCCAGAGGCACAGCCTATGCAGAAGGTGAGTTCTGTATTGCTTTATATATTCCTTCATGGATCAAGAACATCCCAGTTCTCTGGGGATGCACAACACTACTTCCCAACTTTAGAGCCAAGAATCCTGATTTGAGAACCAAACTTAAAGGGTTGAGACATGCAGTTTACAAACTCAGAATGTGTTCTTGACTAATATTTTCCTATGCTCCTTTGAGTAAAAGGCAAGGGAGCTCTCTGCCTGCTTCAATACAGAAAAAGAATACAATTAATAATGACACTACTTTTGAATGATGTTTGCTTACTGGGGACTAGGAGAGGGTGGGAAACCTTCTGTAGCATAAACATCAACATAACATGGACATTCATACCACACTTTCCCAGAAAATGAAAACAAAGTCTCTTGGTGTGCACAAAACGAAAGTTTGTTCTCCCTCCCTGCTATGACCTGGTCCAGAATGACAACTCAGCTGTCTTGCCCCTTTGTAGATGATCAGTAAGGAACCCTATTAGTACTGCTTTTATCCATTTCCTTGGAGAGTCTGAGTCAGATTTATTGAGAGCTGATTGTGTAATTTCCTCCAGTGTTTTAATTTAATCACCTGAATGCCTTTGAGTTGTTATTTAATGACGTTAGGGCCTGAGTAAATGCTAAGGGTCAAAATATCTCTGTGGGAAAAGATATCCTCTGATAATCAGGTCCTTCCAGTTTTCTCTGTGCTCCAGGTTGATCATAGGTCTCAAGTCTCATTCTCCTGGGAGAGTGTTAAATCTTCCAGTCTCTGGGGCATCCTGGCATTGTGTTGTGATTAGCTGTCACTTCTGGAGCAAAATCAGCATGAGCCAAAGGGGATTTTGCACCAAGGTAATTTCTAGGAGGCTTCTCCTGAGGGAAAGATAAAGTACGTGTGTGTGTGTGTGTGTGTGTGTGTGTGTCTGTGTGTGTGTGTGTGTGTGTGTGCGTGTTCTTGTATGAACTGTGCCTGAATTCTCTTTCCCTACCAGTCACACTACTTTGTGGGACAACTCTTCTCAGGGTCCTGTTATTGCACTGGCCCTCTCCTGGACTGACTTTAAAACTTTAATGTCCCATAGGGGCAAAAACTAGACTCTCTAGGGATCAGGAATCTTCCTCTCTTGCTGCCATTGCACCAAGTGCTGATCCAGCTTTTGCACACCTTCCCCAGAAGACTGTCCTCTGTGCTGGTCATTCATGGGGCAGAGGAAAAATTGATTTGAGGGAAATGTAGGGCTAAATACCATGCTTTTCTCCAATAGAGATCTATTTCCCCAAATTACAAATTGTAACATTTCAGCTACCTTCTAGCAGAAGTAGTGTTTTTTTCCAGAACTTCCCACAGCATACTCCCTCTGCCATTCTTGCACTGCCCATACTGCCACCTTAGTTCATTTGGAGCATGGAGAAAGATGATTCAGTGATTCTCTGAATATAATTCTGTCCATGAAGTGTTTGAGTGCCCAGACATAGTGAGATAATGCATGGGTCATTGTCTATCCTGACGCAAGTTGGGATCCTTCTTCTATCTGCCCATTATAAGTTCAGTTTTTTCCTTCTATTCCTAATGTAAGAGTGAAAAGGACTGGAAATTGAACCTTCTTGATAAACATGGCTTAAAGAGGGATGGCCCAAACTTCGTAAACCATGAATCCTCTGTGTCTTGCTCCTAGATATAATAATGGAAACCAAATGAAAGTAGGATGAATCTGGCTAGATCCAAGAAAGCTGTGTTCCTGACCCTTGATAGCCCTGGTTTCTTTGTGGGGTGTGCTATTGTTTTGAAGATGATATATCTGGCAAGAGTCAGAAGGCTCCCTGCAGTAGTTCAAAACCAATGGTTGTCTATTCTCAGCGTGGACAGTTTAAGGCTTCCCAAGTAGTGAAGATTTCCTGACAGACCAGTTATCTTGTCTGCCCAGTGGCCCCATTGTTCAGCTATCCAGGAAGACATCTGAGGAGGCACAACAGATGAACAAAAGAGAAGGTGAGAAGGAGGAAGGATACCGGGAGGAAAAGGCTTTTGTCAAGGATGAGATAACTCCCATACGACTTCAACAGGTCTTGGGATAGCTTTAGCAAGCTTTCTAAATGAATGCAAATCCCCTGGGACTGCATCGTAATGATTTCAGTGCAGTAGAATTCCAGAAGTTCAAAGATTAATGCAAAAGTATGAAGTGAATGCAATTTAGTCTAAATTGCTTCGTTTGATCCTGCGACCCATGGGAATTATCCTTCACACGGACCCTGGATTGGTGACAATGAAAGCCAAGCAGCCAAGCAAATGCAGGAGAAAGTTGCCTTCTCTTTGAACTAAAGAAAAAGAGTTCAGGAGAGGGACTGCACCCACATTTTATTCCAATCAGGCCTGTCTGTTCTGTGTACCAATTATCTCCCAGCGATCATCCTTTGTGCCCTCTTCCTCAGTGAAGGTCTGCCAAGTCTGCCAAGAAGCCCTCCTTATGAGGTTCTGGTAGGACTGCTTCAAAATGGGAAGTTCTTGTTCTCATTGGAAGGTCACCACCATTTGTCTGAGCTTCTAGATCATGTATCACAGCAGTTTCTTCTGCTTCTTCTAACCTTGTACTTTAGCCCAACCCTCCGAAAACACTTTGAGTATGAGACACCACAGACACACCCCCTCTGGAAACACTCTGAGTCTGAGCACTGTACACATACACACATAAGGGTGTATACACATATATGTATATGTGTTGTTCAGTCATTTTCCCTGTCATTGCTCACTCTTCATGTCCCCTTTGGGGTTTTCTTTGCTGAGATACTGGATTTGTTTGCCATTTTCTTTTCACTGATGAGGAAACTGATGTAAATGGTATACATACATATACATATATATATATATATATATATATACATATACACATACACATACATACACATATACATCTACATATACACATGCATATACATATACATATACACATAGATATGTGTTTGTGTATGAACATGTCTATATTTATCTGTCTATGTATGTGTATAATTTCACAACTTTTCAAAGTCTAAAGCACAAAATAGGCCTTTTATTTCCCCTGGAGTATGCTGGTTATCTTGTTCAAACTCTTTTAATTTTCATTTGTTTTTCCTTTTTGTTTATTTTAAACGATTCTATTGATTCCTTTCTGTCACCTTCATTTCCAAATTTATTTGTCTTCTCTCCTGCTATAACAAAGAAAAAGTTCAGCAAAATCAATCAACATATTAGTCAACCATAAATATATAAAATATTCTGATCTGATTCAATCCTATATACATTTATTAAATGGCTCCTATATGCCTTTGCTAAGTGCTGATAATATAATTAATAAAAGAAAGACTGTCCTTGCCCTCAGACAGTATACAATCTAGGGGAAGAGGGGAGATACTACACAATAGGAGGCAGGAAGGATGGAGTGGGGGCAGCAATAGGATGCCAGGAGTTGCCTGGAGCAGTCCATGGAGCAGAAAGAAGACAGCAATTCCACATTCATAATCCTCCATTTCTGTAAAGCTGAGAGGAAAGTTTAATCTTTTAAGCATCTAATTTAATTTGATTTCATTTTTTTTAATTTCTGTCATTTTTTTCTGTTTTTTTTTCTGAACTTAACAAAAACTCAGTAAAATGAGTATTTCCATATACATTGTAGAGCAATAGGAGAGAACTGCAACTGAAAATGCGAATCTCCATTACCAGCCTGAATCCTTAAAGAAGCAATGCCCTTAAATCTGGAACCCTTGACTGAAAATTCCTCCTTCTTATTCCTAACTATGAAACTTCAGCACAGTCTGGTGCTAAGAGAAGAGAGAAGTGAGTTGTTGATTGGAGTGCCTGAAAATGTCAATTCTCTATTGAATCATTTTTTTTTTTTTAAGGGAAGGGGAGTGGCAAGACAATCAGGGTTCAATGACTGGCCTGAGTCACACAGTTAGTAAGTGCCAAGTATCTGAGGATGGGTGTGAACTCAGGTCCTCCTGACTCCAAGGTCGGTGTTCTATCTATTTTGCCACCTAGCTTCCATTTTCAATGACTCCCTCTTTCTCAGAAGAAAAATAAATGCCTCGACTTGGTGTTTAAAGTCCTTCACTAGTGGGCTCAAGTCTATTTTCCCAGATGTACATTTTGTCCCTTTTTGTATCCTCAGCATAGTGCATAGTGCCTGGCACATAGGTGCTTAATAAATGTTTATTTATTGGTGGATTGCTCCCAACACAACTCTGTACCTCTTTTTGGATCCTCAATGCCTCAGTGCCTGTCACATAGCAAGCATTTTATAAATTTTTAATGACTACATCGATTGACTCTATATGACAGCCAAATTAATCTCCTTGCTGCTCCCCCAAATTTAGCATCCCCTATCCCACCTATATCTATTTGAACATGCTACATCTCCCCCTCCCCCCACTACCTAGAATAACCTGTTTGTTTTTTGGTTTGTTTGCTTGTTTTTGCTTTTTTCACCTCACTCTTAGAATGCTTCATTTTCTTCAAGATTCAGCTGATCCACCATTTCCTACAGGAAGCTTCTCCTTACTCCACTTGTTGTTTGTGCTCTTTCTCCTCAAATTATGTTATATTTATGTATCTCTTTGCAGATTGTATACCTCATTAGACAGTAAGATCCTTGGGGTCAGGGAATTTTTTCATTTTGTCTTTGTATTCCCAGTGATGTCTGGCTTATAGTTGGTGACTAATAATAGTGCATGGCATAGTGGATAGAGATTTGGCCTCAAAGCCAAAGATACCTGGACTCAAGGCCTGCTTCTGACCCATACTTGTGTAACAACAAGCATTCTAGCATACCCAGGATGACTGCTAACACAGGTTTTTTGATATGACTTTCTAAAGGAAAGCAACTTTAAAGGGGTCAACAATCTTACTTTAATTACATATATAGATATATCATCATTCACTTAGTTTGGGGGGAAAGTCATCATACTGAACTTCAGAGAAAATACAAACAGAAATTACAAGCAGAAAAAATAGAGAAAATAACACAAATCAACAGACAGGGCTTCTAGCTATATGACTGAAGCTATACGTGCATAGTTACCAGAGAGAGAAACACCAACATCTGAGTTTCCAAACCTGGGGTAGGGTTGGCACTGCTTAACAGCTACGCAGAGTCTCCTCTGGACAAATCAAAGGAACACTCTTCCAATGAATGAGCCCCAAAGCAAAACTTAATCTCACATTATATATACCCTTCTTCAGGGTCCGAAGGTATCACAACTCTTGTGACCTGCTGCCTAATTACAAAGTAACAAAAAGTGTGGGTCTTCCTGGAAAAAGAAGCCTGCCCTAAGCAAGCTTCTGTTGTTGGAGTCCATGTGAGACCTTTTAATGGGCAGGGAAGATCTTCAACTCGTATTAGCATTACAATTGACCATGTCAACCTACCTGGGCAAGACAAAACAACCTTAAGTGTATCAGAAACTTTCTTGAACTAGAAGTTGTAGTTAAGGTGCTGACCTGTATTGATGGAGGAAGTTTCTTCAACTAGTATTTTCCTATGCTAATAAAATAAGAAGTCTGGTCTTTATTCTTAATACATTTCTAATGCATTTGGGTCCACCTTAGATCCTGAACTCCCAATGTGATTTAGGACAAGTCCCTTAACCTCTCGGGGTCAAAGTTTTCCTCATCTGTAAAATGAGTAGATTGGTTTCCAATGGGTTCTGAGCTCCCTCCCAGATCTAGAACTAAATTTGAGTGTGCTGTCTTTCTTGACTTTAATTTGCAACCATTTTCCTGAAATTTAATATCTGTCTCTCCAGGCAGTACTACATTTTGTATAACTTTAATAGATAGAAAATTTTTCTTTACTTTAAATAAAAATTTTCTTCCTGGTAACTTCTACTCTATTGGTCCTAAATCTCCTATTCCCTTGCCTTTATACAGACTGTTCTCCATGGCTCTACTGACTCTTATCCCTGACTCTGGAGTCAAGAAGTCCTCAGTTCAAATCTGGCCTCAGACACTAGCTACGTGGCCCTGAGAAAGGCACTTAATCTCTGCTGTCTCACTTTGCTCATTTGTTAAAAAAGGTAATAATAGCACCTACTTCCCAAGATTGATGTATGGTTAAGAACAGATAATATTTGTGAAGTACTTTGTAAAATCTAAAGAGCTATATAAGTAGTACCTCCTATGGAAGGTCTTTCCTGATTCCCCCAGATGCTGGTGACTCTTAACTCATACCAAAAACAAAAAAATTGTATTTATTTCACACATATCATGGATATGCTTCTATGTATGCATGCTACCTCCTCTGAAAGAATGCATGCTCATTGAAGTGAGGGAATATTTCATTTCTTCCTTTATCACAAATACTTAGCATAGTGCCAGATGTATTATAGGCTCCTAAGAGATCTTTGTTGAGTAATTGTTAGGATTATGAGATTTTTAGTTGGAAGGGAACTTCTAGGTCTGATTGTCCAACCCTCCTCTTTTGAAGATGAGACCACAGATTACTAGAGAGGTGAAGTGATTCACCCAAAGTCACAAAAGCAATAGCAGTATAACCAATTTCTTTGACTCCAAATCCTCTTGGAGCTACCCAGAAATATCTCCTCTTTCCTCTTTCCAAATGTAGGTGATCAGTATCTTTTAACTCTTTTTTTCTTAAGCCTGGACCTCCACAGTTATTATAATTATCAACAATAAACATGGCTTTGCAATTTTTCATAATTCTGGTTGCCCTCTTCCAGACTGGATTCAGTTTGGCATTTGTTATTCTTTTTAAAAATATAGTGCATAGAAATGAGCCCAGTATTCCAGAAATAAATGTGTTAGTGGAGAGCAAAGTAGAAAAGCTATTATGTTCTTCTTCTGGAATTGTGACAGGCTGATCTGTCTAAGAAGTAAAGGATAGTGTGGTCACTATCTGATGGCCTGCTCTCAAAAGAAGATATGTTAGAGCACACATGGCAAATTTTCTTCTTTCTGGTGTCTAACCTGACTAATTGTGCCTAAGGTGTTTTTAAAGTCATTTTTTAAACCTCTAGTTTTTTTTTCTTTTGTTGTTGTTTGTTTTTTTATAACCATCTACCTCCTTTCCTGATTTTCCAATCATAATGATTTTATGCTGACTCTGGGACTTTCAGGACTACATTTCATTTGCCTTTCTGCTTTGATGCTATCCTCTGTAACTTCTAGTTTTGACTTTGGCCATATATCTATCTCATCTGTGCTACTTGTTGTGGAATTCCTTGTTATCCTACTTCTATACACTGAACAACCACCAAAGTTCCTGATGTCCTCAGGAACATCCCACTCCTCTCAAGCCTGACTGAAGCCACTGACCTGTAACCTCCCAATACCCAGTGGTAAGTCATTATATATTCTCTACTTCAAAAATTATACTTCTGCTAATGAAGTCTTAGTTCATGTTAGTTTTTTATCTTTAAGGGATTTTTAAAATTCATATATATATTTTAGTCAGCATTCACTGTCATAATATTGTGAGTTTTAAATTTTCTCCCCCTTCCCAAGATTGTGTTCAGCCTGATATAGGGTCTACTTATACATTCATATTAAACATATTTTCACATTAGTCATGATGTAAAGAAGAATTAGAACTAAGGGGAGGAACAAGGAGAAAGAAGAAACAAAAACCAACAAAAGAAAAGGAGAGCAAACAGTCTGCTTCCATTGGCGTTCAGACTCCAGAGTTCTTTCTCTGAATGTGGGCAGCATTTTCCATCATGAATCTTTCGGACTTGTCTTAGATACTTGCACTGCTAAGAAGAGCTAAATCTATCAAAATTAGTCATCATACCACGTGGCTGTTACTGTGTACAATGTTCTCTTGGTCCTGCTCATTTCACTCAGCATCAGTTCATGTAAGTCTTTCCAGGTTTTTCTGAAATCTCCCTGCTCATCCTTTCTCATAGTGCAATAGGATTCCATTCCATTTATATACCACAACTTGTTCAGTCATTCCCCAGTTGATAGACATTCCTTTAATTTCTAATTCTTTGTAACCACAAAAAGAGTTGCTACAAATATTTTTGTACATGTGAGTCCTTTCCCTGTTTTTTATAATCTTGTTGGGATACAGATCTAGAAGTGGTATTGTTGGGTCAAGGGGTATGCATAGTTTTATAGCTCTTTGGTCATAGTTCCAAATTGCTCTCCATTATGGTTGGATCAGTTCACAACTCCACCTGCAATGTATTAGTGTTTCAATTTTCCCACATCTTCAACACTTAGCATTTTCCTTTTTGGTCATATTAGCCATACTGATAGGTATGATGTGGTACTTCAGAGTTGTTTTGACTTACATTTCTCTACTCAATGGATTTCAATAAAAATTTTATGTGTAAAACATTTGTGATGCAAAGACACTGACAAAAAGGTCCCTGTACCAAGGAGTTTACAGTCTACTAGAGGAAAGGTAAGACATATAAGGTAATTTGAGAAGAAGAATGTTAAGCCTGGAAGGGGGAACAGGCTGTATCAGAGTTGGTGCTTGAACTGTGTTTTGAAAGAAACTACAAACTCTGAGAGACAGAATGGAGGAAGGAAAGAATTCTGGCATAGGGATAACTAGGGAACTGTAGGATTAGATAAGGGAACAAAGAGAATGCAAAGGGCAATAATGTGAAATAAGTCTGTATAGTTAGGATGAAACCAGAGTGGGGATGACTTTAAAAGTCAAATTGAGAAGTTCATATTTTATCTTAGAGGCAAATGGGAACCACTGAAGATTTCTGAGCAAGGGAATGATATGATCAGTTTTGTGTTTAAGGAAGATTATTTGGCAGTCAAGCTGAAGATAGAGCATAAAGGCTGATATAGGAAGATTGGAAGCATTGAGATCAGTTATTGCAAAAGTCCACAAAAAAAGGTGATAGGAGCTTGAATTAAGATAATAAGCATGTAAGTTTGAGAAAGGAATGAATGTCAGATGCGTTATTAAAGTCAAATCAATAAGACTTGGCACTTAATAGATATGGGTTGCAATGAAAAGAGAAGAGCCAAGATTGAGTCCATGGTTGCAAACCTGAACATTTGGAAGGGAAATAGGGGGCATGAATTAGCAGAGATGATGATGAATTCTATTTTCGATGTACTGAGCTTGAGATGCTGATGGGACTTGGCTGTCAAGCTATACTATTAGTTCATATTGAGTTTATAGTCAATTATAACCCATGTCTATTTCACATAAATTGCTTTTTACCCAGGTTTTCCTCATCCTGTCATCCTGAGCAGTAGATTTTTGGAACCTAAATGAAGAACTTTACATATATCCCTATTAAAATCACACTTGTTAAATTGATCCTCAGTTCCAGGGTACTGAGATAATTTTGGATTCTAATTCTGTCACCTTAGCTCTCCCTCCCGGTTTTGTGCCATCTGTAAATCTGATAAGTGTACATTCCATAAACTTATTCAGATTACTAATAAAAACTTTGACCAGAATATGGCTAAAAATAGAGTCTTATAGCATATTAATACAAACCTTCCTTGAGCTTCATAGAAGCATATATAAACTATGACCCATCAACTCTGGGTTTCCAGGTATCTTCTCTTCTGGGAGCTCCAAAATAATGACCTCTCCTCAGCTTATGACTTTATATCTATGTCCCCTTCTGAATTAAGTTCATGTCTAGGTCTCAACAGCAAGAGAATAAGGTTTTTCGCTTAAATGCAAGCAATCAGTATTTAAAAAAGGCAGGGGGAAAGCACAAATAATCCCAATAACTTGCTTTTTCCACTTTGGTGTGCCAACACCTCCCCCAGGGACCTATAGAGCCCTCTATACTTATACTGCTACCATGGGACTAAAGTGGCAATGCAAGTGGGAAACATTAAATATTGCTAAAGCATTGACCCTTTCCCCCAGAAATGCAGTCCACATTACTCCAGTTACAATGCCAAATTTGGCTAGTTTATGTCATGACTCTTTCCCTCTAGCTCCCACCCCCGTCTTCTATTTTTCTTATTACTGTAGGAGGCAACACTGTCCTCCCAGCCTTTCAGGCTTGAAAAATGAGAATCCTCCTCTATTCCTAATTGGCTCTCATGTCTCCTCCTACCCCCCATCCAATTTGTTGCCACAGCCTATAGATTTCACCTAATATCTCTCAAATATGCCCCCTTCTCTCCTCTGACGTTGCCACCCATCTACTAAAGGCCTTGATCATCTCATATCTTCATTATTTCAATAGCCTGCTGGTGGATTTGCCTGCCTCAGGCCTTTCCTCACTTCACTCCATCCACCATTCATCCACTAAGCCCTGGTTCGGTCATGTCATGCAAACACCCATACACTCAATGAACTCTGGTGACTTCCTATTGTCTCAAGTAGCAAATACAAAATGCTCTGTTTGGCATGCAAAGCCTTTCATACCTAGTACCTTCCTACCTTTCTACTCTTCTCACACCTTTCTCCCTGACTCATACTCTTCAATCCAGTGACACTGGCCTCCTGGCTATACCATTAAGATTCTACATCTCTTGGTTTCAAGCATTCACTCTGGTTGTCCCCCATGCCTGGGGTGTTCTCCCTTCTCCCCTCTTAATCCTGACTTCCCTGGCTTTAAGTCCTAACTAAAACCTTTCCATTTACAGACTCCAACTCTTCTTATTTCTAATGCCTTCACTCTCTTAATTATTTCCTATTTATTCTGTATATAACTTGCTTTATGTGTGTTTATCTGCATAGAGTCTCCCCTGTTAGATTGTAAACTCTGTAAGGGCAGGGACTGTCTCTTGCTTCTTTTTGTATCTCCAGTACCTATCACAGTGCTTACCACATTTTAGGTGTTGAATAAATGTTTATTAATTGATTAATGGTGTTTTAACGTGAAATTAACTCGATCACATACCTCAAGGTAGTTTTCACCTCTTTAGCTTTTTTGTGAGTCAGGCTTTCAGATCAGTTTGGCTGACACAACAAATCAGAGCTTGGGAAACTTTCAAGACATTATTGACTCAAATGCCTTCTAGACCTTACTACAAATTCTACCTTCATTCTCATCAGCAGTAGGGCTAGGAATTATTTGTTTTATAATTTGCCCCAAAGATACTGTATCTGTATTCAACAAGTAGTTTTTACCACTCACTGAATTTTTTTTTAACTTGACAAACTCTCGAATTTTTATTTGCCCCTTCCATGCCAATCACGCCCCAGGCAATTAGAGTCCAGATGAACCTCAAGAAGGTAGTAGAAACTTTCAAAGGGAAAGAACATGACCAGGAGTTAGAGCACAAGTTGCTTGCCTCTGCTAACAACATTTCAACATATCCTCTTTCGTCCATAACTCATCAATTTAGCATTAGAAGATAGCTCAGGGGTTACCTGTGCTTAGCCCTACTTAAATCATTCATCCCTTGTACAATGTCTTTAGCAAGTGGTCATCCCACCTGCGGTTGAAAGACTCCAAAGATAGGGAAATAACTGTGCCCTGAAACATCCTATCTTGTTTTTGGACACAATTGACTAATAGGTAATTGTTTATTTTGAACTCATATTTGCTTCCTCATAACTTCCAATCATTGATTCTAATTCTATCTCCTAGTATCAAAAGGAAAAAGAAAAGAAAAAGGAAGTTATTTATTTATTTATTGTTACATTGTAATACTTCACTTGTTTGGAAATTTCTATCATGTCCTGCCCATGTTTTATTTTCTCAAGATTAAAAACCCCATTTTCCTTGACCCAAAGAATCAAGCAAAGTATGTGTGTGTGGGGGGGAGGGAAGTGCTGAATTTGGAATCAGGAGATAACATGGATTTGAATCCTTTTTCTGACACTAAACTTGCTGTAAGACTATGGACAAGTTACTTAACTTTTAATAGTCATCTTATAAATGAGATAACTTAGTCTATGATAATGCTTCCAATATGAAACCCCCTCTAAGGTTTTATGAAGCTCAAATGAGTTAATACATATAAAGTGCTATTTAAATGATAGTAATTATTATCCATTACCTTAAAGACATTGAATATTGAATACATGTTTAACTAGATTGCATTCATCGTCTGTCATAGAAATATAAATATTTTTATATATGTATATTGAGTATCTATACATATTAACCCTATACTTCTCTTGGTCATCCTTTCCTGATCATGTTCCAGCATATTAATGCCTAGTCTATTATATATGCCTTTATACACGATTAGCATGCAGTAGAGTTCAATGACCATTTCCCTTATGCTAGATACTATACTTCTGTTAATGAAACCTAAGATCACATTAGCTTTTCTGATTTCATCACATTCTGAACCCCCATTTAGTTCACAATCCATTAAAATCCCTTGGCCTTTTCATATGACGATTTTATCTGCCACATCTGCCCTATTCTGTACTTGCATAGTTGATTTGTTTAGTCTAAATGTAAAACCTTATATTTATCTCTATAAAATTTCATCTTATTTGATTGAGCCCCTTGTTCTAGCCTGTCAGGTTATTTTTGGAACCCAATTCTGTCATCTGAAGTGTTAGCTATCCTCTCAGCTCTGTAAGATCCACAAATTTGATAAACTTGACATCTATGCCTTCCTTTAGGTAAGTGATAATTTTTTTGCAGAGAGCAGGACCAAGTACAGAATGCTGGAACCTTGCACTGGAGGTTTCCCTCTGAGCTGACACTGATTCATAAATAATACTCTGTGACTAGACCTTCCCCTAGTTCTGTGCCCACCCAACTGTACTATACTCTAGTCCATATATGTAATTTGTCCATAAAGTTATCATGAGAGACTGTCAAATGGCTTGCTGAATTCCAGCTGTTTATTTCATTAGTCAAGTAAATTGACATCAGCTCATTTAGGAATGTTCTTTAAAGTCAGTTGTTCAATTGACAATGCAAACACAGCTAATTGTGTTTATTGAGTGCATATTTCTCTATCGTACCCAGATCTATGTGTCCAATTGTGCTACTGAGTTCCAGTACCGTATCCCAAACTGTCTTTTGGATATTTTGAACTGGATGTCTTATAGGTCTCTTGGCCACATTTTTGCCCAAACCCACCTCCCTTCTAAATTTCCCTCTTTGTATTAATATCACTACCTCCTTCTAGCAATTCTGCTTCACAGTTCTGATGTTATCTTGATTCTCATTCATCTATACATCTAATTGGTTGCCAAAGCTTGTTGTTTCTTTTTTGACAACACATCTTGTATAAGTTTCCTTCCCTCTAATCACACACGACCTTAGTTCAGGTCCTCATCATGTCTTGGCTGAAGTATCACAACAATTTCACAATATGATCTACCTGCCTCAAGTCTCTTCCCATTCCAATTTATCTTTGAAAAGATATCTAAGGGGATTTTCTTAAAGTATTGATCTGACCATGTTATCTCATACTCTATAAACTCCAGTATTTCATTTTTAGCTTTAGGATCTAACATGAACTCCTGTTCAACATTTAAAACTCTTTATAACCAGCTTCTTTTCTACATTTTCAGTCTTCCTACATTTTCTTCTCCTCCATACAATCTATTGTCCAGCCATACTGGCCTACTCATACAAAACAATTCATCTCCCTTCTCTTTGCTTTTGCACTCACTGTCCCCTATTCCTAGAATGCTTTTCTTTCTCACCTCGTCTCTGAGACTCTCTTCAAGTTTCAGGTCAAATGCTACTTTCTGCAATATACCTTTCCCACTCCCCTCAGATATAATCATTTTTTCTCCTAGGGAATCTTATATTTGTTTTATATGTGCTGTATGTCTATATAAATAAATGATGTGCCTTTCACTTCTATTAGAATATAAATTTCTTGAAGGCTGAGACAGTTTATTTTTTTAATTTGTTTGTTTGCCTCCTTTTTTTCTTTGTTTCTTTAATGCTTGGCATGATTCCTGACATTGGATTAGACATACTAAATGCTGATTGATTGATTTATAGATTTCATGTAGAACCAGGAAGGAAGGAAAAAAAGAAAAGAAGGAAGGGAGAGAGAAAAGCAGGAAGGAAGGATGGATGGAAGGAAGGAAGGAGATGGATGGAAGGAAGGAAAGAAGGAAGGAAGGAAGGAAGGAATGAAGGAACGAAGGGCTAAATGTATTAAACACTGGGGAGACAAACACAGGCAAAAACTACGACAGTCCCTGCCATATAGAAACATGCGTGCTGTTGGGGGAAGACAACATACAAAATAGAACTGGGAAGCCACTGTGGGGAGGGATATTGGAGAGTGGTTTGGAAATGCAAAAAGTGAGGAGCAAAGCTATGTGGGACTGATGGCTGGCAAACTTAGAGCACTCCACAAAATGGAAACCCTAAGAGGAACTCACCAATGACACAATGAATTCCATAAGGTTTTAATTAGAGCAGAGATTCCCGAACTTATTTGGCTTATCAACCCTTTTCAAAAAGAAAAAAAAGTACTGTGTTCTCCTGGAAATCTACTTTCTTTAACCATTTAACTTTTTTTTTAACTTGAGTCATTTCAAAAAAATATAATTTTTAAATGATCTATCTTTAATAACTTATTGTAATTTAGTTTTCTTTTTCCCCCTGCATTGAAATTTTGGTAATGTAATATTGCATTTACAACTATATAGTATTATATTGTAAACAAGTTATTATATGCATATACTCCTACCAATGCATGCTGGACTTCCTGATGATGCATGATACACTCACCTGTCAATACTTGCTCATTAGGACATGTTGGCAGACTTGACCACTGATCGGTTATAACTTACATTTTGTGTGTTTATTTGGAAAATAATGTAGTCACTATGACATTAACTCTGTTATATAGCAGATGAAATATGTATAAAGATTTTTTCATAATTTTCTTCTCTTCTTTCCTTATCCTTCCACTGCCCCCTTATTTTTATTCAGCATCCCCTAATTGTTCCTGAGACTACTACCTCTCCCCAGGATTGTTCCAGTTCCCCCCAGGGGAAGTATCACCCACTTTTGGAATCTCTGGATTAGAGTACAAAGTTCAGAGAATTAACATAGAATGACATTTATGTCCAAAAGCAAGGGCTAAAGTAGGAACCTGTTCAATTTCTTAAAAAACAATAAAAATGTGTGTGTGTGTGTGTGTGTGTGTATGAGAAAGGGTGAGAGAGAGAGAGAGAGAGGGAGTTTTCAATTGCTGTGGTTTTTCACTCATTTTCAGTCATGTCTGACTCTCAGTGACCCCATTTGGGGTTTTCTTGGCAAACATACTGTAACACTTTGTCAATTCCTTCTACAGTTCATTTTGAGATGAGGATATTGAGGCAAACAGGGTTAAGTGACTTGCACAGGGCCACACAGCTATTAAGTGTCTAAGACGAGACTTGAACTCTGGAACAGAAGTTTTCCTGACCCCAGGCTCAGCACTCTATCCACTGCACCACCTAGCTGTACCATTCATTAAATTTTCAGTTAATAAGCTTTTTATTTTTCTTTCCCTCACTTTCCTTCCTCATTGAGAAAGGGAAAAGAAAAAGAAAAATAAAACCTTTGTCACAAATATGCAGTCATGCAAAACAAATTCCCCCATTGCCCCAAAATATGTATCATTCTGCATATTTAGTTCACAGCTTCTCTCTTAGGAAGTAGTATATATATATATATATATATATATAT
The DNA here is from genome assembly GCA_028646515.1 of Pseudochirops corinnae. Classification (NCBI taxonomy): domain Eukaryota; kingdom Metazoa; phylum Chordata; class Mammalia; order Diprotodontia; family Pseudocheiridae; genus Pseudochirops; species Pseudochirops corinnae. Next base: position 138,833,722 of record CM053588.1, read on the forward strand.
ATATATATGTGTGTGTGTGTGTGTGTATGCACATATATGCATATATACACATATATATATATATGTTTGTGTGTATGTATGTTGGTATTCTACAATTGTGGTCGGTCATTAAATTGATCAAAATTCTTAAGTCTTCCAGATATTTTTGTTTTTTGCTTTTTACAAAGTTGTTATGGCATAAATTGTTCTCTTGTTTTGACTCACTTCATTCAGATTTAGTTCATCCAAGTCTTTCTACAATTTTCTAAAACCATCCCCTTTGCCATTTCTTGTGACATAATCGTATTCCATGACAATTATATGTCGTAATTTGTTTAGTCATCCCCAAGTTGATGGATACTGTAATGGTAATTAATTTAGCAGATAGTTAGCCCTTAGTAGCTTAGGGCTAAGTACCTCTTGAAAGAAACAGAAGAGAACTCTGTCTCCTGTTGCTGATGTGGCAGGAGGGGGTTAGCTGAGACAGGAAGCCAATGTGTAGTGTGTGTGTGTGTGTGTGTGTGTGTGTGTGTGTGTGTGTGTGTGTGTGTGTAAGAAGAGTTCCAGAGACAGAGAAACAGAAACAAGAATTTTCCTTCTGGTGGCTTCTGGTGGAGTGAGCAGAATTTTCACAGCATCTGGAAGCTGGGCTGAGGGACTGAGAAGAGAGTTGGAGTTTTCTATGAGACCAGAATCTAGTGAAGGCTGAAGTTGCCTGGAAGGCCAAAGTGGCTGCTGCCACCTGGAAGGCTGCCTGGAAGGCTACCTGAAAGGCTGAGATTTCTTCTGGGTCCCAGGGCCAGCCAAACTGCTGGAGGACTGAAGAAGCATGACCTGGATAAGATTTTGTTTGTTTGTGGCATGGTTGATCCTTGAGTTCCTGGCAACAGAAGGGGTGAAGGTGTTGAGGTGTGCTAGATCCTGTGAACTTCAGTGTGTACCAAGAATGGCCCAGAGGACTAGATGAGAACCTGGGAGCTGTCTGCCTCTAGATTCAGGTGACAGTCTGGTGGATTCAGATAGGAGCTGGGACCATGGAAGGGGATCCAGGGAATCTGAGAGACCATCCCGAGTCAAGATGAAGAAAAGGCCTCTCTTTGGATATAGAATGCCTGATGAAATTGAAGCTTAGTAGACACAGAAGGATGGAGGGTTTGTGTAATTTTCTAATTTGTATTTTGTGATTAACAGTACTTAGTGACTGATTGCTAGCTAAGTGACTGATTAAGTTAACTTATGATTGCCCCATGAGTGGAAGATTGATTATTGTATTGTGAGATGACTAGATGATTGAGTAAGAAGGGTTTCCCCCTTAGGGAAACCAGATGATTGTTCTTTTGTTCTTTGTTCTCTATACTGTAGCCACTTTGGTGAAAACTATGTGGCCATTCTAATGATAAGCTATTGTGAACATTATATCGTGATTTTCTGTGATAGGTTGTGATGTTGTGAATGTTATATTTTGATTTGTTGTGAATGTTTGCCTTGATTTGTAATGGAATAAATGGAGTATTCACTATACTGTGTGATCAGAACCTTAAAAGCTGTTCACAGTAGCATTCTTTTGGGAAGCTACTCCTGCATGCTCCTCCTTAGTTTCCAGTTATTTGCCACCACCAAAAGAGTTACTAGGAGTTTTTCCTCTTTCTTTTTTCCTCTTTCTTTTATTGCTCTGTGGCATAGGCCTAGTAATGGTGTTGTTAGGTCACAGAGTATGCACAATTTAGTTCCTTTAGGATGTTCCTCCAAATTGTTCTTCAGAATGATTATACCAATTCACATCCCATGGCAGGGGAGACACTCAGAGCCAGATGTTCTCCTAAGTACTTGAGGTAACCCCTCTCACTAGTCTAGAGAAAACTTCTTAAACTGTGGGTCATGACTTTATATGGGGTCATGAGAAATTAGGCAATGGTAAAAAAGTTTTATACTACGAATCGACCAAAAATTAATTAAAAATCAAAGGTGTGATGAATCCAAGGTGTTTCTGGCAGCACTTGCCCAAGTTGCCTCACAGAACTTCACTGCAGCCTTGGTTCTGAACACAAAGCATTCACATTTTGGGCTGGACATACCCTCAGGCCATGAAATACCAATAAAAGCTGCTGAAACCAAAATGGGCTCACCAGTGGAAAAAAGTTTAAGAAGCTCTGGTCTAGAGGAGTAGAAATTTAAGTGGTGATAGAAGGAAAGGTAAAAGAGGAGGACTGTATCTTTTTGAAGAAGGGAAAAGAGCATATTTCTTTTTTTTTTTCCAAATCGCCTTGTATTTATTTTCTGTTTATATGTGTGTGTGTGTGTGCGTGTATATCTCTATATACACAAATTCTTAAAAAGTCTTACTGTGATTTTTCCACAATATTTTGAGTTACATATTTTCTCCCCCTCTTTCCCCCACCCACCACCCCAAAACAGCCATCCCAGTGTCCCCCCCTCCCCCAGTCTATTCTCTCCTATGTCACTTTTCAGTAGGGCAGGATGG
>CM053588.1:138836682-138862904 GCA_028646515.1 Pseudochirops corinnae
TCATTAGCTTCCATTTGCTCCACTCTAATTTTGACGGAATTATTCTCTTCAGAGTGCTTTTGAGATTCTTTCTCCATCTGGCAAAGGAGACTTTTTAAGGCATTCTTCTCCTCATTGGCTTTTTGGGCCTCTTTCGTCATTTGAGTTAATCTGTTTTTTAGGGTGTTGATTTCTTCAGTCATATTAATGACTCTCTTTTCATGATTTTCTTGCAACATTCTTATTTCTCTTTCCAATTTTTCTTCCACTTCTCTGATTTGGTTTTGAAAATCCTTCTTGAGCTCATCTCTAGCTTTAAGGCATTCTTCATGTTTATTGGAGGCCCCTGGTGGAGCTGCTCTGGCTGCACTCTCCTCCTCCCTCTCTTTGCCATGATCCTTCTTTTCTCCAGAGAAGGAATCTAGTTTTTGGGTGCTGTTCTTACTTTGCTTCTTATGCTTATTCTTTCTCATGGTTTGTCAGTCCGTGATTTTTTTTTAAATCTTTATGGGGCTCTGCTTCCAGAAAGGAAAGCTCTGTCCCAAATCGCTGGGGTCCTCCCGGCTACCGTAGCTCTCAGGAAGGTGCTGGGTCCCTTCCTACTTACTTCTGGCTCACTGGATAATGAAGACTCCAGAACCGAAAGCCCAAGACCATGATCCATATCCAGGCTGCTCAATGAGAGAGCACTCAGCTTCTGAACAATCGCTTAGTCCCTCTGCTGTCTGCAGGCCATGGGCATGGAAGCTGCAATGCAGAGGCAGGTGTAAAACCTCTGCCTTTTGCTTTCCAACCTTGGAGGCATTTTGGCTGGATGCTTTTCTTCCCTGATTTCCCAAGTTCCACTGACCTAGTTCTGAACGCTGCTCACAGCTGCCGCTAATCTGCTCACCAGAGATGCTCCTCCACTCTTCCCATCCAGCCGCCCCCAGGGCACAGCTGTGGCTTCAGGCCAGGCTGGTTTCGGTTCACAGTGTTGATATGGTTCCTCGTAGCCGATCTGACTTTAGTGGAAGGTATATTTATGTGCATTTTGGAGTTCTAGGATTAGTTTAGAGTCATATTTTATGGGTATTTTGGGGTGGCTATGTGAGAGCTGTGATATATTGCTGCTGCTACCTCGCCATCTTGGCTCCACCCTTGTTTAATTTTTCAATCTATGTTTTGTCATTTGTAATTGTAACTTTCTGGAGGCAATGAGGCGACACAATGGAAAGATAAGGTACTGGCCTTGGATTCAGGAAGCCTCATCTTCATAAGTTGAAATCCAACTTCAGACACTTACTAGCTATGTGACTGGGCAAGTCACTTAACCCTGTTTGTCTCAATTTTCTCATCTGTAAAATGAACTGGAGTAAGAAATGACACCAATTGAGTTTCTTTGTCAAGAAAAGTCCAGAATAAATCATGACAAGTTGGACGTGGCTAAAATGACTGGACAAACAATAGTAATTGTAATTGAAAGGGTGTTATTATCGAAATAGCTTGGGAATTTATCATCATCATCACCATCACTGTCAACATTTCTGCTGGTGGAATTCTGGTGAGTATCTGACTATTCAAAGTGCCAGGACTTTCAGACACATTTTTACTTGAGAAGTTGAAATCTTTATGGGGCAGCATTCCAACTTACGTCACAATGAAGTCCGAGGTCAGGTTAGAAATATTTGACTCTCAGGGAGCATGAGTACAGAAATAACCTTCCTATCTTTTGTTTTATTTGTTAAAATAAATTATTAGAATTACATAAGCAATTATTATACATTTCTATATCTACTAAAAGCACTTATTTTTAAACATGGTCTATATGTCTTCCAGTATTCACAATTTGGGACACTGAGTAGCTCTTACTGCCAAATTAAACTTATAGACACAGAAACCAATTTCTGTATATATTTCGGGCTTCTGTAGATTGTTACAATAATTAGAAATGAAGCAGGAACTCTATAATTTCTGAAATTAAAAAAGAAGTGGTCATGTGACATAATGGATAGTGTTCTGGACTGAGAGTTAAAAAAAAAAAGACCTGGGTTCAAATCTCGTCTTTGACAGTTACTATATAACAGGGGCAAGCCAGTTACATTCCCTAAAACACAGTTTCATTATCAATAAAGTGTTTGAAGTGATGTCTATAATGCATACCTACCTAACAGCTTTACTGTGAGAATAATATTTTTTAATTAGAACACTGTGCAAGTCTTAAAGCCCTATATAAATGTCAGTTATTATTAGTAGCAAAAGTATCCCTATTATGATAAAGGCAAAAAACATGATACCATGTTTTTTTTCCTAAAATAAATGGGGAAAAGGAACATGAGAATTAAACACTTAATCCAAAGACAACACCCACCCAAAATGAGCAACAGCACCTGAGGATGATCTGTAGATTCTTCTTCTTCTTTTAATATTTATCCACTGAGTTACCCTAGACTTCTCAGATAAAGAAGGGATAAAAAAAAACTTATGTACAAAATTAACTTACTCATACATTGGTGTTGCTGAATTCAACATTTAGCCAAGCAGTTTCTGGACACAAAGTCAATCTATTAAAAAATTAAGTTCTTTTCTAAATCTGCTTCATAGTATCCCAGAACTAGAGCTGGAAGAGAACTCAGAGACCATCCAGTCCAACGTCCTCAATGAGGAAACTGAGGCCCAGGAAGGTTAAGCAATTTGCCCAAGTCGCACAGGCAGGGAGGGTCACAGACAGGGTTTGAGTCCAGGTCTCATGACTCTTGTGCTCTTTCCACTGTACCAAGATACCTCTTCCTTGTATGGCTGGAATAAAACTTAAGGAGACTTAAAGCATTCTGGGAAGAGAGATGCAAATCATTATTCCTACCATGATAGCTTTGCTGTGCAGAGCGGTGCAACCAGTGATCTAAGCACAGAACATCAAATCAAGTTTCTAAGTATGTAATCGTCCCAGATCCAGCCACGTCCTTTATCTCTTAGCTTCTATATCAGAGAGAAAAGATAAAAATACCTACCTCTCTCCTGAGATAGGCCTTGGCATGATTCATATTTGTGAAGTACTTTGAAGCTAGATAGGGGCTAGTTTAATGTTAGAAAACTTTTGGTGTTGGAGAAAAGAATTGAGTTTTAATAGCATTTTTTTAATAAATGGTAAAACAGGGATGGGTTCTTTCTGCCCTAATGATGTGCACATGTAGATTACAAAGGAATCTACTCTGACAAAATATTTGTAGTTCTAACCAAAGCAAATAGCCATTTAACTGGAGTCAGCCTAGATCAACTGAAAGGCCTATGAGCTCTTATCCTGACATCACCAACAGAAGGCAATTATCAGCTATTTTTAATAAGCAATGAAAATAATTTCCTTCTAGTTGTAAAACATCACATTTACATGGCTGGATATTTGACATTAAGAGCATCGTCCAAGTTCAAATGACATTATTTATTATCAATAATTATTCCATTGGCACTCTTGGGAAAGGGAGATGAAAGCCTTTTATCTCATTAACATGTTTTTGCTGTTAACTGTTTGTAATATTGGTTTCCTTTGATCTCCCTTTTGATTGCTGTGTGCAAACAAAGATGGTATAATCTGTTATTATTCCCATTAATAACCAAGTATCTCTTGTGGTTGACAAGCCAATTTGTTATTATCGGGCTGCCTTTGTGCATCAGGGAGAGGTTTACACCCTTTCTCCCACCCTGCCTATGTTCAGTGACAGGTGTTTATCTGGGCCTGACAGCTTGTAGATGCAGGATTCTTACAAGGGAATCTGTGAAGGGTTTAGCCAGAGAAAGGGAAGAGAAGCTAGCACATGAGACTGAGAAAGAGAAAAGCCAGATCCCCATTAGGACATATTTGCATCTAAAGGTCTCTGCCACATTTGGAAGTCTACCCCTGAGTTTCTCTCTCTCTGTTTTGTTCACTCAATAAGTAAAGTGGCAGCTCTAATAAGGTAGCAGTTTGGATAATTATGGTTCATTTACAAGAAGTCAAAGGACTACACCCACTTCGATGGGCTAAGGAGTTCAGGCTTCTGAGTAGATTCTTACTAAAATACGGGGAAAATGCTACATAGGGAGCTTTCTTTTAAAATTTCTAGTGTGAGTCTTTAATCTGATGTGTCTCTACCATACTCATCCCAGGAAATCCTGAAACACTTGAAAAACTTGGGTACATACAAGGTCCATTTCCTCACCTCTGAAGCATTAAGTTCTCATGGAAATACTATTTCAAGGAATTGTGATTACACTTCTGTGTATGTTTGTGTGTGCACTCCTTCTATTCATACTGATTTGTGTACAACCATAACATGGAGACTTTAGTCTAATTTTCTAGAAATCTAGTTTTCAGATATTGCTGATACCAAGAAAAACACTGATATATGATTTCTTAAATGATCAGTCAATATAAGATGAAGTTGCATTGTGTAACGATCTCAGTAGACTCCCCATCTTGCTAAATGGCGAAATCCTAAGGGAATCTCAAAACACCTGAGTCATCCTGTCAGGGTAAAATTGAATAATGGACCAAAAGACCCTTTTCTATGAGTAAGGAGTCTGAATATCAACTGAAAAGCAATTCCTTAGGAGTCTTTCTTTTCTCTATTAATGTGAATAAGGCCCAGGCCCCTGATACAAGATCCTTTGTCCTTGCCTTTAATGCCTGGTTCTGCTAGATATAGTTTAGAAGTCCATTTAAAAAGAAAAGAGGATGGATGAGGAGGTTCCCCATTTCCTATGGGAACCCAACAGGATTTGCCCAATTCCAGTCAGGTCCCAAACCACCTCATCTATTTCTACCATTCTCCATGACTGCCTTTCATTTCCCCTCAATAAAACTGGCTTATTTACTGTCTTGTCTTTTTGCTCCATGTTTCTTTGTAATGGATTATGAATATTCTGAACTCTTTCTAAGTCTTCATTAAGACGTAGTCCAATACTTTTTATTATAAAACAAGTTATTATGTCAACTTACAATACTTTGCATAATATTAAATATAAAAGAATACTAATATGGCATTGACTAGTTCCAGGAGTATTTCAACTAACTATATTTTCCTCCTCTTTCTATTCCTCCTCCTCCTCCTTCATCTTCATCATCACCATCCTCATCTAGTGGCCAACTGCATAATGCCGAGCTTCTCAATGATTAGCTAGGATGATCCTCAGATAACAAGCAAAAGTATGTATCATTGAATCCTCACTCAAATGCCTTTAGATCCATCATCATAAGGCCTTTAGAATTGTGTACCATTATCACGGCCTTTAAGTAACAAAAGGCCACTTCCATATCACAAAGAAGCACTAGTATAGGATTTTAGAAAAATTTTCCAAAGGTAATAGGCACAAAGCATCATTGGAGTAGGATTGAATCTAATACATGACAATATCTCTTATGAGGGGGAAAAAAAGTATAAAGGACCAGATTTTCCAAAGATATTGGGTTGACACTGACTACATCAACTGACATAAAATCTTTCATTCTAAATCTATTTATCCTACAGCTTTGTAAACCCAGATCTGTTGTGAATATGCTTCTCTTCCCATGACAAGTCATTTCATCCTGTCTTAGAAATTAATGAGGTGAACTCACACACTAAACAAAGGATAGGGACTAGATCTGTGATTTCAACGATATTAACAACTCTCAGATAAGGAAGAACCCTCTACCAGTGGCAGGTCAGCACCAAATCTGCTTCTTAGACTAGTCTCAGAGAGTTAGCTAGAATACTGAGTGGGTATGTAATTCACTAAGGGTTAAATAACTAGCATGTTTCAGAGGAAAGGACTGGGACCTAGGTCTTCCTTACCTCGGTCTTACCCTGAGGTCAACTTGCTATCTACAACACTGTGTAACTAAATATATACCAAATAAATACAAAATAATTTCAAAGTAGTTCTCACAGAGGCAATCAATTAGTCAACATTTATTAAATTCTACCATGTTGCCAAGCACTATGATAAGCAATCGAAGTAGAAAGAGGCAAAAGACAGTCCCCAACCTCAAGAAACTTAGAATCTAATGGAGGAGATAAACTAAAAAGATTGTTCAGGAAAAAAAAAAAAACCTATATACAGGAACAAAGGAAAAAAAGAAGAAGGAAGGTATTAAAATTAAGAAGGGTTGAGGAAAGCTTCCTATACAAGATGTGATATTAGTTGAAACTCAAATGAAACCAGGGAAGTGAGTAGACAGAAGTGTATGTGTCTGTGTATCTGTGTGTGTGTGTGTGTGTGTGTGTGTGTGTGTGTGTGTGTGAGAGAGAGAGAGAGAGAGAGAGAATGAGAGTGGGGGATGGGGGTATAGAGGACAACCAGAGAAAAGGCTCAGAACTGAGAGATGGAGTATTTTGTTTGAGGAACATCCAGGAACCCAATGTCATTAATAAGGAGTAAAGGGTAAGAAGCCTAAAAAGGTAGGAAGGGGACTAGGTTTTAAGGGTTGTGAATACTAAGAGGAGATTTTGTATTAAACCTGGAGATGATAGACACTAATAACCAGATGTGGAATGGGCACATATAGAAGATGGTGCTTCCATTGAGACTTGAAGAAAGCAAAGTGTTAGAAGAATAGGGAGGGAATCCAAGACCTCTAGCTTGTACAAAGGCTTGGGGACAGGAAATGGATCGTCATCTATGGGAAAGAGCATGCAGGCACGTTTATAAAGTAATTGAAAAAAAAGTATTAAAATAATCTGTGAAGGTTGATTGAAGACAGGCTGCTAAGAGCTTTAAATACCAAACAGCAGTTTGCATTTTCTCCTAGGACTAATAGGAAGACATTGAAGCTTCTTGAGGAGGACCATTGTATGTTCAAACTTGTGCTTTAGGATGATCACTTTGGCAGCTCGACAGAGGGTGGATAGGAGAGGGCAGATACTGGAGACAAGCAGCTTAATTAAAAGTTATTGTAATAGTCTTGGATAATATTGGATAGAGCCTAATTTATTTTTGATGGACTGGTATCTTGACAGAAAGCTGGAAGAGAAGTGGGTTTGGGGTGATAGATAATAATAGATAATAGATAATAAGTTCCATTTTGCGTCTATTGATATTGAATTGTTTAGGAAACATGTTGTTGGAGATGTCCATTATTGTGATTCAATCATTTAAGTCATATCTGATGCTTTGTGACCCCATTTGGTATTTTCTTGACAAGAGTATTCTATACTGAATTACGTATCATTTTGGGGAGGGAGAGGGGAGAGAGGGAGGGAGGGATAAAAATAATTTGGAACTCAAAACCTTTTTTTTAAAAATCATTAAAATTGTTTTAACCTATAATTGGGGAAAATAAAATATTTTTAAAAAGATACCAGATTGTTTTTCCATTTCCTTTTCTAGCTCATTTTTACAGAGGAGAAAACTGAGGCAAACTGGGTTAAGTAACTTCTTCCAGGTCACACAACTTGCAAGTAATGTAAGGCCAGATTTAAACTCAGGAAGATGAGTCTTCCTGACTGCAGGAATGGCACTCTATCCATTGTGCCACCTACCTGTCCTGGAGATGTCCAGCAGAAAGTTGGTGCTCCAGACAGGTGGACAAACATTTCTAATTCTGAAGCTCAAAAGAGAAACTAGGACTGGACATATAGATCTGGGAGTTAACCACTTATAAATTATCACTGGACCTGTGAAACCTGATGAGGTCACTGACAGGGTATGGAGGGAGAGAAAAGAGGGCCAAGGACAGAGTCTTGAAAGTCATTTTGTGAATCTGGCTGTTACTTTGATTTCAATTGTTGGCATTTATTCTTTTTCTCCATTACACTTTGGGACTGAGAATGGTGTTGAGGAATGTTAATCTTCAAACACCTCTTCTCTATCATGTAAATATTTGATGGGTATCATTGTGTGCAGTCAAGAAAAAAACAAACAACTCTCCTTCTATGTGTAGTGTAAATAATAGAACATGGGAGATAATAGAGTATAATGGGATGATAACTCGTTCTGGTGTGAGGAAACCCATTAACTAGCTTTGATTCGGCAATTGACATTGCTTTTTAGAGTATTGGTTTCCCCTTCTACGTAATGAAGAGTTTGGGTTAGACAACCTCTTAGCTTCCTCTGAGCTCCAAAATTCTCTGGTGAAATCCTTAAGGAATCTCCATCTAACCATATTACCTCCTTGGCTTCATAGGTTTCTACCTGTTTGTGGAAACTTATTTACTTTTAAGGGCATAGCCTTTCAGGGACTCTTTAACTGTCTAGAATTTTCAATGACTTCTTAATCTCATGGAGAAATGACTATGGTTTTCCCAAATGCCAAATATAATCTAGTCCAGTGCTTCTTAAACTGTGGGTCCTGAACCCACATGGCATTACAGAAAATTAAAAGGTTTCTAAATACACAATGAACAAAAATTAATTAAATTAATTTATGAATTCTAGGTGTTTCTGGCAGCACTTTTCCATGTTGCATAATGCAACTTCACTGCAGAGTTGGTTCTGAACACAAAGCATGCACACTCTGTACCACACACGCCCTAAGGACACACAATGCAAAGGAACTCTGTGGCAATACAAAAAGTGTTGGAAAATATTTAAGAAGCCCTGGACTAGTCCATGTTTTTACCCAAACAGGTACAGAGTAGAGGGACAGCTAATTATAGCTGTCATTACCAGTACACTTGTGTACATCCTACAATTGATTTTCAGATGGACGTCTTCTAGATGGATTGAAGAGGAAGGTCAAAAGAAGATCAACAGATTGGCTATTAACAGATATTTCTTATTCTTAAAGTAAATTCTTTTTTAATATGAATTTAGCATTCATTAGCAGAATGAACATTTTCAATATAGAAAGAAAAGGAAAAAGAAAGATTACATAAAACTAAATTTCTTTTAATTAGGTTCTTAAAAGTGTATCATGAATTTAACAAATTAACCACAAAATTGTCCTATTTGTGTCCTTTTCTGAACTTCTTTTTGAGTGTTTTTAATGTTTTATTGATGTTCTTTTCTCTCCTTTTTGATGTATCTCTATCACTACCCATTAATTCTCCTTCCCCTTCCTTTTCCTCTCCAAATAGAAACCCTACCTTGTAAAAAATATAGTCAAACAAAAGAAATCAACACATTGGTCATGTCTGAAAATGAATGTCTCATTCTGTACATCTAGTCCATCATCTCTCTGCCAAGATGCAGGATGCATGCCTCACCATCAGTCTTTTGAGGTCAAGATTGGTCACTGCATTGATCAGATTCCTAACATCTTTCAAAATTAATGATTCACATTTCTGTAAGATCATAGCATCACAGATTTAAAGCTGGGAGAAAACTTAGATCACATGGTCATAGAGTAGGCACATCACAAATGTTTTTTGATTGATGAGATGTCAATTACTCCAAGCCTCTCATTTCATAGATAAAGAAACTGAGGATGAAAGAATTTAAATGTTTTGTTCAAGGCACAAAGGACTTAGTAACAGCCTGGATTTGAACCTTGATCCTCAGACTTCAAAGGTCCTACTCCTTTTACTATGTAGTCTTACCTCCAGTGCCTCAAGGTCTACAAAATGTAAGTTAGACGTTAAATATATTTCTGTGCCCATTTTATGTATGACGGTACAGCTAGGTGGTGCAATAGTGTGTAAAGTGCTGTACCTGAAGTCAAGAAGACTCATCTTCTTGAGTTCAAAAATCTGGCCTCAGACATTTCCTACCTGTATGACAGGGGGCAAGCACTTAATCCTATTTGCCTCAGTTTCCTCACCTGCAAAATGAACTAGAGAAGGAAATGGTAAACCACTCTAGTATCTCTGCCAAGAAAACCTCAAATGGGTTTACAAAGAGTAGGACATGACTGAAATGACAGAACAATTCCACCAAAATAAAAGATAAAGGAATAAAACTTGGGAAGTGTTAAATAATTCATCTGAAGTCAGAGTCATAAGTGACAGAGGAAGGTGGAATTAAACCCAGGTCCTTTGACTCTAAATGCAGTGCTATTTCCATAGTACCATACAGGCATCTTAGAGATCATATACTCCCTCCCTATATACAGCCGGAAAGTGAGACTCAAAGAAGGTAAATGACTTACCCAAGATCCCTTTCCTAGAAGCTGGTGGAACTAAAAATCTCAGCTCCACATTCAACAGTCTTCTCTACTGCTCCACCATTCATTTTAATGGAATTGATCATTTGATCAAGTAATCAAAGTTCTGGTTATTAGTGGCAGAGCATGGTTTAGAACTCGTTGCAGTGTGTAATTCTTGTTAATAGAGCTATATAAGCATGGATATTGTTTATCAATATAAAGTATTTGATTATGGAGTTGTTTCGGTCTTGTACATTCTCCTCCTTATGCACCTAAGGTGGGGGGTTGGTGGGAGCAGGGGAGAGAAAGGTCTTCCATAGGCATTCAGAGAGTGGCTCATTCTTCCTGGGTTGGAATTTATTGTCCCCAGCCTCATTTTTACCATGCACCACATCCAGAGGGTTCCTGATGAAGGCAGCAGCACCATCGCTGACCCATAGTTCCTCAGTACATTTTTTTGTCAGGCTACGTTAGGTACACAAGCATTTATATATATTTTTACTCATTAAGGAAGCTTTTTGTTCTCCTTTACTCAGCCCCCAGATTACATTGGTTAGAGAGTACAAGTGCCTTGGGGTTTCCAGCAAAGCACAAAAGCTGTCTGCATCTTGTGTGACAGCCCGGTTCTGAGAGGACAGATGTGAAACCGTAAAACACTCCAGAGCTTAATATATTCTAGCTAAGCCAGACCATAGCCTTCCAGGAGCTGTTTCTTATTAGCTGGTCTTGTCAAGAACTAATCACCAGCTTTCAAGCTCTGTAAGGCCTCTTTGAAGTTTTACTTTAACCTTACCATACACAAAAATGTTTGCATTGCTACCCACTGATAAGAAAACTATTAGCATTCATTAAGTACAGCCATAAATCTCTCCCTCTTGGAATAGCAATAATGTATCCTTTCAGATGCCATAATAAATGTGGTGTTTAATCTCTCCTTGGAAGAGGACCTACCTTGGTGCCTCACTTGCATGGAGACACTGTGGGAAGGCCCTGGTACTGGGGCTGGGAGATAGAGCATAGCAGAACTGGAAGTTTGCTGTTAGATGGTAGAGCTAGAAATTTCCAGACTGAGATGATTTCTCTTCAGTCTCTACTTCTCACTCTCCAGGCTTTTCCAACTCCTTTCTAGTTGCTTTCTTACTCTCAAGATGTCTCCATCCCCACAGGCCTCTTACTGAACCCTGCCTCCCCCTACCTCCTTCCCTCCTCTTCCTGGCTAAAAAAGTACAAAGGGCCTCAGGAGGCCTAGATATTGGTCCCATATCTAGGGAAGGTCTGTGACAAAAAGCCTCCAGCTCACATCTGTTCCCATTTTCTGACAGTGTTCTGTTGTTTGTTCCTGAAGAATAAATTCTCTGGATTACAGTTTCCCCAAATTATCTACCAGAAGGACCCTGGGTAGAGAAGACCTTATCTTTCATATTATCCCTGTGTGGCTGGAAAGGTATGCCCTGGAGCTCCAGCCTTGATGGCCTGCAAGAGGGTTCTATAAGCATTTCTAACTCAATGGACCAAGTAATGAACAAACCACTTGATGCTAATGCTGAATGATCAGCCAGATTGAATTAGCGTTTAGGTATTTCAGTGGTTTCTTGTTCTTCCTACTCTCTCTGTACTTCTCCCAGAGGATCCTCATCTCCCTACTGCTTCAGAAGGAGCATTGCTTCTTGAGCAGAAGGTAATGAAGAATACTTATTCCCCATGAGACCTGAAAGCAGAGAAGAGGAACTGGTTTGCGTAAGTCAAGGTGGGAAACAAAACCTTCATCTTATTCTTATCATGTATTCACTTAATGACTGTTGTGATGCAGAGTAGGTATGTGAAGGAGCTTTCCCAATAAGAGAGATGTAAGTGATGGGATTGGTAATAAGAGATTGCCCACAGATCAGAGGGATGAAATTGAGAAATATATTGAAAAGTCTTTTGAGACTTTTGAACTCTGATCAGTGAATTTATAAACCACAAATCCAAAAGACTAAAAATGAAATGTGTCAATAGATCTTCTTCCAAAGAGGTGATGTGCCTTTTTGAACATGACTGATATGGGAATTTGTTTTGCTGGATTATGATATTTGTTATGGGCTTTGCTTTTTTTTTTTTTTAATTGTGCATGGGGTTTGAGGGAAGGATAATAAATGCTTCTAAAAATGGACATTAAATGAATAAATAATCTATAGAACACATGGAAGAATGTTGTCTAGAACAAAAGTTTTTAACTTCTGTTGTGTCAAGGAACCCTTTGGCAGTCTAATAAAGACTATGTACTCCTCAAGAATGATATTTTTCAGTGCATAAAATGAAATGCGTAAGATTATAAAAAATCTTGCAGTCTTGCTACCCATCATCTATCCATCGATTTTTCATCATCATCATCATCATTACCCTCATCTAGATAGCAATAATATTCGTAGGTTTCAAAGTAAAGACTTTCAGGGATGGGGAACCTGCGGTCTCAAGGCCCCATGTGGACCTCTAGATCCTCAAGTGCGGCCTTTTGACAAAATCCAAACTTCACAGAATAAGACCCCTTAATAAAAGGATTTGTTTACAAAATTTGAATTCAAGCCAAAAGCTGCACAGCAGGTCACAGGTTCCCCACCCCTGGTAGAGGATGGTAATGGATTACTCTACATAACATCTACAGTTCTTTCATCAGTTCATTAAACGCAAATATATGAAAGGTCTACTGTGTATGGAGTACTATATTCAAAATATACATTTTGAATCAGTCACATCATCTCCACTCATACAGCTGAGATTACAGTGGTAGGATAAAAAAGGAAGACATATAATTACAGTTCTGAGAGAGAAATTTGAGTAAGTAGCAGGAAGAAATACATGAACGATTTTCTTTGTGAGGCTATGACTAAGTCAGGGGAATGGATTAAATGACCTTTGGAAGATTCTTACAATCATAGGATTCTCCTGAAAGCAGCTATACTTGCTATTAGCTCAGTTTTGTCTTTTTTGCCAGTTCATCACTATTCAACCCAATTTATAAATATTCTGCTGGAATATCAGCTTTAAACAAGCTTTATGTGTGATCACTAGTGTTGGTTTAAAGTTTCATTTAGGCTTTGCATTTTTAGCTTGATCCAATACAACTGCCTGGCCTTCCTATTCTGTAAGGGATAGAAAAGGAAATGGGGAAAATCCCATTCACAAAGAATGGGCTTTATAATTATTTCATTATCTCTGCATTTTTTTAATCTCCAACTTAACTTGACTGTGAGTCATATTTGTATTATCCCAACCCCCTAGGAATGACAATAATAGGGATATTCATGAACCAGGGGGAAAGTGTGTGTGTGTGTGTGTGTGTGTGTGTGTAAGAAAGAGAGAATTGAAATCTCTTTCTAAATGAATTAAAAATGAAACCTGTGTGATCTCATCATATTTAATAATCTTCGGAAATGGTATTTTGGTCTCAGTAGGAGGTTAACCATTTGCATCTGATTCCAATTCCCCAGGGGCCTTTGAAGAGAGAAAAGCTGCCAATATCCTTGGTAGGACTGAGTTGGATGAATCCCACACCTCACAGTGGGAGACATCAAAAGGTCTAAGACTGGGAAAGTGGCCAGAAATAGGTTCTTCTTGTTTTTTGCCCTGCTGTGACTACGGGTTTTTTAGAGATGCCCTCTTTATTGTTCCTTGTTGCTCTTGTTTCATAATTAGAGATGAAACTTAAACTATTTTTTAAAATGATTGGATTACAAGAACACGGATCTAGTACCTGAAGAAATATTATGCAGGTCATGTAGTCCAAAGGCACCATTCTAAAGAGAAAACTGAGGCCTAGATATGCTAATCACTTACCTAAGATCATTCATAGAGTAACAGAGATAGGATTTGAACTCAGGTCCTTACTCCAAATCCATACTAATGTTTCCTCCCCTCTTTCTCTCCAGAACAGCCAGCGATAGTTCCATTTTCTCTGTGCACTTCATAAAAGTAACATCTTGATTCCTTTAGAACCTGTCCAATTTAATCCCTAATTTGAGCAAACAGTAATGACAATTTCAAATTCTTCTGTCTGTCCAATTGTTTTCTTCAATAATTGATGATTTTTAATTTAAATATTTCTCATTTAGTGGATTAGATCAATGATTTCCAAACTCTGTTTGAGGATAATACATCCTTATAAACAAAACAAAACAAAAGCAACAACATGTGGACCCTTCACACATATATGAAAGAACTTATACTGTTACTATCTATTGATCAAAGAAACACAGATCAAAAAATATCAATCTATCTTCTGTTCCAGGGATTCATAGACCCAGGTTAGGAACCTTTTCTTTTAGGGAAATCAAAACTCGTGTTTTCAGATAGAGTAAGTAGAGAAATTTGGAGAAAAACTAGGTAAAATATTGTGCAGTTCTATGGCAGATTGGCGTTAGTCATACTGAGTATGTGTCTATTGAATATTTGCCATTTATAATGGCTACAGAATGAAGTCAGTCAGTGCCATCATCTCAGGCAAAATGCATAAATAGTGCTTATGTTTTATGTGTGTTATAGAAAATGAATTACTTCTGCAGTTTATAAATCCATCCCACTCAGAATTCTCTGTGCAAAATGCATTTAGAGCATGGAGTACCTGTGCAGAAAAAACTAAACATCACTTTGATCATTGGTTTTTTATTGGATTATTCAAAATATTGTCCAAATTAGCAGTTATATTTCCTAGCAAGCTAGCTATAACTTTTGCATTAATGTTGTTAGATTAATTTGTCATATGGATAATAGTGGACTTAAAGGGCACCTTAGATCACTTTGGTTTCTTAAATTGCCTAGATAATTAGAAGTGATGAATTCTATCTATCAACCACCCCAGTGACACGTCAATAGAAGTGACTATAAGGTTAAGACAAAAAAGAGCATTACCTCACCCTTGTCCTCTTCCCTTCACTGACAAGTTTTCAGGACTATTCGTGGTAAGAAAAAGTTGGCATATTGAATTCCCTGTTCTTTTACAGCAAAATGAGAAATTTGAAAGATAGTTCAATGTCCTTTTATTCCAAGTTGCTTTGTATTTGATCCCCTTCATGTTCCTGGTACAAAACACTCCATTCCAACAATGCTATTAAAAGCTGTGTTTTCAGGATCTTTGTTCTGAAGACCTTCAGATCCATTATATATATTCCACCTCCTTCATTCTCAATAGCTATTCCTGAGATAGACCATTATTGTCCTTCTCCTTCTGCTCATCATCAAAGAATGTGTATTGGTCATTCCCATGGGTTGGGCACTGTGGGAAAGAAAGTAAAAGATACAGTCTTTTCATTTATACTTTAAGGCTTGAAACAGATGACAGGAATTTGGATCAAGGCATAGAAATGCAAAAAAAAAATGAGGTGATTAGCAAGAATACAGAAAAGCAAGATGCAACTTTGTGAATAAACAGAATTATTAGCTTCATTTTGAGCGCTGTGCTGTGGATATATGAGTGAAGTATATGTATAGGTGTATAGGAAGTATAGGTGATGGGCAGCTAGGTGGAGCAGTGGATAGAGCACCAAGCCTGTAGTGAGAAAGATGTATTTTCCTGAATTCTGATCTGGCCTCAGACATTTACTTAGTTGTGTGACTCTGGGTAAGTCACTTAACCCTGTTTACCTCAGTTTCTTCCTCTATAAAATGAACTGGAGAAGGAAATGGCAAACTACTTTAGCATCTTTGCCAAGAAAACCCCAGATTGAGTCACTAAGATTTGGACACAATTGAAAAGATTGAACAGCAACAAGGAGGGGATAAGAGGTAGGGATGCATCCTACAACTAGAGAAACAAAAGTTAACTAGTCTGGCAAAAAGAATCCCAAAGGACCTCTCCATCTCTAAAATTATGTAATTCTATGAATCTTGGGAACTCACTATTTTCTGTGTATACTAGTTTCCTATCCCCTATGCTCTTATCTTCCATCAATTGCTCCTTGGGAGATTAGACTGAAAACCAGAGGAAATACCAACAGAGTTTCTTTCAACTCTTCAGAATTTTTCCTGTCTCTCCCTACAACTGTATAAATCTATAATTACAGGAGACATAAGAAGTGAAAATAGAGAAAGCACCGTCATATGAACAGAGGTAGGTTCATCTTGATTTTGGCTTACAATGGAACTTGATTAAGGTTGTTATGTCAGTGAGGGAGCTGAAACTTGAACCTAGTCTTTCCTCACCTCCAAATTCCTAGGTTTTATCCAATTCAATAACCCAACAAGGCTACCATTATGTGTCAGGTCTTAATGCTGAGTACTGGAAATATAGAGACAAAAGCACAAGAGTCCCTGTCCTCTGGAAGCTTCCATTCTACTGGGAAATAACATGTGCACAGATAAGTCATTTTTTAAAAAAAGGTGCAAAGTAAATTCAAATTAATTTGGAGTGAGTGTTCATTTACCTAAGAACTGAGGTATTCAGGAACAGATTCATGAGCAGAATCATTCAATCATACTCATTCAATGAGATTCATTAGTATCTGAGGTAGGCCTCAAAGGGAGTTAGTGATTTCAAGAGCCAGAGACGAGGAGGGAGAACATTCCAGTTATGGGCCATGTACAAAAGCATGGAGTATAGATAGAACAGCAATAAGAATGCTCACAGAGGAGTAATATGTAATGTTTGGGAAGATATGTGGTAGTGAGGTTATATAGGGTTTTAAATCCCACTCCAAAAAGTTTGTATTTTATCTCAGTGACGATGGGGAGCTGCTAGGTGCAGTGGTTCTCAACCTGTGGGTTATATTCAATTTGTAACAATGAAAATACATCCTGCATATCAGATATTTACATTATGATTCATAACAGTAGCAAAATTACAGTTATGAAGTAGCAACAAAAATAATTTTATGGTTGGGGGTCACCACAACATGAGGAACTGTATTAAAGGGTCGCAGCATTAGGAAGGTTGAGAACCACTGTAGGGTTTTTTGAGCAGAGGAGTGACCTGGTCAGACCTGTACTTTAGGGATGTCAATTTGTCAGCTCAGTGGAGGGACACATAGGAGAGGAGGAATGAATGGCAGGGGTGCGGGTGGGAGGTTGAGAGAGAAAAGTTGAGAGGCTGTAGCAATAGTCCAAATGCTGCCAGTCTGACGTGGGGTAGTGTCTATAGAAAGAGCTGTATATGAGGGTTACAGAGGTAAACCATTACATGTAACCCAAAGGCCTTCCCATTACTTGCACCAATGAGCCAATTACAGAAAAGGAGAGTAAACATGAGGTTTGGTTACTAACCTGCGGGTCACGACCCCTTTGGGGGTCGCCCAAGACCATCAGAAAACACATATTTCCAATGGTCTTAGGAACCAAGACGCTGCTCCTCTATCCATCTCCAGGAGTGTCCACCCACATGCAGATACGCCCATATACGAGTATTAAAGGGTCACGGCATTAGGAAGGTTGAGAACCAGTGGAAAGGAAATGAACTGCCCTATTTGAAAGATAAAGAGCCCGTTGGCTTACCTGCACCTAGTACAGGTATCCTCAGTGGGAACAATGTGCTTCAGGCTCCAGAAAAAATCCCTCATGACCTAGAGATTTTTAGATTCATTAATCTTACATGACTGGCTCTCAGGCAGTTCAGAGGAACTGCTCCATATGCTATAGCAGAAAGAGGGTTTTTTTGGTGTTTTTTTCATTTTAAATTAAATACAAAAGTAAGAAAAAAAAAAGAAACAAATTTTAACAATAAAAATAAAGTAATACAAAATAAGAAAAACACATAGCTGTGTGCACAGCAGAATGTGAAAGAGGATTCAAAACATAGAGGTATATATTTTTTTCATTTCAAGAAAGCATATATAATAAATACTATGCATTGTGTTGAGAGCTGTACATCTTTTTTTTGCTTTCTTGTAAAGAATTTTTTTTCAAGAGAAATAAGATACATGCAGGAAACTTGGAGTCCATTCTAAACATCCTTAAAAGTTCAACACCAGTGTCATTTAGTAGGATTCAGTAGCAACTTGTTTGCTCCTCTTTTGCAAATAGAATCAACTCTCCCCTGCTCCCTCCACCAAAACAGCCTCAAGAAAATGCCGTTGTTCTCCAGGTGATCCTATGGGCACCCACACCTGAGCAAAGTATGGGGGTCCAGATTCTGGAGCTTCCCCACGTCTTCCTTTGAGACTGGTTGGCTGGCTGCAAAGGTAGAACACCTGCTGGGGAGGTGCCCAGAGCAACAGATCATCAAAAATGCATCTGCTTCTCTGGAGGACACCCTGGCTTTGCTGAAGGATTTGTGCCAAGTACTTCCTTGGTGCATCTCTGTTTCTATTGTGATTGAAAATCTGTGTATCTAAGTGGTGAAATATAAAGGCTGTTGAAGGGCCATGTACCATAGGCAGCCTGACTGTCTGCAAGCCAATAGAATCTTTGTCATTCAGCTCAAGATTATATTGACCAACTGCAAATAGCGTGACACCTGGCTTAGAACTTGGACACAACATTTATTCTTTCACTGATTAAAAAAAAGAAATCATTACTTAAATCATTGTCATCTTCAAGTAGTGATGTTTGATTACCCGCATTATACTAAAACCATCTTCTTCTCTCCCTTTTTTTTTTTTCTTCACTATGATCAACATGAGGGTGGTACCTCCCACAGTGAGACAGTTACCTCAACATGTCATGTGAGGCTCTTGATTCTGCCATCCCATAAATCCTTTAAGGAAGGGAGTGTCTGCTTGATGCCCTTGGGGCCTGCCTCAAGATTTTTTGGCATTGTTTACTAATAGAGTGAATGTGCTGTCTATTTATTATTCCTAGCACTCAATATAATATTGCCCATGTCATTTCCTTTTGTGATCACACTTCTTTGTAAGGACATCCTTTATGCCGGTTTTGCAAATTCTTTCAGCATGGTGCACAGGACAGAAGACTAAATCTAGACTTAAAGAACCTAAGTCAAATCTCACCTTCGTCACTTATTATATGTATGACCTAGGGAAAGTAATTTAACCTGTTTAGTCATCGGTTTCCTCATTTGTGTAGTGATAGGGCTGTTCTAGGTGGCCTATGAGTTCTCTTCCACTTCAACATCTATGATCCTGGGATTCTATGCTTCAAGTTACTAAAGCCCATTCTGCCTCTGTTCCATGAGCCTTTGGAGAATGAATGATTAATCATAGCATAGCTGTGTCATGACTACTATGAATAACAAATCCACAAGTATTCAAATTGTGCTATTTGAAATTATGATTATATAAAATATGACAATTAGCTCCAACTCAATGGAAATATGCAGTGCAAATTCAAATAATGTGACCAGTTCCCAGTGTTCATACTAATTGGGATCTAGCTACGATAATTGTTTGTATTTATATAGTGTTTTAATATTCCTATTTGTTGATGTTCAGTCATTTCAGTCATATCTAACTTTGTGACCCCATTTGAGGTTTTCTTGATAAAGATACTGGAGTGTTTTGCCATTTGTTCTCTAGCTCATTTGTCAGATGAGGAAATTGAGACAACCAGGGTTGGGTCACTTGCCCACAGTCACACAGCTAGTAAATGTGTGAGGCCAGATTTGAACTCAAGTCTTCCTAACTCCAGGCCTGGTGTTTTATCCTCTGTGCCACCAAGATGTTTATTAAGGATTGTATAGTGCTTTACAAGTGCTATCTCATTTCATACTTGAAACAACCTTGTGAAGTAGGTGTTATTATTATCCCTGTTTTATGGATGAGGGAACTGGGGGAAATAGAAATTAATGATTTGCCTCAAGTCACAGAGCTAGTGGATACTGGATTTGAACTCATTATCCTGACTCCAGGCCCAGTGTTCTACTCATCATGGCGCCACCATGCATGCCACCAGCATACAATTTATAATATATATATCATGGAACTTTACAACATAGAGCAAGCAACTTTAATACTTTCAAGACTATAAGTAGAACTGGGAGAATATTGATGTTAAAAAGATTGATCTTTATTGCAGAGAGAAGTACTACATCATTTCTCGAATGCAATCCAAGCTGTTCTCATACTTCTATTGAATTCTGGGCCCAGTCCATTGTCCATCTGTAGAGTCTTTCTAAAATGTATGTACTGATGGACCATCTTTATTGGAGTCACATCCAACTGTACATCATCGATTCCACAATAGGAAATCATACCACTTTGTCTCATAATATTGACACCACTTTCCCTCTGCCAATCTCCTATTTATGAACAGAGATTTTTCTGATCTCGATCTTTCTGAGAACAGATTAAAACCCATATGACCCCCAGGAGCAGAAGAAAAATTTCGTAGCAGCGCCTCTGAAGGCTTGTTAAGAGCATTTTAAGTTCTGTAGATAGCAGTTAAACCTTCCTTTCTTTTTCTTCTTTATATCCAATCTTCCCACTACTTCATCTTCTTTTCTCAGGATTTAAGTGTCTTCCTGCTGGATGGGGATGAGAGTAGGAATGAGATGGCAGAAATTAAGCAGAAAGGAAAAAAAATTCCTTTTCAAAATGATAATGTGAATGATGAAGATTAGATGAATGCATACCCTATTTGGCATTTTTGTTGTTGTTCTTGGGCAGCTAGATGGCACAGTGGAGAGAGCACTGGGTTTGGTGTCGGGAAAACTCATCTCTAAATCCAGCCTCAGATCCTGGACAGGTCACTCATCTCTGATTGCTACAGGTTCCTCATCTGTAAAATGATCTGGAGAAGGAAATGACAAAGCACTCCAGTATCTCTGCCAAGAAAACCCCAGATGAGGTCATGAAGAGTTAGAAACAACTAAAATGACTGAACAACAAAAGGTGAATAAATTTGGCATTTCTACAGATATAGTTTTGTCTTTATGCCCTTTCTTCTTTTTTTTTTTTTTTTGCTCTCTTGGTCTAGGTCACTTGTTTTACACTATAATGCCCTTTTAGATGCTAGACATTTTTTAATAACAATGAAGTAGTAACTTCTTGAACCAATCAATCAAGAGACAGTGCTAGGTACATAGTAATTGTCCAATATCTGTCTCTTCCAAATGGTTCTTACTTATAGACAATGGATCAAATAGCACTGGGTGTATTGGATAACAGAAGTAATAGCTTATAATTATATTTATGAATATCAAGTACTCTGACATCCATTATCTCATTTGACTCTTACCATAGCTTTAGGAAAAAGAAGTGAACATATTATTATCCCTCTTTTACATTTGAGGACACTCAGTTTGAAGGAAGTTAAATGATTTGCCCCAGCTCAACACAGTTTAGTAAGCTGTAGAACTGGGATTCAGAACTAGGTCACTGGGGTCTCTACTATGGTGTTTTTTCATTCTTCATTCAGCTGTGTCTGATTCTTTGTGATCACATTTGGGGTTTTCTCAGCAAAAATACCGGAGTGGTTTTCCATTTCCTTCTCTAGGTCCTTTTATGGGCGAGCAAACAGAAATAAACAGGCCGAGGTCACATGACTAGTAAGTGTCTGAAGCCAGATTTGAACTCAGGAAGATGTATCTTCCTGACTCCAGGCCTGACACTATCTACTGCATGACTTAGCTGCTGTTGGTTTCTACTGTACCTCACTGTGACTACAGTATGATAAAAATGATGGTGTCAATATCTTTTATTTTAGAGATTTAGAACTTGCTGGAGGAAGTGTCCTCTGAAGCTAAGGGTATACCCTAATTAACATAAGTATGTATTTGAATTCCATAGTCTTCCTATTTCTTGGTTACCCATCTTGGAAGAACAAACCCATGGTGGGAAAAACACTAATTATGACCTGAATTCTAATCCCAATTCTCTTTCTTATTGGTTGTATGATATTGGGAAAATCAATATTAAACCTCTAGTTCTCAGTTCCCTTACTGGAAAATTAGAGTTTGGGAACACATGGCAGCATGAGCAATGGAAGAAGCGTGTGACCTTCAGAAGGTTTCTTAAACATCCTGTGTTTTGTTTTTTCACATGTTAAGTGAAGAAGGTAGGCTATCTGACCTATAAGATTCCTTACATCTCTAAAATCTTTGCTCCTCTCTGACTTATCTCTAATATTGAGTCTTTCTTGTGAGAATATATCTTTTAATCTTAGGGCATCCCTTCCTTAAATGCAATTTGGCTTATGATTTCAGTGTTTTGTTCTTTGAGGGCTAAGAGCTTTTTTGCCAAGGTTCTTATGATCACAAATGTGGTATTGTAGAGGGTAATGCCCTGTATTAACTAAAGTGTTACTGTTATCACTAAAACCAGACTGATGACACATAGGCATTTGGAGTTTAGAGTTTTACTGGAATATTTAAAGGCATGATCCAAAACAAGGCACCAGCTAGAACTTTCGCCTCTCCCATCTTGAGTTAATTCTATTTCTAAATGCTACCTGTTTCTGGACCTCTAGTAATACAAACATCCTGTGCATATTCCTGTTTGAATCATCCTATACTCTTATCACTTCTGGTAACCATTGAAAATCGGATCCAAAAACTATATGTCAAAGAGGGCAGAATAGAAACAGGAACTTTTCTAAGTTCCTCCACGAATTCCATTACTATACTTAAAAAAGTGAATCTGAACAGATTAGAGTGACAGAATCCATTGGGATATGGAGCATGGCAGATTCCCAGCCCAGGAAAGTGCTCACATAGGTCTGGGCAAGGGGAGTGTGGAGCATGCCAGGGGCTGCACCAGCACAGACCAGATAGCAGACTACAGTGGAGTGAGAAGGAGCTCCAGCCAGCAGACTCATCCACCCCAAGGGAGATTCCCTGTCATCTCACCACAGGACAGAGAATCAGTCAGAGCTGGGTAAGAGAAAGCACAGGGCCCGCAGCAGCAACAGCAGCTTCTCCTGGGGCTATCAGCCCACAGCCTGGAAGTTTAAAAATCACCTACCTGAACTTCCAGAAGCCAAAATAGCAGATTAAACGCTAGATGCTCCAATTTCCCCTGCCTGATGCAGAAAACACATAGATAAATGTCCCACCCAGAGTAAAATCCTGAAATAGTGGAAAAAGCCTCAGACTTAGGAGTCACTGAGAAGGGTGTAACTGAGGCAGTAAGAAGTCTGAAGCGAAGGGCAGGAGGGGTCCCAACAAACCCTACCTCAGCTGACCAGAAGGAGCTCCCAAAGCCCAGTGTGGTAGAGCCAGCAAGGCCTAACAATACAAGTTTAGGTGGGCCTTAGCACCACCGGGGGAATCTGCAGACACCAGGTCTACTGGCTGCAAGGTGCTGAGCCTCCCTGAGCTGTAGCCCAAGGACACAGAGGTAGAAACCTGAAGTGGCCAGACCACTCCTCCCCTATGGGTTACTCTGTGAGTCTCAGGGTAACTCAGGGGAAACACTGAGAGTTCTTGCCTTGGCCTCAGTCTAGATACCCAGAAGCTACAACACACAAAATCAAACAACCAGCCTCTTAGCTCCCAGGCTGAGAAGCAAAATTAGGAAATAGGAAATCACAATGGGAAAGAAGGAAGCTGAGAAGGCAAAAGCAAGAAAAATCTATCCAATCTTATGATAGTGAGCAAGAACAATCAAATACAGAGGACAACATGGACTCTATACTCTCACCTGAGACCACAGAATGAAATATGAATTGGTCTCAAGCCCAAAAAGCATTCTTGGAGGAGCTCAAGAGAGATTATAAAAGCCAAATTAGAGAGATAGAAGATAAACTTAATTCTACAGTGACCAAACTGGAAAAAAATCTCACTGAAGAAAACAAATTCTTAAAAAAGTATAATTTGTGAACTGGGACAGGATGTTCAAAATCAAATGGAGAAAATACCTCCCTAAAAATGAAAAATGAACATATGGAAAAGGAGCTTCAAAGACTAACTGAGGAAAATAATTCACTAAAAATTAGAATCAGTCAAATTGAAGCTAAGGATTCTGTGATTCATCAAGAGTCAGTCAAACAAAACATGAATATTGAAAAAATTCGGAGAAAGTATAAAATATCTCACTGGAGAAATAATTGACCTGGAGAACAGATCCAAAAGGGATAACCTAAGAATTATTGGTCTACCAGAAAGCCATGATGAAAAAAAGCAACCTGGACAACATCCTCCAAGAGATTGTCAAAGAAAACTGTCCTGAAGTCCTAGAATCAGAGGGTAAAATAGTTATCAAAAGAATTCATCAGACTCTCCCTGAAAGAGATCCCAAATTGAAAACTCCAAGAAATACAGTAGCCAAATTCCAAAATTACAAGGTCAAGGAGAAAATAATTCAAGCAGCCAAAAAAAAAACCAATTCAAATATTGTGGAACTACAGTCAGGATTATGCAGGACCTATTAGTTTCTACATTAAAAGATCAGAGGGATTGGAATTTGATATTTCATAAGGCAAAAGAGCTAGGACTGCAACCAAGGGTCAACTATCTGGCAAAACTGAGTATAATCTTTCAGGCAAGGAGATGGTCATTTAATGAAATAAGGGATGAAAAAGCCAGAGTTCAATGGAAAATTTGATCTTCAATTACAAGACTTAAGAAAGACATAAAAAGGTAAACAAGGAAAACACACACACACACACACACATGCACACATGCATACACGCACATAACTTAGGACTCAATTAAGAGCAAACTGTTTTCCCTATATGAGAAACTGATACCTGTCAATATTGAAATTTATATAATTATCACGACCTTTAAAAGGGATATACATAGATAGAGGGCATGGACATAAATGAACTAATCTGATGATAAAAAATCCCTATTAGGGGGTTCAAAGTGACTGTAATGGGAGAAAAGGAAAGGATGAGGCAGAAAATGGTAAATTATGCCACATGAAGAGGTATAAAAACATACAATAGTAGAGGGGAAGGAGGGAGGGAGATGAACATCATATGAACTTTATTTTCATTGGTTCTGGTTCAAAGAGGGATCAACATAATCAGTTAAATTTAAGATTCTAACATGAAAAGACACAAGAACTCATTATAATAGAGGAAAAGGAGGGAGGGAGAGGAGCACTGTATGAAATTTACTCTCCTTGGTTTGGGGTCAAAGAGGGAATAACATACTCCAATAAGTATAAGAATTATCTACCCAAATTATCTACCAGAAGGACCCTGGGTAGAGAAGACCTTATCTTTCATATTATCCCTGTGTGACTGGAAAGCTATGCCCTGGAACTCCAGCCTTGATGGCCTGCAGGAGGGTTCTATAAGCATTTCTACCTCAGTGGACCAAGTAATGAACATTACACCCTACAGGCAGTAGTAGGAGTAAGGATGGGTTAAAATGGAGGGGTGGCTAGAAGGGAGGGAAATAGTAGTAAGGCGAAAGGGTAGGTAAAGGGGGGGGGTCACAGAGAGAGAATACCGAGGGAGGTGGTGGTCAAAAGGAAAGATCTTAAGGAGGGGAAGAGAGAAGGAAGAAACAAAAACAAAAAAGGGAGGCAATAGGATAGAGGGAAATACACAGATAGTAATCATAACCGTGAATGTGAATGGGATGAACTCTCCCATAAAATGGAGGCAGATGGCAGAATGGATTAAAAAACATAATCCTACAAGATGTTGTCTACAGGAAACAAATTTAAATAAGGGGATATGCAAAGGGTAAAGGTAAAAAACTGGAGTAAAATATACTATACTTTGGCTAAAGTAAAAAAAGCAGGGATGGCCATCTTTATCTCAGATAAAGCAAAAGCAAAAATATACATAATTAAAAGAGATAAGGAAAGAAACAATATTGTGCTAAAAGGCACCATTGAGAATGAAGCAATATTATTATTTAACATGTATGCACCAAACGGTATAGCATCCAAATTCCTAGAAGAGAAGTTAAGGGAATTAGAAGAAGAAATAGATAGCAAAACTATACTAGTGAGGTAACTCAATCTCCCCCTCTCTGAATTTGATAAATCTAACCTCAAAATAAACAAGAAAGAAGTTAAGGAGGCAAATATAATTTTAGAGAGACTAAATATGATAGATCTCTGGAGAAAACTGAATGAGAATAAAAAAGAATATACCTTCATTTCAGCGGTACATGGCACATACACAAAAGCTGACCATATACTAAGGCATAAAAACCTCACAATTCAGTGCAGAAAGGCAGAAATATTAAATGCATCATTCACAGATCATGATACAATAAAAATCATATGCAATAAAGGGCCATGGAAAGATAGACTAAAATCTAATTGGAAATGGAATAATTTAATCCTAAAGAATGAGTGGGTCAAACAAGAAAATATAGAAACGATCAGTAACTTCATTCAAGAGAATGACAATAATGAGACAATTTACCAAACTTGTGGAATGTAGCAAAGACAGTTCT
>CM053588.1:138863004-138873909 GCA_028646515.1 Pseudochirops corinnae
ATAAAAAAAAAAAAAAGAAGAAAACCAAATTATGAGTATCAAAAAAGAAAAAGGTGAATCTGCCTCCAACGAAGAGGAAATTAAAACAATAATTAGGAATTATTTTGCCCAATTGTATGTGCATAAATTTGACAATCTTAGTGAAATGGATGAATATTTACAAAAACACAAGTTGCCCAGATTAATAGAAGAGGAAGTAAATTACTTAAGTAACCACATCTCAGAAAAATAAATTGAACAAGCCATCAGTGAAATCCTTAGGAAAAAATCTCCAGGGCCCAATGGATTTACTAGTGAATTCTATCAAACATTTAAAGAACAATTGATTCCAGTACTCTATATATTATTTGGGAAAATTAGTGAAGAAGGAGTCCTACCAAACTCTTTTTATGACACAAATATGGTACTGATGCATAAATCAGGAAGAGACAAAATGGAGAAAGAAAATTATAGCCCAATTTCCCTCGTGAATATAAATGCAAAAATTTTAAATAAAATATTAGCAAAAAGACTACAGCAACTTATCACAAGAATAATACACTTTGACCAGGTAGGATTTATTCCAGGAAGGCAAAGGATGGTTCAATATTAGGAAAACCATCAGTATAATTGATCATATCAACAGTAAAACCAGCAGAAACCATATGACTATCTCAATAGATGTAAACTAAAAGTAAACAAATTAATTAAGAAAAAAAATTTTTTAAAAGAAGTGCAAAAAAAAGAAAATCAGATCCCTCCTCAAGCAAAGTGGGCCATACTTTGTGAGATATGTATTATCTGAAAAGCTGAACATTATTTGATTTAATTAATTGATTAATTTTTAGTTTTAATTTTCAAGACTCACTTTTATAAGACTTTGAATTTGAAATTGTTTTCTTCCTCTCTCTTTCCCATTCCCCCTCCACAAGATGGCAAGAAAATTGATACAGACTACACATGTACAATTACATATTTCCATATGAGTCATGTTATGAAAGAAGAATAAGAATAGAAGGGAAAACCCATGAGAAAGAAAAATAAAGTGAAAATAGTATGTTCTTATCTGTCTTGAGACTTCAAAGTTCTTTCTCTGGATATGAATAGCATTTTCTTAGATCATTGTATTGCTGTGAAAGGTCAAGTCTACTAAAGTTGATCATCACACAATGTTGCTGTTACTGTATACAATGTTTTCTTGGTTCTGCTCACTTCACTCAGCATCAGTTCATGTAATTCTTTCAAGGATTTTCTGAAATCCACCTGCTCATCACGTCTTATAGCAAAATAATATTCCATTATATTCATATACTACCACTTGATCAGCCATTCTCCAAGTGATGGACATCCCCTCAGTTTCTAATTCTTGGCCACTACAAAAAGAGCTGCTATAAATCACTTTGTACATGTGGGTCCTTTTCCTGTTTTTATGATCTCTTTGGGATAAAGATTTAGAAGTGGTATTTCTGGGTCAAAGGGTATGTGCAATTTCATAGTCCTTTGTGCATAATTCTGAATTGTTCTCCAGAATTGTTGGATCAGGTCACAACATCAACAATGCATTAGTGTTCCAATTTTCCCACATTACCTAATATTTATCATTTTCCTTTTCTGTCATATTTTCCAATCAGATAGATGTGATGTGGTACACCTCAGAGTTGTTTTAATTTGCATTTTTAATCTATAATGATTTAGAGCATTTTTTCATATGACTATAGATTGCTTTAATGTCTTTATCTAAAAACTGATTGTTCATGTCCTTTGACCATTTATCAATAAAATTATTTTTCTTAAAGGCTGCTTTAGATATTTAAAATACTCTAGAAAAGGCGAGTATTTAAAAAAATATTGTGGTGACTTTTCAAAATTCAAAGAAATGTGTAAAATATGAGTATTAACCCTTCATTTAGTTGTTTGGTAAGTGTGGCTTTTCTATATTTGGAGTATTTTTCTTTATGAAGCAGGACATACCCATAATGGATTACACATATCCTTTTCCCTCCCCCACCCCAAATGAAAACTTCCATCTGATTGTAAGAGTTTCCTTTTGGGAGATGGGAGTGGAGTGTTAACAGCCATCACTGTGGTACACCCAGAACAGCTTGCTAGCACAGATTCTTTGATATGCTTTTCTTAAAGGAAAGGCAACTTTTAAAGGGGTCAGCAATCTACTTTAATTACATTCACTACTTCAGGGGAAAGGTCTGCACTCTGAATGTGGAGAAAATATAAGCAGAGAAAATACAAAAAACCAGACAAGGCTCCAGCTATCTGAGTAAAGCAATATTGCTATATACTTTATATGCATCACTGGATCAAGGGAGCATGGACACCTAAGTAGTCGGGGGGCTCTGAACATACTCAGAGTGTTGACCAGGAAATCAAAAGATCCTTCTCATGAGCAAACCTTTAAAGTAAAACACTGACCTCACAGAACATATAACAAAGACTTGGCATATGAAAAGGAATCAGAAGAGGGAAAAAGCCTGGGTATTGGTTATGGGGTCCATCTACTTACATGAAGAAGGAAAAATTTAGTAGAGATTTTGGGAAGGAACTTTCTAGAGATAGAAGGCATGGGCAAAGTCATAATCTAAGTGAGTACAAGGAAATCTGTTCTGAGTTAAGACAAATGCTGTAGGCTCATCCAATACCCATTGGTCTGTAAGTGGAAAAGAAAATTCATAACAATGTAGTAAAGCCAGAGAAGTCAGCAGATAGTCAAGAAGAAGTCATTGTATGAGATGAAAGAGCACTCAGAGAACAAAAGGTACTGTCCAGGAATTGTGAGGCATGCCTTTAACAGGAACCTAAGGCTGACAGATCTCTTCAACTCAGGAATTTTGAACTTCATTGAACTAAGCTGATCTCTCGTACTCAAAAAAGCCAGAATCAGTATACTGAGCTCCCAGGAGTGGAATAGATTGTCTAAGGAGAGAGGAACTGGCAAAGATGGAAAATAGAATAAGTTAATCAGTAGTGGGATCAATCCCATGAACAGGCCTTTATAACCATTAGTCTAGGAAGTTAGGGAGGCCCAGTCTTTTCAAAAAGAACAATACTACATATTTCGGCTGGAGCTCTTCTTTAGAAAATCTATCTCCATTTCATATGACCTTTTGTTTTAGGATGTAGTAGCCCTTAAGTATTTTTCCCAGGTCCTCTGTTTCAGAGTTCCATGTTCTACACCAGTGACATTTTCTTCCTAGATTGCTGTTGTCTCCAGAACTGAGCACCTGCCATGAGGCACAACAACAGACTTGGGATATGCATCCAAATGTCCTGGAGTAGATATATTAGGGGTTATCAGAACATATTGCTGGAAAACAAAAAATTAATCAAAATGTCCCATTTTAGTGTTGCTAGCAGCAGCAGGACACAGCAGCTCTGCAGAACTGATTAGCTCCTTATTAAATAAGAACAGCAGTGACAGAGCTTTAAAATATCAAATTAGCCCAACACAGCTCCCAGCAAAATAGAAAAATGCAAGTGCGAATTTGGCTGCAATCAAAGCATTGTCCAGCCCATGAAAGGTACTGAGACTCCAGAGGCTCTTGTCTCTAAATGTCTCTAATTTCAAATTTCCCCTGCTTGTGAACATCGAAGATGTTTTCTCTGAACTTGCTTTCTTGCTACTTCTATTTTTCTCCTTTGGAATAAATTCCATCATCTCAGGGGCAGCAGACAAGGTTATAGATCAATGTGATCCGAGACCCTCCAGAGCCTAGACTCAAATTTCCTCTTGAACTGCCTCTGCTTGGAGCACCCACTCAATGATGGACAGGCTCTGATTTAGACATGCCTTGCAATCAACTCCAACTAGTTGAAAGACTCATCAAATTCTATTACTTCCCCCTTTGTTTAAACTTTCCCAATTCATTTTAATTAGACCCCAGCCAATCACTAACAATTCACTTCAAGTCAATACAATTCAGTAAACACTGATGAATTACCTGCAGTGAGTGCCATATTATGCTAGATCTGAAGTTTAGGTAATATGTGGTTCTTGACTTCATAAAGCTTATAATGATGCTGTTGAAGAAAAAATAGACCTGAGTCAAATGACCTTGCTAGCTATGTAACCTTGTGCAAGCCATTAACCTCTTTGAGTCTCAGTTCCTCATTTTTAAAATGATGGGGTTGGATTAGATGACATCTGAGATTCCTTTCAGCTCCAAATGGTCTTAGGCCATAAGACACATACATATAAAATGCAGAAAATACATGATAATCATGGTTCTATGCCTAGAGGGTAGGGACAGATAAGAGTTACTGACCATTTTGGAAAGCTAATATAGAAATTTAAAGCAACAGAATTCATGTGAAGAAAATACATGTAGACCTCTCCTATCTTAATGATTTTGGGCAATGATGATACTGACTGAAAGGTTTGATTTTTCCACATGTCCAAATTCAAAGAAGGGATTTCTGAAGGTAATAGCTATGGGTGTGCTATAAATGTTTAATAACCAATTCTCCTGGGTAGAAAATGTGCATTGGACACACTTTTGAGTTTTATCTGTATCATTAATATTTTCCCTTTCAGTTTCTTAAATCTAGACAATGAAAAAACAAAAATTGAGCCCAGGTTTGTAGCATTTTTGAATTTCCAACATGTAAATTTTCTCACTGAAAATTAAATGATTGGCTCTCATGAGTTGGGGTGAGCTAGTTCCAGCCTCTGACAGCATTCTCCAAAGGCCATTCCTGTGAAACTTAGCAACACATATCAGTGTAGCTTAAACTCCATCATAATCTCAGTATGACAAGTGACACTATCAAATGTGTTAGACATAGTAGTGTTTTTGGTGGTGTCTGAGTATGAGAAAGGCTAGTAGTAAAAGAATCAAAAGGTGGAGACAAGATAATTTTTGTCCCTATTAAGAAGGACACTGGTAACCAAGAAATTACCCAGAAGAGGGCAAGTAGGATCATGACTATTAGAAAACTTTGTCTAATGTTAGAAAGAACAGCGCTCATGATCCCGTATGGGGATGAGAAGACAGTGAGGTCTGGAGATGTGATAAGAAGTAGTTGAAGGATTGTCATGTTTGAGAAGACTTTGACTTCTCCTGAATGACTGCAGAAAGAGAACAAGAAATAATGAATGGGAGTTACAGAGGCAGATTTTGTCAGAGGTTAAAAAAAAGTCTTTCTAATAATTAGAATTATCCAAAGGTATATCATGAGCTACTTTAGGATGTAATAGGGTCCCTCCCTCCTTCCCTTGAGCTCTTCAAGGAAAAGTTAGTTTGCTACTTCTTGGGAAATTTGTAGATGGGATTTTTGTTTGGAGTACAGGTTAGATTTTATGAGCTCAGAGTTCCCTACCTGCTCTGTGATTCCTTGAGTCTGTTATCCCTTAAATCATACATGTCTGTATGGGTGATCTCTCTGTATCCAACTTCCCTTTTTCACTAACACTGAGACAGTTAAAAGGGTACACTAAACCCCTGCATGTAATAGATTCATTGCGAGTGTAAGTTGGTAGGGGTATGACCAGCTAAGACTGTTTATACATTCCATTATCTCTTCCAGCTCTCCTCTATGACTAATTGACATGACCTTGAGTGTATCTGCTCTTGAATATCCTTGACATCCATCTGCTATGAAGATGAATTAGTTATTTAGGTAGCAATCAGCTTTCCTGGTTTAGCCAAAGTGCATCCATTTCTCTTCAGTCCTATTAAGCATTGGATGAACTTTCATGCTAATGCACAAAACAATCACTATTGTTCTGCAGATGTCAGACACCTAAATATTTGGTATTCACTAATGAAAAACTTCTTTTAAAAAAGAGAGAGAGAAAGAAATTGTGGGGAGGGGGGACATGAGAGGGGAAAAAAAAGTCAATAAAATACTAGGGATCCAATTAAGAGTTTAGGTAGCTGTCAACTTTTATTAGCTCCAACTCTGACTTATACTGCTAAGGTCAGCAAGTGGTCAGCGAGGAAGAATCTAGGTAGGAGGTGTGTCTTGTACAGAGAGAGTAACAAGGATTCTTAATGGATGAGGAGAGGAAATTGGTGCTAATGGTGGAAATAATCACAATTTATTATTGGGGAAGGACAGACTTGTCCTGTTTAGTATCCTACTCAGTTGGCACAGCTGGTGTAGGGATAATCACTCAATATATCACAAGACCAGCACATACCTTTATATCCCTTGAGGCTACACTTCCTCCCACCGAAATAAACAAGTTGTGGGGACACAAAAATAAATTCTGCTCTATGTCATATTCCAAAAGACACATAATCTGATAAATTGAATTTGCCTTTAGTGATTAAAGAATGAGTGGAAAGCTGGATTTCTATACCAAATATATGTAATTGTTCATGAGAAGTGCTAAGTTGTTTTTTTACCTTATTTATTTTTCATCATGACTGATTGCTATGACTTTTAGGATTTCATTTATTTATTTTTCTCTCATTCAAGAATTACTTCCATTTGCAAGGATCATTTGGTATCGTAATGGGGCCTAATAGAGATGAATTCAGGTTTTCCCCATTTTAAAGTAATGATATCTCACACTTATACCATACTTTAAGGCTTTTCTACCTATTTTCTAATTTTTTTCAGCACAAAACCCTGTGAAGGAGATGCAAAGATTACTGTACTTATTTTCCAGGTGAGATAACTGAAGCTTCTGCTGGTTAAGTGACTTGCCCATGGTCACACAAATGATAAGTGGTGGAGTTCCAACTAGAATACCAGTCTTTCAACTCTAATTCTAGTGTCCTAAACAGGGTTGGCTCACCAAAGAGACCTGTCAGAAAAGTGAGACCAGGAGAATCTCCTGTTTATCTCAACATCACAGAGGAATCTTGTAGGTAGGATTCAGACTCTTAGTTCTGAATCGTTTTCCTGCAACTCTTGTCTATTAATTAATAAACTTGTCCTTCTCTGGGGAGTTAGCTTCTGCCTTTCCTTGATACTTAACTAAGGAGCTTCTGAGAAGACTGCTGCACATTTTAGTGGTCATTCCACTTTGCTTAACAAGTTTTGTGTCTCATATATGTTTAAGTTAAGATATATACTTAACAAGATATAACTTAGCAACTTAACATAATATAATATATATAATATATATATTAACATAATATATACTTAACATATACTTAAGCATTCATGGCTTAAATATTTAATGTTTTGATAACTAGGTTGAGGGAAATGCAGAGACTAGAAGAATGAACATAGATAATCACACAGTCAACCACATCAAAGACTATGCTGTCTTTGCGAAGCTATAAATAGAAAACCTGATTGGGTTACCATCTTCTCATGTTCAAGTTCTCAGAATTAGTGTGTGTGTGTGTGTGTGTGTGTGTGTGTATGTGTGTGCGTGTGTGTGTGTGTGTGTGTGTGTGTGTGTGTGTGTAGAGGTCAGATTTCAGCTCTAATGTCCCTGGTCAACAGACAGAATCCTTACCCTACAGGCTCATAATTGAATAAGAACTTCTCTAGGAGTGAATTAAAAAAAAAAATGGAAGTTATAGATCAGACAGGAGATCTATAGGAAGATGGGAGAAAGAAAACAGAAGACTATGTGCTTAGAGTAGGGCTGAGTTTACTTTTCACTCAGTACACAGAGATCAAAATCCTGCCAAAATTTGAGAGACATTTGATTAAGCATTTAATGATATCTTGATAATCCCAAGGGCATAACTCAAAGAAGGCACATTCCTTTCATTGTGTTATTCTCCGCTTATACATGCAAACATTGTTTCTGGAGACTTTTCTTTGACTCCCCAGTGCCTAGCACAGGACCTGGCACACAGAAAATGCTTAATAAATGCTTGCTGATTTTTCAATATGAATAATAACCGTTTCTAAAGCAATTGTTTTATGTTGGTGCTGTTCAGTAGCTAAGTGTGTTACTGTGTTTCAGGGTTAGGAATGAAGCATTTTCTCTTTTTCAACAGCTAGAGACATAGACTCCCATGAGCTTATAAGGATAGCTTAGAGAAAAGAACAGGTCTGCCATTCACTTGGTTTCTTTGTATCTTGCATATTCCCTCTAATGACTCAGTGGTTAGTCTATGGGCTGCCTCCTTTTGAGCGCATGGTTTCCCTGAAGCTTCCTATCCCATGGATTATGCTCCTGCCACGTGCCTTGGAGACTGGACAGTATGACTGCAATGGACTGCAAAGGATTTGGGAGCTTTCTGAGCCCTGCTTTCAAGACAGACATTCTGAATATACTTTCAAGCTGCAGCTAAATCAGCCAACGATTCATTTGTCAGAGAAAATACATGGGGCTTTCAGTGCATAAGCTGCTGAGATAAAATGCCCAAAGATGATATAGGAAAAAAAAAGGTACAGACTGGAGAATCCATTATCAAATTAGCAGTGCCCTTTTAAACAGTCAAAGGAGCCTGTGGCGTGTGCTAGTGAGTTATAAGTGGTGGCAAAAAGGGAATCCAAAAGATTGTCAATTGTAATTAAGAAAGAGGGGGGCAGGCAAAGAGAAGCTGGAAAATTAAGTGGGTCTCAATTCGAGAAACCAATGGTAGGGATGGCTCTTCTTTTTTATTTATGTCTATGGAGGAAAGTGGCAGAAATGCTAATTTTGCCATTTTGAAATTTACTTAAAACTGAAACTAATGGAGCAAAAGAAAAAAAAAAACAAAACACAAGTTCACCCCAGCCTTATGGTTTGTAATGTCCATTGTGTGGTTCATTAGTTCTATAGGTCATTTATTATCCTCTCAATTCCCTTGACAGTTTCAGGTAAGAGAAAGAGGCAAGAGATCTGCTGGAGGGTCTGAAAGTACTCTCCTACTCCCCATTGACCTTGCCATCTAAAAGGAGCAGTTTAGACTGATGGAAATGAACATGGAAATATGCATACAGTTTTATTAAAGCATAGCTTTAGAGCTGGAAGGGACTTCAGAGGGTCACGTAATACAGTTCTCTTTGACAGATATGGAAACTGAGACAGAGGAATAAAGTGACTTGCCTAAAGTCATATGTACACACACACACACACACACACACACACACACACGTCTGTGTGTGTGTGTGTGTGTGTGTGTGTGTGTGTGTGTGTAATTACTGGCAGGCAGAGAAGGGATTAGAACCCATGTCTTCTGGCTCTAAATCTGCCATTTTCCACTGTATTACCTTAATTGAGAGGCATCATTCCATCATATCATTAAGAGTCATCATAGTGTCACAGATAGAGGCTGAACTTGGAGATAGAAGAGTTAGGTGCAAATCTTGCATCAGACTCTGTGAACCTGGGCAAAGTTCAATTAAACGTCTCTGAGCTTCGGTTCCCTCATCTGTAAATGGTCTCAGTTTTAAATCTATGATTCTATCAATCTATTCACTTTGGAAGACATTTAGCAACAACTATTATGTATAAGACAAATATGAGATGCCAGGAGATAAAAATAGGCATGGCAGGATCTCCAGGAATTTAACACCTCCGACATAGGAGGTGCTTAATAAATGCCTGTGAAGCTGTTTGGAGGAAGATATAGTGAAAATGTCATATGCCAATAGGCAAAGGAAGATACAGGTAAAGGGCAGGTCAAAGCAAAATTCTATAAGAGATGTATGAAAAAAAAGTCATTTTCATATTGAAGGGTCAGATGAATGAGGATGCAACAGGGTTGATCTTTGAAAGAAGCAAGGGACACTGACAGGTATGGGATGACTCCTTTCTAGTAATGGTCTAACAGCTGGAAGAGGATAGGATGATCACGGGCATTGGGATGAAGTCTGGTTTGACTATAAATTAGAATGGCATATAAAAAGGGAATAATCTGAAAAGAAAATAGGAAAGTATGTTGGAATCAGATTATCAAGAGCCTTGAATATTGGAACAGGGGTTTGTAATTTATTATATACACAAAGGTATATGCATTTTATAAAAAGAGGGGGTGACATTATGAGAGCAGTGCATATAATTATATTTTAAATGTGTTTTTACCCAAGTCATTGGAGAATCAAATTGTGTGAAGCCAGTCCAAAGCTTGAGGACATTCTACTCTAAAAAGATTAGAATGTTTACCCCTTCCCCACAGCATGTTACATTGATCCTTAACATATGGGATCTGGAGGGGAAGGGAAGAGAGGCTTGAAGAAGAAGAGCAAGACAGGAGGAGAGGGTAGATGAATAATGAACCAACCACTGAGCATCTACTATATGCTGGATCATTTGCTAGATACAAATGCAAATACACACAAAAAATGAAATGATCTCTACTCTTAAGGAACTTACTTTCTAAAGCAGGGAGTAGAAACGCATTTAGAAACACATACACAATAAATATAAAGAAAATAAGCAAAAATAAGTACAGAGTAGCTAAAGATATGGTAGTTTTGGAAAAAGGGTATTAGCAATTGGTGAGGCAGGGGTGGGGTGTGCAGATCAGAAAAGGTTCTTAGTAAAAAGTGTTTTTGGAGTTACATCTTAAAGGAAGAGGGTCTTCGTATGAGGCAGAGGTGAGGAAGAAGTGCATTCTGGGAAAGGGGAATGGCTTCTACAAAGGTTTGGAAGTAGGAGACAGAATATTGTGAGCGAGGAGGAGAATGAAGGCTAGTTTGGTTAGATCACAGAGTATAAATGAGGGAGTTCTCTATAATGAGCCTGGAATGATAGTTTGGGGACAGGTTATGAAGGACTTTAAAAGCTAAGCAGAGGAGTTTATAATTCATTCATAATGGGGAAAGCAAGCAGAAAAGGCTCACTGGAACTTTGAGGTAGGTTTTGAATAGATATGTGTAAGCTGAGGAAAAAACAAAACAGGAACAATGCTCTCCTAGCTTCTTTTACTCATTCATCCATGGATTTGGTTGAGCTGAATATGCAACCATCCCTCCTTAGGTTTTGATCGTGGTTGGATGGGTCCTGCTGGAATGCTGAGGCTGAAAGAATTTTTGGATGTCCATGGAATTGAAAAGGGGATGAGCGGCCGG
>CM053588.1:138874409-138905465 GCA_028646515.1 Pseudochirops corinnae
TATAAATCAGCAGTCATCAAAACTACTTGGTACTGGCTGAAGAATAGAGTAGTGGATCAATGGAATAGATTGGGTACAAAAGACTCAGTAGTCAACAATTATAGTAATATACTATTTGATAAGCCCAAAGACCCCAGTTTTTGGGATAAGAACTCACTATTTGACAAAAACTGCTGGGAAAACTGAAACATAGTATGGCATAAACTGGGCATAGACCATCATCTAATGCCATACACCAAAATCAAGTCCAAATGGGTACATGACCTAGGTATAAAGGCTGATACTGTAAATAATCTGGGGAAGGAAGGAATAGTCTACCTGTCAGATTTATGGAGTAGGGAAGACCTTATGACCAAAGCAGTTAGAGAGCAATATAAAATGTAGAATGGATAATCTTGATTACGTTAAATTGAAAAGTTTTTGTAGAAACAAAGCCAAAGTAACCAAGATTAACAGAGGAGTGGGAAACTGGGGAAGAATTTTTACAACCAGTGTCTCTGATAAAGGCCTCATTTCTAAAATCTGCAGAGAATTAGGTTAAATCTATAAGAATACAAGTCATTCCCCAATTGATAAATGGTCAAAGGATATGAACAGGCAACTCTCAGAGGCAGAAATTAAAGATATCTATAAGCATATGAAAAAATGCTCTAAATTTCTCTTGAGTTGAGAAATGCAAATCAAAACAACTTTGAGGCACCACATCTCACCAGCCAGATTGGCTAAGATGACAAAACAGGAAAATGACAAATGCTGGAGAGGATGTGGAAAAATTGGAACACTAATGCATTATTGGTGAAGTTGTGAACTGATTCAACCATTCTGGAGAACAATCTAAAACTATGCCCAAAGGGCTAAAAATAATTGCATATCTTTGACCCAGTAACACCACTTCTTGGGTTGTATCCCAAAGAGATCATAGAAGGGGGAGGAAGACCCATATGTACAAAAAATATTTATTGCAGTCTCTTTGTGGTGGCAAAAAACTGGAAATTAAGGGGATGCCCATCAATTGGGGAATGGCTAAACAATTTGCTGTATATGAATGTAATGGAATACTATTGTACTGTAAGAAATGGGGAGGAGATGGACTTCCTATTTACTGGAGGGGTTTATACAAATTGACGCTAAGTGAGAAGAGCAGAACCAGGAAAAACTTGTACACAATCACAGATGTATTGTATATATGATGACCAATCTTGATAAACTGGACTCTTCTCAGCAACACACAGCTATAAGACAACTCTACAAGTCTCAAGATTGAAGGAAATACCTACATTCAGATAAAGATCTAGAAAGAACAGAGTTTAAATGGGGACTGAAGCAATCTGCATGCTATCGCCCTTTTTCATGTTTGATTTTGTTTTCTTTTTCCTGTTGTCCACTCCATTGGTTACAACCCTTCTATACAACCAGACTAATGTCCAATGTGAAAGTATTTGTAGATTCTATACTTGACTGAATGCTGCCATTGGTTGGGTGGGGGAGAGAAGGTGGGGAGAAAACTTGAAACTGAAGGGATTCTGGAACTTAATCTTGTAAACTAAAAGTAAATAAAGATGTCCTTTAAAAAAAGAATTC
The DNA here is from genome assembly GCA_028646515.1 of Pseudochirops corinnae. Lineage (NCBI taxonomy): Eukaryota > Metazoa > Chordata > Mammalia > Diprotodontia > Pseudocheiridae > Pseudochirops > Pseudochirops corinnae. Next base: position 138,875,991 of record CM053588.1, read on the forward strand.
TTGAAAATCCTCTATTTTATTGAATGACCTAATTTTCCCCTTAAGCATTATACTGAGTTTTGCTAGGTAGGTTATTCTTGGTTTTAGTCCTAGCTCTTTTGACCTCCAGAATATCATATTCCAAGCTCCTTGATCCCTTAATGTAGAAGCTGCTAGGTTTTGTGTTATCCTGATTGCGTTTCCACAATACTCAAATTGTTTCTTCTTGATTGCTTGCAGTAGTTTCTCCTTGACCTGGGAACTCTTGAATTTGACTATAATATTCCTAGGAGTTTTCTTTTGGGGATCTTTTTCAAGAGGTGATTGGTGAATTATTTCAATTTCTATTTTGCCCTCTGGTTCTAGACTATCAGGGCAATTTTGCTTGATAATTCCTTGAAAGATGGTGTTTAGGCTCCTTTTTTGATCATGGCTTTCAAGGAGTCCAATAATTTTTAAATTATCTCTACTGAATCTATTTTCCAGGTCAGTGATTTTTCCAATGAGATATTTCACACTGCCTTCTATTTTTTTTTCATTTCTTTGCATCTGTTTTATATTAACTTGATTTCTCATAAAGCCATTAGCTTTCATTTGCTCTAGTCTAATTTGGAAGGAATTATTCTCTTCAGTGAGTTTTTGAAATTCCTTTTCCATCTGGCAAATTTGACTTTTTAAGGCATTCTTCTTCTCAATGGCTTTTTGGGCCTCTTTTGCTATTTGAGTTAGTCTATTTTTAAGGTGTTATTTTCCTCACTATTTTGGGGGATCTCTTTTAGCAAGCTGTTGACTCACTTTTCATGATTTTCTTCCATCATTCACATTTTTCTTCCCAATTTTTCTCCACTTTTCTTACTTGATTTTCAAAATCCTTCTTGAGCTCCTCCATGGCCTGTAAACCATTTCATATTTTTCTTGGAAGCTTTTGATGCAGGAGTTCTGACTATGTTGTCTTCCTCCTGTTCCATGTTTTGATCCTTTTTGCCCTCAAAAATGGAAGCTATGGTCTGATTGTACTTCTCTGCTTGCTGATCTTGCCAGTCAATTACTAGATGTTTGAGCTCTTTGCCACAGTAGAGCTCTGCTTTGAGAATGGAGAAAGCTTTGTCCCAAATCACTGGGGTTTTCACAGCTGCTGGAGTTATTAGGAGGGTGCCCTCTCTACAACCCCCACAAGCTCTGGCACACTGCCCACACACACCCCAGGACCACCACCCAAGACTGTGATCCAGATCTAAGCAGGTTAACGGAAGAGCAATTATCCTCTCAATGGTCACTTGGTCCCCCTATGTTCTGCAGGCCAGGAGCTCTTAAGGTATCCATGTAGCAGCAGCTGCATCCACCACACCTCTGTCACTTCTTGCCCTAGGGGTAGGGGTAGGACCATGCTCTTCTGTCCCCCAGGGTTTCCCTACTGACCTTTTACTTTCCCTTTGGTATTTGTGGTTTGAGAAGTCTGGAAAATGCCATAGCTGCTGGTGATTCACTCTCCTTAAGTCTGCTCCAGTTACTGCTGGTCGGGCCACCCTGGGGCCAGAACCATGCAGCTCATGTTGAACTGTGCTTGGCTCCAGCCTGGTGCAATAGACCCTTCCTGTGAGCCTACCAGACTGCCTTCAGTGGGATCTTTGTTTCTTTCTGTCACTTTGTGGGTTCTGTAGCCCTAAAATTTGTTTAGAGTCATTTTTTTACGTATATTAGAAATGATTGGAGCAGGAGCTCATGTCAAGTTCGTGCTTTTAATCTGCCATCTTGGCTCCTCTCCCCTTGTTCTATTTCATTGATGTAACCATTTAGAGATGTAAATTTTCCTTAAATACCCCTCTGGCTTCATCACATTTTGGTATGTTTTCTCATTGTTTTCATTATCTTTAATTAAATTATTTATTATTTCTGTGATTAGTTCTTTTACAACTCACTCTTTGTGCTTAGATTATTCATTTTCTATTTTCTTTTTAAAAAATTCATTTATTTTAAACATTTTATTTATTTAAAATTTTGAATTTCAAATTCTTTCCTTCTTTCTTACTACCTTCCAGACTCACCAGGAAGACAAGCAATGCAACATTAATTATACATGTGAAATCATGCAAAATATATTTCCATATTAACTCATATCTTGAAAAAAAGCAGGAAAAATGTATAAAGTGAGAAAATAATACTTCAATTTGCATCAGTTCTCTCCTTTTTCATCATTAGTCCTTCAAAGTTATCTTGACTCTTCTAGTCTGTGCTTTGTTCTTTATCAAGGAAGGGTTACTAGAATCCTGAAACCACAACTGTTCGGACTCCTCTTTTCTTTGAAACTGTGATCAGGGCTTCTGCTCCCTTGTGACCCAACTGGTGTGTCTTTTCACCCAGGAACTGGGACCTAGAATTGTATATGGGAAAAAGATTCCAATCTGTGACTACTGTAATCAGTGCCAGTAAAGAATCCCCTGTAATTTTTTTTTTTTTTTGGCCAATATTATCATCCCCTACATTCTCTGGACTAAGAGCTCCCAAAAGCTACTACTGCCATAAGTAGCTTCTATTTCTGCAATCGTATATGTGTGCCCTGGATGAGTCTCTACCCTAGCATCTTGGAATTCTCCCACTGATATCTTAAGTTTTCTTAGATAAGAAAAAAAAAAGTTTTACCCTGATATTTTATTGGCTCTGCTACTCCAAATTTTGATTTGATGGGTTATTTTAAAGTTTGGAAGGAAATGAAAAGAGAGTTCACATGGTTGGCTGTCCCTAATCTACTATCTTGACTTCACCACCTCTGATTTTTTTAATTCTGTGTTTTCACAGCCCTTCATTATATGTAATTTTTATTTCATTATGGTCTCAGAATGATACATTTAATATTTCTGCTTATCCTCTGGCCTGGGACTGAATTCAAAACCTACATCCTCTTATAAAGGCCCACAGTCAGTATTCTTTTCAATGTTCACTTCCTTATGATTTTGTGTTATAAATTTTCTCCCTTTCCTTCTCCTCCCCCCTCCACAAGAAACAATGAAATCTGATATAGGCTCTAAATACAGATTCATGTTAAACATTTTCACATTAGTTACTGCAGAGGCCAATTTGAGTAAAAGGCACTTACTTTCTCACGGGAATCTAGGAGCTGCCTCTGGGCCACTCAGTCCCAAGGCCTCTCGGTGTACTCCTTAGAGATAAGGGGGCACTGAGACCTGCAGTGCAGTGGTTGTTCTCAAGGGTGTTTTTAAAGAAACTGCTTTCTTGTTGGACAGCGGCTAACATCACTGGTCTGGAGTCTCCTCATTGGCCCTCACCGCCTGTGCACAAGGTGGTCACACATGAATCATGCTAACCTTATAGTAATATAGTAGCTTGCCTAATTACTGTGAGTGGCCATGTTGGAATAAACTACGAGCTGCAAACATCTCCTGTCTCTGGTCTCTTCAATCCCTCCCAAGAGCAACCCAGAGCTGGCCCTTGGTTCTGCAAGGTGTATGTGGCTGCATCAAATTACTTTGTAAAGAAGAATTAGAACCAATGTGAAGAACCACAATAAAGAAGAAAAACCAAAAGAAACAACAAATGAAAAGGAGAGCAAATAGTATGCTTCTACTTGCATTCAGACGTTAAAGGTCTTTCTCTGGATGTGGATAGCATTTTCCATCATGAGACTTTTAGAGTTTTCTTGCTTTGCTGAGAGAATTAAATCTATCAAAGTTAGTAATTGCACAACATGGTTGTTATTGTGTGTAGTGTTCTTTTGGTTCTGCTCACTTCATTTACCATGAGTTCATATAAGTCTTTCCAGGTTTTTCTGAAGTCTTCCTTCTCATCATTTCTTATAGCACAATAGTATAGGATAATATATACCACAATTGGTTAGCCTTCCCCAATTGATGGCCATTCCCTCAATTTCCAATTCTCTACCACCATGAATAGAGCTGCTAAAAATAGTTTTCTACATGTGGGTATTTTTTCAATGTTTATGATTCTTTGGGATTGTAACGGTAATGTAATTTGAATTTGAAGATTCCTTTGTATTAGCAAAGGTAACAGGTACTTAGCACTTAATAAACTAACCAAGTATCTGTTAAAGAAACAGAAGGTGTGATGCCCTGTTGCTGATGTATCAGGAAGGGGCTGAGCAGAAAGGGTCAATACTGTATATAAGGAAAATCCCCAGAGAGGGAGACACAGATCTTTTTGGAACAAGCTCCATGGAGGCAGAAGCTGCTGCTGCCTGGGAGGCTGAAGAGGAAATCCCCTCCCCCCCACTCCCCCTGCAAGGAGTGATGGCTTTGTTTCTTCTTTGCCTATTCTAATTCTTTGTATTTCTATTTCTTCTCTTATTGCTAAAACTAAAATTTCTCATACAGTATTGAATAACAGCATTGCAAATGATCATCCTTGTTTCATCCCTGATCTTATTGGAAATTCTTCTAGCTTTTACTCATTCCTAGAATGCTTGCTAAAGGTTTTTTGACAGAGGTTACTTAGCAAGATGCTGTTTTCTTCTTCTCTTTTAATTAGCTCTATTTTTTTTTTTTGGTTTGAGATCATAGCTACCCTTGCTTTTATTTTTTTTAACTTTGAATGAACCATAATATATTCTACTCAAGCCTTTTACCTTTATTCTGTGTGTATCCCCCTTTTCAAATGAGTTTCATGTAAACAATATATTGTAGGATCATAGTTTTTGATCCGCTCTGTTATCCACTTCCATTTTATGGGAGAGTTCATCCCATTTACATTCAATAGTTATGATTAGTCTCTTCCTCTACATCCTATTCCTCTACACACACCTATTACACTTTTCTCTCTCCTTTTTTCCTTTCCCCTTCTCACTAGAGTTTTGCTTTTGACCACCACCTCTCATAGTATACCCTCCCTTCTAACACCCCTCCCTTTTCTTTTGCTTTTCCCTTACTACTTTTTCCCTCCCATTTATTTTCTGTATCTATTTTACCAAGCTATTAATTTTCCTTTCATAATTTTCTCTCATCACTCCCATTTATTTTCACAATTTTTCTTTAACTTCTCTTATTTTCTTTATAATATCCTTTTTGAGCTCTTCCAGAAATTCTTTTTGGGCTTATTTCAAATTATCATTTGTTTTCTTTTGAGGTTTTGCTAGTAGTTGTTTTGACATTGTTACCATTTTCTGAGTTTGTATCTTAATCTTCCCTGCTTCATTCCTTGTTGTTTGCTTATTTTCCTAGCATACTTCTTGACTTTAAACTTTATGTTGAAGTGTGGCTCTACTTCTGAGGCAGAGTGGGCACTGATTCATGCTTTATATTTTTATGCTACTGTTTTCAACACCAGTTTTTGGAATCTGTAAGTTGTTGATGCTTCCAAAATGGTATGATTCAAGGTAAGGTATAGGCACTGCTCTTCTGGCCTATGCTTTTGTCATCACCCAGGAAGGTACCTTGCTCTCTTGCATCCACAGATTCTAGAATGCCTCTTGGCCCTGGAACTGTGACAGGTCTCCTGTTTTCCTGTAGCCTCAAGTACTAATGCTTCTGTTTGCCTTGGAACTAAACCAGAGACCCTACTCCATTGTGGTCACAATGCAAGTGCTCCTTTTTGCCTGAGAACTGAAATCCTGAATTGCGTGTAAGGAATACAACAGGGTCTGGTACCCAGTGCCAGTAAAGGTTCCTCTGTAATCTCTTTCTGACCAGTAGTCCAATCCTCTGACTTTTGATTAAGAGCTCCTGAAAAAACTGCTGTCACTTTTGTTTGGCCTGCAAGGCCTGCTGATGGCATTGCTAAGCCCTGTTCTGTGTTCTGGAATGATCCCCACCCTGATATCTGAGACCTCACCTGCTGACTTTTGTAAACTCTTTTTTGCTCTAAAAATGTCTTCCTATGACCTTTTGTTGGCTCTACCACTCCATAATTTGATTTGAGACATCATTTCAAAGTGGTTTGGAGCAGAATATTAGGAGAGTTTAGCTGAGTCGTTGCCTTCACTCTGCCATCTTGGCTCTGCCTCCTCGCCTTCCTTCTGACTGTTCATCTATGATCTAGCTATTGTTCCTCTTCTTTAATGTAACCTCTCCATCGCCTCTTTTCTTCATCCCTCAATTAATATCTGACTGGGAGCATTCATGCCCACTGAAACTTCTCTCAGTGGCACTTCTCTTCCACGGGCAGCAAATGCAAGAAGTTAATCAGATGCACCTGAGACCCTTAATTCCCTACAAAATTCTTGGTCCTCATCATCATCTATTAGTACCATAATGTCAGAGAAGCCAAGTATCCTTTCTCTGAAATGAAATGGATATCAAGAACCTACAGTACTTTGAGAGTTCAGTTAGGGGCAAGAGATATGGTTGCCTCCTATTGAATTATAGCTCCCATACTTCCTCTAACCACAACCTAAAGATTAACTGGTTTGCAGCTTAGGTGGGCCCAGTGCATAGAGTGCCAGATCAAGAGTCAGGAAGACCTGAGTTCAAATCTAGCCTCAGACATGTACTTGTTGTATAACCCTGGGCAAGTCACTTAACCTTGTTTGCCTTAGTTTCCTCTGTAAATCTGTAAAATGAGCCAGAAAAAAGAAATAGCAAACCACTCCAGAATTTTTGCCAAGAAAACTCTTCCCTTCCCCAAAGCAGGAGGGGGTCCATGAAGAGTCAGACATGACTGAACAATGACTGAACGATGACAAAAGATTATCTTGGCTAAGTGTCAAGTCCATTCTCTGAGACTCATTGAGTCCTAAATGTACCCTCCTTCTCTGGGGATCCTGTTGTTTCCTTGTCTCTCTAGTGACTTTGATCTGGATGTATAATTTTCCACTATTCTCATGCATCTGATTATATCAAATTTCTACAATTCTTCCCTTGGGTAATTTAAGAAGTGTCAAATAAAGGCTCATGACTTTTAGCATACTCTGTCTGGTCTCTCTATCCCCAAAAAGTGATCACAAAGGACTACACCATCACTACTATACAAGTATTGCTGTTTTGGTTTTTGCAGATGAGAAAACTGAGGCCCAGAGACATCATTGAGTCTGTCAGTTCGCATGGTGATGAACCCAAAGTCGGTTTTCCATCTTCTGACTACACTGTACCAGTATTATTTTGGATTATTTGAATTACCATTGGGTCCTCTCCATTAGCACAAAAATTGAAAATTGACTTTTAAGTATAAAATGTTATCAGCACACCTTCCTTCCCCGCAGGAGGTGCAGAGGGAATAAAATTAATCTAATCTCTATTCTTTCTTTTTCTCCCCTATGCTGAAGCATTACTCACCATGAGTGACAAAACTAGTAACTACTTGCCAAGCTGGGCTGAAGTGATGAGGTTGCTTTTGTACCAGCTCCCTTTCTTTGGCAGGAACCTGGCTTGGATAATTCTTGTGTTCACTGTTTAGCAGAATCTCTGAGGGAGTTCAGAAGCCAGCTTCATTAGCAAATAACAAAGGGCAACCAAGAGGGGTGTTTGAGGCTTCAAACTAGAGTTATTCTAAGATCCAGGTGTTTGTTATACTCATTTGCTCAGGCTTGTTTAGTCAGCTAAGATCTATGATGAAAGGGTGGTAGAAATGGCACTCTTGGTGCATGGAATAGAAAGGTTGGGACTGGAAGGGCTCAAATGAGATACCATGCATTTATGGGGTGGTACTCCCCATTAAGCAGTGAAAGCTTCTCTACTGTCCAACTGGGTGGATAAAGAACAAAAGATCACTCAATGTAATTAACTGCTGCTACATTTAGAATTAATAACATCAAACAACACTTTGTACACATTTTCACCAAGGAGCACAGAGATGTGGGTAGTGCATCAGTTCCAATGTCAAAGAAAATTGTAATAGACCTGGGAGAACCTTTCCAACTGAGAATAGCATCAATGATTATGTGGCTAATATCAGAATAATAATTTCACTGGTTCCTGGTAGAAACTGATTGTTGGAAGAATGGCAAGTTTTATTCACATCCCAGCAATACAGAATTTGGGGCCTAATGAATGATTGGTAGCAGACCTCAATGTATAAATCCAAATGCTGGGGTGGGGGCAGGGGGCTGGCAAACGTCATCCTAACTATTGCACATTTGGGAGGAGTTAGCATCAGTGATTTCATGAATATAGAAATTTCTAGTGTGGAACCTCCCTCAACCGTCACCTGCTCTGCAGTTTATAGATTTCGAGAATTGCCTGGGATATGAAGAATTTCAGTGACTTGATCAGTATGTGTCAAAGGCAGGATTGAATACAAGTCTTCCCGATTTTGAGGCTAGTTATCACACCATGCTGCCTCTCTTTTGGCAGGAGGGGAAGTCTCTTTAAGAATTTTAATTCTGAGAGAGAAATCTCAGTAACTTTGCCCTATCACCACCAATCAAAGCTCTCTCTCCATTTTCCCTCCAAGGTTCAAGAGATAGAAGAGGTGCCTGGCAGGTGGCATCCACAGCATGAAACCAGATGGGGAGGAGTTAGAGATGCGATGGTTTCCCTGGAGGGCAATGTCAATTCATACCATTCTTCTCTCTAATGTCTCAGTTTCAGGTTTTAAGATCCTAGATGGTGGGTATCCATTTGTTTTAACAACTTAGAGAGTCTGGGTTGCTTAACTGAAAACCCATTGTACCATCATATCCCAGGCTGTGCAACTATCAAAAGCCCCTCTGTGCTTCTGTGATCTTGAGAAGACCTTGGTCTATCACCTGATACACTCCCAAATCAAAAGTTATAAAATGTAAAAGTATAGTTTTCTAGATACCTTGAGCCAACTCTCAGCAAAATAATGAGTTAGGTAGTTTGTTGACAGGTTCCCGCCCTTCCTTTCTGTACAGTTTCTCCCATTTTCTCACCTCAATTCCCCTTTTCAAGTGCCCAGGGAAATCCTTGCCTTCTCATTCACCAAAACCTGGGATATTATAGCATCAGTCACTGACACCTCTGTAGAAATGGAACGTGTCCCATTACCCTCTAGGGCATTGGCATTTTAAGCCTTCTTTTGGTCAGTGGAATAAAATGTTTTGTGCCCTGAGAAAGCAATGCTAGGTATCTGGGAGAGGTTTTCTAGGAAGTGTTGGGGGTGGGGGAAATGGGAGGTAGCAAGTACAAATCCCAAGATTTGTTCTGTGAAGTTTGGATTTGGTCAAAGGGTCATACTTGAGGACCCGGAGGTCCACATGTGGCCTTGAGGTCACAGGTTGCCCATCCCTGGAACCACTGCCAAAGAAATCACAGACAGAAAAGAACAATAACTGTGAAATCATACACCTTGATCTCAAAATTTCCTTGTGATGCTTACTATTTGTGTAGCCTTAAGAAAGTCACTTAATCTCTTTAGCCCCCGTTTCCAAATCTATAAATCTAAAAACAGATTTCCACATCTAAAATAGTTTTCTACATGTAAAATAATTTCCACATCTGGACTCAAAATTTCCTCTTTGCTCTGGATCTATGATGCTATAATCAATTTCCTACCCTGCCTGAATGGAAGAAAGAACCTTGATAGTGAAAAGCATTATTTCTTCATTTTTACTCAACACAGTTATTTAGGAAGACAGCTGAAAAAGACATTGGGGAGGACTTGAACTAATGCAAACTCAAGGATTGAGCTTTCCACTAGTGGGGTTGTTTCAAGAAAAACATAGCATATAATGTTAAAATAATACCCTTGCAATCAAGTAGTTATTCAAATAGTCTTTATTAGCCAATTTTTGGTGCCATTCACTTACACACACACACACACACACACACACACACACACACACACACACACACACACAACCTCTGCCCTCAAGGAAGTTATATTTTAATGGAGGAGAAACCATGCAAATTATAAGTACATAAAGGATCCGTAAAGAGAAGGGAGACAGTCTTAGAAGGGATGATGTTAGACTTCCGAAGTTTGCCATTATGAGATAAGCTTTCTAGACTGGTTCCCATTAGATTCTTGGCAGAATCTGATGGGACCTTGGTACATTGTAACTGATACTTGAAGATCAGGGGTCTACCCGCTATCCCTTCTGTCTCCCAGAACTCTGCTTTAATTTTTGTAAAGTGAGTTTACATACACTAGGTTGAGCAGGCAGTGTTTATTGGAAAGAGCCCCAACTCTGTAATCTGAGGATGGACCTGAGTTCAAATACTGTCTGTGTCACCTTGAAACAATCACTTGATCTGAATTTTCTTTGGTGTCCTCATCAGCACATAAATACTAGATACACACAGAGGTCCTATCTAGCCCTAAACCTATAATCCTATTCTTGAATGTTAGATCCTCAGAGCACAGGCTTTGGAAGAGTCTACCAAACTGGAAAGATTTGGAGCACAGGCCCAGTAACTGAACTCAGCTAAGTTTTTTTTTTTCTTTCTAAAATTGTCATAAAATATCTTAGTTGCATCACTCTTGGGTTGACCAGAAACTGATATCTTTATATTTAATTTGTTTTTTTGTCACAATCTCAAATGAAGATTGTGTCCTAATTTTAAGGTTTGTGGTTTGGATTATGATATCATAGATGAAATGCGAAGTAAAAGAAGCTACTTAATCCTAAATCAATAATGGCTTCAACCTTCCATGTTTCCATTTTGCATACCAGTCCTTCATTTCCTTTAGCATTTTCCTGGTTCTCTTCCTCATCAAAGAAAGACACCGTCTGTGGAGTAAGACAGTGTTGAAGTTGATCTTAGTTCAAACAACAAATATTTATTAATCTCTTACTATAATCTAGGCTTTGAGCTAAGTGTTGAGGTTACAAAGAAAGATAAAAACCACTAAAACAGGATCTTACATATGGATGGATGACATCATGTAAAAATAAATAGACATATGTCAGATTCACATAGTCACAGGAAAGGAGTTTTAGAGAGAAAGATTCAAATGTGTGGGGCACCCCAAAAAGACTTCCTGTAGAAGCATTTGAGCTGAGTCTGGAAAGAAACCAGGCAGGCCAAAGGCAGAGGTGAAGAGGGAGAACATTCCATGCAAGAGGGAGAGTATCTAAAGTAATCTCCACTATTTTCTATATGAGAAAATTGAAGTCTAAAGATGTCAAATGACTTGCCCAAGATCATGTGACAATCTAGTGACAAAGTCCTTTTCTTTCAAAAGGAGACCTATAAATTAAACAGAACAATGAATAGAGCACCAGCCTTGGAGTCAGGAGGACCTGAGTTCAAATCCAGCCTCAGACATGTAACCAAAAAAACACCAAAAACACAACCGCTAGCTGTGTGACCTTGGGCAAGTCACTTAACTCCTGTTTGTCTCAGCTTCCTCATCTGTAAATGAAAACAATAGTAACGCCTGCCTCTCAGAGCTGTTGTGAAGATCAAATGATATAATTATGAAGCACTTAGCACAGGGCCTAGCTCTTTAGAAACTCTATATAAATGTGTAAGTAATGTATTCAGGAGGTGACTTGGAAAGCCACCCCTCTCAGTAAAATATGACTGATTAATTTCTCTCCTGCAAATAAATGCCTCAAGCTGCCTACACAGGAAAAATGTCTTAGACGGGTTCATTCTAAACATTATTTAAATCTTGCAGGATGGAGACATGCACAATTAGTTTCCTGTGGATAAGGAATTTTCACTTCCATTAGAATAGAGGGAACTAAGAAGTAGTGAACTGATTAACCTCAGAACTGGAAAGACCTGAGTTTGAGTCCTCCCTCAGATAAATTCTGCCTGTGTGATCCTGGACAAATCACTAAACCTCACAGGTTTCCAGGCAGCTCTCCAAGACTAAAGGACAATCCTATTATAGTAGAAGGAAATTTCCTCATCTGGACGTTCCCTGTATCAATTAAGTCAAAAGTCCAGTCCCTTTCCCTATCCTAAGAAAGGGAGAATTTCCTCTCTCCCCTGTTTTAGCAACTTGGCCACAGAGTGAGAACAAGTGATGAGGGTGGTTGAGGGTGACATGGACAGTCACTCAACCATGACTTGGTACATAGTAAACCTTAATAAATTCTTGTTGACCAAATGACTGACCTTTAGCTGTTTTGCCTTTGTGTTCAAGTAGGATTAGTAATGCCATCTTGCCTCCAGCTAAAACTAAGCCATTTTCTTTCTCTATTTTTTGTGTAATTTCATGTATTGCGCTGGCATCTTGTTTTCCTCACTGTCTCTTCTCTTTCTGCAACTTTCTCAGCTGCCATCCCCTGTATGTCTCCCCTCAAGTTCTTTCTTATTTGCCTCCATTTACCATTTCCTCCCCTTAGTGCAATTTCTCCTTTTAATCTGCTAATCAGGAACATGGATTGTGCTCCTGTCCAGTGTCAGAATTGGAAGGGGCCTTAGATCAATCAATCAACACGCATTTATTAAACACTTATGATGGGCTCAGTGCATTCTGAAACTTGACTAGGTGCTTTGGGGAGAGAGAGAAGAAAGTGAAACTTGGATACTGCCTTCAACAAAATGAGGTTAAAAAAAAGAACCAAAACTCAAAATAAATTATAACCTTTGGGAGGAGTAGGGACTTTAGAGATCACAGTCTCACTGTCTTTTCTCCTAAGTATGATTTCCCTTTCCAATTGGTTATTTCTGTGTGCTTGCATATAATTACCAGAAGCACATGTGCACATACGCATATGCGTGTTTACATAGATATATATAGGCATAGACATTTAGTGTCTTCTCTGTAAGGTGAGGGGAAGTCTTTCATCGTTAGTCATCAGGAATTGTGTTTCCTTATACTCCAGAGCATCCGCCACAGATGGGAGGAGATGGTAAATACATATTCTTAGAGAAGGCATGCCAGGATGCCCTTTTATTTTGTTTTGTCTTCTTTGCTCTTATACAGTATTGAGATGAGAATTATATTTGGATGGGATTAATAAATACTACTCTATTTTAGGATTTCCATAGTCTTTATTCTCAGTTGTCTCAGTAACTGATTCTTACCTATTTCCAGTGATTTCCCAAGTTTCAGGAAATTAGCTTCAATTTGTTATTTTCTGGTTCTTTGCTTGGGTTAGCATATAGCGAGTTTCTGAAAGCACCTTCCAATGCTAACATATATATATATATACACATATATATATATATATACATATGTATGTATGTATATATCTTTGTGTGTGTGTGTGTGTGTGTGTGTGTGTGTGTGTGTGTGTGTACACAGTAGTGTTGAGGGCAAGGGCCCTGTTTCAGGTCCTCTTCAGGGGGAAATAAAAATTCATTATAAGAAGAGCATGATATTAGGTTTCGTAAAAATAAAAAACAAATAGAAGTTATGGTGATTGAAATTCATATCTTTGCATTTCCATTTCTCCATCAGTATAATGGAGTTTCTTCTCCCTTACGTCCTCACATCAGAAAATTGTCGTAAGGACAAACTAGGGCAAGCCTGGGTAAGTCCCAAGAGAAATTCATTTGCATATCTCAGTAATGCAGGTTTAATACCCTAAAAATAGCCAAAAGGAAGTAGATTTCAAACTTTACCCCTTAGCTCCCAGATCTCTTGACTATGGAACCTGATGGAGATGTATATAGACTAATGCCTAACCTTATTATTATCGTTGATTAAGATGCAACAGAGTGCAAAACAGGGGTGGCAAACTCAAAGAGAAATAAATCCCTGAGGAAAGCATATTGACTTAGAAGCCCATAAATTAACATCATCTGTGTGGTCCTGTCTTTTTGTTTATTTTGTTAAATATTTCTCAATAATTTTAATGCAATTTGGTCCACACTTGAGAGTTTTGTGAGCCATGAGTTTGACAGCTCTAATGTAGTGGATAGGAAAATGACAACAGAATCAGCTGATCAATCAATCAATAAACATTTATTGAGCATCTACTACATGCCAGACCCTGTACTCTCCTTAGGTCAGGAAGAACTGGCCTCCAATCTCGTCATGCTGACTATGTGACCCTGAGTAAATTACCTTATCTCTCAGTGTCCTAGGCAACATTGTCAGACCGTAAATTAAAGGAAGTTGCCAATCTACATTGATAGATGATGATTTCCTCACCACAGGGATTCCTTATACCAAATATATCACAAGGCCAGTTCCTATTTTTTTTTTCACTGTATCACCTAGATTCCCATTATATTTATATGTGCATGTTTGTATGTATCTATAGCTATATGTCTGTTTCTAGAAGTGTGCATGTATATATGCACAACATACACAAGATGAATACATACTTATAACATAATGAGGGAATAGGTACTAATACCTGGGGAGATCAGTTTAAGCCCTACATAGATGCTGGTGTTTGAACTAAGTTGTGAAGGAAAAACTGAAGACCAAGGTGATGAAGGAGTGAATTCCAAACTTAGGAACATACTCTGCAAAGGCACAGAGATGGTAGATGAAGTGTTGTTTTTGAGGAGCAGCAAGAAAACCAATTTGCCTCGATGTGGAGTATGTGAATGGGCACAATATATAATGAGACTAGAGAGGTGGCTTGGAACGAGGTTTTAAAGGACTTTAAATGCCAAATGGAGGGATTTTATTTGACCCTGGAAGTAACAGAGATCCAACAATATTTATTTATCAAGGGACTGACAAAGTCACTACTGAGCTTTAGGAAATTCACTTTGGCAGGACAGATTGGAAAAGGAAGAGGCGTGAAGGTCATTAAGCTTGACTTGTTTACTTATCTTTGCTGAGTTGCCAGTGAGAGGTGGAAAAGGGGTATATGTACTCACCTGTGAGGGTGAGATGGGAAAAAAAGCAACAGCAACAAATTGTTGCCATTTTGGAAAGACTACTGGGAAAGTTGCTTTTATGGGCAAAACATAATTCTTTTTCCTTACTCCTTTCTCACAGTGACTTAGTACTATAGAATGAAAAAAGTGGAAAGATGCTAGCTAGTAAATGCAGCATTTCAGCCTTCCCTAATATTAACAGAGGCCAAATTAAACGTAATGGCAAATAAAGAGAGACCTCTGTGTCCACTCTTGATTAATGGTGAGGAGAAAATACGAAGCTAATGTCGACAAGCTCCTGAATGATCATGAAGGAAATTTTGCAAATAAGTTTTTTCTTTTTTAACTAGCATTATACCTCTCAAGATTTTTTTAATATCTTATCAAAAGCTAAACTTCTTGGAGTAAAAACTGGAGTAAAAGGAGGGAGGAAGAGAGGCAAACATGTTGATCAATATTCATATTTTGTTTCCCTTTCCCAAACTCATTTCTGCCTGTGTGTTTTCATTAAAAGATGTGTATGATACTCATGCACACAAGCCACCGCCACCACCACCACCACTAAGAGAATAGCAGCACAGTGGAAGCCTGGGCCTTTGTAAGGTTTTTAAGTTTGTTGCGTATTTTAAGGTCATTAGTTCTTCTGAAGATGAGGAGCAGGCAGCCTTTAGTCCTGGAGGATATGGGACCCAATAAGGACTTGAAAAACTCAAGGGAAAAAAATTCTTTTTCAAGTTTTAATTTACCCCACAGTGATAGACTCCCCTTATGAATTCAATTTATGAGAGTTTTTGCTAACAGAAGACTGTGCAATTTTCTAGCCCTGATTTCTCACACATGGGATTATATCATCCCAGAGAGGTCATTTCATCCATATTTTTTCTATATAGACACAAAAGTCATTTTAATAAAATCTTCACGATAGCTATCTGTAATTAAGGGTAAAAGATACTCTTAATTCTTTTGTTAGCAAAGAAATATTTACAGTAAGTTCTGTCAATTCTTCCATGATCTCACAATTTCTAAAGTAAAGAAGTCTTTCTTTGTATCTAATCTGAGTTTTCTGAGCTGTGGTATAAGCCCCATTCTCTGTTATTATATCCCTTGTCAACATAATGAAGAGGTCCCATTTTTTTTTTATCTTTTGCTGAGCTCTAGCTTTCTCTTTTCTAGTTAAGTCATTTCTATCCAAATCATTTTGTAGATATTTCTTTAGATTTTTTTCCTGCCACGTCACCTGACTTCTCCCCATCCCTAAACTCTGTTGGTTTTCATTATTGGTCTCTTGCATTAGTAGATAAATTGCATTCCATCACTGCAGGGTACTCACTAGTCCCTGGTGGGTAGAAAGATCGATGTGCTTCCCCAAGTAGCTACCAGAGGGACACTTAAGCATAGTGGGGACATTGAGTTTTATCTATTCATTAAGCACTATGGGAGAAACCAGTAGAGAAATGCACCGGGCCAGCATTAACCAAATGTTTAGAAATCTGGATTAAGTTTGAGACTGCTAGTGATACTTCTCTTTTCTAATTCAGTCATGGCACCTGGAGGAGATTATGGGCCCTGAGGTATGAAAGGTGTGAAAGCAGTTTTAAGTCGAAGGTGTCAGTTGGGTGCAAGTTGTGGCTGACTTGAAGGAAGTCTTATCACTTATTTCTGATTGTCGAAAACACGGACATTCAGGACTAGGTGCCAAAGCCAAACATAATTGCCTCTGGGAAGGTCCTCAAGTTAATTATCACATTAAAGTTAAAGCATTCAAGCTCAGGGCTTCAGTTTGTCTTAGGTGCTTGGCTCAAGAGAGGTTTGGCACTGTTTCTCTTCTGTATTATGATTCTTTTCAACAGACAAGTGGGTAGCAGGTCATGAAAGGTTGAAAACACTCCTCACAATGGGAGAGTTGGCTCTCTCAGGTGAATGCTTAGCCTGTCTCAAGATCCCAACAGGAGAGCCTAACAGAAGACTGGGGACAACATGAGCAAGAGCAAAATATTGTAAACCTAGAAGTAACTCTTGTTTGAGAGCATATGTGATAGGGTGGTTAGAGAGTTGGCCTAGAAGTCAGGAAGACTTGGGTTCCAATCCTAATTCTGACACACACACTGCCTATATAACCCTGGGCAATTTATTTAATGTTTCATTGCTTTAGACAATATTCTAAGACTGTTAGCTGTGGAGAATGTTCTGACCTGCATGGATGGAAGGAGAGTCTCCTAAAGTGAATGAAACTACTGCTTCAGCTCTTATGCTTAATTCCTGGTTTTCTAATCTTGCCCATTTTAATTGATTATATAGGACCTGCATTTCTCCTATGTTATACGGATCAAGGTGCCCTTCTTGGTTAATGCCTGGAGAATCATTGGATAATTATGTTCTATCACAAAAACAACTTTGAGGAATGTTGACATTTAGGGAACCAATATCGGCCTTCTCCTCCCTTCTCGTAAAGAGGAAACTTAGAATTACTGATATTCTACTTTAGAGATGTTTGTTGTTGAGATGTTCTCATCATCTTTTAAGGAATAATTTGGGTATGCAGGTTTATATGAATCTTGATATTTGTACAATCCATGAATCAGAGTACCCTTGGAATAGAATCTTGTAGGACAAAACCCCCTGGAATTGGAGTCAGGAGAGTAGGGTTTCATTTCTTGTCATGAGACTAATTAATGACCACGGACAAATCACATCACTTCTCTGAATGCTAGGTTCCTCATCTCAAAATGGCTATGCTTTTCCTTACACTGTCTCTTTGCAAGGCTTTTGTGAGGAGCACACTGTGTAAATTAAAAATCACAATATAAATGAGTTACTGTTATTATGCTGGGGTGACTTCTCAGGGACTAGCATTCTCTTCTACTCTAATCTCAAACTTTGTGAATGAATCTAGAAAGTTTTAACTTGTCCAATAAATAACTTCTAAGGCCCTAAAAGAATTTAGGAAGTATTACTAACTATTAAAATAAAAGCTAACATACATATGAGGTATGAAAAATGTCAGAAAATTGAAACAACTTGAAATGTTGAATTCTCTGAAGTCTTCTCTATGTGTAAGATTCAATAATTCTGAAGGAGACTAGATATGAAATGACCCAAAAAAAAGTTAACGAGGATTTAACCTAGCATGGCAGTAAGAATTGAGAGAAGGGTCCAAACATCACCAGTCTTCCACTAACAGAATTAATAAGACTTAGGATTCATGTAAAGAAGGTCAATAGAGAAAATGATTAATGATTTAATTCAACAACAGATCCTTACTAAATATCTTGCTATATACTAGGAACTGGAGATACAAATCTAGAAATGAAACTGTCCTGGTCATTAAGGAATCTAACTTTTTATTGGAAATATATATGATGTTCACAGATGAGTGTAATTCTAGGTAGGGAACGAAAGGGGCAAAGGAATGATCAGAAAAAAACTACTCTAAACATATATGATAAAGGAGAGTAACCCACAGTTGGAGGGGTCATAGAAGGCTCCATAGAAGAGGTAGCACCTAATCTGCACCCTAAAAGTAGATAAATGCCCTGAGAGATGAGGATGAGCAAAGAGTATATTCTGACATGTAAAGGGCCCAAAATGGCAAAGTGAGTTTGGGTAAGAGTAAATAACTCAATTTGTACAAATATAGATTATGTGAAAGGAAGTAATGTGAAATAAGGATGGAGAAATAGTATGAAGTAAGATAGTGGATGGCCTTACATTTCAAGCTAAGGAGTTTGTATTTTATCTTGCTGGTGATAGGGAATCTCTGGAGGTTTTGAATGGGAAAGTGTCTTAGTCAGAACTATGCCTCAGGAAAACTATTTTGGCAGCTGTGTGGAGGATGGATTGTAGAGGAATCTGGTGGCAAGGAGACCAATAAGAAATCTATTATACTCATTCAGCTAAGAGGCATTAAGTGTCTGAACTAGGGTGGTAGATGTATAAGTGGAGAGATGGGGGCAGTTAAAATGAAAGTCTTGAACTCAGAATGCAGCTTGAACTTAGGGAATTTTTTTTATTTGTCAGAAATAGCATATTTAAAACTATGTAGATATATAAGATCCTTGAATAAGGTATACAGAGAAAAGCAAACAAGGTTCAGTATAATTTAAGGTTTACAAAGAGGAAGGAAAACCAGTGAACCAGAAGAGACAGGAAGAGAAATAAGTGAACAAAAATATCACGAAAAGCAACAAAAATTTTCTGGGAAGGGATAGTTAGCAATGTAGCAGGCAATGGATAGGACAAGGGAGATAAAGACGAAAGTCCACTGTATTTACTTATTACAAGGGCATTAGGTGAACTTCATGACAGGAATGTCAGTGGGGCTAATAGGATCATATTGGATGGGGTTGAGAAATTAGGGGATAGTGAGGGAATGGAGGCAGAGAACTGTTGGAGATACTCCTATATCCAAGATATCTAATGTACAAGTCCTTTGAAAATGTAAATTGTAGTCCAGTTGCTGGAAGGGGCAGGTAGAGGCAAGGATACCACTTTGATTACAGTTTCACCTATATTGCAAAAAAAAAAAAAAAATAAGGAGAGTCAAGATAGCATAGTGGATAAAGGATTAGCCTCAAAAATCAGAAGATTCAAGTCCTATCTCTGACACATAGCAGCTGTGTGAACTGGGGTAAGTCACTTAACCTCTTAATGCTTCCAAGCAACCCTTTAAGACTACAAGTTAGAGACAGAGTATTAATAGGCATTGATAGAAAAGAAATTCATAGCTTCTGTAACTTGGTCCTGGGTAGACATAACTATATGTTCTGCTTGACCAACCCTGTCTGTTGTTGGTGTATCTCAAGGTTCTGTCCTGAATTCTCTTTTCCTCTTCCTCCATACTATTTCACTTTGCTGATCTCATTAGCTCCCATGGATTTGTTTGTCGTCTTTAGGGATATGACTCTCAAATCAACTTCTTTAGCCTTATTTTCTCTCCTGATCTCTAGTGTGACATATCTGTCCATTGGAAAGCTAAAACCTAATATCTCATAAAAATCATATTTAAGCCCCTACTCTGTGTCAGGTCCTGTGCTATGTGTTGGAGACACAAGGAAAAGTCATCATCATCATCATCAAAATCCTTGTTCTCAAGAAATTCCAATGAGGGAGACAACGTGCACACAACTGTCTATCATCAAGATGAATACAGGATAAATTGAAGGCAGCCAATTTCCAAATTCGAACTTGTCATCCTTTCCCTAAAACCCTCCCCTGTTTCTGACTTCTTTATTATTTTGAGGTTACCGTGATCCTCCCCCAGGCTCACAAACTAGGCATCATCCTTGGCTCCTTCCTTTTTCTCTCCCATTTCTCACATCCAAACAGCTCTTAAGAACTGTTGTTTATAACTTTGTAATATCTCTTGCATATACTCCCTTCTCTCCTCTGACACTTTCACCACCTTAATACTGGTGGCATTCCATTCCATCAGCAATAGGCCTCTTGGTCTCCCTGCTTCAAGTTTCTACCCATTCCAATATGTCCCCACTTCAGGCGTCAAATTGATCTTTCTAAGCACAGGTCTCACCATATCCCTTGCTAGGATACAATGTGCAAAAAGTCTCTGTTTGGTTTCAAGTCCTTCTTAATCTGGCCTGTCCCTTCTTCCTTTTTAGACTTTTTACACCTTACTTGCCTCTGTGTCCTCTATCATCAAGTGACACTTGCCTCCTTGTATTCCTTGTATATGGAACTCCATCTTCTGACTCTGAGCATTTTTCCTGTCTGTTTCTCATGCCTTGAACTATTTCCCTCCTTGTCACCACTTGATTTTCCTTAACTTCCTTCAGGTCTTTGATAGAATTCCACTGTCTGTAAGCAATGTTTCTTAGTGTTCCTTAATCTTAGTGCCTTCTCTCTGAGACTACCCTCAATATATCCTGTATTCATCTTTTTTTTTTTTTGATGGTTGTTTGCACATTGTCTCCCTCATTAGAATTTCTTGAGATGGGGCGGCTAGGTGGCACAGTGAATAGAGCACCAACCCTGGAGTCAGGAGGACTTGAGTTCAAATCTGTCCTCAAACACTTAACACAAAAACTAGCCATATAACCTTGTGCAAGTCACTTAACCTCAATTGCCCTCCAAAAAGCAAAAATAAAAATAAAAGAATTTCTTGAAAACAAGAATTTTTATGATTATTTCATTATGATTATGATTATGATTATTGCTTTTCTTTGTGTCTCCAACACATAGGACAGGACCTGACACATAGCAGGGACTTAATAAATGATAGTTGAGAGACTCACAGAAGAAAAGGAATTGTCATAGGCATACATAACTGTGCTCCTAGACTACAGATTGTGGAGATAAGGCCCCACATCTGTCACTACTAACAACAAGCCCACTGCGTACCTTGGCAGTGTTGTTTACAGGGATATACACATAAACAATGAGATTGACACACACGTTGGTGGAGCTGAATCAATGGTTGGGGGCCTCCAAAAGAATTTGTGGGAGAGAAGAGGTATTAAGCCACCTACTAGACTGACAGTCTACAGAGCCAATGTGCTGATTTCATAATTGTATGCCTGTGAACAGTATAACAGTGCCATGCCAGGAAACTGAATCTCTTTCATTTGGATTGTCTTAGGAAGACTCTGAAGATCACCTGGCAGGATAAGGTACCAGATACTGAAGTCTTTCTTTGAACTGAATTGCCAAGCAATTAAACAATATTGCAGAGAGTGCAACTATGATGGACTGGCCCCACTGTTCAAACATCAAATGGATGTTTTTCTAAAGACTATTTTATAGACAACTCAGACAAGGAAGGCACTCACATGGAAGGGAGAAGAAGTGATACAAGGACAGTTTCAAGGTCTCTCTGAAAAACATTGACATCGATTGTGACACATGGGAGACACTGGTTCCATCCAGCATGGTGTGCCTGCATCCAAGAAGGACTGTGTTCTATGAGAAAAGAATTGTGGTAACTCAAAAGAAACATGAAATGTGCAGATTTAGAGACATCTCCATTCCAAAAGGTCATATGGCCTATTTGAGCTCTACCTATGCTATAACATTCTGAGATTATATTAGTATGATCAGCCACAGACAGACACAGCATACCAGGACCCAGACATTGTGATGCCATTCTGATCCTCTCTGAGCTCAAAGGACAAACAGCAATAACAACACTGCTATCAAACCCAGCTGTGACTAGCTGCCATTTGTGTGGATCAACTGAAGGAGCCAAGTGAGAAATAGGATGAATGTGTCAAGAGGTTGAAAACAATTTGACCGCCACCTCCCTCCAGACTTCAAATGGAACCTATATTCAAGATATATATATATACTTGCAGTAGCAGGTTCCTCTTCCTTTTGAGACACTGCAGCCTTTATCCAAGAAGCAAGCCCTATAGAGCCCAACGCCATCAAGAACAGCTTCCACCAGCTGGGCAGGGAAGCTCAGGATTCCCAGGAATATATCAGTAGCTTCTACTCTCCTATGTCTGCCTCTAATAGTCGTGTAAAAATGAGGCCTAGAAATAGCCTCCCTATGTGAAACACCACTTACCTCTTCACCAAAGTCCTTGGCACTAGCAAATAGTTCATCAGAAACTAGTATGCTCCTATTAGTGATAATGACACTAGAGAAAATGAAGCACCATCTCTGTCTTTCCTTCCACTATACCTTAAGGAAATGTGGATAAATATGGATAAGGATATGTAGCCCTTTCAGGCTTCCCTGCAGATTTTAAAGATTCTCCATGATCAGTGTTTTCTCCCCCATTAGACTATGAGCTCCCTGAGAGCAGGGACCACCTTACATTTCTAATTGTATCCACAAAGCTTAGTTCAAAACATAGTGACTGCTTTAAAAATGTATGCATGTATTATTATTATTATTATTATTATTAATTAAATATTGATATTAAATTAAATATTAAATTAATTAAATATTATTA
Organism: Pseudochirops corinnae; assembly: GCA_028646515.1. Lineage (NCBI taxonomy): Eukaryota > Metazoa > Chordata > Mammalia > Diprotodontia > Pseudocheiridae > Pseudochirops > Pseudochirops corinnae. The sequence goes on from CM053588.1 coordinate 138,898,486, forward strand.
ATTAAATATTAATAATAATAATATGGGGAAATTTAAAGGAGACAAAAATAAATTTTTAAAGAATAATATAGGTGTAGACAGAAGGTAAGAGAAAAAGATCTAGATTTGAGATTACTGATGGAGAAGCTCAGTAATAAGTAGTGATAACTATGGGCAGAGGTGATATTGGGACAAAAGTTCAAGTAGACTTTAAACATCATCCAGGGAGCAATAGTTTCCTGATCTTCTAAATACGTGGAATAGGGATACTTAACCTACTTTTTATTATAGACCATCTGGTAATCTGGTGAAGGCTGTGGACCTTTTAAAGGTCACTAGTTGATTAAGGGTAGAGAGCACTGGAGCTGTACTCAGGAAAATACAAATTCAAGCCTGGCCTCAGATGTTTACTGGCTGTATGACCTTGGGCAAGTCACTTAAGTTCTGTCTGCCTTAGCTTTTTCTCAATTGTAAAATGGAGTTAATAGTACTACCTACTCCACAAAACAGCTGTGGAGCTTTATAATACTGATACGATAACGCTTGTAAAATATTTGTATGATATGATAATATGACAATATTTGTAAATATGATATTATATAATATTTGAAATTTAATATAATTATATTTGATAATGATAACATAATATTTGTAAAATGGTTAGCACAGTGTCTGACACATAGGTGATTAATAAATAATCATTTCCTTCCTTCTCAGATTAATACATTTAAATGCATAAAAAGACATAAAATTAGAAAGAGAGCCAATCATATTGAAATACAAAATACTAAAATACCAAAATACTAAAACAAAAAGCAAAAGGCAAGTTCATTGGCCCTAGGTTAAAAAATTTTTACTTTAGAACTAGGCCCCAAATACTATATTTTCTACAACTTTTATATTCTTTTCAGAGAAGGTCTATTTGCTGTGGAACCCAGTGGGTTGTAACACTGGAGCTGACAGGAGACAGGGGAGAAATGTGACCAGAGCAAACCAGGTCCTGAAATTGAGCTTTCAATTCTTTAGAGAAGAAAAAAAATCTTTTAATGCTATCAAACAGTGAGGCACTAAGAAGGACCATATATCCCACTGTGGCAGGTCACTCACTGATTTAACATCTGAGATTAAAGATTGTGGTGGGAAATAGAGAGATGTTATTCTAGCCCTGAGGCACACAATATTCCATAATGAGCTACCATGGCAATGGCCCTCCTGCTTTGCTTGTCAATCTATGGGACTTTCACCTTCCAATAACAAGGTCTTACCTCACTTCCTTCAGAAAATCATTTGATGAACCCATCCTAGGGCTCCTGTGCTTGTAAAGTCTTTGTTTGCATGTTGCTTTTTCAGACTATGTCATTAGTATTTTCCATGCATGAGCATGCACTTGTGAGATTCTTTCCTCTAAAAGAAGTGGAATTTTTTCATTACTCTTGAGCATCTCCTTTAGGGCATTTGAGAGTATCCATATAGGTGTATATTGTTCATTCTGATACTTGGGGTAAGCACCATGAAATATATCCCAAGTGAACAGCACAGTAGCATCTTCAAATAGAGCTTATTTTTTAAATTTCATATTTTTTCAACTATTTGTAAAAAATGTTAACATTCATTTTTAAAATTTGATTTCCAAATTCTCTTCATCTCTCCCCTAAATTTGATATAGATTATACAATGTGTAGTCATGCAAAACATTTTCATATTCACCATGTTGCAAAAGAAAATGTAGACAAAATATAAAAATAAAGTTGAAAAAAAATGTATTCTTCAATCTACATTCAGACTCCATCCACTTTTTTTCCTCTGGAGGTGAATAGCATTTTTCATCATTAGTCCTTCAGAATTCTCTTGGATCTTTATTGCCAAAAAGAGGTAACTCATTTATACTTAATCATCATGTAATGTTTCTGTCACAGTGTACAATGTTCTTCTGGTTATACTCACTTCACTTTGAATCGATTCATATAAGTCTTTCATATAAGTCTTCCCAGGTTTTTTTTCCCCCGAAAGCATCCTGTTTGTCATTTATTACAGCACAATAATTTTTCATCATAATCATATACAATTTGTTCAGCTATTCCTCATTAATGGTCATCCCTTCAATTTCTAGTCCTTTGCCACCATAAAAAAGATCTGCTTTAAAAATTTTTGTACATAGAGGTCCTTTTCCTCCTTAAAAAATTTCTTTGGGATACAGACTTGGTTGTTATTTTTCTGGATCAAAGGGTGTACACAATTTTATAGCACTTTGGGAGTAGTTCTAAAATGTTCTCTGCAATGGATGGATCAGTTAACAACTCTACCAACAATGCATCAGTGTCCCAATTTTCCATATCTCATCCAACATTTTGTGTTTTCCTTTTCTGCCATTTTAGACAATTTGATAGTTGTGAGCTGGTACCTCAGATTTCTTTAAAGTTGCATTTCTCTAATCAATAGTGAGTGAGATCATTTTCCATATAATTTTTATTTCTTCTTCTGAAAACTGCCCATTTATATCCTTTGACAATTTATCAATGAGGGAATGACTTTTGTTCTTATAAATTTGACTCAATTCCCTATATATTTGAGAAATGAGACCATTATCAGAGGAGCTTGCTGTAAAATTTTCCCAAGTTTGTTGCTTTCCTTCTGATCTTGGCTGCATTGGTTTTGCTTGTGAATTTTTTTAATATTAAAAGTATCATTTAAAATCCCATAATTCTCTCTCTCTCTCTCTCTCTCTCTTTCTCTCTCTCTCTCTCTCTAGTTTGGTCATAAATTCTTCCATTATTCATAGATCTGACAGGTAAATTCTGTGCTCCTCTAATTTGCTTGTGATATCATCCTTTAAATCTGAACCATGAACCTCTTTTGACTTTATCTTAGTATATGGTATGAGATATTGCTCTATACCTAGTTTCTGCTCATTGCTTTCCAGTTTTCCAAGAAGTTTTTATCAAATAGTGATTTCTTGTCACAAAAGTTTGAATCTTTGTGTTTGTGAAACACTGGATTACTATGTTCATTGACTACTGTGTATTGTGTACTTAATCTATTCTGCTAATCTAGCACTCTATTTCTTAGCCAGTACAGAATTATTTTGATGATCACTGCTTTATAATACTGTTTGAGATCTGATACCTCTAGGCCACTTTCCTTCACATTTTTTTCATTGATTCTCTTAATATTCATGACCTTTTTTTCTTACAGATGAGTTTTGTTATTGTTTTTCAAATTGATTTTTAAAGGAAGTTCTGTTGCTCATTGAGGGTGGGGCAGGTTAAAACACACACACACACACACACACACACACACACACACACACACACACACACACACACACACACACACACACACACACACACTGAAGAGAAATAATCATGACACATTTCCCCCTCCTGGGAAGATAGAGATTTCACAATGCTAGCACTCCTGGGTAGAGAACTCAAGACACTGCTCCTACAGAGGCCTTTATAAAGGAGTAATAATACTAACATGAATAGGTCAGGAAGGAAGTCATGTAGGGGTTAGTAAGTGGAGAGAGGGAAAAATCTTGTAATTTCTTATTTGAAATAATATATATATTTTTAAATCTAAGTAGGTGCTAGCCTATATACTTGAATGCAATCAGCACTGTTAAAAAATTTCAGCACCCTTGTGTAAAGATCTCCCTTGTTCAATCATAACATCAATTGATAAAAATGACTGTCCATTCACAGTCTATGATTCAGCCTCCTTTTTAATAAGTAATTCTGTTGGTCATTGAAAACCACCAATAATTTGCAGATCCTATACACGATTGCACGCCACCATGGGGGGGGGGGGGAAGGGGAGGGAAGAAAATCTGAAACTCAAGTGATTGTGGAACTGAATCTTGTAAATAAAAAGTAAATGAGCAAATAAAAAAAAAAAGAAAACCACCAATAACCCTCTAAATCATATTGATATTGCTTGTTGACAAAGCTAATGCCAATTACCAGATATTGATCAGATTTGTTTACTAAAGTCTGCGTAGATGAGATGTCCAAAGGTTGTGAATTTTATGTCCATGCCTCCAGATAAGACTTTATCATAACCAATAACTACTAATAGATATCTTCTTCATTTCATTTATTACACTCTGTGTGTTAATCTATCTTGATATTTAAGATGTTTTTTTCTTATAATATTAGAACTTCTGAATTTAGCTGAGGTGAGTTGATGAACTGACAATACACAGACAGTTAATATAGGGATAACTCCCAAATCAATACTCAATTTTTTTTCTTTTGTGTTAAATTATAGGTAATTTCATTCCTTCTAATGTCTAGCACCTACAATTTTATATTTTTAAAGAAAGTGCTCTTGAGATGTGAGATGTCTATAATCTATGTGATCAGGCTTCCTCATTTCTTTCTTCTAAATGATACTTTCTCACATATTTTTCTCCTTTGTCAACACTTTTTAAAATCTTTTCATATAAGTTATCAAGTATCAGAATGTATGTTGTTTTGATTTAGAGGATCTCATTGAGTTTTTTTTTTTTGTATAATTGGTCTACCACTTTATCCTCTTCATCTCAGGCTGGTAAATAAGCTGCAAGTATTTTTAATGGTGGTCTTTTTGGAGGAAATATTTATCATTTACACTACAATACATGATGTTCCATGAAATAATGTTTGTGGTGGTTTTGAGGTGTGTGTGATATATCCTGGAAGAGACAGGTATGCACTTAAAGGAGTTTTGTCTATTCATCCACATAGGAAAGATCAAATAAATAAAGAATATCTATTGCCCTAGATTTCAGGATACATTTGAATGGAAACCCTATAAAGTTTGTCCAACAGGATGAATAAATGGGACAACCTTAATGAATGGATATTGAACTTGGCCCAGAATTAAAAAGGAGCCAAGTCTCAGGATAGAACGTATTCTTTTTTTCTGCCCTTTTACTCACTCTAAGATTCTCACAAAAACAAAGTCTTATAAAGAATTAAATATGGGTATCATATAGAAGACAGATAGTCACTGTAAGGAGGTTGCAACCTATATCCAATGAAGAATTCCTTAGAAGATTAAATGAAAAGCACTTCATCAAAGAATCATATGAAAGGAAGTGGGTTAATCACATCACAAGAACAATTGGGCACTAGTCAGAGTGCTCCACTGGAAACCTCACCAAAAAAAATCAAGCAAGGCCTCTAGCGTGTTTGGTGGTGTCTGTGGCAAATTTGTGCTGAGTATCTATTAGAGTCCTACAAAATGGTCAAATGTGTATTACTTGGAATCAGATTCATGAGAAGAGCCTTTCAAGTCAGTGAGATCACAGACATGTTTGAGTGTTTGAGTATAGCATGAAATGTTAGTCTAAAACTAATTAGTGATAAAGTGCTTGGCAGTTTTCCTAGCTTTTTTTGTTATGGAAAGAAAAAGGGGTTCTGACCTCAAGTTGTTTTTGTTTTTTTTTTGGTTAAATTTATCAAACACTGAATTGTTTTTCCCCCCATGAGGCATCCACTTAATCTATCCCTGTGATCTACCATCCTACTTTTTAACCAGTACAAAATATTTTGGATAATCACTACTTTCTAATACAGTTGGAGATCCTTCTCTGTTACTACTTGTTGTCTTTGTTATTTTTGTTTCCCATGAGGATTTATGACTTTTTGTTCTACTAGATGATTCTTATTTGTTTGTTCGTTTTGGTGGTGGTTCTATAAATAATTTTTCATTGTTTGATTGAGATGGCAACAAATTAATAGATTAGTTGAAATTTTAACATATTAATATATGAAAAAGGAGGAGAGGAAAAAGAATAAGCATTTATATGGCATCTATCGACTATCTTCCAAGCACTGTTCAAAATGCTTTACAAATATTTCATTTGTAAATATACAAATGTCAATTTATAAATTTGGGTTGTATGGGGTGTTAAGAGAGAACTAATATCTCTAGTGTGAGGGTTTGCTGAGCCCTTTTCAGGGCTCATTCATCAACCTTTGGTGTGCAGCCAGTCACCCACACCTGTGGGTCTAAGAAGGTGTAATATACTCAGCAGTTATAGCCTAGTAAAACCATCTTGGAAGAGAGACTAAACCAGGTTTAGGGTAACTGATAGGTCTCAAAACTGTTGGTGAGTTAGGGAGATCTCTAACCCTACCATGTGAAGACTCCCCCTCCCCCAGGCAGAATGGGGGGATGAGAACAATTTGTTCCAACAGTCATGAAGGTGGCTGAAGCAGGCACTGTGGAGTGAATGCTTAGAGCCTGGACAGACATCAAAGATATGAAAATCATTTGCAGCATCCTGGGCTAGCTCCAATGATCCTGATTCTTATCTCGCCGCTGGACACTGATGACATGGAAGAGAGAGTAAGGCTGACAACTTTGTGCAACTCTGCCTCGTTTACATCCAATTGAAGTACAAGTCAAGACATCACTCTGTGATGTCATAAATCTTCTTTAAAAATGTACAAACAACAATAATCTCATTTGATCTTCATAACAATCCAAAGAGATGGATGCTGATTTCCTCATTAGGTTAAATGACTTGCTTAGAGTCGCAGAATTCCTAAATATCTGAGGCCAGATTTGAAGTCAGCTCTGCTTGACTCGAGGCCCAGTTCTCTATCTGCTGTTCCCCCTAGCTGCCTCTAACAATGACTCTCATTCTTTGTATCTTTATTTTAGAAGGAGTGTTGTAAAATTGTAGTCCTGAGTTTTTCTTCTTTGGTAAACTCCCAGAGAAATTATGAATTTTGTAGTAATTATGAATGTCATTTATTTTTCTATTTCATCTTCCTGGATTTTGTTTTTATTATGTGGAAAGTCTAACAATTTTTGTATATTTATCTTATATACTACTACTTTACTGAAATTAATATTTTTTCCAGTTTTATTTATATTGAAACACTGAGACCCTGTAAGTGAAGCATCATATAATTGACACAGATAATTTTGCCTCTTTTTTCCTTATGCTTCTTTCCTCAATTTCTATTTATTATCTAGTTAGCACCATATCTAATAACATTTGTGGCAAT
>CM053588.1:138905965-138943894 GCA_028646515.1 Pseudochirops corinnae
ACATGGAAAAGTGATAATTGTAACTTATGAAACTTTTCTCAGTATGAGGATATGTGAAGGAAATACAAATATATATACATATACATACACATATGTCTATATAGGAGGGTTTATACATGCATACAAACACATATCTGAGTATGTGTATATATGAGTACATAGAGGGCACAAGATCAATTGAATAGGAAGGGACAATACTTTAAAAGGTGAAATTCTGAGGTGGGAGAGGATTAGAATGAGAGGAGACAGAGAGTTGGAATGGGGTTAATCATCTCACGGAAGAGGTGAAGGATAATTGTTACAATAGAGGGGAAGAACAGGAAGGCAAAAGGAAAAGTGTCAACTTTACTGTCATTGAACTTGGCTTAGGGAAGGAATGACATAAATTCTAAACTGGGCATCTTGCCACATAGGAGAGTAGGGGGGATGGGGATGAGAGGTGGGATGAAGGAGGGGAGGGCAGAGTTGGGGGGAGAGTTGATAGAAGTACACACTTCTGTAAAGGGACAGGGACAAGGATAGGGTAGAGAATAGAACAATGGGGGGCAAGTAAGGAAGGAGAGACATATAATCAGTCTTTCACAATATGCCCACTGTGGAGAGGTTCTGTATAATTACACAAGTACAGCCTGTATTTAATTGCTTGTCCTTCCAGTGGGGGTGGGTGATAAGGGAGGAAGGGAAACAATCTAGAATTTAAAGTTCTATAATCAAATGTTAAAAATATATATGTATGTGTGTATATATATATATATATATATACATATATATAATAATAACAATTATTATTATTATTAACTTCATCCAACTGGGAATTAAGATACACAGTCACTGTGGTAGGGAGATCCATCCTGTCCTACCAGAAAGTCAGAGGTGTGAGGGGGAGAACATAGGAGAGAGCAGATTGGGGGAAGGGTTATATAGTGGGATGGCTGTTTTGAGGTGTTGTTTAGGGAAAAGATGGGGAAAAAATTTCTAAATCAAAATCTTGTGGAAAGGAATGATGTAAACAAGAAAATAAATAAATTAATTTTAAAAAAAAAAGGAAAAAATGGTTAGTGAATAATGGCAAAAACTAACATAAGTGTTTCTGTCCAGTCTGTATCAGTCAAAGAGGACTCCCAGAAACCAACAGACACTAATTAGTAGGACCATCTAGGGTCAAAAGGGTAGATACAGTCTTTGAAACTCTTGCCTTCAATAATCTCAGATCATTTGATCCAGGAAGCCCCAGTGTGGTCAAGTATGCTTAAGAAGTGGTGATAAGAATAATAAAGTATTCCAGTGATGAGTCCCCTGAGTGATTAAGTACCTAGAGAGCTCTGGGAACTGACATGGAGATAGGTTCCAGTAAAATAGCAAAATCCTATTGACAGGACAATGTCTTGGCCACAAGATCAATTAGAATTTCTAGAAGAGACAGAAAAAGATATTCTACACACACACAACTATTCATTTACATATGTATTTATTCATCTATTTATTTGTTTGTGTAATTATGAGAATCCTTGAGAGAACAATTGGAAGGTAAACAAATAATTTAGAACAGTAGGTAGAAAATCTCATCCAATTAATATACTTCATGAGAATTAGAATGGACAAAACAAAAACCGATGAGTTCATTACACAAGAAATGTGAAATCAAAATCAGAAGAGTGAAGAAATAGATTAAATACAAAATATGCTTATCCAAACAATTAATCTAAAAAAAATAGATTAAGTAGAGAAAAAAAAAGTCTAAGAATCATCTGACTACTTGGAAAGCATTACAAAAAAGGCAGGATACCATATTTCCATTTCCTTTTTCTGTTTAATTAACATTCTTATTTAAAGTTTTCAGTTCCAAATTCTATCCCTTCTTCTCCCCACCCACCAGATGGTAAGCAATTTGATGTAGGTTATACATGGGCAATTATATAAAATATTTTGTTACTAAGTCATTTTGTACAAGAAGACTTGAGTAAAAGGGAAAAAATGAAAAAAAGTGAAAAATAATATTCTTCAGTCTCTATTAAACGATATAAGTTCTTTCTCTGGAGGCAGATAGCATACTTTTTTGTTCATCTTTTGGAATGGTCTAACACATATTCCCAAAGTGGATTATACTGCCCGAGGGGGAATACTGGAGTGATGGAGAGGGGAGGAGAGGGATGCAAGTGGGGTACGTTAAGTAAAAATAAGGGTTAACCTAACCTAAACCCACATAATTGTTTTTAAAGGGGAAGACCAAATAAGTTTGGGAACCTCTAACAGACTAGAATTATTATATTGCTGAGGCTAGCTAAATTGTTCACAATTCTTCATCAAACTACATTGCTGTTACTGTGTGCAATGTTCTCCCGGTTCTGTTCACTATGCATCAGTTCAAGAAAGACTTCGCATATTTTTCTGAAATTTCCTGTTTCTCATTTCTTATAGCACAATAATATTCCATTATTATCATATACCACAACTTGATTAATCATTACCAAATTGATGGACATCCCTTCAATTTTCAATTCTTAGCCACCACAAAAAGAACTGCTATAAATAGTTTCGTGCATATGGGTCATTTTCCCTTTTTTTGGATGTCTTTGGGATATAGACCTGGTACTGGTATTATTGGATAAAAGGATATACACAATTTTATAACCCTTTGGGCAGAGTTCTAAATTCTTCTCTAGAATAGTTGGGTAAGTTCACAATGCCACCAACAATGCATTAGTGTCCTACGTTTCTCACATCCTCTCCAACTTCCAACATTACTCTTTTTTGTCATATTAACCAATCTGATAAGTGTGAAGTGGTACCTCAAAATTCTTTTGATTTTAATTTTTCTAGTCAATGGTGATTTAGGGCATTTTTTTTCTTCATATGCCTATGGATAGCTTTAATTTTTTTGTCTGAAAATTGCCTGTTTACATCCTTTGTCTTTTTATCAATTGGGGAATGATTTGTATTTTTTTTTTATAAACTTCATTCAGTTCTCTGTATATTTGAGAAAAGGGGCCTTTATCAGAGATACTTGTTGCAAAAAGAAAAAAATCCCCCAGGTTTCTACTTTCCTTATAATTTTGGTTGCATTGGTTTTGTTTGTACAAAATCATTTAATTTTATATAATCAAAATTATCTATTTTTACATTCTATAGTGCTCTCTTTGTTTTCTTTGGTCCTAAATTCTTCCCTTATCCATAAATTTGACAGATTAACTGTTCTATACTTTCTTAATTTGTTTATGGTATCATCTTTTATGTGTAAATCATGTACCCATTTTGACATTATCTCAGTATATGATGTGAGATGTTGCTTTATACCTAGTTTCTGCCATATTGTTTTCCCTTTTTCCCAGCAGTTTTTGTTTTTGTTCCAAAAGCTTGGATCTTTGGGTATATAATATATTAGATTTCTATAGTCATTTACTGTAATGTAATTTGTAGCTAATCTATTCCAATAATCCATCACTTTTTTTCTTAGCCAGTAACAGATTATTTTGATAATTACTGCTTTATAATACAATCTGTGATCTGGTATGTTTGGCACCCTCTTTCGCAATTTTTCCCCATTGATTTCTTTGTTATTCTTGAGCTTTTGTTCTTCCAAAAGAGTATTTTTATTATTTTTTTCTAGCTCTATAATTTATTTTATAATTTAATTGGTATGGCAATGAATAAATATATTAATTCAGATAGAATTTCATTTTTATATGTTGACTCAGCCTACCCATAAGCAATTAATATTATTCCAATTATTTAGATTTGAGTTTTATTTGTGTGAAGAAGGTTTTATATTTGTGTTCATATAATTCCTGGGTTTATCATGGCAAATAGATGCCCCAGTATGTTATATTGCCTACAATTATTTCCAGTAATATTTCTTTTTTATCTCTTGTTGGTAGACTTTGTTGGTAATATGTGGGTTTATTTTATATTCTGCAACTTTGCTAAGAAAACCATGTTTGAAGGAATCATCGATTGAGTACCAGATACATTGGAATGAGGGTACAAAGTGAAAAGAGAAACAATACACTTCTCTTCCTCAAAGAAACTCTAAATTGAAAAAAAAGACAAAATCCAGAGCTCCTAGGTTAAAGAAAAATACTAAAAATAGTCAGAAAGAGTTCAAGTAGTTATTCATGATGAAAAAAAATATAGAGCTGAACAAATTTTTTGAAATGCAAAAGAATTAGTGAAGAATAACTGGAAATGTAAATATACTAGAACAAATAGAAATAGTTGTGTTTACATTTTAATAGGGAGAAAAAAATCAAATGCTTTCTTGAAACTCTGTCTTCAATACAGAGATTGAAATTTATAAACAACAACAACAAAGGATATGGGGTAGTTTTGATGGGATAATATTGTGTTGATTGTATTAAATAAAGAAAAGGGAAGGAGGAAAGAAATGCGCAAGGGAAGAAAGGAGGAGGAGAGCATGAAACTTATCATTTTACGAATAACGGTATGGGAAAAAGACTATACAAAAATCAAGAATAGTGTGGGGAGTAAATGTTATAAGAACCTTCTTTTTATTTGAACTGGCTAAAGAGCTTAAAGCTGGTAAAGAGGAGGAAAAACTTATCTTAGACATAGAAGGCAATGGAAGCCCATCAAAGGCCTTTATGAACACATGGGAAGAAGAGTTAGTTAAATCAACCAGCAGTGATGATTTTAATATTTGCCAACTTCTTACCTCCCAAGGGTATTGGGAGAATTAATGAGCTAATATCTATAAAGCACTTGGAGACTACCAAATGAAAGGAACCACACAAGTCTCATGTAGTATTATGATTTCATTAAACATTTATTAAACATGGTTCAGAATATATAGGTAGAAATGGTCCCTACCCAGTGAGTTTAGAATCTAATTGCACCAATTATTATTAATCATCCTAAGATAAAGAATGAGCCCTAGAATTTCAGGGCAAGCTAGAAGACAGAAGCCAGGCCTCGACTCCATCTTCTGCTGTCTACTTTTCTAAAGCATTATTTGTGGTACTAGTTAAGGGTTAAGACAAGCGACATTAGCTGGATGTGAAATCATAAGTCAGAACCATCAGCCCTGGACCCTAATTATAACTATTTTCCTATAGCAATATAAGAAATTTCAGCATTAGAAAAGATATCCCATTTTAAAAATTCCAGTCCCATTTCTGATGAATGATGTCTCTTTGTAACATACCCAACAAAGAGATACCTCCAGAGATGGCAGAGTAGAGATACTTCACTAATGTGAATTGTATTCAGTTTAACTCTGGTGACAGGCAGTTAGAGAAGGGTATATAATTAAGAAAGAGAGTAGTCTTCCTTTTCTAACTGGCCTTAACATCATACTCTAAATTCTTTCTTTTTTTAAAAAATGTTTCTCTCATTATATAATTACAAAATCTCAAAGTTGGGAATGATCTCAAAGACTATTTAATCTGCATGTACTTGGAGTTTGCCTCGGTGCCCCATCCTTAAAAGACCCTCACTTGAGCTAACATCATATATCCTTCCTTCCTCAATTATGAGTGTCCTAGAAAATGCTATTTACACTTGTGTCCACCAAACTTTTTCAAATGTGTCTTCTGATCTCATCCCCTAACTGAAACTGTTCTACCCACAAGTGATCTCTTAATCATCAAATTCAATGATCTCTTCTTAATCTTCATTCTTCTTGTTTTTTAAATAGAATTTTATAATGTCAATCACTCTCCCCTCTTGGATATTCTCACTGAGGTTTCATAACAATGTTTACTTTTGCTTTCTTTCTCCCTTTCTTAATATCTATTTTAACTTTCCTTTGTTGTATACCCTTTCAGGTTCTGCCCCTTAACTGTGGGTCTACTCCAAAGCTTTACTTTTTTTAGTCAGTCAGACGAGAACATTTATTACAGACCTACTATATTCCAGACACTGTGCTAAACATTGGGAATAAAAATAGAAGCAAAAAGAAATGCAGTAACTACCTTCAAAGAGCTTACAACATAATGGGAGCAGACAAAAAACCCAACACGTTACAGGGGTGGGGAGGTTATCCTGTGTCAGAATGTAATAAAGTCCAGTACAGCCTGGAGAGGAATGAAGGAGTCCTTCCTCCTATGCTATCTTGGTGACCTTACCAATGGTCTAAGTATCATCTTTCATGGGTAACTCCCAGATCTATCTCCCCAGTCATTTTCCCATCTGCATTGCCTACCTACATCATTGCTTGTCCTTTGTACATTTTGAACCAGAAGATCTATACACACTTTAAATGTTGACATTTCAAGATAGAGCCATTTGTCGTTCCCTCCCCCAACCCCCGTTCAAAAAAACCAAACACTCCCTTTCCCATTTCCCTTGTTTCTATCAAGTACACCAACATGTCGTCCTTGCCTTCTCACTCTTGCACATATTGAATCAGTTGCCAGGTCTCACAGGTCCCACCTCCACAAAGTCTCTGTATCTGTCTCCTTTCTACTCACTTAAGTAGAAGTAGGGCAAAAAAATCAAGCTATACCTGGGGCAGGATTCCACAGTTGAGAAGTATTTACCAAGAGCGTGCCTTTCATTCTGAACACTGATTCCTCTGCATCTACTAGGAAAACTTACATCATTGCACATCTGTTGCAATTCTTTATAGGCTATCTATCCACCATTTTCTCTATGTACCAGCCTCTTTCCTGATGATTATAACATTGTTTTCCTTGCCCCCACTTATGCTCTACAAGCTGCAAATTCTTCTATCCCAGTCTCAAAATCTATTTCATGCTTCCTCCATCATATCCTGGGCCAAGATAGGAGTGGTGTGGAGGTCTATATTTCCCAAGGTGCCTTACCATAAGTTCATATTTTTTCCCCTCAGGGTCCTTAATATTGGACTGACCCAAGGTTGTTGTGGAGATGATATATGTAAAATGTTTTACAAACATTAAAATCCTATGAAATGTGAACTATTTATTATCTATTTGTTTGTTTATTTTCGAATCTTACAAATATCACTAACTGATGGTGGCTCAACAAAAGCATCCCTGTCAATTTCATTAGCCTGGAATGCAGTGCATATGGATCTGATGATTGAACTCTTCAGAGAAATCCAGGCTCTGTTATAGTCTTCCTATTTATCTCTAACATCAGCCCTGTATGAACCTTTTTTGTTTAGTCTTTCCTTTTCCAAAGATAAGCAGATGTTTGGAGAATCAATCAAATACTATAACCAATTCCCAAATTACTGGGAGCTTGAAAATCAAAACTCTGAATGATATTCTATTAGTACAAAGAACTCCTTTTTTTTTTCTTGGTATCTTACATGCACCATATAGATTGTGATGAGTTTGGAAAGTTAATGCCTGTGTCGTATAGATTGGTGCTTCCATTATTATCCTGGCAGGTACAGGAAGATGATATGGTACAGGCTTTTAATTTACATTGATGGGTTTGGCTTTTCCTTAGGGAAGGGCAAAACCAGATGAATATTGGAGAGGAGCATTGTGCATGATAAGAGTTTATTTTCTTATTTTCCAGCCCTCTGCAAAAGGCAAGCTGTAGCCAGTTAGACTGCTCAACGCTTATTTAATTTGGCTTAATTCGGAGTGAAAGCATTTCATGCTCACAAATGCCTTACGTTAGCATCCCTATAATGTTTGCCAGTTACCAGCTACTCATCCAGGGCCAGGCCCTTGGAGGAGTGCGATAGAAAAGGAGCCTTGTTGCTATCGAGAGGCTCTTTGACAGCTGTGATGATAATATTAAGCAATCTGTTGGACTTCCATTTAGCGGTTGGTGCTGGCTTGTGAGCACAGCTAATCATTGAAGTTATCTGTGTTTGAACAACACAAAGCTGTTATCTCTCATCCAATCTTCTCTTGTTGTCAGGAAGGGGGCTGTAATCACTCAGGTGCCAGTCATGTTGATTGCATCTTCATCGTCATGGGAACACCATCTATTTGCCAAAACAAAGCTGAGATCTGTCCTAAGAAATGTCCAATGCCTTGCCTCTTGATCTCTGCTCAGGATTTTTTAGTCTTGTTTGACCTGTGATCTGTGTGAGGAGAAGCAGTGGCCCAGCCTATTTCAGCAGCCTTGGGATTTAAAGACGTTTCACAGAAAAATCAGATAGGGTAGTCATGCATGAGGCAATAGGTTATTTTTAAATTTGGAAGTCTGTTAACTCACACAAAGAAAAGGTCAAGGTCGAACTTGATACAGTTAGGGTCACTGAGTGAAACATTGACTCATACCTAAGAACAGGGGAAGAAGAGTCCAGGGGAAAGTATTGCTTTAGATTCCAGTCATTGGGGAGTAAGGTCACTGTACCACCTTGCGTATAAATAATTTTCAGGTCACATGAAAAGAATGAAGTAAGATCCAGTGATGGTCCTGTAGATAGCTGCCATAGAAGTGGACTATGTAAATGAGATTCAGCTCTTGTAACTTCTACTGTGATAAAGAAGAAATTTTTAGCCTTCCATCCTTCATTTTCCACATCAGAGCAACTCATTGCTTTTTAGTAACCATGGCTATTTATTGTTATTATTGTTGTTGTTTGCAATAGAAATAGAAAAATACCCACTTCTGATGTCACAGAAAGGTTTGAGCAGGGTTCAATACATTTCCAGTCCCTAGCATGAAAACTTAAGAGAAAATCTTTTCAAATATGTTACCACAAGTAACTGACAGGGCTGCTGTTTTTCATCCTTAGTTTTCAAAGAGGACCAATGACATAACAGGGTGATGTCTTGACTTGCCCATAAATTGGAGGATATAATAAAATGAGGAAGGGTTATGAGAAGTGGTCAGCTTCACTGTCTCTTCCAGAGTCATCAATGTACAGTGGTGAGACATAAGTCAAGATGATTGGTGATAGCCTAGGATGCAGTGAATGGTCTTGGTATCTTCCATGTATGACCAAACTCTAAGTGCTCTGTAGTGCCTACTTCAGTCACCTCCATGGCCATTTGAACAAATTTGTTCACCTGATCATTCTACCAGAGGAAGTCTTTTCATGTTGGGGTAACCACCCCACTAAGTCACTAAAAAGTTTGAGACCCATGAGTTATCCTTAACTTGATTTAGTCCATCTGCTGAGATGATTTTACTAGTATATGACCACTGCACATGCTGCAAATTCTTAGAGACACAGTTGAGAGTTGGGTGACAGTTGAATGGTAAATATCAATGAGCAGCCCTGAAAAGGGCTCAGCAAGTCCTCACACCAGAGGTGCTGGTCCTCCCTAAACACAGGGTAATTACATGATTCAATGAGTCATTCAACTCAATTCAATAAACATTATTAGTATTTTTTTTTTTTTTGCTTTTTGGAGTGAGGAAGGCAGGACAATTGGGATTAAGTGACTTGCCCAATGTCACACAGCTAGTAAGCGTTTAAGTGTCTGAGGTCAAATTTGAACTCAGGTCCTCCTCAAGCCAGGGCCAGTGCTCTACTCAAGGTGCTGCCTAACCACCCCAAAATAAACATTTATTACATGTCTCCAATGTCCCAGGCACTATGCTCAGCGCTGCACATATAAATAACAAAGAGAGAGACGTACCTGTCTCAAGGAGTTTATAATTCAATGGGGATGACAATATACAAAAGTGTACACAGTGGAGTTCCTGGAGTCAAGATGGCAAACTAAGCAGAAAATCATCATAATTCTGCCATATTCTCCTCTGAGCAACCATAAAATAATGCCCCAAGCAAATTCAGGAACAGCAGAACCAGTAAGAAGATGGGGTGAAATAATCTTTGAGTCCAAGAAACATGGTAGATAGACAAGAAAGGTCTGTTTCACTCAGGTGAAAGGGTAACATAGTCTAGGAGAGGAAGCATCCTAGCAAGCCATCAGCAAGTCCTACCTTAGCAAACCAGGGGTAGATTCTGAACCCCAGTGTGGTGGAGCAAGCAAATCACGACTTCAGAAACTCTCATGTGCCTCAACATAGCCAGGGGAATGGGAAGACTCCAGTTCTGAGAATCACTATGTGCTTCAGCATAGCCTAGGGGAAACAGGCAACCTCCAGTGGTCAGACTTCTATGTGCTTCTACATAGCCAGTGGCTAGACTGCCACATGCTTCAGTGTAGCTCCAGGGAAAAGTAGAAAAAACCCACTCACCTGACTCAGCACTAGGTAAGCTGCCAGAACCCTATGACCTCCAGCAGTGCCAGCCACCTGCTACCACACCCTCTTAGTGCAGCACCAGACATAAGGGTACCTCATGGACCTCAGGGTAATATCTGTGAAGCACCAGGTATATATTCAGTACCTATAACCCCTGGCACAAGAAGCCTGAGACACTTCTCCTTCTACCCCAGGTGCAGAGATCAAATTTAAAAGAAATTTTAAAAGGGGAGGGGGGAAAGGTGAGCAAAAAAACAACAAAAAAAGAATCTGACTGTCGAAAGTTATTATAGTTGCAGGGAAGATCAAGATACAAACTCAGAAGAAGATGATAATGTCACAACACCTATTGGCAAAATCCCAAAGAAAAATGGGAAGTAGTCTCAAGCCCAGAAAGAACTCATACAAGAACTCAAAAAGGAGATTAAAAGTTATATAAGAGAAGTAAAAGAAAAATGGGGAAAAGAAATTAGCTTGATGAAAGACAATTATGAAAAAAAGACTCAGAAACTTGGAAAAAAGAAATCACTGCTTAAAAAGTAGAATTGGCCAAATGGAAAAAGAGATACAAAAATTCACTGAAGAAAACAATGCCTTAAAATGTACAATTGGTCAAATAGAAAGAAGTACAAAAGCCAATGGAGGAAAACCACACCTTAAAATTTAGAATTGGGCAAGTGGAAGCTAATGACTCTATGAGATATAAAGAATCAATAAAAAAAATCAAAAGAATGAAAAAAACAGAAAAAAATACAAAATTCCTCATGGGAAAAACAACTGACCCAGAAAATAGATCCAGGAGAGACAATATAAACAAAAGGAGGACCTGGACAGCATTATCAAGTAAAACTCCTCTAATATTCTGGAACCAGAGAACAAAACAGGAATTGAAAGAATACACAGATCAACTCAGAAAAGAGATTCAAAAATTTAAACTCCAAGGACATTATAGTCACATTTCAGAACTATCAGGTGAATTTAAAAAAAAAAAAAAACACTGCAAGTGACCAGAAAGAAATAATTCAAATATTGGGGAGCCATAATCAGGATCATACAGGACTTAGCAGCTGCAACATTAAATGATTGGAGATAATGGAACATGATATGCCAGAAGGAGAAAAAGTAGGATGACAACCAAGAATCACCTACCTAACAAAATTGAGTGTAGTAAATGAAGGGGGAAAATGGTCATTCAATGAAATAGAAAGATTTCAGGTTGTTGTAAGGAGAAGGAGGAATTAAACCAAAACTTTTATCTCAGCAGCCCCAACCAGCAGCTAGAGCAAACTTTGGGGGAAACAATTATCAGCAGTAGTGGCAGTTTCCAGAATTATCAACCTGTAAATGCAAAAGAAATAGTGAAAGGTCAGTGTAGAATTTTGTTGTAACTGGAGAGGGGGAACAGAGGAGTGGGTCTAGCCCTGCCCCCAGAGCTGGAAGTAGCAGATATGTGGCAGCACTGCAGCCGCCTCTACATGGCTGCTTCAGATCTTCTGGCCTGCAGATCATACAGAGGCCAAGTGAACATCCAGAGGTTAATCACTCTTGCTTTAACCTGCTTGGATCTGGATTGCTGTCTTGGGTGGTGATCCCAAGGTATTTGAGCAGTGAGACAGAGTTTGTGGGGGTGGCAGAGATGGTGTACTCCTAGTAGCTCTGGCGGCTGTGAAAACCCCAGCAATTTGGAGCAAAGCTCTCCCTTCTGGAAGCAGAGTTCTACTGTAGCAAAGAGATGAAAAGTCAAGTAAGTGAGTGGTGACATGAGCAAGCAAATGAAGCAAAGCAAGCACAGCCATCCAACTTTAGATTCCTTTTTTTGGGGACAAAAGGGATCAAAGCATGGAACAGGAGGAAGACAACAAAGTCAAAACTCCTGCACCAAAACCTTCCAAGAAATATATGAACTTGTTACAGGGCATGGAGGAGCTCAAGAAGCATTTTGAAAGTCAAGTAAGAGAAATGGAGGAAAAAATGGGAAGAGAAATGAGAATGATGCAGGAAAATCATGAAAAGAGAGTAAACAACATGACTGAAGAAAATAGCACCTGAAAAATAGATTAACTCAAGTGGCAAAAGAGGTCAAAAAAGCCAATGAGGAGGAGAATGCCTTGAAAAGCCAAATTTGCCAGATGGAAAAATAATTTCAAAAGCTCACTGAAGAGAATAATTCCTTCCGAATTGGATCAGAGCAACTGGAAGCTAATGACTGTGAGAAATCAAGATACTATTAAACAGATCCAAACAAATTGAAAAATAGAAGGCAATGTGAAATACATCATTGGAAAAACCACTGACCTGGAAAATAGATCCAGGAGAGATCATTTAAAAATTATTGGACTACCTGAAAGCTATGATCAGAAAAATAACTTAGAAATCATCCTTCAAGAAATTCTCAAGAAAAATTATCCTGATGTTTTAGAAACAGAGAGCAAAATAAAAATTGAAAGAATTCACTAATCACCTCTTGAAAAAGATCCCAAAAAGAAAACCCCTAGGAATATTATAGCCAGGTTTTGGAGTTCCCAGATTAAGGAGAAAATATTACAAGCATCCAAGAAGAAACAATTTGAATATTGTGGAAACACAATCAGAATAACACAGGATCTAGCAGCTTCTACATTAAGGGATTGAAGGGCTTGGAATATGATGTTCCGGAGGTCAAAGGAGCTAGGATTAAAACCAAGAATCACATACCCAGCAAAATTGAGTATAATGTTTCAGGGGAAAATATGGCCATGTGATGAAATAGAGGACTTTCAAGAATTTTTGATGACAAAACCAGAGTTGAATAGAAAATTTGAAATGCAAATACAAGAAGCAACAAAACCATGAGAAAGTAAACAGGAAAAAGAATTAATAAGGAATTTATCAAATTTAAACTACTTACATGCCTACATGGAAAAACAATCATTGTAAGTTGTGAAACTTTTCTCAGTATGAGGATAGCTGAAGGGAATATAAATGTGTGTGTATGTATGTATACAGACATATGTCTATATAGGAGGATACATGTGTGTGTATGAATACATATGTGAGTGTGTGTATATATGTGTACAAGTATACATAGACAGACAGCACAGGATCAATTGAATAGGAAGGGATGGCATTTAAAAGGTGAAATTGAGAGGTGAGAGTGGAATATAATGAGAGGAGATGAGGGAGAGACAGAATGGGGTAAACTATCTCATATAGAAGAGGCAAGGGATAACTATTACAATGGAGGGGAAGAACAGGAAGGCAAAAGGGAATGGGCCAACCTTACTATCATTGAATTTGGCTTAAGGAGCAAATGACTTACACACTAAACTGGGTATTTTGTCCTATAGGAGAGTAGAGGGGAAGGGGATGAGAAGGGGGATGATGGAGGGGAGGGCAGGTTGGGGGGATAGGGTAGTTAGAAGCACACACTTTTGAAGAGAGACAGGGTCAAAGTAGACAATAGCAAAAGTGGGGGGAGGGATAGGATGGAGGAAAATATAGTCAGTCTTTCACAATATATCCACTATGGAAAAGCTTTGTGTAACCACACATGCACAACCTATCTTGAATTGCTTAACTTCCCAGTAAGGGTGGGTGATGAGGGAGGAAGGGAAAGAATCTGGAATTCAAAGTTGTGAAATCAAATGTTTAAAAAAATCTTCTTTATTTTTTACATGCAATTGGGAAATAACATATACAGTCAGTGGGGTATGGAGATTCATCTTGCCCTACCAAAAAGTGGGAGAAGGGATGGGGGAGGATATAGGAAAGAGCAGATTGGGGGAGGGGGTATACAGTGGGATCACTGTTTTGAGGTGATGGGTAGGGGAAAGATGGGGAGAAAATTTGCAACTCAAAATCTTGTGAAAATGAATAATGTAAACTAAAAATAAACATAAAATTTAAAAAAAAAATTAAAAAAAATTTTCTCCAATATCAAGACCCAAGAGAAGCATAAACAGGCAAAAATAAAAAAAAAAGAAAATGTAAGGATGTTAATATTGCTAAATTGTTTACTTTCCTACAAGATGACACTTGCAATTCTTTTTAAAACATATATTACTAATAGTACATCTAGAAGGAATATATATAGACAGAGAGTACAGGTATAAGGAGATTTTGAGGGAATGACATAAAATATTTAAGGAATGAGAAAGAAGAGTACACTGGGTGCAGAAAGAAGGGAGAGGTAGAATGGGGGAAATTATTTCAAGAAGTGTGAAAAACTTAGTATCATGGAAGGGAAAATGGGAGGGGATGAGCATTGCTTAAATCTTACTCTCATCAGTTTTTTCTCAAAGAAGGAATAATATACACGGTCAGGTGATTATAGAAATCTATCTTACCCTACAAGGAAGTAGGCAGGGTGGAGATTAAGAAAAGGTGGGTTGGGAACTGAAAGAATGGAGGGCAGAGTGGGTGATATGGTAAACAGAAACAAAACACTGGTAAAGAGGGAAAGGCTGAAAGGTGAGAGAGGACAAACAGGAGGAAAAATAGGATGGAGGAAAATACACAGTTTGTAATCATAACTCTGAATGTGAATGGGATGAACTCTATAAAATTGAGGTGGATAGCAGAGTAGATCAAAAACCAGAATCCTACAATACATTCTTTACCAAAAAAAAACAAAACAAACCAACAACAACAACAACAAAAAAAAAACATTTGAAGCAGAGAGACACATAGAGAGTAAAAGTAATGATAGGGCAGAATCTATTATGCTTCAGCTGAAGCAAAGAAAGAAAGGGTACCAATCCTGTTCTCAGACAAAGTGAAAACAAAAATAAGCCTAATGAA
Organism: Pseudochirops corinnae; assembly: GCA_028646515.1. Classification (NCBI taxonomy): domain Eukaryota; kingdom Metazoa; phylum Chordata; class Mammalia; order Diprotodontia; family Pseudocheiridae; genus Pseudochirops; species Pseudochirops corinnae. The sequence continues at coordinate 138,920,807 of CM053588.1, forward strand.
AAAGGGTTAAAGAAGGAAACTGAATCTTGATAAAAGGTACCATAAATGAAACCATATCAGTACTAAACATATATGCACCAAGTGGCAGAGTGTCCAAATTCTTAAGCTAGAAGTTAAATGAATTTCAGTCATTACGAAATGTAAAATGATAATTTTGATTATATTAAAAACAAAACTTTTGTACAAACAAAACCAGTGCAACCAAGATTACAAGGAAAGCAGAAAGCTGAGAAACAATATTTACAGCAAGTGTCTCTGATAAAGATATCATTTCTCAAATATATAGAGAACTAAGTCAAATTTACAAGAATACAAGCCATTCCTTAACTAATAAATGTTCAAAGGATATGAACAGGAAGTTTTTAGATGAAGAAATCAAAGCTCTCTATAGATATATAAAGAAGTGCTCTAAGTAATTTTATTAGAAAAATATAAATTAATATCATCTCTGAGGTACCACCTCACACCTATCAGATTGGCTAGAGTGACAAAAAAAAAGAAAATGATAAATGTTGGAGAGGATGCGGGAAAATGGGACACTAAAGCTCTGTTGGTGGAGAAGTGAACTGATCCAACCAATCTGGAGAGTAGGTCTTCAATTCCCATATCTGAGACCTCTATAAAGGAAGACTTTGGAAAGGGTGCTATTGATCCAATCTGGAGAGCAATTGCCAAAGGGCAACCAAACTGTACATACATAACTTTTCATATAGCAGATGCCACTACTAGGTCTGTATCCCAAGGAGATTATCAAAAAGGGAAAATAACATGTATCTGCAAAAATATTTATAGCAGCCCTTTTTGTGGTGGCAAAATATAGGAAACTGGGGGGATTTTCATCAATTGGGGAACAAGCTGGGGTATTTATTTGGGGAGTACCTCATCATATTTCTGCCTGACAATGTACTGTCAACTTTGCTGCCCCTAGGCATATTTGTCAGGTTTATTTTTGATTGCCAGTGTAAGTTTTTTTTTTTATATTTATCCCTATTGAAATTTATCTCATTCAATTTAGCCCAATATTCCACCCTGTCAAGATCCTTTTAGATCTTGATTCTGTCATCCATTGTGATCTTTCCCTCCCAGATTCATTACATCTGCAAATTTGGGAACTGTGACACTTAGGTCTTTTTTCCAAACTATTGACAAAAATGTTAAGAAGCACAGGACCAAGCACAGAACCCTAGGGTACTCTTCCAGAGACCTCCTATCATGATGAGTGAACCATAAATGAGTCCATAATTGAACCAGTTTCAAATCCTTCTAGTTAAATTTATAATCTATCTCATAACTTTCCAATATTTCCATATGGATAATTAAAGATACATTTTTTCCTGTTTTGCCAAAATTTAGGTAAACTACAACTATAACATCTGCCTAATCTATTTCTTTAGTAACCCTGACCAAAAAAATTTCATTAGGCATCCTGATGCCTCAACCTTTCCTTTTCCTGAGTTCCCACCAAATTGGTGTTTGGACTTAGTGTGAACAGTTAATAGATTTAGGCCACTGAATCTCTGAACTCTTGAGAAAAAATGATTCACCTGGCTCAACTTCCACTGTAGGAGGGATTACTCATATACACCACCATGCCCAGCTTCAATGATTCATTCTTACGATGCTATTATCTTCATTTTTTTTTAAAAAATTGGGACATCTGCAATCTCTAGCCATGAAGTACTTCTGTTCTTTATGAACTTTCAAGTATCATTGGTGGTGGCTCATCAATAATATTCTTCAGTTGCTTTTCTTTATTTTGTTTTGTTCTTTATTCCTGAGGCTATAGAAATCTGGATCAGGTGACTTAAATTCATACACACATATACATACATACATATGCATACATACACACATTAAGTGCGTGTGTATATATCTATATCTATATATTACATCACAAACAAAACCCTGCAAGAAGAAATAATGAGTTACTCAATTACAATATCTCTAGGTAGTATAAAATACCTGGGAGTACACCTGCCAAAACAAACCCAGGAACAATATTAATAAAATTATTTTTAAAAATACTTTTATACCAAAAAAAATTTAAATAATTGCAGCAATATTGATTGTTCATGGGTAGACAACGCCAATGTTATTAAAAATGATAATTTTAACTAAACTAATTTATATTTTAATGCCACCCCAACTAAATTACCAAAAATATTTTACTGAATTAGAAAAAACAATAAAATTTATTCAGAAGAATGAAAAAGTCAAGACTATCAAGGAACTAATGGAAAGAAATTTAAAGGAAAGAGCTTTAGCAGTACCAGATCCTAAACTATATTATAAGACAGTAATTATCGTAACTATCTGATACTGACTAAGAAATAAAAGGTAGATCAATGTAACAGAGTAGACATAAAATTTGCAGCAGCGCATAAATAAAACAACCTTGTATTTGACAAGCGTAAAGACTGATGGTTTTGGGATAAAAAATCATTGTTTTGTAAAAATTGTTGGGAAAATCAGAAAGCAATATGAAAGAAATTTTGCATAGATCAATATCTTACAACATTTACAAAAACAAGATCAAATTGGATACATGACCTATAAATAAAAAGAAATATTACAACAAAATTTGAAGAACATGGAACATCAATTACATTAAATTAAAAGAAGTTTTGTGCAAATAAAACAAATGTAGCCAAGATCATAAGGAAAGCAGAAAATTGGGGAGGGGGTTGTAAACAGTTTCTCAGATAAAGGTCTCACATTTCAAATATATAAAGAATATTGTAAAATCTGTAAGAATATGAGTAATTCCCCAATTGACAAATGACCAAAGGATAGGGATAGTTTTCAGAATAATAAATCAAAACAATTCATACTCACATAAAAATGCACTAAATCATTATTCATTAGAGAAATGCACATTAAAACAATCTTGAATTATCATTTTACTCATATCAGATTGGTTAAAATGATTGAAGGGGAAGGTGCAAGTGTTGGAGGGGATGTGGAAAAATTGGGAAATTAATTCAGTGTTGGTAGAATTGTGGACTTATCCAACCATTTTGGAGAGCAATCTGGACTTATGCCCAAAGAGTTATTAAACTGCCTATATAACCTTTGACCCAGCAATACCACTAATAGGTCTATTTCCAAAGATGATTAGGGAAACAGGAAAAGAACCTAGATGTTCTAAAATACTTACAGAAGTTCTCTTTGTGGTACTTAAGAACTAGAAATTACAGGAATGCCCATTAATTGGGGAATGACTGCATAAGTTGGAGTGTATGATTGTGTGGAATACTATGGTGCTATAAGAAATGAAGAGATCGGTGACATTAAAAACATGGATAGAGGGGGCAGCTACGTGGTGCAGTGAATAGAACACTGACCCTGGAGTCAGGAGGACCTGAGTTCAAATCCAGCCTCAGATACTTAACATTTACTAACTGTGCGACCTTGGGCAAGTCACTTAACCCCTATTTCCCTGCCTTCCTCTCTCCAAAAAAAAGAAAAGAAAAGAAAACATGGATAGACTTGCATGAAATAACGAAAATCAAAATGAACAGAACTCAGACAACATTATATACAGTAAGAACAATATACTTTTAAGAAAAACTTTGAGCGAATAAGTCATTTTGAAGATTGTAAATACCCAAAATAACCACAAAGGAGATATGAAGGAAGATGTTATCTCCATTCAGAGAAAGAGCTGATAAGTAGAAGTATGTGTAGAATGATTTTGCATACATTCATACATATATACACACACATACACACATACATATTTGTGTCTAATGGTAGCCATCTCTAGGGCAAAAAGGGAGAGAATTTAGAAAGGGGGGAAATGAATTTGTCTGATAACTTTATTATATGGAAAAGGAATAGCAAGTTGTAAATATTAGATTTGCTAATTCATGTGCAATCATCTTTTCTTTTATTATACTGTGTTATGGAAATGCTTATTTTATTTCATAAATGAAAAGTAAGAACTGGTAAATAAATATTTGCTGATTATCACCTGTCTTTTCCTGGGTATCAATTCCTTATCAACCATTTTTGCTCTTTCAAGTCTAATGCAAAAATAATTCCCTTGGGAGAAAAAAAAAGAAAGAAACAAAATAGAAGTTGCTCGTTCTCTGTTGTCAGCAATCATCATTCCATGCACTTCAGCTATACTCCTATGTTTTCTATCATCATTCACTTTTCTTCAATACAGTTTAAGAAAAATCCACAGCTTTTTGTAGCCTTTACTTTTTCTGTTCCCACATCTTTTCACTCCAAACTTACTTTATTTTTATAGAAACATCTTTATAGACATGGTCTATTACTTGTGCTTGTTCCATCTTCTATAGATATCTTTTTAGACTTCAGCTAGTTGGTGAATATCCTGTGCATTCATTTCAATTTTTTTTCAGATAGCTCCTGTTTTTTCCTGATCATGTATTTCCTTTTGTACGTTAAGAATTTGATTCTTAAGAGTTTCTTATTCTCTCTGATCTGTCTTCTAAGGAATTTTAATCTATAAGATGCTTGTTCTCTATTCTTCCAAGCTTTGTAAAATTTACTTTCTCCAAATCTGCTATGCTTGTCAGACTATGGTTTTCCTCTCTGTTGAAAATTCTAGCCAAGAACCTTTAACTTCCTGTAAGGTCCCCATCATTTTCAGCCAAGTAGCTGATTCTTCCCCATTAATAAGATTTAAATCCAGAATAGATATAGAATTCAGATCCAGAATTTCCCTTGTTGTTTCTTCCACATTTTGAGGGATAGAATTATTATTGGTGCAAGTCATGAAGTCATGAGCTTTTCCTCTTTTGAGATAGATTCCTCATTCTGACTGTAGGCCACCTCTAGAGTACTATCATACAATAATTCTGTCCAGACACTATTCTTCTGACTAACATGGCATACATATAATAGCAAGTATACTGTACATTTAGCATTCCATCTCCTGATCCTGTGTCTTTGCTTTGGAATGTGCTTGACATCCATAATACTTCTTAGAAAATAATTTCCTTTAAGAGTCAACTAAAATGCCATCTCTTACATGAATTGTATGTCTTCTCACCCTTCTCCTTCTCTTATATGAATTGTATATGCTTTTAACAATATGTTTTATTACATTTTTATTTATATTGTTCAGCATTTCCCAGTTACATTTTTTAAAAAATATTGTCAGTTCAAAATTCTCTTTCTCATCCCAGGTCCTTCCCTACTCATTGAGAAGTCAAGAAATATGATCCTCACTATGGACATGTCAGTAAAAACATTTCTTCATTAGTCATGTGGCAAAAAAGTAGCAAGAAAAATAAAGAGAAAAAAAACATGCTTCAATCTGCATTCAGAGTTCATTAGTTCTGTATCTGGAATAGATCACACTTTTCCTCAAAACTCCTTTGGAATTGTCACAGTTCATATTCTAGATCAGAGCTGCTGTCTTTCACGGTTGATTATAATTACAGTATTTCTATTACTGTGTACAATGTTCTCCTAGGTCGAACAATTTCATCAGTCCATTTACATCTTCCCAGATTTTTCTGAAGCCATATTTTTTTCATTCCATCACAGACACCATAATTTGTTCAGCCATTCCCACGTTGATAGACATCCTTTCGATTCCAAGTCTTTGTCATGAAAAAGAGCTACCATAAATATTTTCCTATAGAGACTTCCTTTTTCTTTGATGTCTTTGGGCTATAGACCTAGTAATAACATTGGCAGGTCAAAAGGTAAACACAATTTTATAGCCCTTTGGTCTATAAAAATATTTTCCAGAATGGTCACACAAATTCACAGCTACAGCAATACTGTGCCTATTTTCCTATATTCCCTCCAGCATTGGTCATTTTCCTTTTCTTTCATCTTAGTCATCGCATGGGTGTGAGATAATACCTAGGTTTAAAATAGTTTGAGATCTGGTGCTGATAGTTCCCCTTCTTTTTTTTTTCCCATTGATTCCCTGCATATGTATGAACTGTTATTTCTCCAAGTGAATTTTGTTATTATGTTGTCTAGCTCTGTAAAGTAATTCTTTGACAGTGTGATACTAATGGCACTGAATAAGTAAACTGATATAGGTAGCATGTCATTTTTATTATATTGACTCAACCTACCCATGGACAATTAATATTTCTACATTTGTTTAGATTTGTCTTTATTTGCATAAAGAATGTTTTGTAATTATGCTCATAGACGAGCCTGTATGTGTCTTTGCAGGTAGATTTACAAGTATTTTATCTCCTCTGAAGTAATTTTACATAGTTTTTTTTTTTAATTTCATGGTGTTATTATTTTTTGGTAACATTTAGAAATGATAATGATTGAAGTGGGTTTATTTTATATCATTCAGTTTGTTAAAGTTGTTAATTGTTTCAATTAGGTTTTTTTTAGTTCATTCTCTAGAATTCTCTAACTATAACATCATATCATCTACAAAAGTGACAGTTTTATTTTCTCACTACAGATACTTATTCTTTCAATTTCTTTTTCATATTATTGCTATAGTTAACAAGTCTAGTAAAATATTGTATGATAACACTGATAATGTACATACTTGATCTTATTGGGAAAACTTCTAGCTTATTTCCTTTAAAGATAATGCTTATTCTCAGTGATTACTCATTGGTTACAACCCTTCTATATAACCAAACTATTGTACAATGTGAAAGTATTTGCAGATCCTATACGTGATTACATGCCACCATGGGGGGGGGAGAGGGAAGGGAGAAAATTTGAAACTCAAGGGATTGTGGAATTGAATCTTGTAAACTAAAAGTAAATAAAATAAATTTAAAAAAACAAAAAATAAAATAAAATAGGGGCAAAAAAAGAGGCTTAATAAATGTTTGTCTTTAAAAAAAATAAAGACAATGCTTGTTCTTGGTGTTAGACAGACACTACTTATCATTTTAAGAAAGGATCCATTTATTCTTGTAATTTCTAATGTTTTGAATAGAATTGTGTGTTGCATTTTGCCACAAGTTTTTTTTCTGCATTTATTGATATAACCATACAATTTTTGTTATTGATATCGTTAAGTATGCTTATGGTTATCCTGATGCTGAGCCAATTCTTTATTTATGATCTAAATCTACATTGGTAATAATGTAGATCTTTGTGATATATGTCTGTATTCTCCATGCTAGTAATTTAGTTAGTTTTTGTTTGCCTTTATGTTCCTTAGGAAAATTGGTCTATAATTTCCTTTCCCTGTGTTTTACTTTCCTTGATTTAGGTATCAAAACTATATAGATATAGATATATATCAATACAGATAGATAGATAGATAGATAGATAGATAGACAGATAGATAGAGATAGAGATATATAGATACATGTCATAATGAATTTGGTAAGATTTTTTAACCTGTTTTTACAAGTAGTTTATAGACTATAGGAGTTAATTCTTCTTTAAATGTTGGGTAAGATTCACACTAAATCCATTGGATCTTGTTTTCCTTTTTCTTAGATCGTTTATAACTTATTCAATTTATTTTTCTAAGATAGAGTTACTTAAGTATTCTCTTTTCTGGTGATCTGGGCAATTTAGATTTTTGTAAACATTCATCTGTTCATTAAAATAAACAGTTTTATTGGCGTGAAGCCGGAAGAATTAGCTCCTCATAATTACTTTGATTTCATTTTGCTTGGTTGGACGTACATCCCTTTCATTTTTGATAATGGCAGTTTGATTTTCTTCTTCTTCTTTTTTAAATCAAATCAGACAGTAGTTGTTCTATCTTATTCCCCCACAAAACTAGCTACTTAGTGTTGTTGTTTCTTTTACTTTGCATTTTCTTGATCTCTCCTTTGATTTTCAGAATTTAGTATTTAATTCAGGATCTTGGATTTCTTCTTTTTCTATTTGTTTTAGTTTAATGACCACTTTATCTACTTTCTTCCTCTTTTCTATGTGTTTAGAGAAATACATTTTCCACTAAGTACCGCTTTAACTGCATCCCACAAATTTTTAATACTGTCTCTGTGTTCTCATTTTCTTTAATGAAATTACTTGTTGTTTCTTTTTTATTCTTTGAGCCATTCATTCTTTGGGATTATATTATTTAATTTCCATTTAATTTTAATCTATGCTTCAAATGATTTTAGTGATAAAAATGTATTGCATTATGTCCTGAGAATGGTGAATATAACATTTCTGCTTTTTATGCCCTGATATATGATTATTTTTCTTTTGTGAAGATCCCATGTACAGCTCAGAAAAAGGTATACTCCTTTCTGTTCCCATTCAATATTCTCCAGAGGTCTATCATATCTTTTTTCTCTAAAATAGTATTTATTTCCTTAATTTCTTTCTTATTTATTTTATGGTAAAGATTTATCAAGGTTTGAGAGGGTTAAATTGAAATATTCCACTAATATAATTTCACTGGTTATTTCCTCCTTAAACTCATTTATTTTTTCCTTCGAAAGGTTGGATGCTATTTCATTTGGTTAATATATACTCAATATTGTTATTAATTCATTTTCTTTTCTTCTTTTTTTTTTTGCCTTTTGGAGGGGGGAGGGCAAGGCAAACGGGGTTAAGTGACTTGCCCAAGGTCACACAGCTAATAATTGTTGAGGGTCTGAAGCTGGGTTTTGACTCAGGTCCTCCTGACTCCAGGGCTGGTGCTCTATTTACTGCACCAGCTAGCTGACCTTATTAATTCATTTTCTACGGAAACTTTCAGCAAAATGCTTTTCCTGAATATTTCTTTTGATTACACCTATTCGTACACATGCTTTGTCTGAGACAATGATTGCTACCCCTGCCTTTTTTTTTAAACTGTGGCTGAAGCATAATAGAGTCCTCTCCAGCTTCTTATTTTAACTCTGTGTGTCTCTCTCTGTCTTAAGTATGTAAACAATATTTTATTGGATTTTGGTTTCTAATCCATTCTGCTATCTGCTTCCATTTCCATTCATCACTTTCACATGCAGAGTTATGATTACAAACTGTATATTTCCCTCCCTTTTATTCTCTTCTATTTTACTTCTCTCTTTTTTTTGCCCTGCTCCCTCCTCAAAAGTTTGTTTTTCTTCTGGACCACTGCCTCCCTTATTCTACCTTTCCTCTTATTAACACCTCACCTTTTTTCAAGCCCTTTCCCCTCCTACTTCCCTATTGTGTAAGATGAATTTCTATGTCAACCTATGTGTGTATATATTATGTAAATACCCATGTATACAAAAAGGTAGATATATGTGTGTATATCTTTACCTTCTTGAATGAGTTCGGATGATAGACAGGTTCAAGCTTTGCCTGATCTCCCTTTCCCATTACCTTTTACATTGTAAAAACACTTCCTTGAATGTCTCTTATGTAGAATATTTTTCCCTATTCATCATCTTCTTTACCCCTTCTTCCTTCATAATATACTTTCAAAAAGTATTTTTCTAATACTTAAAAGTTACCTAGCATGATGCTAAACAGTGGAGTTACAAAAATAGAAATGAAATTGTTCCTGCATTCATGGACCTTATAGTATAGACAAGGGAGGCAACATTTCTATATTATAGGTACATGCAGAAGGTGATTTTAAAGAGAAGGTACTAGCAGATTGGGAAAGGTTTCACACAGAACATGTTGCTTGGACTGAACCTTGAAGAAAACTAAGAATTCTGAGAGAAGGAAGCAAGGAAAAAATTTATTCTAGACATGAGGTATAACCAGATCAAATAAATGGGTGGAGGTAGAAAATGGTATGTCATCAATGGAAAGTCATTTTGCTTGGATAATAGCGTATGAGAGAAATGATGTGTAATAATACTGAAAAAGTCGTTTGAAGTCAGGTTTTATAAAGGGCTTCAAATGTCAAAAAGAGGAGTTTATATTTAATTGTGAAGGCAATAGGGAGCCATTGGACTTTATGAAGTAGAGGAATGACATGGTCAGAATTGTACTTTAAGAAAATCAGTTGTATAGTTATGTTTCTACTGCTTTAGATTGAGAAAAGACTTGAGAGAAGACTAACCAGAAGAAAATAATCAAGGTGCATAAGCATAGGTGGTATTTGTGTGAGAGAAAAGCACCAATGTAAGAGTTGTTGGGAAGGCAAAATATCATGATTTAGCATCCTGCCATATGGGATGTGTGAAGGCAAGGATTCTAAAGGGACAGGGTTACAAACCTGATGAACTGAAAGGATGATGATATCCTTGACAGAAGCAGGGAAACATCAAAGAGGGATAGTTTTAAAGAGAAAGATAATAAGTTTAACTTTAGACATATTATCTTTAATATGCTGATGGAACACAAATTTCTCAAAAAAATTCTCTCTCTTTTCATTTTATTGTGATGCCCTCCTTTTTACATGTGAAAGTCACTCCATTATTTGATGGCATGGCAAGTTCCTTTACCTGTTTAGCCTAAGTCACTCAACTGTAAAAGAATGAATTCTAGCACACACAAATATCTAGTTTTTATTGTTGTTGTTGTTGTTAATGTTTCCAGAGTAATAGGGGTCTTACAAATCTAGACTTACTAACTATTCTAGGATATTACCATATATAGTGTAGAGTATTGAAGAACACTAACTACCTGCATTTGAAGTCTAGTTTCTGTATTTTTAATGTGGAGATTACGTTCATCATGTTCTGAAATTCTCACATATAAGAATTAGAATTATTATATCACAGGCTGTTTGGACTAGAAGGGACTCAGAAGATAATGTGGCTGGGGGAACAAGTGTTCATTGAGTAGCTACTATGTGCCCAGCACTGTACTAAATGCTTAAAATTCTCTTTTTTATCCTCACAGCAACGCCGGGGTATAGGTGCTGTTATTATTATCCCTATTTTATAGCTGAGGAAGCAGAGGTAGACAACTGACTTGCTCAAGGTCATGTTACTAGTAATGTCTGAAGGTGGATTTGAATTCAGATTTACCTGACTGTAAGACCAGGGTTTTAAGCCACATAGATGCCTGTCATAGATGAGGAAACCGAGACTCTGAGAGACAAACACATTTGTATCAGCTCATGTAATTAGTTGTTAGTGGTTTGTGGATTCAAGTAGTGTTCTCATGGCCCAGTGCTTTTTTTCCATATCTCATGCCCAGTTCCTTCTGGTAAGTTGTGTGTCCTAATAAATGAATGAATGAATGAATAGATAGATAGATAGATAGATAGATAGATAGATAGATAGATAGATAGATAGATAGATAAATACATACATATATACATACACACATAAATTAGATAGATAGATAAATGAATGAATCAATGAATCGATGACTAAATACATAAATAAAATCTTCTGAAATTAAGTTGTAAATTAGGTTGTAAACTCTTCCAAAGCTGAGATCTTATCTTATCTCAATTTTGTGCCTCACTCTGCACGTAGCACTATACATGGTAATATCCTAGAGTAGCTAGTAAGGTTTACTTTTGTAAGATCCCTATTACTCCACTTAAATTTTCTTTTAAAAAAAACCTGGTTACTTTGATGTACTTTGATGGGTGAGAGGCTGAACAGTTGAAGAGTTTGTCAGATCATCAGATAATTAAGAAGTTTCTCCATGTAACAGGAGAGCATCATAATGTAATTGGGATATTAATTGTAGCATCAAAATGACTATAGGTTTCAAATTTGATATTTATAAAGTATTTTGCAAATCTATATGAGTAGCTTATTATTATTAATTCTATCAATACTATTATTATGCTTTTTGTCATTTCTTTTTTCACTGTGTTGTTATAGAAATCAAACGAGATGCTTATAAAATGGTTTACAGACCTTAAAATCTTTTATAAATGTCTGTTTTCATTACCATATGAGATACTATGGTGAAACAGGTGACTCAAGAGCAACGGACTTGCAGTCAGACAGGCCTGTCGTTAAATTCTGGGTCAATTACATGATACTTCAGACAAGTCATATGACTTCTCTTTGTCTATTTCCATATTGGTAACATGAGGACAATATTAGTACTTATAGAGTTGTGAAAATCAGGTGAGATAAAGTAAACTGCCTTGCAAATCTTAAGGCACAATATAAATGTGACCTACCATCATCACTGTCATTTTCCTCCTTGTCATCATCATCATCATCATCATCATTATCATCATCATCATCACTACCATCATCATCCATTACTCAGTATTGTTGAGAGGATTAAATAAGATAATAGGTATCATGTACTTTGTAACCATAAATCACTACAAAAGGAAGTCATTAAAAAGTTCCTCAGGTTTGTGCCACAACTAATTGATGATGATGATGATGATGATTTTAGGTCAGGGAGGAATTGCTTTTGATTATAATTTGTTTACTTATTCAGATTTGCAATCAGCAAAATGTCCTCTTTGAACCTAGACAAATCCGCATGACTGTCAAACAAGGTAACAAAGTCCCATCAATTCATTCAGGGAGTATTTAATGGTACTTAAACCTATAATCAATAATCCTGCCTTCAGCTACACTCACTGGTGTGTTTTGCTGTGGCAGAGATGCAGGTGAATAGGAGAAAGGGGCAATGGGACACATTTTCTTAGAGGAAAAATTAAAGATTCATGAAGATCCAGGTGGGCAGAATGGTGGTGCCTAAAGACAAAGTATAGGAATCCAATTGAGTGCCAAGATTATTTACTGTGTAGGTGAATCAATGATGAATCACTCTTCCTTAATCAGAAATCCTTATTAAGCTCAGAAAATCAGCAGAGCATAAGAAAGTGTTTGAAACAATCTTGCCAAGAAGCTCATGAAAGAAACTTTCTTTACTTCCTGAAGGTCCATTAGTAGAGCCCAAAATACAAACCTTGCTGGAGACGTTGAGCTCACTCAACAGAAAGATAAGAAATCTAACATGGCTTTAGATCTATGTGGATCATTTTCCATCCAAGAGAGGGGAAGGGATAAAGTTGAATTTGAGGAAAGTGTGTTTTTGAAACAGCTTCTCTAATGGAAGGACATGAAAGAGAATAAACCAAAAATGAATAAAGTGTTTTCTGTGCAGGACTAAGGTCTCATTTGACATTAAAATCAAGAAGAGTTGAGCCTATTGGTAAGATTGTATGACTCCCTCCACAAATGTGGGAGTATGCAGTGGAGAAGGAGGATAGTAGAATGGCACAGAGATAAATGGGACAGTATGAATAGCAGAAGGTAAAGGCAGCAAGTAATTTAAAAGCACAGAATTGAGTCATTAAATTATAATCAGTTTTGCTATAAGCACCACACTATGCAAAATCATGTAATAAAAACCATAGATTTTATGGGAGAAATGGGGTTAAAGGGACAATGTTCAAAAAACCTTGTCAATGACTCATAAAAATGATAGCATAATTTTATGTATGTTAAATAATCAAGAAATACACAAATGTTACAATAAATAGTGGTGGTATTCACAATCTAGGCCTGTCTGCCGTCTCAGGGAGCTTCTTAATTTGCACTAACCTCTCCTTGATTCAGACAGGCAGAGGTGGAATGACCTAAGTCTCAGGCAAATTGGGGAGAAAATATTGCAAGCAGTCATAAAAGAATAAATTTAAATATCAAGGAGCCACAGCCAGGACTCACAGGACTTAACAGCTTCTATCTTAAAGGGTCAGAGGGCTTGGAATATGGTATTCCAGAAAGCATAACAACTTGGATTACAATCAAAAATCAACTATTCAGAAAAAAATTGAGCATAATCTTTCAGGGGGAAACATGGACATTCAACAAAATAGGGGAAACTCTGAAACTTTGCTGATAAAAAGACCAGAGCTCAACAGAAAATTTGATCTTCAAATGTAAGACTCAAGAGAAGCGTAAAAAGATAAATAGGAAAGAAAAAAAAACATGTTACTCAATAAGATTTAAACTGTTTTCCCTACGTGTAAAGATGATACTTACAACTCTTGAGAAATGTATCTCTACTAGGGAAGTTAGAAGGATTGTGCATAGACAGAAGGTATGGGTATAAGTTAACTTTGATGCAATAATATTAAAAAAAATTGAGGGGTAAAACATTTATTGTACTGAGAGAAGAGGAAAGGGAGAGGAAGAATTGAATAAATTACATCACATGAGGGGATATAAAAGACCTTTTAAAGTAGAGGGAAAGAAGGGAGGGTGAGCATTGTTTGAAGCTCACTTTTATTGGATTTGACTCAAAGAGGGAATAGCATACACACTCAGTTGGGTATAGAAATATAACTTGCCGTATAGGGAAGTAGGAGGGGAAAGAGGAAAGAAAAAGGTGGGGCTGATAGAAGGGAGGACAGATTGAGGGAGATGATGGTTAGAAGCCAATCACTAGTAAAGAAGGACAAAGTGAAAAGAAAGAAAAAAGTATAATGGGAAAAAATAGGATGGAGGGAAATACACAGTTATTAATCTTGACTGTGAATATATATAGGATAAACTCTCTTATAAAGGGCAAGTGAATAGCGGAGCGGATAAAAAGCCAGAATCCTATAATATGTTGTTTACAAGAAACATTTGAAGCTGAGAGATACACACAGAGTAAATGCAAAAGACTGGAGCAGAATACATTATGCTTCAACTGAAGTACAAAAAAAAAACAAAAAAAAAACCTAAGGATAGCAATTCTGATCTCAGACAAACTAAAAGCGAAAATAGGTCAAATTAAAAGTGTTATGGAAGGAAACTACATTTTGCTAAAAACAATGAAGTAATATCAATAGTAAACATATATGCACCAAGTGGTATAGCATCCAAATTCTTGGAAGAGAAGTTAAGTGAGTTACAGGAAGAAATAGACAGCAAAACTATATCAGTGGGGAACCTCAACCACCCCCCCCAGAACTAGATACATCTAACCACAAAATAAAAAAGACATTAAGAATGTGAATAGAATTTTAGAAAAAGTTACATATGGTAGACCTCTGGAAAAAATGGATGGGGATAAAATAGAACATACTTTTTTTCTCAGTAATACATGGCACCCACTCAAAAATCTACTATGTATTAGGGCATAAAAATGATGCAATAAAATGAAGAAAGGCAGAAATATTAAATGCATCCCTTTTAAAACATGATGCAATAAAAAAATAAATGCAATAAAGGGTCATGGAAAGATGGGCTAAAAACAAATTGCAAACTAAATAATCTAATACTGAAGAATGAGTGGTTCAAACAATAAATCACAGAAAGAATCAATTATTTCATCAGAGAGAATTACAATAATGAGACAACACAACAAAATTTATCAGATGCAGTCAAAGCAATTCTTAGAGAAGAAATTTATTTCTTTAAATGCTTACATGAATAAAATAGTGAAAGAGGAGATCAATGAATTGGGTGTGCAACTGAAAAAAGACTAGAAAAAAGAACAAATTAAAATCCTCAATTAAATACTACATTAGAAGATCTATAAATCAAAAGAGAGATTAATGAAATTGAAAGTAAGAAAACTATTGAACTAATAAATAAAACTAAGAGCTGATTTTATAAAAAAACAATAAAATAGATAAAACATTGGGTAATTTGATCAAAAAAGAAAGAAGAAAACCAAATTATCAGTATCAAAAATAAAATGGGTCAATTCATCACCAAAGAAGAGAAAATTAAAACAATAATTAGGAGTTATGCATGCCAATAAATCTGACAACCTAAAGTGTAAATAAAATACTTAAATGAACACATTTTAGAAAAAAAGAAATTGAACAAGCCATCAATGAACTCCTTAAGAAAAAATCTCCAAAGCCAAATGGATTTATAAATGAATTCTACCAAATAGTTAAAGAACAAGTAATTCTAATACTACATGAAATACTTGAGAAAAGAGGTGAAGGAGTCCTACCAAATTCCTTTTATGACACAAATATGGTACTGATACCTAAACCAGGAAGAGCCAAAATAGAAAATATATATGCCAATTTTTCTAATGAATATGAATGCAAAAAATAAATAAAATATTAGGAAAGAGGGAAATTTATCATGAGGGTAATAGACTACATAACCAGGGGAAATTTATACCAGGAGCACAGGACTGGATCAGTATTAGGAAACCATCAGCATAACTGACCACATCAATAACCATACCAATAGAAATAATACATGCAGAAAAACCTTTTGACAATATATAATACCCATTCCTATCAAAAATACTAGAGAACTTAGGAATAAATGGAGTTATCCTTAAAATGAAAAGCAGTATCTATCTAAAACCATCATCAAATCTTATATGTAATGGGGATAACCTAGGAGCATTCCCAGTAAGATCAGAGATGAAATAAGGCCCCCATTTCATTTACATTATTATTCAATATTGTACTAGAAATGTTACCTAACAATAAGAGAAGAAAAAGAAATAGAAGGAATTAGAATCGGAAATTATCAAAACTACCAATTTTTTGCAGATGTCATGATGGTTTACTTAGAGAATTCTAAAGAATCAACTAAAAAACTGCTTGACATAATTAACAATTTCAGCAAATTTTCAGGATATAAAATAAACCCACTTAAATCAGCATTTCTGTATATTACCAATAAAGTCTAGAAGCAAGAAATAAGAAAAGAAATTCCATTTAAATAACTTTGGGCAATAAAAAATATTTGGAAATCTACCTGCCAAGACAAACCCAAGATCTATATGAACACAATTTAAACACATTTTTCACACAAATAAAGTTGGATCTAAACATTCGGAAAAATATCAACTATTTATTTTAATAAAAAATATCAAATACATAAGCAGAGTTAATATAATAAAAATTAAAATTCCACCTAAATTAATTTACCAGTTCAGTGCCATACCAATCAATCTACCAAAATTATTTTATAGAGCAAGAAAAAAAATTATCAAAATCCATCTGTAAGAACAAAAAGTCAAAAATATCAATGGAATTAATGAAAAGAAATGCACCCAAGATTAGAAGGGAAACAGAAAGCTAGAAAACAATTTTTACAAATTTTTATAGCCAGGGTTTCTAATACAGGCCTCCTTTTTCAAATATATGGAGAACTGAGTCAAATTTGAAGAGTATAAGTCATTCTGCAATTGATGAATTATCACAGAATAGGAACAGTTTTCAGATGAAGAAATTACATGTATCTATAGTCATATAAAATGCTTTAAATCATTATTGACTAGAGAAATGCAAATTAAAAACAGTGTGTGATGACACCTCACACTTATTAGATTGGCTAATATGACAGAAGAGGAAAATGATAAATGTTGGAGAAAATGTGGGAAAATTGGGACACTAATGCATTATTAGTGGAATTGTGAACTGATCCAACTATTCTGGAGAGCAGTTGGGAACTGTGCCCAAAGAGCTATCAAACTGTGCATTCATTAGGTCCATAGAGATCATAAAAAGGGAAACAGACTCACATGCACAAAAATATTTATACAAGCTCTTCATGTGGTGGCAAAGAATTGGAAAATGAGGGGATGCTCAATAATTGGGAAATGGCTAAACAAGTTGTGATATATAAATGTAATGGAATATTATTGTGCTATAAGAAATGATGAGCAGGTGGATTTCAGAAAAAACCTGGAAAGACTTATATGAACTGATCGTGAATGAAGTCAGCAGAACTGGGAGAACGTTGTACACAATAACAGCAGCATTGTGCAAGGATCATCTGTGATAGACTTAGTTTTTCTCAGCAATACAATGATCAAGACAATTCCAAGACTCAAGATAGAAAATGCTAACAACATCCAGAAAAACACAGATTGAAGCATAATACTATCTTCACTTTTTTTTAAAATTTTCTCTTTCTCATGATTTTTCCCTTTTATTCTGAGTCTTCTTTCATAACAGGACTAATATGGCAATACGTTTAACACAATTGTACCCTATATCAGATTTCTTGCTGTCTTGGGGAAGCTGGTGGAGGGATGGAAGGGAGGGAGAAAATTTTGGAACTCAAAATCTTAAAAAAATGAATATTGAAAACAATCTTTACATGTAATTGGAAAAAAATACTATTAAGAAAAAAAAGAATATATAGTTGGGTTTCCAGAGGCCATGCTTGAAGGGGATGTTAAAAGAAAGTAAGGATTACAAAAGAATCAGATTGAACAGGATAGAGATGAGCATGTTGGCAGGTAGGACAAAGGATTTTTAAAATTTCATTCCATAGTAATTCTGATTCACAGGTATTAAAGGTACAGGAGGTGAGAATTTGCTAACCATCAGCCAGAGGTATTGCAGTTAATGGTGTATATGACAGCTCAGTAAATTCACAGTCGATATAGTTAGAAGGTTAATTTCTTGGTTCTAATAAAATTATATAATCTTGGACATACTACGTCTCCTTCATAGGCTTCACTTTCTTCATTTTTAAAAGGAGAAGTTGCTGGAAGAAGGCCCCTTACAGCCTTGACACTCCAGACTTCTCTGTTTATATACTGTTTTGTGGCTGTAGATGAAAGGATAAAACCCCTATTTCTAAGTTCATTCTGTTATTTGTGATGGTGGTGGCAAATGCCGTCATTTGTTAGTTGTCAGAAGTGCTGAGAGGCTTTGGGGCACTGGGCTCAGAGAGCTCATTGCCCATTCATCGTGCAGTCTGATGTTTGCCACCCGTGTTCCATTCATCTCAACTGGCAGACAGAGCCTGGGTCCTGCAAACCCTGGCAGGGAGACCAAAGCAGAGCTGTCAACCTGATCTCTGCTGTGTCCTTTATTAATTCTGACAAGCCATGAGGAAGGGTCATGGTGCCTTTTAACAGGCCAGCAGCAAGATCCAGGTGAGAGGATTTTCATCAATGAGAACAGAGTGTTTAGGCAGTCTGTTTGAAAAACGCTTAGAAACAAAGAGTTATTTTTCTCCTTGAATCATTCAACAGAGTAGTGTGATTTGAGACCAAAGAAATCCTCTAAATTTTAGTCAAGTAAGTAGGCATCTGCTTTAGAGGTATTGAATTCAGCAATATATTTTAACAAACAATAACAATAGCAGCTTACGTCTAGAGGGAGCTTTAAATTTTCTGAAGTGACATTTAATTCAATTCCATACACATTTCTACAATTTATTATTTATTTTAAACATCCTTTTCTTCTTAAATTTTGAGTTCCAAATTCTCCCCCTCCCATCCATACCTCTCCTATCCACTGAGAAGGCAAGGAAAATTATATCAACAATACATGTAAAATTATGCAAAACGTATTTCCAAATTGGCCACACTACAAAAAGCACCCCGCAAAAAACAACATGAAAATTGTACTTCAATTTTCATTTGAAATTCATCAGTTCCCTTTCCTGAGGTGAACATCTGGGTAGGTTATATTGGTTTTAATCCCAGCTCTTTTGAACTATGGTATATCATATTCTGAGGTCCTTTAACATGGAAGTTACTAAATCCTATGTGATCCTGATTTTGGCTCCATGTTATTTGAATTGTTTCTTTCTGGCTGATTGCAATATTTCCTCCTTAACCTAGGAGTATTAGAATTTGACTATGACATTCTTTGGGGTTTTCATTTTGGGATCTCTTTCAAGAGGTGATCAATGGGTTGTTTCTGTTTCTATTTCTACCCTCTGGATATAAGACATCAGGGGCTGTTTTTCTTTATGATTTCTGGAAATATAATGCCTAGTCTCTTTTTTTTATCATGGCTCCAGGTACTCTAATAATTTTTAAATTATCTCTCCTTGATCTACTTTCCAGGTCAGCTCTTTTCCCAATGAGATATTTCACTTTCTTCTATTTTTTCTTCTTTTTTGTTTGTTTCTTGATGTCAAATGGAGTCATTATCTTCCAGTTGCCCTATTTTAATTTTTATGGAATTATATTCTTCATTGAGCTTTTGTACCTCTTTTTCATTCGTCCTATTCTGACTTTAAGGAGTTCTTTTCTTCAGAGAGTTTTTATGCCACTTTTACCATTTGGTCAATTATGTTTTTTGGTGTTATTGAGTATTTTTTGTGCCTCTTTTAAGAAGCTGTTAATTCTCTCCTAATAATTTTCTTCAAGACTCTTATATCTAGACTCTTTTTTTGGTCATGGATTTCAGGCAGTTCAATAATTTTTAGATTATTTCTCCTGGACCTATTTTCCAGGTCAGTTGTTTTTTCTAATAAGATATTTCATGTTCTCATTCTTCTAGTTTTGTTTTATTGCTTCTTGATTTCTCATAAAATCATTAACTTCCATTTGCTTCATTCTAATTTTAAGGAATTATTTTCTTTAGTGAGCCTTTAGACCTCCTTTTCCATTTGACCAATTTGCTTTTTAAAGCATTCTTCTTATTTTCTTTTTGTTTTTTGTTTGTTTGTTTTTTAAGAAACTACAAGTTTATTACACAAAGCTTTTTAAAAAAAATTCATTGACTTGTTTATTTACTTTTAGTTTACAAGATTCAGTTCCACAAGCCCTTGAGTTTCAATTTTTCTCCCCTTCCTTCCTGCTCCCCCGTGGCAGTGTGCAATCAAGTATAGGATCTGCAAATACTTTCACATTGTAAAATAGTCTGGTTGTATAGAAGGGTTGTAACCAATGGAGTGAACAATGGGGAAAAAAGAAAGAAAACCAAACATGAAAAAGAACTATAGCATGTAGATTGCTTCAGTCTTCATTTAAACTCTGATCTTTCTAGATCTTTCTCTAAATGTAGATATCTCCTTCCATCCTGAGACTTGTAGAGTTGTCTTATACCTGTGCATTGCTGAAAAGAGTCCAGCTTATCAAAGTTTGTCGTCACACATACGATATGTCTGTGATTGTGTACAAATTTTTTTCCCGGTTCTGCTCTTCTCACTAAGCATCAGTTTGTATAGGCCTTTCCAGGTGAATATGAAGACCGTCTCCTCCCCATTTCTTATACCATAATAGTATTCCATTACATTCATATACCACAACTTGTTTAGCCATTTCCCAATTGATGGGCACCCCCTTAATTTCCAGTTTTTTGCCATCACAAAGAGAGCTGCAATAAATATTTTTGTGCATATGAATCTTCCTCCCACTTCTATGATCTCTTTGGGATACAAGCCCATTATTGTCTTTCTGTGAAGAAGAGACATCTTCTTCTTCTTCTTCTTCATCTTTGTCTTCTTTGTCTTCTTCTTTGTCTTCATCTTCTTCTTCATCTTCTTCCTCCTTCATCTTATATACAAAGCTGAGTCATTTTTCTTTTGTTATATAAAATATTGTTTTATTTTTCCATTTCAATTAACATAAAAAATATTTTTCCAAGACTATCCTATGCTCTCTCCAAATATATCTTCTTGTTATGATATGGAAAGAAACTTTTTAAAACAATTTTTTGTGTTTATTAATTTGTTAGTTTACTTTTAGCTTATAAGATTCAGTTCCATAATCCCTTGAGTTGCACATTTTTCCCCCTTCCCCCTCTTCCCCCTTTCCCCCATGGTGGCATGCAATCAAGTATAAGATCTGCAAATACTTTCACATCAGACATTAGTCAGGTTGTAAAGAATGATTATAACCAATGGAATGAACAATGGGAAAGAGGAAACAAAAAAAAAGAAAGAGAGTAGGTAGTTTGCTTCAATCTGCATTGAAACTCTGTAGTTCTTTCTCTGAATGTAGACATCTCCTTCCATTATGAGTCTTTTGGAGTTCTCTTATAACCTTACATTGCTTAGAAGAGTCCAGTCTATCAAAGCTGATCATAACACATATGTTGTGTCTGTAATTGTGTACAAATTTCTCCTGATTCTGCTCTTCTCACATGTTGAGTCATTTTTCATGATTTTATTTCATCACTCTCATTTCTCTTCCCAACTTTTCCTCTACCTTTCTTACTTGATTTTCAAAATCCTTTTTGAGCTCTTCCATTGTCTGATATCAATTCATATTTTTCTTAGAAGTTTTGGATGTAGGAGCTTTGAGTTTGTTGTTTTCTTCTGAGTGTGTGATTTGATCTTCCTTGTCATAGTAACTTTCTATGGTCAGAATTTTTTTCTGTTATTTGCCTTCATTTTCCTAGCCTATTTTAATTGTATCTCCTTGTTAAAGTAGGAGTCTGTTCCCAGGGTGGAGGTCACACTGTCCCAAGCTTTAGGAGTTTTGTGCAACTGTTGTCAGAGATACTTTTAGGCAACTGAAAGTTTTCAGTTCTTCCAAAATGGTATGATCTAAGGAAAGGTTTTTACTATTCTCTTGGCCTATGACCTGTTCTGTAAGTAATCACAAACACTTTTTTCCCTCTGAAGCTGTGAGGAGAGTCCCTACTCTACTGTGGCCACAATCTCTGGTGTGCTAGTGCTCCTCATTGGCCTCATACTGCCACTTAGGGCTCTGACCCAGATCAGAGTATGGACAAAGCAACAGAAGCCTGCCTCAGTACTAGTAAAGAGAATCCTGTAATCTCCTTCTAATCACTTATTTGATCCTCTCGCTCTGTTGGCTGAGAGCTCCAGAAGCAGACAAGTTTGGTAGAGCCAGAACTGTGCTGGTGTGGCCTGGCATTGAAGACCTCTCTAACCATGGTGTAACAGACCTTTCCTACCCACCTTTCAAGTTGTCTTGAGGTGGAAATTTGTTTTAATCCATCTCTTTTGGGCGGGGGGAGGGTTCTGCTACTGTAGAATTTGTTTAGTGTCATTTTTAAAGATATTTGGAGGGTTCTGGGGAGACTGGTGAGTCCCCACATTTACTCTTGTTCTATTGTACTATACTGTTCTCTTCTAGCAATTCTTGTTAGGCTTGTGTCTAATTAGAATTCTACTTATAAGTTTTGCTTGTAGGGGGCGGAGCCAAGATGGTGGCATAGCAGCAGCAACATATCACAGCTCTCACATAGCCACCACAAAATACCCATAAAATAGGACTCTAAACCAATCCTAGAACTCCAAAACGCACACAAGGATACTTCCCACTAAAGTCAGCTCGGCTATGAGGAACCATATCAGCACTGCGAACCATAACCAGCCTGGCCTGAAGCCGTGGCTGTGCCCTGGGGGCAGCTGGGCGGGAGAAGCAGAGAAAGCTCTCTGGTGAGTGGATTAGCGACAGCTGCGAGTGGGGATTATGAAAGGGGGAGATAAGCAGTCTGGCCGAAAGGTCTCCAGAGCGGAAAAGCGAAAGGCAGAGGTTTTGCACCTGCCTCCGTGTTGTAGCTTCCCGCCCGTGGCCTGCAGGCAGCAGGGGGACTGAGCGATTGTTTTCAGGCCAGTGCTGTCGCGTTGAGCGGCCTTGATCTGGATCGTCTTCTTGGGCCTCGGTCTTGGAGTCTTCATTATCCAGTCAGCTGGAAGTCTACGG
>CM053588.1:138944394-138974515 GCA_028646515.1 Pseudochirops corinnae
GGGACTCAGTCTTCTGGTATTTAAATGAATGCACTATCTATATTTCTTATGTAGAGAGCCTGTTCCATTTTGTGATTAATAACTATATCAGCATATTTATAGTTACTGTAGGCATTGTGAATACTGCATTGCTGATACAGACCATGCCACTCCTCTAAGCAAGAAGCTTTGGTGGGAACACTAGGGACATTTAGTTGTTCACAGAAACTTGTACTACTACTTACACCACAAATCTTAGTAGAGGCATCTGGTATCACAGTGAACTCGGCCTAAAGTCAGGAAACCTGAGTTCAAATCAAAGCTCATTAACTTACTGTCTCTGTACCCTGGGCAAGTCACTAGATCTTTTTTTTTTTTTAACTTCACTATAAAAAGGGGATAATAAAAGCACCTTTTTCCTAGAATTGTTGTGAGGGTCAAATAGGAAAATCTTTGTAAAATGTTTATCAGTGTCTGACACATAGTAGGTGCTATATGAGGGCTTATTTTCTCTTCTTTCCCACTATTGATTCCATAATGGTATTGATTCTGGCCCTGGGGTACCTGAACTGATAGCTTTCCATCCATAAGAAGGCTTTTTTGGCTTTGCTAAAACATTGCTAGAACATTTCCCTTCGAGGTCCAACTCAGAGCCATTTCCAGCTCCTATTCCTCCTTGCCCCCACTAATGCTTTTCTTCCAAAGAGATGTTGGCAGAATGGAATTTTTGCTGCAGAAGAATACCAAACCATGTTGCTTTTTGTTTGTTTGTTTTTTGGAAGATGAGCCAGTTAGTGCCAGAGACCTCAGCTGTCAGCCTCATCTCCTTCCACGAATAGAAGTGAAGTTCTCTTTCCTATTCCTGAGAAAAGTTGTGTGTAGGCAATAAACTAACTCCGGGGGTGTGGTTGTAATGAGACAGCTGTCTCCCGGGGGTTTGGGATGTATTTGGCTAAGACATTTTCCCATCTTCCCAAGGGTTATCTTACATCTTGGTAGCAAGTCATCTTTGCTCAGCTCATCCTATCCTGGAAGTCTTATTGTTTCACTCATTTATGTGGAATAGCAACAATGACAAAAAGAAATAATCCTGCAGAAATGCAAGCTAATTGTGTCATATTTTGTGAATGCAAATATTTCAGACACTTTAATCCTAGTCTTTATTTGGCATATTAGATCAGATGCTGCTGTCCTTGGTTCTCTCCCTGAGGTATATACTGCACTGATCAGAAAACTTAGTGGGAAGCTGGTAGCCAACAAAAGATGAAATTCAATTAGCTTGAATCTTTGCAGTTTTATGGGCTGAATGAAGACAGACAAACCTCATGGGGGTTTAGCTGGGAAGTAGGAAGCATTGTATAATGATGCAAAAATCTAGGTCTTTGAAGGCCATTCAAAGACTTACTTCTGATTTGGTGTAAATAGCTTCAGGGTAAGTGAAACACTAAAGGGCACCCAACTGATCAATATGGATCATCTTAAAGCCTCACTCTGACATGTGCCCTCCCCCCCATTCTTTAAACTGATCTTAATCTGTAGGGGGCACAGAAAAAAATCTAAGTTCTGTCATTATTGATAATATTCAAGGTCTATTAAGGCCAATTTTCCAACCATCAGTTAGTCAGGCAACATATATTAATTAAGAAGTTAATGTGTTGCCAGTTACTCTGCTAACCCCCAGGGACACTAATAAAAGTTTAAAAAAAAAGTCCCTGACCTCAAGGAGTTCACAGTCTAATGAGAAACAACTATGTATATATAAGACATATACATAACTAATGAAGGTAATCTTTTTATAAACTATATTGGTATTAATATCTTTCTCATCACCTAAATTTCCCCATTTATTCCTACTCATTTCCTCTCCCAGTGAACCATCAAAGAATTTCAAAGGAGAAAAAAAATGAGAGGAGAAAAAAAAAATCAGGAAAACTCATCAATCTGTTAAAGAAAAGCTGAAAAGATACTATTCAATGTTCCTCACCTGTGGAATTCCTATATCTGCAAAGAATTGGGGGAAGCTTTCTTCTCACATCTCTTCCTTGGGACCATACTTGGTCTTTATAATTTTGAACTATTCTTTTTTTTTATTATGCTGTAATTGTTCTTTCCATGTACATTGTTGTACTAAATATGTAATTCATTTTCTTAGTTCTGCTTATATAGCTTTGTATTAGTTTAGATATTTCCATATTTTTCAGTATTTACCATATTTATAACTTCTTACTGCACAATTATATTCAACTACATTCATGCACTGTACATGTTTCTAGTCATTCTTCAATTGATGCATATCTCCCTTCTTTCTAGTTCTTTTCCATTGCTAAAAAAAAAAGATGCTATAAATATTTGGGGGCAGCTAGATGTCACAGCCAATAGAGTGCCTCAGGGCCAGGCTTGGAGTCAGGAAGATTCATCTTCCTGAATTTAAATCTGGCCTCAGACATTTGCTAGCTGTGTGACCCTGGGCAAGTCACTTAATTCTGTTTGTCTCAGTTTCTTCATCTGTAAAATGAATTATAGAAGGAAATGGCAAACCACTCTAGTATCTTTGTCAAGAAATTCCCAAATGGGGTCACAAAGAGTTGGATACAACTGAAACAACTGAATAATAATGTACATATTTGAGTGTATACAGGGGTTTGATTATTATCAATGGCCTCCTTGGGCTATATGCCTACTAGTGAAATCTCTGAACCAAAGAGTATGAGAATTTTTGCCACCTTATTGCATAATTCTGAATTGCTTTAATGGAAGATGAAATTATAGAGGGGAGATGCTTGATCACAGAGGGGGTGCAGAACTGGGAAAGGAATCCTGTAAAAGGCAAAATTTCAATCTTCAAGGAGGCCAGGTAAGCCACGGGGTTAAGGTGAGAAGGAAAAGCCTTCCAGGGAGGGGGATAGGCAATGACAATACACAGAGTTAGCAGATGGAGTGTCCTGTACAAGAAACTGTTAAGCAAGCCTCTTCAGCTGAATCAAAGAGTATGTGGAAGAATTAAATTTTAAGAAAAATGGAAAGGTAGTAAAGAGTCAGATTATAAAGGACTTTAAATATCAAACAGCACATTTTAAATATTTGATCCTAGAGGGAATAAGAAACCATTGGAGTTTGATGAGTAGGGGACTAACATGGTCAAATTTGTACCTTAGAAAAATCACTTTGGTAGTTAAATAGAGAATAGATTGGAGTGAGGATGGAGTCGAGGCAAAGAGACAAAATCAGGAGGGTATTGTAAGAGTTCATCAATGAGGCAATGAGGGATATAACCAGAATGGTGACAGGGTCAGGGAAAAGGAGATATGAATAAGAAATGTTGTGAAGGTAGAAACAATAAAATTTGACAACAGATGGGGAATGAGCTGCATGGATTCGAAGATTATGCAAAGGTCACAAATCTGGCTGACTGGGAAGATGATGCTGACCCCATAGGAAACAAGGAAGTTGGAAAGAGGGGAGGGTTTGGAGGAAAGGATAAAGAATTCTCCTCTGGGCAGGTTAAATGATTGGCAAATCTTAGAGTTCTATATAAATGCTAGCTATTATGATGATGATTGTTATTACAGGTTGAGCTTGAAATATCTTTGAGACATCCAATTTGAGATGTCCAATAAGCAGCTGATGATATGAGACTGGAGATCAGGAGTGAGGTTAAAGCTGAATAAATAGACTTGAGAATCATTTGCATAGAGATTATTGTTGAATCCATAGGACTTAATAAGATTGTTTGGTGAGAT
This sequence comes from Pseudochirops corinnae, assembly GCA_028646515.1. Taxonomy (NCBI): domain Eukaryota; kingdom Metazoa; phylum Chordata; class Mammalia; order Diprotodontia; family Pseudocheiridae; genus Pseudochirops; species Pseudochirops corinnae. Next base: position 138,948,114 of record CM053588.1, read on the forward strand.
AGGATATAGAGAAAAATGTGCCCAGAATAAATCATTATGAGGCCCCTGGTAAGTACATGTGACTTGGATCCATCAAAGACCATTGAGAAACAATTATCAGAGACAGCTAGGGGACACATTGGATAGAGAACTGGAAGAAGATCTGAGTTCAAAGTTGTCTTGAGACACTTATTGTGTGAGCCTGGTAGGTTACTTAAGTTCTGCCTGCTTATGTTTCCTCAACTGTTTAATGGGGATAATAATAGTACCCACCTACCAAGGTTGTAAGGATAAAAGGAGTTAATGTTTGTAAAGCACTTAAGAGTGCCTAGCACATAGCAAGTGTTTAATAAGTGTTTATTCTCTTCATATAGCTAGGAGGAAAATCAGGACAGAGTTGCGCCATGAAACCTGGAGAGGAGAAAGTATCTAGAAAGAGATGGTGATTGACAACATGAACAATTGTGGGGATGTCTGAAGAAGGCTGATGGATGAGAACAGGAAGAGATTTGAAAAAGAAAAAAACTGAGAAAAAATATTTGACAATTGGGAGTCAAGATGGGCAACTTGGAAGCAGGATAACTCTGTGGCTCTCCCCATAACCACCTCAAATACCTATAAAATATGACTCTAAACAAATTTTAGAGGTCCAGAACCCCACAAAATTACAAAGCTCCCACTGAAGGCAGCCCAGCAGGCTGATGGGAAGGGGTTCATCATGGTGTGCTGGGAGCCCAGACCAGCACCACATGAACCCACTGCTGGAGCCCTAGGGTGGCCAGAAAAAGCCATGGCTGGAGGTCAGGAGAGTGGATCACCAGCAGCTGTGGCAGTTTCCAGAATTATCAAACCATAACAAACAAGGACTAAGTGAAAGGTCAGTGGACCTTGGCTAAATTTGGGGGAGAGAGTCCGGCCAAACTGCCTCCAAGGTGAGAAGCAGTGGTGGCAGACCTGCAGCTGTCACCACATGGCTGCTTCAGAGCTCCCGGCCTGCAGATTACAGGGGGGCCAAGAGATCATTCAGAGGCTAAGTGCTCTTTCCTTAACCAGCCTGGATCAGGATCATGGTCTTGGGTGGCGGTCCTGAGGTGTGAGTGAGCCAAACCTGGTGGGGGCTACAGAGATGGAGGCCTCCTAATAGACCCAGCAGCTGTGAAAACCCCATCAATTTGGGACAAAGCTCTCCTCTCTGAAAGTGGAGTTCTACTGAGCCCAAAAGTCAAGTAATTGACTGACAATAGGAGCAGGCAAAGGAAGCAAAGGAAGCCCAGGAATCCAACTTTAGATTCCTTTTTTGGGGACAAAAAGGATCAAAGCATGGAACAGGAAGAAGACCACACAGTCAGAACTCCCACACCAAAAGCTTCCAAGAAAAATGTAGAATGGTTATAAGCCATAGAGGAGCTTAAGAAAGATTTTGAAAACCAAATAAGAGAAGTGGAGAGAAAGTCGGGAAGAGAAATGAGAATGATGAAAGGAAATCATGAAAAGAGAGTCAACATCCTGAATGAAGAAAATAGTACCTTAAAAAAATAGATTAACTCAAATGGTAAGAGAGGCCCAAAAAGCCAATGAGGAGAAGGATGCCTTAAAAAGTCAAATTTGCCAGATGAAAAAAGAATCTCAAAAGCTTTCTGAAGAGAATAATTCCTTCAGAATTAGAGTGGAGCAAATGGAATGAAAGGACTTTTTGAGAAATCAAGATACTATTAAACAGATCCAAACAAATGAAAAAGTAGAAGGCAATGTGAAATATCTCCTTGAAAAAACCACTGACCTGGAAAATTGATCCAGGAGAGACAATTTTAAAATGACTGGAATACCTGAAAGTCATGATCAGAAAAAGAACTTACAAAGCATCCTTCACAAAATTCTTAAGGAAAATTGTCCTGATATTTTAGAACCAGAGGGCAAAACAGAACTGGAAAGAATTCACCAATCACCTCTTGAAAAAGAACCCCTAAAGAAAACTCCTAGGAATGTTATAGCCACGTTCTGGAATTCCCAGATCAAGGAGCAAATATCACCAGCTGCCAAGAAGAAACAATTTGAATACTGTGGAAACACAATCAGGATAACTCAGGATCCAGAAGCCTTTACATTAAGGGGTCGAAGGGCCTGGAATATGATATTCTGGAGATCAAGGGAGCTAGGAGTAAGACCAAGAATTGCCTAACCAGCAAACTAGAGTATAATGTTCCAGGGGAAAATATGTTCATTCAATGAGGTGGAGGACTTTCAAGCATTCTTGAGAAAAAAACAGAACTGAATAGGAAATTTGGCATTCAAATACAGGAAGCATGAGAAGGTAAACATGGAAAAGAATTCATAAGGAACTTATCAAAGTTGAACTATTTACATGCCAACATAAAACAATGATAATTGTAACTTATGAAACTTTTCTCAGTATGAATATAGGTGAAGGGAATATATATATATTTATATATGTATACATACACATATGTCTATATAGGAGGATATATATGCATAGGAATACATATGTGAGTGTGGGTATATATTTGTGTACATAGACAGAGGGCACAGGATAAATTGAATAGGATAGGATAATATTTTAAAAGGTGAAATTGAGAGGTGAGAGAGGAATAGTATGAGAGGAGACAGGGAGAGACAGAATGGGGTTAATCCTCTCATATAGAAGACACAAAAGATAACTGTTACAATGGAGGGGAAGAACAGGAAGGCCAAAGGGAATGGGTTAACCTTACTCTTATTGAATTTGGCTTAGGGAAGAAATGACATATACTCTAAATTGGGTATCTTGCCCTACAGGAGAGTAGAGGGGAAGGGGATGAGAGAGGGGATGATGGAGGGGAGGGCAGGTTAGGGGGGAGGGTTGTTAGAAGCACACACTTCTGTAAAGGGACAAGGACAAAGTAGAGAATAGAACAAGGAGGGGAGAGGAACAGGAAGGAGGGAAATATAGTCAGTCTTTCACAATATGTCATTGTGGAGATGTTCTGTGTAACTACATATGTACAGCCTGTATTAAATTGCTTGTCTTTCCAATGGGGGTGGGTGATGAGGGAAAAAGAGAAAGAATCTAGAATTTAAAGTTCTAAAATAAAATGTTAAAAATATAGATGTAGATATATATATATATATGCACATATACATATATGTATATATATTTATATATATTATTATTATTATTATTTACATGGAACTGGGAAATAAGATGTACAGGTACTGGAGTAGGGAGATCCATCTTGCCTTACCAGAAAGTCAGAGGGGTGATGGGGGAGGATATAGGAGATATCTGATTGGGGGAGGGTATATACAGTGAGATGGCTATTTTAGGGTGGTGGGTAGGGGAAAGATTGGGAGATAATTTGTAACTCAAAGTCTCATGGAAATGAATGATGTAAACTAAAAATAAATGTTTTTAAGAGAAGAAAATATTTTACAATTAAGAGAGAATTAAAAATTAAGTAAAAGATGAGGTTGAAATCCAGGCTGCAAGAGTTTAGAAGTAAATGAGATAACTGGAGGAAATTGGTAGACTTTTCTCAAGGAGTTTTGCCAAGAAAAGGTGGAGAATTATAGGATCATAGTTCACAGAGACCATAGGATCAAGTGATGATGTTTTTTAAGAATGGGGGATATATGATCATCATGTTTGTAAAGAGCAGAGAAAGATCCAGAAGATTCAGAATGAAAGGGAGAGGGGGGACAGAGAAAGAGAGACAGAGAGAGAGAGAAAGATGGGGTCAATCTACTGGAAAAAGCAGAAAGGGTTGGAATCAAGGGTGCATGATATGGGGTTTGAAAAAGGTGACATCTTCATATGAGACGAGGATGAAACAGGGGGTGCAGGAAAATATCAGAGTGATGTGAGATAAGCTAAGATGGTGGGGGTATGGGGCTTTGAAGGGATTGATAAAAGACTATGATTAGGCAATTTAAGAGTCCATGAACATTGATAGGGAATAATTGAGAATTATGGCAAGATCAAGCACATGGACATGTAGGTAGCTGTGGTGGGTTGGAGAATTGTCATGACAACTGAGTAGATTGTGAAGATAAAGCATTTGAAAGACCATCAATAAACAGCATGTCCCAAAAATCTTAGTGCATGCTTAACCTTTGATAATTTCAAAAGTATAAGTGTTATATGCTGGCAAAAACAACATTTTAAAGGTAAATTACATTAATTTTTTAAAATTTTGATATATCTTATTAAAGTTCAATGCCTGTGTGACATATCTCTCTATCTGACTTTTGAATTTTGTAAAAACTTGAGTTAACCGTTGCTCAATTTGTTACATTTGCAGTCTTAGCTCTAAGATCACCCAAAGAACGGGGTTTTGAGGTGTACACAATAGTTTTGACAAGACTCCACAAGAATAGGTCTAATGGATTATGGTGACTGAATTAGCCATGTTAGAGGACTTTCTTTGCTGATCTACTGGTCTGGGAAAGTGTCATTGAGAAATTGTACCTCACTCAATGCATAAAGTCAGGGCACCCTGTCTGACTAAATTTGAAAAAATATATATTTTTTTCAAAAATATCAAATCTAAATAAATATAAAAGAAATAAAAATGATTGATCTTTTAAATGAATATTTTCAAAGTTTATGCTTCTGAAGTTATTAAAGAATAAAGCTGTACTAGGACTTTTGGGATGTCCTGTATATGTTGGAAACTATTAAGGCCAAAAATCTGGTTGCGATAAAGACACCAAATGCCATCAAGCATTCACTGATTGCCTACTCTGTGCAAACTCTCTTTTCAGCAAGCTAGGTAATGCCTAAAATTAAGCCAGGATTCCTGTACTCAAAAAGCTTATAGTCAAGCTGGAGATATATGAGCAACATCAACTGAACAGTGAAAAACAACAGAGCCGACTTGTGGTACAGTTGAAAGAGCATAATTGGAAATCAGAAGATCTATATTCAAACCCTTCCTCCGATACTTACTACTACCTTTGCTCTGGATCAAGTCCTATGTCTACTTCTCTGTGTCTCAGTTTCCTAATCTGTAATATAAGAAGGTGGGGTGGACTAGATATCCTATAGGATCACTTCAAATGAGACATTTGTAAAAGCGTTTAACACAGTGCCTGGCACATAGTAGGGACTGAGCAAACACTTATTCCCTTGCAGATCTAGGTCTAGGATTTGTACTCTCCCACAGTACCTTGATAGCGTTTATTTTAATGTACAATATGACAACACAAATTAAGAGTGTAATTTTGCAAGACAGGCTTCAAGAGCTAAAAGAATTGAAAGAGGATGGCACTGATTTGTGCTTCTGGTAGGAACTGGAGTGGATAGGATAGCTTCTGACGTCCTTTGCAATCCCTAAAATGTGTTTCTGTGAGTTTGGAGGTCATGTAGCCAAGTCACCACCCGAAGCACAAACCTGTACCACCCTTGTGGACTTCCATCTTTTAACTCTCTTCCAAATCTTATTTTAGGAGAAGACTTCATGAAAGATGAGAGATTTGAAATCAGCCTTGAAGATGGGCATGGATGTGCATTGTGAGAGAAGAGAACATTCCATTTGAGAAGATCATAAGAAAACATATAGAGATGAGAACGGATATGGCAATGAAGTGGCCGGCCTAATTAATAATTATAATATAATAATGACAATAACCACAACCACAACCATAACCACAACCACAACCACAACCACAACCATAATCAAAACAACAGCAATAACAGTGATGACAATGATGATGATATTTTCTTTTTTTTTCTGGGCTGCAGCTTCCTTATCTATTAAATGAGGAGATTGTTCGTGAACATTTCTAAGCCCCTTTCTGAAGTGGTATAGGGTTAGGGTTAAAGGTGCTCAAGACCCCAAAATACCAACATGCTGGTTCCTGCCGAATGAATTTGACTCAAATCTTTTCTCAACCAAAGAAAAGCAAAGTGTATTAAAAGTTTGCCATATTGGGTAGTCTCTTAAGGAGCCTCACTATCTGTGATGCTTGCATTGGGCAAGTTGGCCAGAGCAAGTCTATGCTAGGCCATTCTATGGCACTCTTACACCCTGTGGAGGTAAGATGGGGTCCTATATACAGAAGATTGTGGGAGAAATCTAGAGGTGGTCTAGAGGAGGAGTTTGGGGAGTGTTTCCAGGAGTCAGATGAGGTCAGACTCCAATAATGAGTTTGGGAAGGGTCTTCAGGAGGAGTTCATGAGGAGAAACTCCAGTAATGAGTGATTAAGGGTATGAAGTTGCTAGACAAAAGAGGGCTAAAGATTTGGGCAGAGCCACAATGAAAGGCCTATGGCCTCAGGCAAATGCCTTACTTGGGAAGATTCAAGGAGAACTCAAGGGGGTTCCCAAAGCCTGCACCCTTTCATTTCTAGGTCAAAATTTCATGATTCTTATACTTTTATAATGTCCAGAAGCACATTCCCCTTAATGCCTTTGTGAGGCAGAAGATCCACATATTTTAGACATGGAAAATGATTCTTAAATAGAACATATGCCATGCCCAATCCTACCATACTAAAGGTAGGAGGCTTCTGATTCTGAGAAGATGGAGTCTTTCATTGTTGTTGTTGCTTGTTTTTCATTCTCAAAGTGAAATGTGTGAGATGAAAGAGTTCAGAGTCTGAATCTAAGGTCAGAAAAGGTCTTTATTCTTTCTCATGAGAAAGGACTCTACCCCCTGTCACCCAACATGGCATCTACAGGGAGAGAGCTACAGGTAGAAGACAGTCCATGATTATATAATCTTCCAATGAAGAAACCCAACCCCCCCATCCCAACTAGCCTTCACTCTTATTGGTAGGGGGGCTGTCCCACAACCTAAGTGCAGGAATTTCTCTGAGACAAAGGACTCGGAAACATGTGGGTGTCCAATGAAAGCAATCTTAACCTTATTTGGCATATCTTCTGATGAGTTGGCTCTGGGGGGAGGGTCTCCATTGTTCTAAGTCCTAGATTGCTTGAAGGTCAGGTGACCTGACCTTAGGCCTAGTGAATACTGAAGCCATTCTAGATTTGATTTTTCAGAATGGGGAAACTTCACTATAAATTATCCCTCACAGAAACAGTGACAATCAGGAAGATGATGCCATGACTTGCCAGGGAATTGGATTTAAGTGAGGGAGGGCTGAGCAAGGTTACCAGCCTCACTTTCTCCTCAGGAGTCATTTGGGTCCAGTGGCAAGATAGAGATCAGGATGACTGGAGATGCCTTCCTCCACCACTATCCCTTCCCATGCCTTTCAGAGAGTCATAGAAAATATGACTGAATTAGGTGGGAAGAGCTAGATTGAGAAGAGCCTTGGCAAACAGGCAGTGAAATTTAGACTTGTTATATTAAATAATAGGGAGCCATTGAAGGTTTTCAAGGTGGTTGGTGACATGATGAAAGCAGAATTGATGAAAGATCAGTCTGGTAACTTACAATTGCCAGTCAGTGTGATAATCTGAGAGATAGTATGGAATAATGGATAAATAGCCATCTCAGAGACAGTCTTGCCTTCACCCCACATTGGCTGAGTAATCTTGGGCTGTATTTAACCTCTCAGCACCATGAGCAACTCTCCAAAAGCAGAGCAGCTGCTGATCTGCGTAGGTAGAAGTTTCCTCACTTGGGAATTACTTCTATTCCAATGAAATCGCAGCTTCAATCCCTATTCTTATCCAGTAACAATGTGTATACTTCTATAAGCTTCTGTTTTGTTCCATGAATCAGACACAAAATAGGACTCCGAGAATCACCTCATGTCCTATAATTTCAGTTCAGAGTCCTTCATGTATATTCCATTTGAGAGTTCATATGCAGAATCATAGACTATTAGAGTTGACAGGTGCAGTACATATTATGTGTGCTAACCTCTTGGCTAGAGTAATGCAGAAACATATTTCTGAAAAGGTAAGCACACAGTGAAGTATTTATTTGATCTTGGATGGCAAACCAAAAGACCACTTAGTGATGGACTTCGTGTGTGTGTGTGTGTGTGTGTGTGTGTGTGTGGTTTTGTAATTTGTGTGCTAGATTTAAAGAAGAATCCCTTTTCTTCTACCACCTTCTTGTCTTTGTTTTCACTGTTCATTCTAGACACTGCCCTTTTGGGGACTTCCCTGAATGACAGAGGTACGTAAGTCATTACCAATGGTACAGAAGCATCTTTCCCCGCCACAATAAGAACAAAAAGGAGCTCAGATATGTAGAGTTCAACACAAATCAGATAATCCTAGGAAAGAAGATGAACAAATAAGTGACCCAACAGATGATATACCAATCCTGGAGTAAGGATGATTTAAGTTCAAATCTAGCCTCAGACCCCTGCTACCTCTATGCCCCTTGGGTAATTCACTTAATGGCCATCTCAGTTTCCTCATCTGTATAATGATCATAATAATAGCACCTATTTCCTAAAGTTGTTGTGAGGATCAAATGGAATAGTACTTGTAAAGTGCTTTGTAAATCTCAAAGGGCTGTATAAACAGGAGTAATCGTTAATATACTACAGGCAACTATGTAGTACAATGGACAAAGTGCTCACCCTAGAGTCAGGACTATTTGAATTCAAATCCAGTCTCAGACATTTCCTAGTTGTCTGAACCTGGAAATCACTTAATCTTTGCCTGCCTTAATTTCCTCAGTTGCAAAATGGAAATAGTAAAAGTACCTACCCCTCAGGGTTGCTGTGAAAATCAAATGAGATAATGTTTGAAAAGCACTTATGACAGTCCTAGCACATAATAGGTGCTTAATAAATGCTTGTTTCCTTCCTGACAGTTATTATTTTTATTATAAGATATGTCTCATTTGGCCTCTTACTTTCAAAAAGGACTCTCCTAAACCATTTGTAATGGTAATGGGAATTTGAAGATCTTCCCTGCCCTTTAATATACCTAATGGAGTTTGAAGACCTTTGCTGCTTTGAAAATATACTCTGCCCCCTAATAGGCTGAATGTACTCACATGGAGCCTGTGGTGGGAGGAGTTTGATGAAGGGTAGAGCAGAGCCCACAGGAAGCTGTAGTAACAGCAGCTAGACAGGGTTAGGATGAGAGGACACATTTGAGCGAGACAGGCTTGTGAGTAAATGTTGGTTTGTGGGAAAGGATGCTGTGACTCTATGAAGCTGTGGCTTATTAACTCCTTTGCTGCTATCATGGAATTGGCTGACTGGTTTTGGGGTTTGGTTTTCTGGTGGCTGAATAAATGTTTTGCTTCTGTCTTGTATATGGAGAGTCTGTTATATTTTGTGATTGAGCCCTATGCAGCTATATTTATTGTGACTATTGGCACTGTGAATATTACATTAATGCTATGCCATTCTGAAACAATACAAAGAGACTGATTTGTGGGTAGGAGAAGCTGACTCCATTAAAAAAATAAACAAATAAATATATGAATTAATAAAAAATAAAAGTTCTATTTGACTCCCAATATTCCTGACTTGTTCTTGGCTCATTCTTTTGCTTTTCATGACAAAGTTTACAAGTGTTCTGCTCCTGCTCTACCTACCCTCACCAGCTTTAGTATTTGACATGGAAGAGTTTGGGAGGTCTCTGGGGCTGTGCTGGTAGTTTTAGGACTCCACTTCAGAGTTTGAACTAGTTGGTATAGCTCCACATTATGCAGATAGATTAGGTGATTAATTTAACTTCATAAAAAAGCCAGCACTTTAAAAAGAAACTAAAAACAAAACAAAACAAAATAAAAAAAAAGGTAGATAATAAGGTGCATCCGAACCTGCAGTTCCTCCCAGAGGGACCAAACAAATTCAGAACTGTCAGTAAAATGAAGAGAGAACGTATTTTAATGAGAGAAAAAAAAATCACTGCACCATCTTTAAAGCCATAAAATCCCATGTTATTACCCTGTAGGGTTGTACAGAGCACATGCATCTGACATTGTCTAACCTTGTGGTCTTGATCTGGGACTTCAAAGCCTTAATGATTCCCATGGCTTTTTCAGTGACACCATGACAACTCAGCCCACCCAGATGTGTGAAGCCTCCAGACAGGGCCTTGGTGGGAGACCCTGCATGAGACTGGCATAACCATGGGAAGCAAAGGTGTGTCTGCTGGGTTCTTTAGGACTGTCAGAAATGAGCTTCTCCTCCTTCTGAGATTGGCATAGCTGAGTTTACATTATCCCTGACCATCTGTTGCAAGATGCCCATGCTTTCAACATTGATGGAGACAATCTCTGATGATTCATAATGCAGATGCCTATGAGTTTCTCTTAGCTAGTCTTTTTATGTACTGGTCCCTTGTGGAGGATCACATGTCATGGATTATATCTCAGGGTTTCTTGCTGGTGATCTAATCTTGGGGTCTGCAAGTTATATTTTACCACACAACCCCTAAATCCTGACACATTCAATCTTCTGTGGTCACAGTAATTTTTTCAGATGATCTTTCCCAACCAGAAGAGGATACCACTCAAAACTGGTACTGTGGCCAGATACAATGGCAGACACACTCCATTGTCAGCAAATAGCTCTCCATGAAGATGTGGAAACAGTGAGAATTGTAAATGAGAGATCACATAACCCACCAGATATATGAGGCTTGCTATGGAGAAAAGAACATAATCAAAATGTTTATTCAAAGATCTACTATGTGAAAGATTTACTACAAAGACATATAATATGCAGTCTTCTGTTCCTAAGAGCCTATAATCTAATGGGGGATAAGACATATATATCTTAGTACACACACACACACACACACACACACACACACATGAACACACAATCTGTAACATGAGGTTGAATATGCTTGGAAAGATAATTTCTCAAAGCTAGTCTGTTTCTTTTTTTTTCTTTCTTTCTCAAAGCTAGTCTTTTCCTGACCTTCAATCTCTTAATTAATGGTGGTCATTCAGCTCAGCTGATTTGTGTATGATGCTAATGAGGACAATATCCCACATTCGATACCAGTTAAATGTGCTTTGCTCTGAGGCCACTGACTGTAAGAATTTAAGCTGGGGTTTAGGATGCAATGAGGGTTACACAGCACAGTATCTGAGTGAGCAGAATCATCACCCCACCAGAAGGACAAAGGCCACATTGAGAGTGAGTTCATGACATCATCTTTGTCTGTGAAGCTCTTGATAGATTACTCAGTTAACCATAATTAGTTTCTGGTGAGAAAGGGCTTTGCCAGTGCCTCCTGAATTTTTTAGCTCCTGAACAAAATGACTTAAACAGCCCTTTCTGAAGTTCTCTGCTATAGATAGTACAGGGCCACACTCACACTAAGTAGGTTGTGAAACATTAGGACAGGACTATGTGTGGTCCAAGGATGGATAAGGCATTTTATGATGAGAGTGGGCCCAGACCTAGAGAAGCTAGGTGGTACAGTGGATAGAGTGCCTGGTCTGAAGTCAGGAACACATCCTCCTGGTCTCAAATACTTACTAGCTGTGTGACCCTTGGCAAGTCATTTAACCCCATTTGTCTCAGTTTCCTTATCTTTAAAATGAGCTGAAGAAGAAAATGACAAACCACTCCAATATCTTTGTCAAGAAAACCTCAAACAGGTTCCCGAGAGTCAGATAGGACAACAACAACCAAACAACAACAAAAGGCCCAGACCACCCCAAGGGACACTCAGAGAACAGAAAGTACCTTATTCATCATTCATAACTGTCTCTAGACTAGGTGGGAGACACGAATTTGGATGTTGGATCTCTATGATCTTAAGATCTCTTCCAACTTTAAATCCTGGGATCCTGTAATCCATTGTGCAGGTCAAGGTTTGCTGTTAGTCAATACCCTGAATGAACAGACACAACCAGATGATCTAGTGGTAGCTGATTATTTAACCCAAAGAAAGGATGACAACTGAAAAAGGAGAAAATATGAGATATTATCATGACTTTTCCATGTAGCTAATATGATCTATTGCAAATTGAGAGAGTGCGGTGCAGTGAAAAGAGGAGAGGATTTTGAGTAGGAGAATCTGAATTCAAATCCTAGCTAGGCTATATTATACATATATCTCCATCTACATAATTCTAGAGTCATTTGTCAAATGCATAGATTGGATCAGATGATTTCTTGGAGACTATTCCAGCTTATAATGCTGGGATCTTATGAAACATTTGGGAATGAACAATCTTTGGTAGAACATCTGGTACATAGAAACACCCCTCCTACCATAGTAGAATCATGCCTGAACTATACTTGTAGGTCTGCAGTTGAACCAAGGAAGGAGTATGGTACAGGGGAAAGGGTGTTCACTGTATTTTGTGAACATGGAGTTTGAATCTTGGTTGTGTCACCTATATGACTTTGGGCAAGTTGTGTAGTCTCTCTAAGACTCAGTTTACTCATCTGTAAAATGAGGTTGGACTAGATAACCTCTGAGGTTCCTTCCATTCCAAATCTATGGTTCTATGACCTATATCTGCATAAGGTGAAAGTCAGAGAAGGAAAATTGGACTAGATGATCTCCAAGGGACACATATAACTCTAAGATTATATATTGGTGTAATGAAAAGGAAATCACTGGGGAATCTGGGACTCCCAGTCTTCTATTCTGTCTCCAACCACTCTGTCTCCCACATATCACTTTACCTTTTTACTTTCCCAAACCCAAACTGCAAATTAGCCATGTTCTGTTCTAGACATCTTTGCTCTTCAGAGCAATTGGGAGGAAATTCGTCATCATCTCTTACAAAGTATGGTGATTGATGTAATCAGTCCAGCAGAGTAGAAGTTCATTAGCATGGATATTTCTGTTTCCCTTTTTCTATAGCAGACAAACTTATTTTTCTGAAAAATTCAGGTAAATATAAATCAGATCCTACTTCTGAGTACAACTGCTACCACCAACAAAAAGAGAAAACCAAACAATCAGATTTGTGTCCAGACTAAAAAATGTTCTTGAAGCATTCATTTGATTTCTTTAAAAAGGCAGTTAAACTCAGACGATTTTGTGCTGGGAGAAACCTTACAGATCACCCGGTCTAATCTTATAATTGTACAGACAAGGAAACTGAGGCTCAGAGTAGTTTACTAATTTGTCCAAGGTGACTCAAGGAATAAGTGGCTAATGTAGACCTTGAAGCCAGGTTTCCTCCTATGGTACCTAATCTGATTGGCCTAAATTAAGATGGAAGGCGCTTTCTTATTCTGTATTCACCTCATATTAATGCTCACAAGCTATTCAACTTAAAATCAGTGTTTTTCAATCTTTTTATCTATAAAATGGATAGAATTTCAAGGATCATGAGTCTTGAAAGGTGAAAATCAGTGCCAGAGGATATTTATCCAAAATAATATGCCATGAAAACAGTTTGTTTTCATGTCCAAAAATCACTGTGATAGTAATTAGAGGCTTCCCATGATCATAGGATAATAAACTTAGAAGTAGAAATGTGCCTAGAGGTTATAGAGGAATAAAACATCCAGCTGCGTGACTCCCACAAAACCATTCAGTGTGGTCTGATTCAGGTTAAAATATAATGGGAATATTTAATAAAATTTCAATAAAACATGGGTAATTTTCATTTGTGCCTTTCCTAAGTCCTGTGCCCTCAAGGATCTTTATCTAGTGGCCTCCATTTTTATTTGAGTTTGATAACAAAGTATGATACCCTCATTTTGCAGATAAGGAAACTGAGGACCGAAGAGATTAATACAGCTGCCCTATGTCACACAGGTAGTAAGTAACAGAAGTGGGATTTGAAAGGTTTTACTCCGAAGTTTTTACTTCCTTTGTTCTTTCATCCCTTTGTTCCTTTCTTCCTTCATTGCTTCCTCTCTCTCTCTCTCTCTCTCTCTCTCTCTCTCTCTCTCTCTCTCTCTCTCTCTCTCTCTCTTTCTTTCTTTTGTTCTTAGGCTGTGAGAAATGCAATGGTCACAGTCACTTCTGATTGGCACAGGAGCCTTCACTTGCTTTGTTGACCCATACTGTTTGTGCCCCTCACCCTCCAGTATTACCAATACTGGGACTAAGCACCCAATCAGCTTATTCCACTCTAATTGAGAACTCCTGGACATGAGGGACCTATAGCTTCATCTTCTTCACTCTCAGGACTTGTAAGTGTTTACCACCACACCCATCTATAGCTTCTGTTTTCAAAGTAGAACAATGGAAGTCTATAACCCATAAAACAAATGAATGAATGAGAATCTGAGAAGAGTAGACAACATCTGAGTTAGAATATGATGATCTCAAGGCCATTTATCTTTTCTTGAGAGTGGTAAATAGTACTACCTAATGAAAAATCTAATAATAATATACAATGGTGATTAACTGGAGATTAATTGTCATGTAATTTCAGAGAGAAGACCTCCTAGATATCTTCTATATACCCAGAAGATTTTATCCATCATAGGAAGTGATTATAGTTTACGAGACTCAGGACAACTTTGGTATATGGTTATATCAGAGGACACTTTGAATAGTGACCATTTCATCTGACATCTGTCACAGACTTTCTATGAACCTTTAAGTTTCCTTATACATTATTTTCCAATATTCGTTTTAACTCAGCCTAAGAGCCTTCACATGATGGAAATAATACGTCAGTCAGTTTTTACGTCAATAAACATTTATTAAACACCTACTGTGTGTTATAGGCATTGTGCTTAGTGGTACAAGCACTAAGTTAGGTCACGTTGAGAGTATTTTGCTCTAAGTTAGCACTTGTCCTTTGCAGAGAAGAACAAATCAACAATCATAATGTCTGCTCCCAATTCAGAAGTAGATTATAGTCATGAAATGGTTTGCATCTCACAACCACATGGCAAAGCCATGAGGTATTTGTTAGACTGTCCTTAGCTCAGTCAGGGACAAACTTTTAATGAGGGTCCAACCACCAAATACACAATTTGTGGGCCTCATAGAAGAAATTGAAATATTTAAGCTTTAAGGAAACTGATTCCCAATTGTGAGGAATTTACTGATAAAGCTAGTATTTGGCTAACCTGACACACGAGAAGGGGATTATTAAAGATGCTGGTAACTTCATTTATATCTCTCTGAATTGATAACTGTTCCACTCATGTGCTACCTTTGTAAAAAGGAAAATGACCCATATGTTCACAAATATGTATAATGGCTCTTTTGATGGAGGCAAAGAACTGTGAGGATGTCCATTGACTGTGGAATGACTGAACCAATTATGGCATAAGAATGAAATGGAATACATTTGTACTGAATGAAATAATGCAAGGGACAATTTCAGAGAAACTTTGGAAGTCTTGTACGTATTGACACATGGTAAAGTAAACAAAACCAGGGAAACAATTTATGTGATAACAAGATTATAAAGACAAACAACTTCAAAATATTTAAAGACTCTGATTCATGCCGTGACCAGCAATGATTCTAGGGTATCAATGATAAAAAATGTCACCCACCTTTTGACGAAAGAAATAAGACCTCTCTTTGACTCCCCCATTTGCAATAAAGCCTCTAGTCTCCTACCTTGAGGGACTGGAGAGAGGTAAGGAAAGGGCTCCCCTAGATTTCCAGATTCCCCTAAGGGCTGTCACCCTCTCAGCCCCACATTTTGTTCTCCCACCAAAGGTGCTGGTTCTCCATCTTTAGTAGTTCCACTTCAGCTGCTAGTCCCTGCGCCTGGTAATAGGGGTGAGGACCCAAAAGATTTGACTGATGTTGCAGCCTCTGTGTCTCCTCTGCAGCCTGTGAGAGCCCTTTCTCCAGTTCTAAACAGTCCTGTAACTGTCCTTGCTTCCTTTGATAAAAAAAAAAAAAAAAGCTCATAGTGTCCCAATAAATTTCTTTAGAGGAACTCACCCTGGGCCTTCCCTAGACCATCAACGTCCCCAGTTCCTCCACTTCTTCATCTTCCTCCTCCCAGCTAGAACCCCTATGGGGCATCCGCTGGGAGTTACTCAGGTATGACTTCTTCAGGACATGGTCATCCATTGGGAATTGAGCAGTGTTGTAAGATGCCATAGCCTGCCCCAAACATCTTGAATCTGGGATGCTCATTGGCTCTATTGCTTATCTCACTGCTGCTTCTCTGCCCATCTCAGATCCAGGTAGGGCTACCAACATGATTTTTGAGTTTTGAGGACCACTACCTATCCTTACTCCAACCCAGTACCTTAGCAGAGTCATTTACTCAGTTTTCAGTTTGGGATGTCACATTCTATCCATTGCTGCCATTGTTGGTCCTTGTTGGCTCTTTCTACTCCAATTGTCTGTCCTTCCCAGGGGTCAGGTACCTCCAGTTATTGGGATCATAAGGCTCAGAGAGTGCACAATGTATAACAGAACTACTCCATTTGGCTTGTTACATGTATTTGAACTACTCTTCATCTTATTTTTATTATTATTGTTGCTGTTATATGCAATGCTATCTTTCCTTTGTCCTCAGAAACCTCATCAAACTCTACAAAATTCTGTTTAAACCTGATTGCTTTCCTCAGGCACAGTAATTCTGAAGTCAAAAATCTCACTTAGGTCAACAACCCCAGACTGGAACTGGATATTGGAGGAGAGAGTGTCTCCCTCATTCAATATAAGAAGTGATCTCTGGGCTATTACAGATTTAATTTTTTTAAAACCCTGCTTTTTTTTTTTTTTTTTTTACCTTACAAGATGCTTTTTACTTTATCCTCTCTCTTCCATCTCCCTACCTCATTCTTCTTATTCCCAGGGTATATGTCTATTTATACCCAGATGCGCTTGCATGGAGGTATTCACTGAAAGACCGTAACCTAGATAATAAGTGTTGGTTGCAGATTATTCAAATACGACTTCTTTTATTTCTCCAGAGATTACTTAGGACTCTTCTCAGCTGCTGTTCAGTTCCTTGTGCAATCATTGCCTGTGAGAGGGTGAAATGGCAATGCATTAAATTTTTTAATAAAAAATAGAAATGAGTGATGATTCCCATAGCAACATTTCCAAAAAAGGGGATCGAGGGGTGGACTTTAATGGCCAGAAAAAGCCCAGTAGTCAGATAGCTAATGACTAGGTAGAAGGGAAAGCTGCTTGTTCTTCCCTCATGAAATTATAAAGTAGCTTTTTCCATTATCAGGCACTGGACTTTCCGGAATGGAAGGATAAGGAAGGATTATTCCATATTATTTTAAGGAAATCTTGCTGCTCTCAGGTTTTGGATGTGGGGAAGCTCTCATAGCATTACAAATGGGTTTAAAAATAGGCAAAGTGGAGGTGAGACAAAACAGAAGGGAGGGATAGTGTTACATCCAGGCAAAAGAAGATGTCTGGTTTGTCGGACCAAATGTAGCAGAAATGGGAGATTTGGAACTCAGAGTTCTCTTCAGATTTTGGCTATAGTCCTTCTGTGGGTTCTACAGAAAAGTATATTTCTTAGCTTTTGAAATGGACTTCATGGTGATCCACTTTAAAGACATATTGTTGGAAATGTCCAGCTTATAACTTACTTTTCATTCCTTCACTCTCCTTGATTGATATAATTTCTTCTTTTAGTCTCTCAGATTTACTTTCTCCTCCTTCACTCTCCTCAAACTGGCTTTTAAGTTCTTGGTAACCTTCAAGTGATATAATCAATGTGTCCCAATAAAGAAAACACCAAAAGTGATCATTGTTTCAAAGGATGGTTGAGAGGCATAGGTAACATCAGGCCTGAATTATGACGGGTCACCTACAGGTTTGATCTAGGTTCCAGAAATTTATAGAATAATGATAGCAATTTATTCCATCAGGAAGATAGAAACACCTATATTTTTCACCTAGTTAGGAGAAGAAAAAAAATTTAAAAATAGACGTCATATGGCTTCTAAACCCCAACCCTGTGAATTTCAACTAAATTCTCACTATGATGAGACAATCATTTTATTCTTCCCTAATTGAGTCACTGTTCCATTCTCTATAGCTCTCTATAGGTATTCCAAACTTTCTCTTCACTCCTCAAACCTCCCCAAGTACCGCACTGCTTCTTCCCTCACTTCCACCACCAAGTAGATTGCCTGGCCTCATACTTTGCTGAGGAAACAATGACCTTTCACTCTGAACTCCATTTTCTTCCTTGTTCTATAATTCAAAACACCTTGATACTATCTCTCATCTTCTCCTCCATTACCCAAGTTTCTGATGACCCTGCAGGTGGCCAAGGCCAAATTCTTTACTTTTCTTTGATATTACTCCCTCATATAATTTTTATCAGCTTCAATATCTACCTATCTACTGACATCTCTGATGTCTACAAACATGTTCAGTCTTCCCTATCTTTCAAAACTTTCCTTGACCATATTTCTTCCTAAAGCCACAATTCAATATCTCCTTATTTCCAGTTCTGTGGGAAGGGGGGAGGAGGGCAAGGAAAAAGGGGAGAGGGGGAAAAAAAGACTATTTCCACTTCTTGCCTCCACTACTTTTTTTTTTCCTCACTCATTTCTCAACCTCCTTGTAATCTGGCCCCCAACCTCTAAACTGAAACTGCTAGATTCAAGATTACCAATAAACTCATACTCACCAAATCCAATGGCCTCTCTCATTCATTGTTTTTATTAACCTATCCAGCATTTGACACAATTATCTCTCTTCTCCAGCTTGATATTCTCTTATCTCTGTGTTTTCATGATATTAATTCGTATTGGTTCTACACTTATCTGTCTGCTTATATTTTTTGGGTCCCTTTTGCTGTATCATCATCCATGTCTCACACTCTAAACTTAGGTATTCACCAAAGTTCTGTCTAGAACCCTCTTCTCTAAAGCTATCTCAGTCGTTTCAGTAGACTCAATTATCATATGACTGAGAATGCCATTCTGATTTACATACTAGCTCTAGTCTCTCCTGAGCTCCAGTCTGGAATCACTGACACTTACTGTACATTATAGTTTGGAATGTCTTACACATACACTCAACATACCCAAGCCTAACTTTTTAATTTCCTCCTTAAAGACTTCTCTGCTTCCTCAATTCCCTATTTCTTTTGAGGGAACCATAATTCTTTCAGTCATTCAAGTTGACAATTTCAGAGCCATCTTAACTTTCTTTCAACCTCATGCCCCATATCCAATCATATGTCAAGTACTGTTAATTTTACCTCCATGCCATATCTTATATATGTCCAATTCTCTTCACTCACACAGCCACCATCTTAGTTCAAGCTGTCATCACCTTTTTTACTGGACCATTGAAATAACCTCATAATTCACCACCCTCAATTCATCCGGTACACAGCTGCCAAATTGATTTTTTTCTAATGTAAAACAGGAATTTGAGTTTTCCTAAAATGATCTGACAATAGAGTCTAAAGGAACTACCTGAACAAACCTAACAACAAAGTGTGAAGTTTCGTAAATAAACTGAAGGGATTATAGGGCCATTGGAATATAAGCAAGTGATGAACATAGGCAACTTTATATGATTGGTTAGCAGGTCAGCCATAGCTCTTGTAGCCTAAATAAAAGCAAGCTGATTCTATTCTAAGGTGAATTATGAGACAATTTGTTCTGTAGCTTTACCCTTTTATCTCTTGGGGGTATACAAAAGGAGAAAAGGGATTTTCTCTCCTCCCTCTATCAGCAATGGCATCTTGCAATGTAAATAAATGGTAGGAGTGGGATCCATGAATGGAATCAAATGTATAGTGGCTAGTACTGAGATGCTTGCTCTAGAGATGGCAAGCATCAGATCAAGACTCTTCATGGTGCTAGGGTGTGAATTCCAGTTCTTTCTGGAAGAGTTTGGCAGAAGTATAGGCCAATATTTCACTTAAGCCCAAAGCTGGTATTGGAGGAGATTATAGCTGAGTATGACAGCTACATACTCAGCCATAGCCCAGTGTAGACCTTAGACAGAAAAGATTTCATGGCCTGTCAGTAGCAGTGCAAAGATATCAAAAAAGGCATTAGGAAGCCCCATTACCACATGTGTTGACTCCATGTGTTCCTTACATGAGTGTGTCTCTACTTACAAATTCTGTTTGTATTCACTTTTCCAACTGACGATTTGTGTATATTTGTGTGACCCAGGCTTGTGGGAGATGTTTTAATTTTTCTGTTCTTACTCTATCATTTGAGTAAATGTTTTTGCTTTGAGCTAATTATATCTTCCTACTGATTAGAGACAAAATAAATACATGGGTGAGGGGTTGTGAGCTATGATGAGTTTAGGAATTTGGACCTGAATTGTCCCTTGAAAGTGAACATAGTCATCCCTTGGAGCCCACTATTAGTGCAAGGATGGGGTTAGCCTAGAGGGAGGCCACACTAAAGCACAGTTTGCTTTTCTGAAATGAACTAGTATTTGTAAAAACAGCACTTCACATACTATATGGCACATGGAAAGTGCTATATAACTACTTATTCCCTTCTCTTCACCTGTTTGTAAGCCCCAGTCATTCCCTTAGTCACAGACTCACATTTGGCATATTATGTCCTTCACAGTCTCACCTGGATTTTTCTTTCCAGGCTGAGTCCACTTCTCTCCTCTCATCCACTCTACAACTGCACAAGACTGCTGCTGTTCCATATAGGTGTCACACCAGCATGCATCTCTGTACTTCTGAAGGGTCTGTCCCTGGGATATTACCTTCCTCACCTGCATATCTTGGAAGCCCTAGCTTTCCTCAAAGTTCAACTCAAGTGCCAGCTTCCCTCCAAGGCCAATGGTGGTTTCCCAAGTACTTTAAACCCATCCTTCAACATTGCTTTTCATTTGCTTTTTGCATATTTTATAATTACTTTCATGTATGCATATTTTATTTCCCCCAAAAAACAAGGAAAATTTTATTTTTGTCTTTGTATCCCCAGTGCCTAGTACAATATCTAGAACACAATAGAAAATTTATAAATATTTGCCAAATAATAACGGCTATAATTAGAATGTGTGTAGCGCTTTAAGATCTGCACAGTATTGTACACATGTTATCCTGTTTGATTCTCACAACACTCTTGTGAGTTGACTGCTATTATTCTCTCCATTTTACAGATGAGGAAAATCACAGACTGTGAGAACAAGTAACTCCCCCAGTTTCACATAGGCAATAAGTCTCTGCCACACAGAATGCCAAATGAATGAATTTCGTGCTACTGAGCCAGGTATGTTTTGTGCTACTTCCCCTAGGCACCACACTGCTATTTATGACTCTGGCTAATAGACTATGTCATTAAATCAGGATTTAAAAAGATCAAAACATGCTGAATGATGAGTCTAAACTAACTAAACTTCATAGAGACGAAGTGTATGGTCCTAAACTTTTCAAAGGGTAAGTTCTATAAAAATCATTAACTGCAGTGCTGAGATTTGAAGAGAAGGAGAGGGAGGGTGAGGGAGAAGGGGAGAAGCAGAAGGAGACAGGGACAGGTAGTGGGAAAGGGACAGAAATAAAGAGAAAGAGAGAAAAAAGAGAGAGAAAAAATGGGAATAGGTAATTGAATAAATGCACAAAATGAGGCAGTTGCCATATGAACTAGTGTGAAGCTAGACTTCATAATGGAAACACAGTGTCATAACAAGGACATACTAATAGCACTGTACTCAACACTACTCAAGCCATGTCCAGTAATACATTCAGTTCCATGTGCCACCTATGAAGAGGAATGTTGCTAAGCTAGATGATGTCCCTAGTGAAGAGTGACCAGGAAGGCGACTCTAGAAACCTTATCAGATGAGGGATTTGTGAAGTAATTGTAGCTATTTAGCCTGGAGAGAATAAGATTTCAGGCAGAACATGATTACTGTCTTTAAATATATGAGGAACTATGAAATGGAAGAGGAATTAGCCCAGTTCTGTTCAGCTCCAGGGGTAAGAACCAATGGATGAAAATTATAGTGAGACAGAATAAGAAATAGCTTTATTACAATTAGAGTTGTCTGTTCAATAGTAGAATGAACTAACTGGTGAGAGAGTGGATTTCCAGTCAATGAAATCATTCACATAGAGGCTGGAGGACCAATTCTCTGGGATGTTGCCCCAAGGATTTGTTTTGAATGTAAACTGAGACTTGGGAGATTCAAACATCCCTCCCAAGGCTCAGATTCCAGGCCAATGCATTCTAGTTTTTACCATTCACTTACTGTGAATGATGTACCTGCATACCCCAGGGCAAGTGTCTTTGTCACCTTAGAGTTCCTCAATCTCTTCATCCATGAAACAGGAATCACAGCATTAGTCTCCGTCCTTATAGTCTTTACTGCTTTTCAAAAGCAAAATGTCATGTAAATGACAAGTAATAATTAACACTGGCTTTGGGCTGTTTACCTTAAAACTAAGCACACGTACGAAGACTCTGGGCCATCTCTCCATGGGGCAGGGAAGATAGAAAGAATAATGAGAGAACACTCAGCACTCTTCAGGAACATTGGCACTTTTCAATTATTTATGCAATTTAATCCCATTGATAAAGCACCTTCTCCAAAGAACACCCCCAGGTTCTCTACACAACAGAGCACAGCAGAAAGCAATATGGGGAAAATGGTAGTTATGGTCTGTGCTTATGGGAGCTTGTCTGACCTTCCTAGAGACCCAGGGTATTAAACAGGCAGTTTGCTTGGCTAATAATAACCATGCTCAGGACTTGTCACCTTCAAAGAACTTTAATTAATCCTCATAACACCCTGGTGAGCTACAGAAGGTAAGCGTTATTATCCCCATTTTATATGAGGAAAAATGCAGGCACAAACAGAGATGGAAAATGACCTACTCAAGATAACGGTAGTCAAGTAAAGTTTCGCACCCAGGGATACCTTAGCTGGCATCTCTTCCTAATGGCACAGATTCTAGAATGATGTAACTAGGGCAAACCAAGTGGGGGTGGCTGTTTCAGTGCCCAGTTTAGAAGAGAGAGGAGAGAGGAAGGAAACATGAAGGGCTCAGCTGAGATTCAAAGGGCAGAGAGGTGTGGGAGTCGATAATCCCGTAACACAGAAAATCCTGGGAGGTAGTGATGAGGTGCATATAGCAGAAAGGTAGATATTGAATGTTAGGTTTGATCCTCACACCCACACCCACCCCATGATTTTATGTCACATTAGTTAGTCTCCAGAAAACAAAATGATCCTGATCCACTGGGCTATTTAAATGTCTAATTCTAGATTTCTTAGAAATATAGAATTTTGGATTTGGAAGAGACTCCAGAGGTCATATTGATCAGCCTGTTCCTGAACCTAGGCAGTTTCCCCCACCCCTGGTAGGCTTATATTTAAGTGACTATATACTTGAAGATAGCTAATGACGAGAAAACAATTATTTCCTCATCTACTTTTTTTTTTCATTTTCCTTTTTGGCTACTTCCCCAGGAGATGCTTAACAAATGTTGAATTGAGAAGATTTTTGTTTTGTTTTGTTTTTTCCCCCCTTTACTCATTTATGTAGACTGCTAGAATTAGAGTCAGGAAGACCTGAGTTCAAATCCAGCCTCAGATATTTATTAGCTAAATTTCCCTGGGCAAATCTCTTTACCTCTAGCTCTTGTAGTTTCCTCATCTGTAAAATGAAGATAAAAATAATATTGAACTCCCAAGGTTGTTATAAGGATAAAACGAGATAACATTTATAAAACATTTTATCAGCATTAAAGCGCTATGTACATACCATCTATTTTTATTAGTGTTGTTGTCATTATTATCTTAACTAACATTTATTAATTACAATGTATTTCTAAGCAAAGAAAGAAAACTAAGGCACATTTAGGAACATGACAATTTTAGTTTCAGAGAGAAAGCCCTGGAATCTTGACACTAATCCTTGCTTTCAACCCCGATATTCCTCCAAATACTGATTTTCCCCTTTTAACATCTGTTGGTAAGTTTTAGTTCTTGTTAAATTCAAGTTCTGATTTTGAGACTCCTATTCGTTCCCTCTGGACAAGGGAGTAGGAGAAGGGCTGGTTAATGATTTTGATCACTACCCAAACATGGCCTCAGTATGTAAGTAATGATGCTTAGAGCACTGCAATTGTTAGTCTCTTTACAGAAAGCATTTTGAAAGGCAATTAAAGTTCCCTGGAAATTCAGAGTGAGCAACTATGAACCCTAAGAATGTTTGTGTCTTACTACCTTGGAGATGCATGAACACTATCCTTCACCTCTCACATTCTAATTCACTTTTAATGAACTCTTTTTCCTTAGTGACAGATTACTGTGGGCTGTTATAAGCTAGTTACCACCTCTTTGAAAAAGAAACTTTAAGTGAATCATCTAGCTTGCTCCGTAACATTTCTATTTGACAAAAACTGAAGTAGACTGGTTGGGTCGATGAGCAGAGTGAAGGAAAGAAGTTAAGGGTGTTGGTAAACTTCTTTCTTTCCACAGAGATAATCCTCAGGGAGACTTCCATTCAAACAAACCAATTGGATGTTTCAGAGAGGGAAGTAGAAATTGGGAAGGTCGGGGAAAGGACAGATCCCTTTCCTCCCATATTAGAAAATCTCAAGAAACTTAGAAGGGTAAAAAATGGGCCTCCTAGAACTGCCAAACTCTTCTTCCCTTTAGCATTCTATTCCAATTTAATTCTGACTCCCCCAAAAAACAACCTTTAGCCATTTAAATATCATGTAACATTTTATTCAGATTCCTCTTATGCATTTATCATATACTATGGTTATTTTAGGGCTGCTAGTTGGCACAGAGGATAGAGAACTGGGCCTGGAGTCAGGAAGACTCATCTACCTGAGTCTGAATCTGACCTCAGACAGTTACTAGCTATGTGACCCTAGGCAAGTCACTTTACCTCATTTGCCTCAGTTTCCTCATCTGTCAAATAAACTAGAGAAGAAAGACAAGATGCTTCAGCATCTTTGCCAAGAAAACCACAAATGTGATGATGTGATAGGCTTGAAAATGACTGAACAACAACAACAATAATGGTTATTTTGGAAGATGCCATATTCATCTACCAGACTATAATTACCATCATGGCAAGAATCATTTCTTCTTTCAATTTTATTTCTTCCTCAATCCTGTCACAGAACTCTGTACACAGTAGGTGCTCTTTATATGTTATGAATTAAATACCTGTGTTATCTCAAAGATATTGAGGCTTTAAAATAGAAGCAACATGATGGAGACTCAGGGGCTCCACTTAAAAAGTGAAATTATATTCTGAGTAGCAGACATTTTCACAGCATTGAGCTTTGCCTGGTTTTCTCACTTTATTCCTTGTACTTTGGTCTTCATTCCAGAATAACCTCTCACCAAGGAGACTAAACCATTCTGAAGAGACCGCAGGGGCCATCTAATCCACTCACTTTATTTAACAGATTAAGACACTGAAACCCAGGAAGATGAAATGATTAATCCTAAGTGACACAGGTAGTAATCATCAGAGGTAGGATTTTACTGCAAATCTTTTGACTCCAGAATTGGGGTTTTCAGTTTCCTTTCCCCCTCCACTGATACTCTGCTGACTCTGTTGGTGAGTGCATCCTTTGAAAGAAGGCTTTTTTAAAAAGAAGGCTTGAATAGCTCTGTTAACAAAATAATACTAAGTAATGACAATAATCATAATAGACAACAATAATAGTGTGTTGTTGAATCATACGAGCATGACTTGATTTATACTCTCTTTGTGACACTCAATTTTAATTTCGGGAATTATGTTTCTTCCAGTTCTGATGCTATCCGTCCTTTGGACTTCATGATGTTCTCTACTGGGTCATTTTGGTATCCTGACTCTGACCATGAATGAGTCTTAGCACTGCATTAATTACTTATCACATTATTATCTGGCATCCAAGTTCAAGGACCCAGCACCTAGGCCTTCCACCAGGAGCCAAGACCAGAAGTCAGACCTTCCACCAAGAACCAGGACCAAGGACCCAGGATTCAGGACCAAAGACCCAGGATGCAAGACACAGGCATTCTACCAGGACTCAGGACTGAGGATCTAAGACCCAGGCCTTCTACTAGGATTCAGGACCCAGGAATCAGGATCCAAGCCTCAGGCCTTCCAGGAGCCAGGAACCAAGAACCAGGATCCAAACCTCAGGTCTTACTCTAGGAGGTAGGAAGTGGGACCCATTCAGGACTCAGGCCTTCCACCAGTAACCAGGACACAAGCCTCAGAGCTTCCACCAGAAGTCAGGAGCCAGGACCCTAGGCTCAAGCTGTCCAGGAGTCAGGAATCAGTACCCAAGGCCCAGGCTTTCTACTTGGAGCCAGGATCCATGACCCAAGCTTCAGGCCTGTCACCAGGACCCACAACCCAAGGTTCAGGCCTGCTACTAGGACCCATGACCCAAACTTTAGGCTTGCCACCAGGACCCAGGACCCAGGACTCAAGCCTCAGGCCTTCCACCATGTAACAGTGATGAGATATGAAGTTCCTTTTGTATTGCTAAGCTAAGAAATACTTAGCACCTAGTTCAGATCAAGCCTCTGTTAAAGAAACAGAAGGTATGAACTCTGGTTCATGTAATGCCATGCACCAGCAGATTCCCAAAGGAATGCTACTGTGAACAGCCTTTAGAGTTCAGATTACAAAATATAGTGAACACTCTGTTTATTCCATTACAAATCAAGACAAACATTCAAAACATTATAATA
>CM053588.1:138975015-138990725 GCA_028646515.1 Pseudochirops corinnae
CTTCTTCTACATCAACAGGGGAGTTCATGCCTTCTCAACAATGGGACAGAGTTTGCACCTTCCACACTTAGCACTTAGTACTGTCCCTCCACTTAGTACTAAGTGCTAAGTATCCTGCTAAACCAATTACTATTACAGTTCATACTGATGTAACAGGAAGGGGCTGAAAAGGGAGAGGCAATACTATATATAAGGAAAAGCCCAGAGAGGGAGACTCAGACCTTCTTGGAGCAGGCTCCATGAAGGCAGAAGCTGCTGCCACAGGGGAGGCTGAAAAGGAGCCGAGGAGGCTAAAGAGGAAAGCCTCCCCCCCCACCCCAGGCTGGAGAGAATGATTTTGAAAATCTGGATGGAGTAATTTTTGATTCTGGGAACCAGCTGAAACTTCTGCTGAAGCTGAGGGCCAGCTAGAGCTGCCAAAAGACTGAGGAAGCATGACTGTGATGCTGATATTTTGTATGAACCTGTTTGTGGCTTTGTTGAGCTTTGACTTCCCAGGAACAGAGACTGTGAAGGATTTGAGGTGGATTGGATGCTGTGAGCTTCAGCATGCAACAGAGACTGCATGGAGAGCTGCACAAGGACCTGGGAGCTATCTGCCTTTGAACCCAGGTGACAGTTTGATGAATCCAGGTAGGATCTGGGACCGTGGAAAGGGTAGCCAAAGAATCTGAGAAACCAACCCGAGTCAAGCTGAAAGCAAACTTTATTTGGATACGGTGTATTGACTGAGAAATTACAAATTTACTAGTGACCTAGGGGTGGAGGGTCTGTGTATTTTCTGATGATTGAATAGTGAATGATGAAGGATGATTGAATGACTGAGTTGATTGATTGATTGGTTGACTAAATGATTGCACTTGGTGATTGATGACTGAATAAGTGACTGAGTTAACTTAGTGTGCCCCATGAGTGGAGGACTTTGACTATTGTACTTTGTGTTCCTTGAGGAGGCAAACCTCCTTAAGGATGATTGAATGATTGAGTTACTAAATTGAGTTACTTTCTTTGTTGAAAACTTTGTGACCACTGTGGTGGAAACTATGTGGCCATTTTCTGGGATGAGTTGTGAATGCTATATTTTGATTTTCTGTGATAAGTTGTAATACTGTGAATGCTGCACTTTGATTTACTGTGAATGTTTTGCTTTGATTTGTTATTGAATAAATAGAGTATCTGTTCACAGCAGTGTTCCTCTGGAAGACTGCTCATGCTTGGCTTTACACACCAGGAACCCGGGCCCAAGCCACAGAACTTCCACTAGGACCCAGGACACAAACCTCAGGCCTTCCAACATGGACCAGGACCCAAGCTTTAGGGCTTCTACTAGGAGACAGGTCCCAAGTCTCAGACGTTCTACTAGGAACCAGGACCCAAGTCTCACACCTTCTGTCAGGACCCAGTACCCAAGCCTCACACCTTCCACTAGGAGTCAGGACCTGAACACCAGGCCTTTTATTGGGAGCCAGGACCCACAATCCAAGCTTCAGGCCTGCCACCTGAAGCCAGGACCCAGGCCGTAGGCCCTTTACAAAAATAATAATAATAATAATAATAAATTAAAAACAAACAAAAATATTATCTGGCATCTTGGCTATAAACCTAGAGTATTAAATTGTTAGGGGCGGGGTTATGCTGAGTGCCAGCTTGCGTAGTTGTTAGGGGCGGTTGTTAGGGGCGGGGTATTGCTGAGTGCTTTACCAAATAAGGTTATGAATATGGTTCTTGTAGCTGATTGGTTGATGATTGTTATAAATTCCCCTGAATACGGAAGACGGGGCGCTTCCGGTATGTAGTTGTCTGAAAAATAAACACCCTGCAATATCCTCGGGCGCTCTGTCTGGTTAATCCTCCTCGGAGGCCGGTGACGACCGAAGACTTACGGTGAGTAAGTAAAGAGGGCGGGGGTCCCGGCAGAAGGCTCGGGACATTAAATTTGTAGTTTTCTGGGATAATAAGAACTATGTTCCTTTCCTCGGTCCCTTCCCTAAGACTTTCATTTTTGGCTCTGGTCCCCATCTAAATTTCTAGCTTTTACTTTAAGAAAAATCGTTTTGCTTTGTGACAACTAGTCAGAAACACCTCTGGTTAGTATTTGTTTATTATGACTAACCAATTTTAGGTGCTTTCTGAGCCAACTAAAAAGAATTCTTACTTTCTAGGAACTTGGACTTTCAAGATGAATATGTAGAGGAAATAACAATAGATCACATTTATAAAATATTTGACATTTTTTACAATAACCCCATGAGGCACATGGTACAGATGTGATTATGACAATTTTACTGGTGGGGAAACTGAGCATCAGAGAGGGTAAATGACCTTTGAAGCTATTACTTTAACTCAAATCTTCTTATTTCAAGTCCAGTGGGTTTCCTTGTAGCTTGTATGCCCTTTAAAATTGAATTTTTTCAGACACACAAGCAATTTCACAAGGAATGAACTTCAAGTTTACACAGGCAAATGTTTATTGAATCTTACCTCCAACAACTTTATTTACTTTTAATTTTTGTTTTGGTTACATTTAAGTTCCAAACTATCTTCCTCCCTCCCTCCCCGACCCACCCTAGAGGACAACATTTCACACACACACCCATACACACACCATCACCACTACAATAACAACAACAACCACAATTGTACTATGCAAACTTCTATTTGCCACTTCTGGTCTTTCTGTGGAGGTGGATAGCATCTTCCTTCATACCTCATTTAAAATAACTGTAGACAGTATAGAATACCTGGAAGTATAGCAGCCGGGAACTACATGAACCTTCAGTACTTTAGTCACTTGACTTTGATGTATTTACAGCATGCACACATATACATACTGAAAAAAACTCATGTAGGTAATCTGGCATAGTATAACAAACCTTAAACTCAGCATTTGAAGGCTTCACATTATAGTTCTACCATTTTTAACTGTTCTATGTATGTTGGTCAAGTCACAACCCCCTGCAGCCTAGTTTCCTCATCTATGAAATCAGGGGATTATCATACTTGTTTTCTTTCCATCATGGGAGGGAAGGAGGTAGCATTTACAAAGATCATTCTGAGCCTTCTGGCTCTTGTATAAATACAGAAATCTGAGTTGCCATTAATCTATATTTACACTTCACATAACCCCAAAGTAAGGGCATTGACTGGACTGTGAGTATTTGGTTTGTGTTTCAGGGGTAGAAAGGAGGAGGGAGAGAATAATGAAAGTTTCATGTTTAGGCGCCCTTGAGTAGAGTGAAGTCATCACTTTCCTTCTTTCTCTTTACCCTCAGGATGAACCGCAATGGACCCAAGAAAGGGATGAGTACAGCTTACTGTCGACACTGAGAAATCGGGTTCAGGGAACTGGAGCAGATGAGAGAAAGCACAGGTGTTTTGAGTGGATGTGAGTATTTGTTTTAGGTGGGTCTGGGAAGCAAGAAGGCTGAGTAGGTTTGCCTTGGCATGTTGTTTTTCACTTTAACACACTGGTTTCCTGAATCCATCCATCGTTGTCTCTGCAAATGGGCGTAGTAAGTGGAAAAGGTTCTGCCTTATTCTGGTCATCACATGAATTGGGAATCTTTCTAAGAAAGTCACACAGGATTATAGATTTAGAACCCAAAGGAAACTGAGAATTCACTTAGCCCAGGGATGGGAAACCTGTGGCTTTCTAGCCACATGTGACCCTCTAGGTCCTCAAGTGCAGCTCTTTGACTGCATCCATGTTTCACAGAACAAATCTCCTTAAGAAAAGGATTTGTTCTGTAAAACTTGGATCTAGTCAAAAGGCGTCACCCGAGGACCTAGAACGTCACACGTAGCCTTGATACTGCAGGTTCCCCATGCTGGTGACCCAACCCACTTATTTTGCAGAAGATATACCTGAGACCCATAAATGACTTCCCAAAGTCATGCAGGAACTGGGTTAGTAGTTGAACCCAAAGATCTTCTGACTCCAACTCCATTCCTTTTGTCTAAGGCAAGAGGAACTTGGAGAATCATGTTACTAAGGCAATTTTCCATAAAAGTAGAGAGCCCTCATTGTGATGGTTCTGGTCTCACTCAGAAGAAGTGGAGAGAAAATCTGAGGTCCCGATTGGAGAGAGACCCCCTCCTCAAAAAATTTTCCAACATGGGAATTTCTCCTTTCATTCATTACCTGCTCCCAGGTATGTCAGAGGAATCACCCATTGGTCAATTCTACTTGAAAACATAATCAAACTGGTCTTGACATGCTTCCCCAGCAAACTACAACTGACTGTTGTTGTCTTTTTTCATGATTTCTGCAGTACCATCTCTCTACATGTTGATTATAAATTCCTAGGATTCCAGGTGAAATATGCATTGCCAAAGTCCTCCAAATTCCATTTTTTTTTTCCTGCAGAAAGAGTTCAAGAATACCAAAGAATTCATTTACCATCACAAAATCTGGGCAGGATCAAAGACACATACATTTCTCACAAGGCTGAGTTCATCTGAGGAACTTACTATTGCAGAAGGCTTCATTTCAGACTGGGATTAGACATTTCTGTGAGTGATGGCTGTGTAAAAGAAGATGAAACAGCAGAGACCATCAGTTCTCAGGCCCCAAGGCATCTGCTGTCTTCTCCAAGGATAGTTTTTTTGTGAAATCAGATCATAAGAAAATTATGAAGAATTAGGAAATGAGATTGATTTGGTTGGAAACCTTGCTCATTTACCTTCCTAAGCCAGAGGTTATGAGTCTCTGATTCCTTTGAGGAAAGCAGAGGATGGATATGTTGAAAAAAAAAAAGAAGAAGTCTATTTTACAATTCTATCATAGTGGGGAAAGAAAGAAGATAGAAAAATAAGATATTGGCTGAAATGCCAATGCAATTAATCAAACATTTATCAGGGATCCACCATGTACAAAGTACTGTGTCTAGAATCTGGGGCTACCACAATCCCTTGCATTCAAATAGGGAGATGCACCACAAATAGCAGTAAATCTATGGGAGAAGTAGAAAAGGACAAAAAAAAGAGGTACAGGCAAAGCACCTTATGAAACCAGAAGAAGAGGTAGATCTGGGAAGGTTTGATGAAGAGGGGAATCAAAGAAAGGGAGGGACTTTGTTAGAAAGTGATGTGGGGTTGAAAATCCTATGAAATGGTGTGAGCAATGTCAGAGAGATGAGAAAGGGCAAGAGAAGAACAAGGGACAGAGACCAGTTTGATGGGAATGTCAGGTGAATGAAGGGGAGTAGTTTGAATTGTGGGAGGACAGAATTTAGTGACTGGAAGGGATCCGGACCTTAGTAGTCATCTCTTCCAACTCATATTTTAAAAATTCCCACTATTTTATACCAAAGAAATGATTATCCAGCTTCTACTGAAAGACCTCTAAGGACTCAGAAGCTGCCATCTCCCTAGGCAAGATATTTTACTTCAGGATAGCTCAAAGTATTAGGATGTTTTATGAGTTTGTTTTGTTTTGCTTTTCATTACCAAGACTAAATAAATTTGCCACTTTGTAGCTTTTGCCCACTGCTCATAATTTTGCCCTTGGGGGCAAAGAGAAAAATCTAATCTCTCTTGAACATGACAGCCCTTCTGGTCAGGCTGAGCATGTAGGAAAGAGACAAATTTTGTGGTAGAAAAGATTTGAGTTAGATGTTAAGGAAAACTTCCTGCGTCTCAGGATAGACAGACACTGGAAAAGATTATTCAAAGAAAGTTGTAAAAAAAAATAAAAGTCTTACTAAGATTTTTTTTTAAGGAGATAGAGCTCCCTTTACCTTTATAATTTTGTGGCCTAATATTTCAGAAAAGGATTCCAAAAGGACCTTGGGTAATAATATTAGTATTCTATTATTCTGGATCAGAATTTGAGAATGGGAACAGTGATTCTAGTGGGAACAAAAAAATCCTACCTTGTACTCCTCTCATCCCACCTTGGGCTTTGAGAAGCCAGAGATCTATCACGAATTTCATTTGCAGCTTTTCCAGCATAGAGTATGTGCAGAATCTTTTAAAATAAAGATAGAGCCCCCAAGACTCCATTACTCTGCTTCCAAAATCCTTGTGACCTCAGTGGCCCACAGGCTGTGGATCACTGGGAGCTGAAGTAACCCAATAATGTAGGCATCTTAACCATTTTAGGAGAGTGAAAGCCATTTAACCCCCAAAGTAATGGCTGCAGCATCTGTCTGGAAAAGGAATAAATTGGTTTTAACTTTCAAGGTTTAGGCTACAGAGGGAAATAAAGAGGCAAAATGGAAAGGCAAAATTGTTAAGCATCTCACAGATCTAACTTTCAGCTGCGTGTGTCTCCAGATAGAAGAAGCTCTTGCAAAGAGCAAATCTAATTACGTTCAGATGAAGCCCCTGTAGTAAACATAGGGGAGAAGCAGATAGATGTTACAGGCCTATACTCTGCTTGGACATAGAAGGGGGTGTGAGAAACTCCAGAAAGGATTATGAACTGAGCTGACCTGCTGTCAGACACTGATGAATCACAGAGGTGAGTGTGGCCTCTACAAGCTCGACAGGCCCCTGTTATTAACAGGGTCTTCAGTGACAGTCTTCAGTGTTGGAGCTGGATACATGGCACATTTCTGAATTAGCCTGATAAGATTAAGAAAGAGCACACTGAGTACTATGGTTTAAATTTGCTTTTACTTCTCAACTGTATTGGAGCCTAAAGAAATACATGTTGGGGAAGGACAGGAGATGGGGTTCCTGACCCATGCATGGTCTTGACCTCCTGTGTCCTTTGTTTGAAGGACAAGAAGAAAGGAGAACCAGGAATGGAAGAAGGTGGCAGCTGGAGATTTCTAATCCAATGCTAGTGCAGTTCACCATATGGAATTCACCACTGACTACACTGTTATCGTTCAGTCACTTCACTCATGCTCATGAACTCATTTGGGTTTTTCTTGGCAAAGATACTGAAGTGGTTTGTTATTTCCTTCTCCAGTTCATTTACAGATAAGGAACTGGGATGAACAATTAAGTGATTTGCCCAAGGTCACACAGGTAGTAAATGTTTGAGTCCAGATTTGAACTCAGGAAGATGACTCTTCCTGACTTCAGGCCCAGCATTCAATCTACTATACCACCTAGCTGTCCCATTCCTAATATATTCTGCTATAATGAACAATGGAGATGAAAAATGCCAGTGCTCTGGTTTCAGGTTGCAGCTTGGTGGATTCCAAGTTCAATTGCAGGCTTCTGCTTGGAATTGAAAAGGAAATTCTTTTTCCCCTTCTCCTTTTTGTGATATATTATGATTGTGTGGGGACAGATGGCAATGGCTCAGATTAATGTTCTAAGCACTTTACAATTTTAATTTGCATTTAATAAGACAATTATTATTATTAACATTAATACAATTCGTGGGGCACTAGTTATTTATAAAACATTCTACAAACTCTAGCCCATAAATGCAAAAAAAAAAAGAATTAATGAGCAAACATCAACTATAAAGTTGTTCATAGACTCATAGGCTCATAGATCTAGTGGTGAAAGACATGTCAGAAGGTGTGTAGTCTGACCCCTCATTGACCACGTGAGGAGAATATGAGCCAGGAAGAGGCTTAGCTAAGGTCATACAGCTTGTATAAGTCAAAGGCAGGGTCGCATACAGGAGAAAATGAAAGGTTACAAGGTTAGAGGCTTGAACCCTGGAGCTCCTTTTCTGGGCTCTGCTAAAGTCTCTCCAAGATTCATGGTTCCCTCACCTATAAAGCCAGAGTTATAAATCCTTGAAGAAGATTATGAAGATTAGCTTCAGCTCCAGTAATAAGAAAGGACAGTATTAAGGCACTGCTCCATATTCATAGAGCTGGACAGTACAGCTAAAAATATTACTTTCCAAAAATTTGATTTGTGTTCATCACTGAATCCATATGTACTCATTAAATGCCATTGAATACATTTTTAATAATGAGGTAGAGTTTGACAAATGACCTGTCTGAGCTGAACAAAGAGATTTAACGTGGCAGATCTCACAGAGCAGGAAAAGACCTGGAGAGCATTAAAATCCCATTTGTTAAAGTATATTGTATTGTGTTCAGGATGTCCATTTTAAACTTGGCTCCTTAGGCCCCATCTCACCGGGCCCCATTCTTCTAACTTGCCCCACAGTTGAGCAAAGAGTGAGAAGACTGGAGCTCAATATGACCTTCATGGAATGTCCAACCACAGCCATAAATTAGGGAGAATTATGGAGAAGGGAATATTTGATTATTTCTTTGAGCAAACACCTTTGAGGAAAGTTCTTTCTTTGGTATTTTAGACCAGAGTCTGGTCCAGGAACTGAACAACTATAGACAAAGAGGTAGGAACTCTTCTTTTTTTCCAATCTGATGGAGTTTGGCACATAGAAGCATAGAAATAATCATCTCTGTAGAGCATCCTTATTTACATAGTACCTTAAGGGTCTGCAAAGTGTTTCATATATATTATTTCATTTGATCCTGACAATAACCCTACGAGGTAGGTACTATTATTATCTTCATTTCACAGACAGGGAAACTGAGGCTAAGTCAGGTTAAGAGCTTTGCCTAGTGCCACACAGCTTAGTGTCTGAGGATAGATTTGAACACCAAACTTCCTGGCTCCAAATCTGACACTCTATTGTTCACACCAGCCAGCAACTTCTAGCTCCCTGGGTTTCAGTCTCTTCATCAATCTTTTGAGTTAGTTGGATTAGAGTATATGATCTCTAATGCCTCTTTCATCTCTAAAATCTATGAAAATTCAGTCTTATTATACCAACTTATCCACCTAGAGATGAAACTTATTGTGAATTTTTATTGGCAATATCGAGTCACAGGCTGGGTTCCCCTGGATACCCCAAATATTTCCAGAGCTCCTTATTCCTCTGCTAGTTGGCTTGTGCTCAAGAAATCTGAATGACATTTAGCCTAAATCATGATTAATGAGTCACATCTACCTAGAAATAAATAAATGGCATAATTTATTCCTAAACCAAGTGGAGTTCAGTGTCTTCACTTTGAGGAAACTGAGGTACAGAAAGATGATGCCATTAATCAATGGCTTTTGGCAGTAAATCGGTATGGGTAGCCTAATGCCTTCCCTGTAGTAAACATTAATAGATGATTAAATACAAAGATAGAATAATCTATACAATGTAAACAATATTAAATTTGAAATTAGAGGACCTGGGTTTGAATCTTTGCTCTTCCATTTACTAGCACTCTATGCCCCCATTTCCTCTACTGTAAAATACGGAGGAGTTTCAACTCCATAACCTTGGAGGTCCCATTTATCTCTAACTTTACAGTCCTATGACCCTACGAGGTCAGTTAGGAGATGCAGTGAATAGAATGCCAGACCTGGAGTCAGGAAGACTCATCTTTCCAACTTCAAATCCAGTCTTAGACACTTATCAGTTATGTGACCCTGGGCAAGTCACTTAACCCTGTTTGCCTCAGTTTCCTCATCTTTAGAAAAGGCTAGAGAAGGAAATGGCAAAGCCCTCAATTCAGTATCTCTGCCAAGAAAAATCCAAATGAAGTCTTGAAGAGTTGGACGCAACTGAACAACAACAACAAAATGACCCTATGACCTTGGTCAAGTCACTTTACCACTACCCCTCTCCCTTGGTCTCATTCCCCTCACCTGTAGGCAGAGTCAGGTGGCCTAGATGATTTCTTTGAGTCCCATTTCTGCTATCCCAGGCAGATGGTACCACAGTGACTTCAAGTCTGGCCTTAGTTACCACATGTTTGATGTTGGCCAAGCCACTTCACCTCATTTGCCTCAGTTCCCTTGACTCTAAAACGGGAGTAATAACAACCCCTACCTTGCAAGGTGGTTCTAAGGATCAAATCAGATAATATCTGTAAAAGCACACAGCAGGCCCCATGGAAATGCTTGTCCTTTCCTTCCCTCCTCCGTGCAGCTCTAAAATCCTATTAAATTCAAGCTTATGAAATGAATTGTTGAGAATTTTAAGTAAGAAGTACCAACTTCAGTTTCTACATCCATAAAGTGAGAAATTTGGAGATGATTTTTACATTCTAGGATCTTATGAAATGTTCTAAAATTACAGGGCAATTACGTTGGAAGAAGAGCAGAAACTTGACAATCTGAATGTTTGATAGGAAAAGCAAGGTGCTCTGGCAAGATGCTAGTAAAGTCAGGGTATCCACTTAATCTCTTAATCTCACTCTGCTCATGGCAACTTCCTACTATTTATCTACTGAGTCATCAATAGGTGTGATTTATGCTGGTGGAGAGAGTTCTCAGCATATGAGAAATCATGGACAATTTTGAATTTTCACATATTTGCATTTTCACCTAAGGAAATGGCACTACGTTAACACTGACTATCTGTAGGTTAAATAGTCATTTAGTGGCCTGTCAGCAGATGAGGACTTTTGTTCCAGTTCCTTTTTCTCAGCCAAATCTCTTCCCTTCCCTGGGTATCATTTTCCTTATAATAATAATAAAGAACTCATGTCTATTGAGTAATTGGAGGCACATTCATCGTGAAAGCAAAGACAGATACTAATCCCTTACAAAAAGGATATCTCCCCTGACCCATAGCTGTGATCTCTTCCAGAAGCCAAAGAGACTCTGAGAAGGTATGATATAGTCATTCTGTCCTAGAAGGGGAGAAAAAAAAATATTAAAATTGTGTTGCTTGCCAAGCACAATAGGTTTTGAGAGTGGGAGACCATGTCTCTAGGTGAACTATACTTTCCCTTAGGGAAAGAAGTCTTACACCCTGATAGGAATTTGAATGTTTATATTAATCCAGTACTGTGAGTGAGAATGCTGTTTATTTTTCTTAATTAGGTTTTTCATTTTCCTTCAAAGCTCTGCAGGTAAGGAACATTTGGAGGCCTGGCAGATTTGGAAACTGATTGCTAGGTTACCTTCTCTATTTCTTTCATTCTCTTTTTCCTTTCACTGCTTCCTAGATACCTCATTTCTACTCAAATAGGAAAGACAAGTAAAAGGTGATTTCAATTATAGGAATGAAGTTGTTTGGCCAGGATGCTTATCTACAAGGATGGTAACCGCTGGAGGTTCTGGGATCTGTGGTTTTCAGAATTTTCCCAGGGGTTTCCAGGCTGTTAAAGTTAGCAATCGCTCATGGTAAAACCCTAAGGCTTTTAATAATTGATATCTCAGAGATCTGCCAGCATTTGCATAAGCAGACCTATATTATTTTATAGAAGTTAACAAAACTCTGAGAACATTTGTGATGAGGTAAAACATGGAAAGTAAATTAATTAGCAGGCACAGTAATTCAGTGTTTGAGCTGACAGGAGAAGTGGGTCTCAGTCCTAACCCTGCCATTAGTTCTTCCACATGGGCAAGGAATCATAACAAGAATCAGTGATGCCATTGGAGGAGAAAGATAATCAAGTAAATGTTGGAGGAATAAGAAACAGTGCTACTTGGTTGTTCCTTACTGAGGGTTACTAGAGCAGCTATTAATTAGACTAAAATAAGCAACAAAGAAGAAGTCTGTTATCTTCTGGGTGCATATGCCCAGGACAGAAGTGAAAACTCCCCCAGAATTGTAGACTTGACAAACCTGATCACTATTGTCCATTTCTGGTAACTCGTAAGACTACAAGATACGACAAGAAGCAATCTAGAAAATATCACTAAGGATTATAAAGCCTTGAGCAAGAAACTCATCATCTTAGGAATATAGGAAGGATTTCCTTAACTAAAGCCAATCAAAGGCAAGTATTTCAGAAAAGAAAGGCAGATTTGAGAAGTGTGTGGCTCATTAGGAAGGGGTATATGAACATAACATATGGATTTCTATATACCATGGATTAAAAGGGAGAAATGATGAATTCTAGTTAAGGATTGGGAGTACCTAACCAGGACAGCAGCCTTTTGGAAATAAAATAAAATGTCAGTCACACGACCCCAGAGTTGGAGGGACTGATAAAAAAACCTTGCATTTTCCCTTGACTACTAAGGTGAGATAATTGTAGCATAGTTCTTACTGGAAGAGGAATTTTCTCTTTAGCAGCTCTAAGTATACTCTCCATTTGAATGTGTTGACCCAAATGCCTAGGCCAGTATTATAAGGCTAGAGGTTCTTGGGTTCAGTACCTTTCCAGTACCCACAAATTGTTTTCTTTGGAAGTAAAGTCCAAACCTCCTTTGGGGTAGTATGTGTGTGTGTGTGTGTGTGTGTGTGTGTGCGTGTGTGTGTTTGTGTGAGAGAGAGAGAGAGACAGAGACAGAGACAGAGAGACAGAGAGAGATAGAGAGACAGACAGAGACAGACAAAGACAGACAGAGAGAGAGGGAGAGGGAGGAGGAGGAGGAGGAGAGGAGAAAAATTGAGAGGAGATGAGAGAAGAGAGGAGGGGGAGTGGAAAGGAGGGGAAGGGATGGGAGGGGAGAACAGGAGAGGAGATTTGTGATATGTTTTCTGAAGATCTGTTTCCTATTTCTGTCTTGGTATCTCATAATATACTTCAATGACAATATTGCATCTGTTTTCTAGTTTCATTCATTTTTGCCCAATTTTTTTACACTATATTTTTTGTACACTGACTCTTACATGTCCTCATATGAGTGTATTTTTGATATACAGCAGTATATGAACCCCCCCCCCATTAATTTTACCTATCTGATTTCTTTGAGTATACTCATCAACTTATTTATACAGTAAACTTTACCTCCTTTCGCTATATCAGAATATCTTATTCACCTTGTTTATTAATCATATTTCAGTATTGACAACTAAGAACATGGGTTCTGTTGATGGCTCTTTTCTCGGATTTTGTTTCCTGGATATTTCTGTGTATATCTTCTACGATTATCCTTCCTACATTGTAGCTGCTGCTGCTGCTACTGAGGCGACTATTAATATACTACAGACATAAACATTAACACAAACACAAACAGAAAACTTAATGTCCTCTTTGTTTACCTGAATGATTTCATGACTCAAAAGAAGGAAGAGCCAACAAGTAGAATCACAATTCTAGAACTAATTTTCACAAACTAGGAAGAACCAGTTGCTGAGGTAGAAATGATGGAAAGCTTTTGGACTAAGTGACCACTTTGCCTTAGAGTTTGTGATAAAGAAGATAAAGAAAGCCAGGGAAGGTATCACATGATTTTTGAAAATCAGATTTCAAAAAGAAAGGGGAGTTGGTATCTGATAATTTATTTTATAGAGGAAGATAGTTCAGAAGGGATAGAAACTTCTGAAGACCCAATGACAAAACAAAAGCCATCGAGGGGAAAAAGGAAGAGTTGTATAAAGCAGAAGTGCCAAACATATTGTAAGAGCGTTGCATTATATGTGATTTTCTATGTCAATATGAAGCCCATGGGGATCCTTACATATGGTTTAGAATGGCTTAATAGTTCCATTTCTATTTGAGTTTTACTGGTCTAAAGAACTGATATTGATGCATAAGTCGTCAAAAAAAAAAACTTGTATTTACTAGGCTTATTATGGGTCAGGTACTGTGCTGAATTCTGGAGATTAAAAGAAAGGCAAAAATAGTTCTTTCCCTGGAGAAGCCTGCATTCTAGTGGAGGAGACAAAATGCAAATAATTAGGTATGCAGAAAATATGTGCAGAGTAGATTAAAGGTAATCTGAGAGGGAGAGATAGCTGGGGGATTGGGAATTACTCACTGTAAAAGGTGAATTGTTAGCTTGAGTCTTGAAAGAAGTCATAGAAGGAGGTAAGAAGCAGAGGAAAAGAAAGAGGGTCATTCTATACATGAGGAAAATCCAGTAAAAAAGGCACAGAGATAAGAGGGGGAGCATCATGTATGATAAACATCGAGTAAGTCAATATAGCTCGATTGTACACTATTGCAGGAGCAAGCACACTAGTGTACCCAGAATGGCTGCTAGCACAAGTTCTTTGATCCAATTTCCTAAAGAAAAGCCATTCAAAAGGGTTAATAATCTTACTTTAATCAAACATATATCATTTACCTAGTTCAGGGGAAAAGTCAGCACCCTGAAATTCAGAGAAAATACAAACAGAAATTACAAGCAGACAAAAAATATAGACAGAAAAACAGATCAACAGACAGGGCTTCAAGTTGTCTGATCATTAATATGTAGTTAGTTGCCAGAGAGAGAAACATCAACATCTGGGTTTTCAAAGACCTGGGGCTCAACAGCTTCTCATCTCACCACATCACAGAACTCTTCCCATAAGTGAGCCCCAAAGCAAAACCTCACCTTAGAGGTATATATAGCCTTCTCCAGGGTCAGAGAACATCACAACCCTCATGACCCACTGCCTAATTACAAAGTAACAATGTGTGGGCCTTCCTGAAAATAAAATAAGCCTCCCCTGAGCAAGCTTTTCCTGTGGGCTCTGCTCCTCCTCCCTTAAGCAAACTCTTCCACCACAGGCTCCATGTGACCACATTCAGCCTATTAGGGGGCAGAGTCTATTTTCAAAGACTTCAAATTCCCTTACCATTACAACTATATGAAGGAATCTAAAATGTAAGAAGGCTGGAAATAGAAGAAAGGTCCAGGGTATGATGAAATTTACACACCCAACAGAAGTCTTTATCTTTGATCCTAGAGATAATGTGGTTCCACTGTAATTTATTTAAAAGAGGATGGAAGTGATACGGAGAGAACTATAATTTAAAAAAAACCATCAGTTCGGGAGATGAGTAAAGGGTAGATTAGAATGGGGAGAGCTTCAGGAAAGGAGACTGAATAGAAGGCTACTTCAGCAGTCTAGATGATAGCTGCTAAGGGCTTACAATAGTGTATTTGTGAGTGAGAATAAGGGAAGATATATAGAAGATCTTAAAAATATAGAAATTACAAGATTTGCAATAGATTACGGGGGGGGAGGGTTAGAGAGAGTGAAGAGTTGAGGATGTTGTTGAGGTGACAACTTGGTGATAAGCAGAAGATGAGGATGCCCTCACCAGTAATAGGTAAGTTAGCAAGGGAGCTTTCAGGGGAAAATAGGAAGCTCTATTTTTAATATGTTTATTTTGTGATGCCTATATGATACACAGTTTAATATGTGGCTTGTAAAGGGTGATAGTTCAGGAGAAAAGGGGAGAGAGAGAGAGAGAGATCGTATGCATATAATGATAATTTAAGCCAGGGGAACTGATAAGATCATGAACCAAATTAGATTTCAATAAGAAATATAAGATGAAAGAAGTAGGTATGTTTAGTCTAGAGAAGACAATATTTTTTGCAGGTGGTACAGTGGAAGAAAGCATCATGGTAGCTATCTTCAGGTATTTGAAGAACTTTCATATAGAGAAGAAAATGACACAAATATAAAATGCACAAATATGGAGAAAAGGTTGACCTCAGAGTCAAGAAGAGTTGGGGTCAAATCCTTTCTTGAATAAATGCAAGTATTGTTACATGTAATGCCGCACATGAGCAGCTTGCCAAAAGAATGCTACTATGAACAGCTTTTAAGTATCTGATTACACAGTATTGTGAACATTCTATTTATTCCATAACAAATCAGAGCAAAACATTCACAGTAAATCAAAGTACAGCATTCATAATGTTACAACTTATCACAGAAAATCAATATATAGCATTCACAACAACTTATCACAGAAAATGGCCACACAGTTTTCACCACAGTGGTCCTGAAGTTTTAAACAAAGTATATTCATTTAGTCAATCACAAAATCCTTAATTCAATCACAAAGTACAAAAGTCAAAGTTCTCCACTCATGGGGCACATTAAGTTACAAATCAGTCACTTATTCAGTCATCAATCACTAAGT
>CM053588.1:138990825-139017407 GCA_028646515.1 Pseudochirops corinnae
ACTCAATCATTCAATCATCCTTCATCATTCACTATTCAATCATCAGAGAATACACAGACTCTTTATCCCTAGGTCACTAGTAAATTACAATTTCTCGGTCAGTACACATTATCCAAGTAAAGTCTTCTTTCAGCTTGACTCAAGGTGGTCTCTCAGATTCCCTGGATCCTCTTCCATGGTCCCAGATCCTGCTTGGATTCACCAAACTGTCACCTGGGTTCAAAGGCAGATAGCTCCTAGGTCTTTATATAGCTCTCTGTGCAGTTCCTGCTCCACATTGGAGCTCACAATGTCCAGTCCATCTCAAATCCTTCATAGTCTCTGTTCCTAAGAAGACAAGGCTTAACAAAGCCACAAACAGGTTGA
The DNA here is from genome assembly GCA_028646515.1 of Pseudochirops corinnae. NCBI lineage: Eukaryota > Metazoa > Chordata > Mammalia > Diprotodontia > Pseudocheiridae > Pseudochirops > Pseudochirops corinnae. Next base: position 138,991,192 of record CM053588.1, read on the forward strand.
TTCAAAGTACCAGCATCACAGTCATGCTTCCTCAGTCTTTTGGCAGCTCTGGCTAACTCTCAGAAATCCTCAGAAACTCCTCAGGAACTTTTGCTGGCCCTGAGAAATCCTTAGCAACCTCAGCAACTCCAGCTGGCCCACAGAAAGTCTCAACAGCCTCAGCAACTCTAACTAGCCCTCAGCTCTGACTGGCACAGGGAAATCCTAAGCAGCTCTGGCTGGCCCTTGGAGTCAGCAGAAGTTTCAGTTCGTTCCTAGAATCAAAATCACTCCATATGGGTTTTCAAAATCAAAATCATTATCTTCAGTGGGGGGACGGGGGGTGGAGTAGGGGAGGGAAGGGCAGCCTTTCTTCTTCAGCCTCCCAGGTGGCAGCAGCTTCTGCCTCCAGGAAGCTTGCTCCAAGAAGATCTGACTCTCCCTCTCTGGGATTTTCCTTACACACACACACACACACACACACACACACACACACACACACACAGCATTAACCCCGTCCTGTTACATCAGCAAAAGGGCTTCATACCTTCTTTTTCTTTAACAGAGGCTGGATTAATTACTAAGTGCTAAGTAGCTGTTATCTTTGCCAATACAAAAGGGATTGAACTACATTACTATTACATTACCCTGTTCTTTTATTGGGCACAAGAAGGGAGAACCTTGAGCAGTGTGATAGAAAGTGCAAGGGGAAAAATTTAGGTCTCAAGTCAAAAATATAATTTTAACAGCTGACCACAAGTAGAAAGGGCTACCTCCAGGGGTGGTGGGGTATCCCTCCTTCAAAGTCTTCAAATGATTCATGTTTGAGTTGGACCACATGGCTTCTGAAGTCCTTTCTCACTTTTGAATTCTATGATTATCTGAGTCTATGAAGATATGCATTGAAGATAGAAGTGAGGACACATAATGGATGATGAATATGAAAAGGCTGCATCATCCGGTGAGAATAGTGTCACTGGCAGTGAAGCTAAAAATAAACTAAACCTTATCAGGAAGGAAAAGATTAAATAACAATTAGTGGGGTCACATTAGCTTTATTGACAAAAAGAAGAAGGAAACAGAGTTATTGTTTAGGGTGGCTGGGACAATGATAAAGGATAGCAGATAGAAAGTTATTGAGTATAACAAAAAAAAAAGAGTGCTGGATTTGGAATCAAGGGACAAACATGGTTTTTAATCTGATTTAGATTTGATGAGAAGATAGAGATGGACATGTACTGCAATTATACTAGCCCTCATTAAGACAGAGCCAGACATTATCTATATTCCAACTCTATAAGGCCCAAGTAATCAAAGTGGTAATCTAATTAATTCATTATAAATATACCAAAGACCTGGGATTGAATTCATCTAAGTACTTATTTTCAATTGAGGGAAATGTCAACCCTACCCACTTGACAGTGTATGGTTACATGACGTTCTGCAACCAAAATGCTCACTCCCTGCTTTCCAAGCTTCTTGTGATAAATTCCCTCTACAAAGCATCTCTTCACTACTTATTCAGTCATTTCAGTCATGTCTAACTCTCCTTGACCTTATTTGGGCTTTTCTTGGTGAAGATTCTGGAGTGGTTTGCTATTTCCTTCTCCAGCTTATTTTTTTATAGATGAGGAAACTGAGGCATGCAATGCTAAGTGACTTTCTCAGGGTCACATAGCTAGTAAGTGTCTGAAGCCAGATTTGAACTCAATTCTTCCTGAATCCAGGCACAGCTCTATATCTACTGAGACATCTAGCTGCCCCACTATTAAACACTGACCATGAGCAAAATACTCTGCTAAATGCATTCATACGCTGCTTCTGACGATACTAATTGTGTGAGTGTCAACAAGTCACTTAACCTCTCATTGCCCTAGGAAACTCTTTAAGAATGTGTTATAAATGAGTTGCTGTTCCATATTAGTAGGTGGAGGTTCTACACTGGTATTTCCTCTCATTAATGAAATGGGGGTTGGAGATCCAGAACTCCACCACTTAATTAGGTCCTAGAAATACTGACTGTCTAGGATATACATGCTCACCTGAGATGAATATATGGGGGTTTTTAAACATTTTTATGTACCACGAACCTCTTTAGCTACCTAGTAAAGCATATGAACCTCTTCCCAGAATAAGGCTTTTAAAAATGTAAAATGAAAACAGAAGATTACCAAGGAAATCACTTGTTCTGAAATATAGTCATAAAATATTGTTTTTCTTAAACCAAGTTCATACACTATCTGGTGGCCTTCGCATATAGACAGACAGTCAGCCCAAGGGAACACATTGATAGATACCTTTGGAATCTTGCCCACTCCTTGCCAAGGGAGACTGATTCCTGACTTGATGAAAGAATTAAAGGGTACCATTAGACTATATACTCTTTTCTTAGAGAGGGGGCACTGGGCTAGGGAAAAAATACGTATATGTTAAACACACACACACATACACACACGCATATACACAATATTCTACGGACACAGTTGGTTCAAAACAGAAAATCACTAGCTTCCCTGGTCACTATTCATTAAGGCGAGTATCCCAAGTTTATCCACAGTTTTGACACCACACCAAAAGTTAATTACATAAAACACTTTCATAAATAGCAAATAGTAAGCAAACTATTCATCTAAGTAGATAGCAAACAAAAATCAAGGGAAGTCTACAGATTAGAATATACCAGAAAATACACAAGAATGAGTCAAGTTTTTAAATGGGAGCAGGATGAACCCTTGCTCGACCATAAAATACGAGGTCCAGATTTCATGCAAGGGAGGCAAGCTGGAGATCAAGGATATGTGGAGGAGATAGCTTCCTTACATAACAGCAATAGAATCTTTTTTTTTCTTTTATTTCTCCTCCTTGAGACAGATCCCAAAGAGAGTCAGGAAGCACACACGTTTCTTGAAGAAAGAAAGAAAGAAGATTGTCTCCCTTCTCTAAAACTTTCTGACCAATTCCACCCCTCAAACATCCAGAATCATCTATCAGTATTCTTTTCAATAAATAGGACTCCCATAGAAATTGCCACAGACTTGGCTGAAAATCTGGCTAGAAGACAAAATAAAAACCATTGCACTGGAAATTAATACTCAATTCTTGCCTCCCTCCAGCCTTTTTCCTTATCTATCTGGGAGTGAAGCCATTTTCTGAAGTCTCTGCACCATGACTTTACCCATCAACCATCTTTACCCAACCTCAGACTAAGGCTTTCCCTGTATGTATTAGCTAAGTCTTTTGGCTAATATGGGTGGGAACCAGACAACCAAGTCATTTCCTGAAATCTCTTCACTGCATCCCCATACCAATACCAATCACCACTTTCTTCTTTATAAACTTTAGGGACTGTCTTAACGTCAGGGACTGTCTCATTTTCTTTTCTATGTATCCTCAGCACTTATTACAATGCCTAACACAAAACAAGTATTTAATAAATGCTTCATCTGTCTATCAAAATAGAGTTTATTCTTATAGTGTTTATATTTTTGTTGGAGTTATACAACATGCTCACAATGGATGCTTCTGTGTCACTGTTTTGTATATGAACTGAAAAGATTCAGAAATTTCCATGTAAGGAAACAAAATTTGTGAAATTTCAGATAGTAGAGCTAAACTCCTCTCTAGACCACTGAGAAGACAGGGAAACCACAGTGCCCTGGAGATGCAACAGGGAAGGATAGGGGAAGGAAGAGATGGGGAACCTGTGGCCTCCAGGCCACATATGGCCCTCTAGGTCCTCAAGTGTGGCTCTTTGACTGAATCCAAACTTCGTGAGAACCTAGCATACCAAGGTCACAGGTTCCCCATCCCTGGATCCCCTTACTTCCTTTCCCCCTGAGAGTCTACCTTTCTTATCACCATGCAGGCTATGAGAATAACCAAGAGCTACACTTGGAATCAGATTTTTGGATCATTGTGCAGATGAAGGGCAGATGACTTTAGGATTGAGACTGAGACTTCTATCTGAACAACAAGAATGGCCAGCATTGCTTCTGCTGCTGCTGCTCTTGTTGCTGCTGCTGCTGCTCTTGTTCCTGCTCCTGTTGCTGCTGCTATTGCTGCTGCCAGACACTCCAGGATCCAGACAGATAAGTGGGACAGCCTGAGAACAACCCTGTGGAAGTGGCCTACATCCTGCAACAGAAATTGAGACTAAAGCCTCAAGGAGGGAGGATGTCATTTTTTCCTGTGTGCAATAAATTTTGTGACCACAGTGTGTTGAATGCCTCAGTCCTGGGAATGTGTGAGAGACATACATGCCTGGAAAAAAGATGCATCTACAGATGGAGTGAGGTCTCGAGAGCTATGCACACAGTTGCAGTTTTTATACCTTGGATAATATTCTGTTTCATCATCTGGATTAATTCCAGACTCAAACAAGCAGGGGTTCAACAAAACTACTTATTGCCCTCTGGTGGCGAGTTGGAATATTGTAGCCTTTAAAAAGTGTACCATGAACATATCAGAAAGGGATTAAGGAGGTTAAGGAACTCTCATATTTTAAGGAGTGTGAAACCTGGTAGGACACTCAGATACCACATCTCCCTACTGGCTAATTAATACTATGTCAGGATGCCTTTCTGTAACTTTAAGGAAGGTATCACATGAACTCATCTGGAGCACTTATTCTGCAGGGAATCTTTAAGTGTCACATGAGGGATACTCGTTCAGTTGTTTTCAGTTGTCTCTGAGTCTTTGAGTCTATTGGGGGTTTTCTTGTCAAAGTGGTTTCCCATTTCCTTTTCTAGATCATTTGACAGATGAAGAAACTGAGGCAAATAGGGTTAAGTGACTTGCCCAGGGTCACACAGCTAGTAAGGGTATGAAGTCAGATTTCAATTCAGGAAGATGAATTTTCCTGACTCCAGGCCTGGCAGTCTATCCATTGTGCCAATTAGCTAGGGGATATGCAGGTGTGAAATTATGTAAATTATTATTTCAGGAGCAGAAAGAGAACACTGCTAACTGGAGTGATCATGAAAACCTCATAGATCATGGACTTGGAGTCTGAAGAGATTGTATCTATCCATCCAACCATCCATCCATCCATCCCTCCATCCATCTATTTATCTATCTATCTATCTATCTATCTATCTAACCTATCTATCTACCTATCCTTCTCACTCTGAGGACGAGTATATGTCCCATGAGCTGAGCCTTGAAGGAAACTAGAATTGGAAGTCTGGAAGGAATATATTTCATATGAGGGAGAAAATCATGGGAAGGCAGGGAGGTAGAAGACAGACTGCCTAATTCTAGGAACAGGAAGTGGGCCGATTTGTCTCGATTATACAGGGTTTGAAGGTGAAAGATGCCCCCTATTAACTAGGATGATCCTTTGACTGCAAATGACCATACCATTTCTGGGCCCTGAGAAAACAGTAAAGCAGAAGAAGTGGGGGGGGGGGGGGAATAATCAGAGTGAGAGGAAAGAAGGTTCAAATCTCAGCTATGACACTACTTATATGATCGTAGGAAAGTCACTTCCCTTTTTTGGGTCTCATTTTTTTCACTTGTAAAAATGTGATAAGCCACAATCATAATCATTATAATGATTTATTTAGCCCTTTAAGGTTTGCAGAATGATTTACATGTTTTCTTATTTGATTCCCACATCAAATATTTGAGGTAGGTGCTATCATTCTCCCCACTTAGTAGATGAGGCTGAGAAGAGTTAGTGTCTCTTCCAAGGTCACATGGCTATTAAGTGTGTGAGACAGAATTCAGATTCAAGTCTTCCCCATTCTCTGCCTGGCACTCAATTTAGTGCACCATCTAGATGTTCTCTAAGGGCCCTTTTAGGTTTAAGGCTATGATCCTAAGCAAAGCATTTCCAATTTCGTTGTTGTTCAGTTGTCTCCAATTCTTTGTGACCCCATTTAGGGTTTTCTTGGCAAAGATAACTGGAATGGTTTGCCATTTCATTCTCCAGCCTATTTTACAGATGAGGAAACTGAGGCAAACTAGATTAAGTGACTTGCCCAGGGTCACACTGCTAGTAAGTATCTGAGGCTGGATTTGAACTCAGGAAGACCTGCGTTCAGGAAGTCTCCTGAGTCAGGAAGACACCAAGACCAGAGTTCTAGCCACTGCACCATCTAGCTGCTCCAACTTGGTAGAACTTTTCATTGTTTACACTATTGTGAGGAAAGTTTTGATACCTTCCTCTCCACGAGAAGTATAACAATCACTCCCACTATATTTAACTATATACAAATAACCCCATGTCTATTATTAATTTGGTCCTTCTAACAACCCTCTGAAATAGGTTAAAAACTGTGTTTTCTCCACTTAATAGTTGAGAAAACTGTTTTTCTATATACTATCACACAGCCTCTCCCAACAAATGCTTGTTGACTTGATGTAACAGTTGTCCAATAAATGCCTCTTGTCTTGACTGATAGGAATTGACTTGATTTAAATGTGACCCACCACTTATGCTGCTGTATGCCTGTATGCCTGTATGCCTTGAGTAGCCCTTTTAGAGATAAAGGATCTTTGATTCAGATCAAAGAGGATAAGCACTGTCATGGCAGGGGGATATTTTAAAATACGTAACTTTTTTTTTTTTGAGAATTCTAGTCTCTTAGATTTAGAGCAAGGGCAGAGTGTCACAGAATCGTAGGATTTAGGGCTTCAAGAGAATTTAGAGAGCTCATCACCCCTCCCCCCTTTACCTCTGAGAGCGAGGGATTGGAAAAAATTTGGGTTCATGGGGAGAGAGAGACGAGAGAGACAGAAAGAGAGAGAGAGGAGAGAGACAGAGGCGGGGAAGAGAGAGGGGGAGAGAGGGGGGGAGACGGGGGGGGGGGAGAGAGAGAGAGAGAGAGAGAGAGAGAGAGAGAGAGAGAGAGAGAGAGAGAGAGAGAGAGAGAGAGAGAGAACCAAGGAGGAAAGAAGGCTGACTCATATTATGGACACTCCTGATTATTTGAAGTGAAAGCCTTAGTTCTCTGGGATCTCTTCCCCCTGGCTGGGCTTCTGATTCTTTCTCCCCTCCACCCCCCTTGCTTTCTGTTAGAAGCCTCTTGGCACTGTAGTTAAAAGGCGATCTAGGCTTTGAGCCACTCTGGGAGTAAAAACAAGGAAACATTTTAGTATCAAAGGCAAATCCCAGCATCCCTCCGTCCTTTATTAATCTTCTTTCTTTGCCTGCCTTGTATGGAAAAGTGCTGTGAAAACTTTCAGTAATCCCTGGTAGCTTATGCTCACAAGTGGTCAAGTCAGGAGGCAGAATTACCTCTTCTCTCCTCAACTGTGTTTCTCACCTCCACAAAGATTTTTCTAGGAAGGATATCCAAAGGAGCACAGCAGTTTAAAGGGCTGTGCTTGGTTTGCATATATTTTCCATGAAATTTGCATATGTCTGCATGGCCTGTGAAATCTAATCTCAGACAATTTTACTGTTAAGGTTTTATTGTGACTATTCTGGAACTTTTTTGGTCATCATTGGGCCTGATTTTCCTCTAGTGTGACCTTTCTCCCTTACCTGCTGCTAAATAGCAATAGACAGAAAAAGACCTTCGGGGTATTTTCTAAAGTAAAATATTCCCATATTTGTTGCCTGCCTGATACAGGCTGATGGAATTCCTTAAAAGGCCTGGTACAGTTTGGGGGTCCTGGGTTCAATAGAAGTAAATCCAACACACACTTAACTGAGCATTCACTGAGTTCAAGGCACTGAGGACAAAGAGATGAAATCTTAAGATTCCCTACCCTCAATAATTTTTCAGCCTACCAGCAAAAGAACTCAGGTGTGTAACTAAGTGTGTGAGTCAGGATTCAAATGAAGAAGGTCTTTCACAAATTCAGACTCAAGTCAAATACACCAAACTGGCATACTGCCCATGAAAGCAGAGATCTAAACAATGTTATGAGGAAAGGGGAAAAGGAGATATTATTTCCACCTGCAAGGGGGAAGGGATCAAGGACAGGTTTGTAGATGAGGCAGGTATTGGGCTGAGCTGTAATTAAATGGAATTAGAATTAACAGGAAGATTTCAACAAGTTAAAGTAGAGTGAAGAAAGGTCCATTCAGTAAGCGGGGGTCTGGAGTCAGGGGGACAGCAGTTCAAAGCTCACCTCAGATACTTACTAGTTGTGTGACCCTGGGCAAGCCACTTTAACTGGTTTGCCTCAGTTTCCTCCTATGTTAAACTGGGATAATAATGTCACCTTCCTCTTAGGGTTGTTGGGAGAATCAAATGGTATAATTGTAAATTACTTAGAAGAATTCCTTCTAAGTCTCTAAAAGACAAATTCTAGCTATTATTTTTGTTTCTTTTATGCATAGAGGATAGCATGATAACATCGACATTTATACAAAGGACTATATACAAGGAACAGCCAGTAGAGGAGTGGATAAAGAGCTGGGCCTGGAGTCAGGAAGACCTGGGTTCAAATTTGTCCTCAGAGACTTAATAGCTGTGTGACCCAGGCAAGCCACTTTAACTTGTTTCCCTCAGTTTCCTCATCTGTAAAATGTGCTGGAGAAGGAATAAGCAAACAGCTCCAATATTTTTGCCAAGAAAATCCCAAATGTGGTCATGAAGAGTCGGACATGGCTGAAACAACCGAATAAAACTACAGAGGAGAAATGGGGCATCATAGCCCACTCCTCAGGTAGACACTGTTACAACAGTTATTGCGATGTTTCCCATTGTGGTTTCAGTATGTTGCAAATCTACAAAGGAAATTAAATTTTAATTTTTAGGGAGTTTTGCAGAAGACACAGATAACACACGAAGGCCAGCAGGAAACACAGAAAAAGTTTAGAAACTCAGAAATACATAAAATATATGTATAGTATAGATATTGTATATAGATAGTATAGATATGTATGGATACACAGATATTTTATCTTTTATTACCATAATAATTCAGACTTTTCTGATTTAAACGGAGGGTCAAAAAATTCTACACGGATTTTCTAGATTAGAGAAGTGCCGCACCCCTAATCCTGATGATAAGGAAGGGATAACAGTATTCTTATTTTAAAGATGAGATAACCCAAGTCAAAAGGTTAAGGGCTTATCCAGGGTCACACAGGTAGTAAGTGTCCTGAAGTAGGAGTCAAACCCAGATGTTCCCAGTGCCAGGTCTAGGATGCTAGCCCCTGTACCAGGCCACTTCTCCTAGTTGGAGAATTTCCTACAGACTCTTATCCACAGAAATTACTTTTAGGAGTGACAATAAAACTTCATTCCATACTATAGTCCAAGGTTTTGAGTGCTGTATTTAAAAAGTCAGAAGAGACCAAATAAAAATGGGTAGATGAGATCCCACAGATTCCAAGAGTCAGTGCTTCACTTGCTGATTTGTGGTTGGAAGGAGAGGAAGGGGAGGGGGTGTTCTGATTTGCAGCTCACTGTGAAAAGAGACACAGCGGGCGCTGCCAAATAGTCTGAGGGGACCCAGGGAGAGTCTGAGGAATTAAAAGACAATAAAAATATCCCCTTGGAACGGAAACAGCGGTCTATCTTTAAGTGCAGCTGTGGTCTCTGGCTGGTCGGTCTGGCAAGATTGGATTGTGAGCCTGATCGCAAAATGATGCTGGGAACAGCACTGGGAAAGTTTCCACAAGAGAAGGATTTCCAATCTCCAGCAGCGTCCCAGCCATTAACACAAGATTTGATTATCCTGTAGAAGCTGAGCAGTCAATGCCCCCAGCCCCCTTGCAAAGTGTTACTGACCTGCTGGCTTTCATTTGCAGAGTTGTCAGGCCTGACACCCCATGCTAAATAAACTAACTCTGTTTTCCCATACCCTAAGATATTGCTCATCATTTCAGGACTTTCTTGAATCTTTGATAAATGATGTAATGGAAATATGTTTGTATCAGATGTTAGAAAAGCTAAGTTATTCTTCCGACTTTGCTACTGGCTAGCTATGTGTCCTTGGGTAAATTACTAAATATTTAGGACTCTCCATTTCCTTCTCTATAAAAGGTGATCAACAATTCAATCTCACAGTGTTGTGGAAGACCAAATGAGAAAATGAATGAGAAAACACTTTGAAAACTCTAAGTGTAACAAGGCTCTGTCAATTGGAATATAAGCCATTTTGAGTAAGGAATTCTTTGTACCTTTATCCCTGCTACCCAAGGGAACTGAGCACATATAATATTTAATGCCTCTCAACGTGTAGATTCATTGTGTGCAGTCCTCTTCTATTTATTTACCTATTCATTCATCCATTTATTCATTTGTTCATCTATCTATCTATATATTTATGTATCTATCTATGTATCTATGTATCTATGTATCTATCTATCTATCTATCTATCTATCTATCTATCTAATCTCATCCACAGTCTTCCACACTAAGGTCTCTCTTTGGTGTCCTTCCTCCTCCTAGTTTCTAAATGTAGGCCATCTTTCTTTCCCACATTTCTTTTCTCTTTCCATATAAACTCTCCTTTGAAGAATTCTTAGCTTCACCATGACGTGGTGTTGACCTGGGGTTATGTTGCCAAAATTGTGACAACCAAGCAAAGAAAAAAAAATCAGCCCATCAAGCCAATGAAGCATCTATTTTATGTGCCAGGTACTAGTTAGTGGCTAGACACTGTGAGTTGTTACCATGTAGGAAAGGTGCCAAGTACAGGCCCGGCACCTAATGTATGTCTGTTGGTCAAGGCTGAGCCTAAGTTTGTAGAGGCTCATCCCTGGTGACCAGGTGATAAAAAAGGTTTGTTTGTTTGTTTTTCCTTTTCTGTTTTGTCTTTGTTTTAAACTGTCCACTAAGACTTAGAGGGGGTGAGACCTATGTTACTGGAAGATGTTCTTGCACCAATCAAGTCACAAAAATATTGATGTAGAAGTGAGTTAGGTGAATGGATGGTACGCTCATCACATTTGTAGATGGAATAAAGATCAGAAGGATTGCTAATGCCAACTATGCAGAAAGCTCCTGAAAGACTGGAATGATGGGGTGAATTTAACAAGAAAAACATTCCATAGTAGTAAGTATAAAGTGCTGGTCATAGATATTTTTAAAAATCATGTATAATACAGTTGGTTACATTTATATTGACAGATTGTTGTGGGAAAAATATCTAATAATAATAGCTAACATTTATATGTACTTACTATGGGTCTGTACATTGCTAAGCATTTTGCAATTATTATTTCACTTGATTCTCATAATTAGGCACGATTAGCATCCCCCTATTATACTTGAGGTAAACAAAGGTTAAATGACTTGCCCAGGGTCAAACAGCTAGTAAGTGTCTGAGTCCAAATTTTAATTCAGGTCTTCCTGACTCTTGGCCTGATGTTCTTGTCCCAGCAGCAATTAGTCCTGTGATATGGCAGACAAAAGAGCTCCTCCAATTTCAGATTGTGTGCATGTAGAAAAATCATGTCCAGGTCAAGGGAGGCTATAGTCCCACTGAAATCTGTTAAATCAGACCCCTCCTGGAGAATTGGGTTCTGTTCTGGTTAATTTTAAAGAAGGATAATGAAAATTTGTAGTTCATTGTAATAATAACAATAATGATAATAATAGTATTTATTTAACACTTCAAGTTTTTTGAAGTTCTCTACAAATATTATCTGATCTTCACAACAGGCCTGGAAGGTGAATGCTATTATATTCCCCATTTTACAGATGAGGAAGCTGAGGCAAACAAAAGTTAAGTGTTTTGTCCAGGATCACACAGCTAGTAAGGGTATGAGACAGGATGTAAACTCAGGTCTTCCCAAACCCAATCCCAGGACCATAGCCACTGTTCTACATACATACATCTTGTGTACCATATTTCCTTGTTATAAACTCTTTGAGGCCAAAGACTGTCTTGCTTTTCTATTCATATATCTAGTATCTAGAAAAGTACCCATGCTTTCTAAGTATTTAATAATTTTTTTCTTTGTTCATTCATTCATTATTGCCATAACATTGTGAAGAAGGATTAGATTTGTTCTGCCTGGTGTCAGAGAGAAGAACTAGAAACAAAGATTTGATATTAGAACAAAAAAAATGAAACAAAATAGAACTGTCACAAAATACAACGGGCTACTGAGCTCCCCATCACTGGAGGTGTTTAAGTGGAGTTTAGGCAGCCATTTGTGAGGGTGTGGGAGATGGAATTCATGATGTAGCTAGGAGCTGGATCAACTGACTTCTACAGATTTTTTTTTTTCTGACACTAAAATTCTAAGCATGTTTGACTGTGTGAGCGCATTGAAGTATTGTTGACTAGATGAAAAATAAAAGCAGAAAGGAGGGAATGAACACAAAGTGGTATGGGGCCAACAAAGCCACAGCTCAGGATGGGGTATGTGGCTTATATTAAAGAGGACTGTGAGATTAGATGGGACTCATACTGTGGGAGCAAATGGAGGAATCAGGAATTTGGAGTCTCTGTACTAATTTTGAGTAACAATGAGTAAATGAGTCATTCTTCTTGTAACTCAGTCTCTTTATCTATGAGATAGGAATTATATTTGCTAAAGTAGCTTGAGTTTCTTGAATAAAAGGTGGCAAAATATAGTAATGGATTATCAATCAGGATTATTTTAAAATTTTTTAATACTAATATTGTGCTGATGATACCAGGGATGGAAGGCCTCTTCCCTTCAGAATCCCAATTTAAATGATGCAATGGAAGCATGGAAGGATTGGGAAGTCCAGTGGGGAAGTGGGAATAAGGGAAGGAATACACATAGAAGAATTGGGAATACATAGTTTGGAGGGGCAATGGTGGGGGAAATAGTTATAGGATCACAGAACAGCCTGCAAAAGCAGCACAACTGAGTGACAAAATAATTTTGAGAAATCTTGAACCCCCACCCCCTAATCCCTGTAGTAACCATTCTGGAAGAGACTATTTCTGGGTAAAGACAAACAAGGGAAGAGAGAATTGGGACCCATTTCTGCAATAGTTAATCACAGTACCCTTTGATCTTGCTTGGTCTGATGATCTGTGGGTTAAGCTGTTCTTTCTGATCCTCTAATGAATGATCTTGCAAAACCATAGCAACAGTGACTGGCTGAGAATCCTAAAACCTCAGCCCATTCAATGTGTCCCTTTTTCATGGTTTAACGTTTGAGGAAATGGACATCCAAGCCTGTTTTCCATGCTTTCCCTTCCATTGGCCTCCTGCTCTCAGACCATAATTCTTCCTGGAGCTGGAGAGCATTGTAATACCATAGAACACTACTCTGTTTAGTGCTCCGCGATCCAATTAGCAGAGAGGGGAGATGCCCAGCTTGCAGCAAAGAAGAGACTCGGATATTACCCATCCCCTGCCCCAGGGGGAAATCAATGCTTTTAGCATGTAAATGCATAGCTGTCCATCTATAATTTTCAAGCTAAGATCCAGGGAGGCCTGTTAGTTGCCCACAAATATCACCCTGCCCAGGGCTAGTTGGAATAGGGTAGTGTAAGAAGATAACCTCCATGGGATAAGATGCATTCATTATCAGCCCTCACTCTGTCCTTTTTGACCCATCGTTGAATTTAACTAGGATTTACTTTTGTTGATATAGAGGCAGAGGAGAAGGGGACTTTCCTTTAGGATCACCCAAAGGAGTTGTCGTAAGACAATAAAATAGTTTGAACACAGCCTTCATGTCTCTCTTTCTTGTTATAGAAGCCTGGGATGACCCATGTGTAGGGTGTCTACCAGGAAGGTCACAGTATGCCACCATACCTAGTCTATACTCTGTGCATATGTTTTCCCACAATTAGAGAGGAGAGTCATGAGGCACAAGTATCCCACTTACTCTGAGAAAAAAGCATCGTACTTTAAAGTGAGCAGCTAAGTGGGACAGTGGTGAGAGCAGTAGGCCTGTGTCGGGAAGATCCGAGTTCAAGACTGGCCTGAAAGACTTAATGACTGTGTGACCCTGGCAAGTCATTTCCCTTATGTTTGCCTCATCTCTTTTCATCATCGGTAAACTGGGGATAATAATGGTACCTACCTCTGAGGGTTGTTTAGCATAGTGCCTGATACAGAGAAATTTCTACATAACTGTGAGAAACACGCTCCCCTTAAAAAAGGCAACACATTTTGAAGCCAGGAAATGTTTTAGTATTTTTTTATATTTGTCCCCCTGAATGAATGGGTATTCCTAATGGAGTATATTTGTTCCATACAAAGGCCAGGTGTATATGCCCTGCTTCCAATTCGAATTTCCCTCCTACCTCCCATTGGCTGGGCACTTCAGGGCTCATAGCCTATCTGCAAAGCATCTAACCCCCACCCCCACGTGGCTCTCCCTTCCTGCTTAGATTTCTCTTTCTCTTTATACCTTGCTTAGTAAAAGAACAAGTCATAAATTCTGTTAAAGGAATCCCTTGAACTGATAGGAGGATGTTTTTAAGATTCCTTCACCATTAACACAAAAAGAGTAATGAAATTTTCCTTCCACCTTTGAAGTTGTGGATTTTATCTAAAGTACAAGGAAGGAGTTGTTTGCCTTTAGATATGCTGACAAGCGAGCATCCACACCCCAGTAGAATGAAGGAAACAGAATCAACATTGCCAGGACTTTCTGATCCATTCCTTTTCCTCCTTTTCCTGCTTTTCCCCAGCAAATACATGACTTCTGATATATTACGTATTTTCTTGTGGAAACAGAAGTTTGGTTCATCTTTTACATAACTGTTTGCTATCATCATCATCATCATCATCATCATCATCATCATCATCATCAATACTAAAGAGTACCTTAGAGATGATCCAGTATAAAGTAAACTTCTTGAGGAAGGCACTGTTTAATTTTTGTCTCTATAACCCTGTCAAAATTCCCTTGCACAGAGGCATTTAAGAAAAGCATTTTTAATTAAATCTGATGAAATTCAACTCTATCATTTTATAGATGAACATTCTGAGGCCCAGAAAGGCAAAGTAATATGTCCAAGATCATAACCATTAAGGTGGCAGAAAGGGATGTTTTAACTCTCAATCTACCGCCCTTTCCACAACTCCATGCTTCCTCTCTGAAGAATAGAATCAAAATTCAAAATGGTCCTCTTTCCTTCCTTCCTTCCTTCTTTCCTTCTTTCCTTCCTTCCTTCCTTCCTTCCTTCCTTCCTTCCTTCTTTCCTTCTTTCCTTCCTTTCTTCCTTCCTTCCTTCCTTCCTTCCTTCCTTCCTTCCTTCTTTTTCTCCCTCCCTCACTCATTTTTTCAAACTTCCCTCCCTCTTTACTTCCTTCCTCCTTCCCTCCCTTTCTTCCTCCCTTCCTCTTTAAAATTTCAGAGATCGCTACATCCCCTCCAATATATTCCCATGGAGGAAGATGTAAAAAGATCTCTGGGTGGGGAGAAAGGAAATCTGGTAACTCGAGTCAGTCCCTGGGTGAACCATCTATACTCAGGTAAAGGTTGCCCTAGAGTACTTCTAGAATATTAGGTGCTGAACTTGATTCATGGCAATCAACATGAAAAACAAGGACAAGATGTGAGACACTGGGAAGAAACATTTATAGGGATTAGAAGCAGCTTAAATGTAATCATAGATGCACGTAGCAAGACTCATTAAGACAGTACAAAATATAGAATTGGAGTTTCACGTGTGATTTTTATAGGAATCTTGGAAGCCTCTGAGGGAGTAGTTAGGTGGCACAGTGGATAGCACACTTGATTTGGAGTACTGGAGACCTAAGTTTAAATCCTGCCTCAGACACATAACAGCTCCATGACCCTGGACAAGTCATAGCCTCTGTTTTCCACAGTTTCCTCATATATAAAATGAGAGGGTTGAATTTGATGGCTTCTCTGCTCTTCTGTCTCTAAATCTATGATCTATGTCAGGGGAGTTTAGATTTCTAATCCATGATTTTTACTTGAAGTTGAGTTTACCATAGGGCATGTGGATTTCCATGACACCATACCATCATGGACTTTACTGCTGTTATCATTTTTCCCTCTTCTTCAGCTGCCACCCTATTTCCTGCTAAATGTGGCCATGCCCCAAGGTTCTCTCTTCTTCCCTTTTCTCTTCTCTTTCTATAATTTGTCCTGTGGAGATTTCTTAGCTTCTCATACTATTTCTCTTATCTTTCTTTCATGGATGATTCCCAAATCCAGATCTCCAAAGAGTCTCTTTTCCAAACACCAGCTTGACATTTTGTATGCATGGCACCATGTGATGGACATTTTTCTATGGGCCTATGCATTCTTGGAGCCTCAAACTAAATAGGTTTAGACTGAATTTATCAGCTCCCCAATCTTCTCCTGATATAGCATCCTGACTCCCCTACTAAGTGAGTCCTCTTGACTTCTCAAATTTCCTGAATGGTACTAGCATGCTCCAAATAATAATAGCTAATATTTATATAGTATTTTAAAGTTTGCAAAGAATTATGCTATCTCATTTTATCCTTATAACAAGCCTGGGAGATAGCTGCTATTATTATCCCCATTTCATAGGTTAGGAAACTGAGACTAAAAGAGGTTAAGTGATTTGTCCAGCACTGCAGAGTTAGTAAGTGTTTGAGGGAGGTCTTTGTCTGAATATAATCACATGGAGCCTATAATAGAGGGAATTTGCTGAAGGGTGCAGCAGAGC
Organism: Pseudochirops corinnae; assembly: GCA_028646515.1. Taxonomy (NCBI): domain Eukaryota; kingdom Metazoa; phylum Chordata; class Mammalia; order Diprotodontia; family Pseudocheiridae; genus Pseudochirops; species Pseudochirops corinnae. The sequence continues at coordinate 139,007,690 of CM053588.1, forward strand.
CCACAGGAAGCTTCTCTGCTGTGAAGATAAACTCTGCCCCTTAATAGGCTAAATATAGTCACATGGGAGGAGTTTTGCTGAAGGGAAGCAGAGCCCACAGAAAGCTGGTTGTGAGAGCTAGCCAGACATTGGGGGGAGAGAGGATGCTTGTTAAGGAGATAGGGAGGCTTGTGAGTAAATATTGACCTTGTATTGGTTTGTGGGAAGGCTGAATGATGCTGTGGCTCTCAGTGTTATTATGGATTCAGAATATCTTTGGTACTATGATGGAACTGGCTTACTGGTTTGAGGATTTGATTTTTCTGGTGTCTAAATAAATGTTTCAGTTCTGTTCTCTATCTGGAGAATCTGGCATATTTTGTGATCGAACATAATGTAATATTTATAGTCATGGCCTTTATCTTGATCATGGGAGCTGAAAATATTGCATTGGCACTATAATCTTGCATTTAAGTTGTCCTGATTCCAAATCCAGCCCTTTTACCCACTGCAACAGCTATAAACTGACTAATTTATCCATATTCAAAATATTAGAGTTATTCTCTGGTGCTTAGCATAGTGCTTGGCATATAATAGGTGCTTAATAAATGATTATTGATTGACTCTCACCTTTCTCTCTCTCTCTCTCTCTCCCTCTCTCTCTCTCTCTCTCTCTCTCTCTCTCTCTCTCTGCTTTTATTCAACTAGTTTCTAACCTTTATAAAGTTTTATTCACAATCTCTGTAATGTCTTTCCCTTGATTTCTTTACTGACTGCCATCATTCTAGTCAGGTCCAAGTACCCTTACCTCTGGATTACTGTAATAATTTACTCCCTATCTCATCCATACTATTTTCCAACACTATATCAGTCTTCTAAAAGCACCATCTTATTATTTACTACTAAAAAGATGGCCTGCTTAAAAAAAGAAAGCCCAAATTCTTTAACCAAGCATTCAAAGCCCTCTACAGTTGAGTCCTAATCTACCTTTCTAGACTAATTTCCTACTAACTCTGTCTGTGGTAGAGACAGCTGTCTATTTGACATTCCCCAGACTTACCTATTCCCATTTATACCTCTGCTCTTACGATTCTGTTCACTTAATAGACTCTCTTTCCACATCTTTTCCTATTAAAATCTTATCTTATGTTTCATAGACATAAACCACTTCTGCTATGAAGTCTTCCTGGACCACAGCAGCCTAAAGTAGATTTTGCCACCCCACTCTTTCTCCAAGTGTAGAAAGTACCAAATACCAGTAGTATGATTCTTATCATGTACTGTCTGAGCTGTCATCATTTAGGGGTGAAAGGGACATTCAAGGCTAGACATACTAATGGCCAACAACCGCATTTTATAGTTGAAAACTGAGGCTCAACAAAACTTAAGCAGCTTGCCCAAGGTCACACACCTGGTCTCTTCTACAAGAGTATAGGATCTCTGAGGACAAACATTATACCTATATATTCTGATATGCCTTCAGTACCTAACATCAATAATCATTTGATAAATTAATGAATAAATTTACCCATTCATGGGAATCTATCTACCTACCTGTCTTTCTGTCTAGCTTTTTTTCTTTCTTTCATATGTATCATATTTATCTTTCTGTTTAACATCTATAGATATCTACACATATATGTTTATGTATATCTATATAGATGTGTGTATATATGCCCATATGTATATGTATATGCATATATATGTCTGTGTGCCTTGTAAGTACTTAGCCCTAGAGGGTAGAGGGAAGAACTAAGGAAATGAAAAAAAAATTGCTACTTTTAGACTTAAAGAAAAGCTTTTTACCATTTCAAGTTCTTTAAAAAGGCAAAGGGCTTCCTTGAAATAGCAGGTTTCTCACATTGGAGATATTCAAGCAAAGGCTGTTGACTGTGATATGGAGGCGATTCTCCTTCAGGTACAACCTTGCCTCTGAGGTCCTTTCAGCTCTGAGATTTTATGAATCAGGAGAGTGATTTATACACATGGAAGAAGTGCATCGTTGCAAAGTAACATGCAAATAATTGTTAAATGAATGGTACAAACTATAAGCACTAAGAAAAATAGGTCAGAAGCGAAAATGAAATTCAGAACAGAAATCATAGTGTAACAATGTGAGGAAGAAAGAACAAACTATTTAATAACAAGATGGGGAACAACCAGTCATATATGATAAGGCAAAACAAGAAAATCTAAAGGTTATAAAAGGTTACCAGCTGAAGTTGAATTGGCAAATTCTTGCCACTATCTATGAAACTCACATGATGCACACAAAGGCAAACAAGGTAGCATTTTTTGTAGTAGCCCATAAACCAAATACACCATTTTAGCCTTCTGGGATTGTTTGAGTGGCACAGGGGAGAACTTGGGATCCAGAAGCCAGACTGGAAAAGTAAATAGGTGATGTGGGAAGACCTGAACAATGGTCAGCAATTGTAGCAGAGAAGGCAAGCCTGGTGTTCTCTGCCTTTCCTTTCCACCATATAGATACTTGTTAATGAATGTCAAAGATGTTCCTGCTTTGGTGCAGGTATATTTAGTACAATAGAGAAGAGGAAGAAACTGAGGGTGAAGGTAAAAGCAATAAATGCCTTTCTCAACTTGGTATTTTTATCTAATTATTCTCTTCCATAACCTTTTATCCTTTATACAGATAATGTTCAAATTTTTGTTGCCGTTTTCAGAATTCATCAAAAGAAGGCACCAACCACAAAAAGAAGTAAACCATGTGAAAAATCTCCCCATCATATTCCATACTCCTTAGATTAGTATGTTCATTTCAGAGTTTCACAACCAAAATGAAATGGGGGAGGAAAAAATTAAAAAAAGAAAAACAACTTGGAAGGATTTTGAAGAAGGCTCAGAAATATGATTAAAGGCTAGAAAATCAGGTCTATAGGGAAAGTACTTGTTGGATACCTATATATCACCTAATATTGCTAGCTTTTTATACATGCAGTATACACATAGTATATCATCTCTCTATAGTAAGTACCGTGAGGGCAGGAATTTCATCTTATTCATTTTCCTATTGCTATAGTATTCTAGTAGCCACTTAAAAATTATTAAATATTATTTTGATAAATCATTAATTAAATAATCAATGGATTAATTGATGTCTTCCATACCACTTTGTACAGTGTTATGCACCTAACAGGTCATCAATAAACATCTTTTGGGAAAATAAATGGATGCAACCTGAAGCAGAAGAGGTCAAAGGGTGCAACAGTGAAAAGAGAGCAATTTAATATATTTTAAGTCCATGAAAGGTCTTTGTTTCTCCAGAGGAAGGGCTGGCAATCTTTCAGACACATCATGCCAAGTCTTTAATTTCTTTACTCTAAAGGTTCATGTTCCAGTAATACATTTTAATTAGAAGATCATTTTTCTTCTGGCAGAATCCAAGGCATTTTATTAAAGGGATGGTTTGTGGTCACTTAGAAATGGAAATGGAGAACACTGAGAGCCAGCATGGATTCATCAAGAACGGGTCATGCCTGACTAATCTCATTTTCTCTTTTGATGGGGCAACTAGACAGATAGATGGACCATTTGGGTGTACTAGCTATTCCTTTGTCTCATTCTTCACATACAACACTTCTCCCTTCTCTAGGCTTTTGCTTTGGCTAGCCACATCTCTCTCTCTTTCTCTCTCTCTCTCTCTCTCTCTCTCTCTCTCTCTCTCTCTCTCTCTCTCTCTCTCTTTCTCTCTCTCTCTCTTCCTCTGTCTCTCTCCCTAGTTTCCTTCTAAGCTCAACTCAACACCATGTACTACATGAAATCTTTCCTGATTGCTTCAGTTACTAGGACCCTCCCTATCAGAATTACCTTAGATTTCTTTTGGATATAGTTTGTACATTACAGATAGTGTTGCTTAGTAATTAGAGAGCCATCTCTGAAGCTGGGAAAACCTGACTTCAGGTGCCATCACTAACACACACTGGCTGTGTGAACCTGCACAAGTTACTTAAGCTCCTAGTGCTGTAAGCATTTCCCTACAGGGAGGTACTGGAATGTTTAGTTACCAGCCCTCTTTGGGAAAAGATGTACCTATGACACCCTTTTTAAATATAATCTACATTATTGACATTTTCCCCATTACTTCCTTAAGTCTATACAATCAACAAAACAGAAAATCAAGCTCGTTTTCTAGCATTTGTCACTGTCCAGGCTGAAAAGACAAACTAAAAACTTAACAATCAGCTTTCCCTGGATACTGATGGATCGATCGCACCCCTACATCCCTAAGATGGTAAGTTGCAGAGAAGGGAGCAATTTGTGTTAGCAGAGCGAATTTTCTCACCTGGGAGGTTCCTATGTCAATGAAAGTCCAGGTCCAGTCTTTTTCCTTATGTTCTTTATGAGGGCTGAGACTGTTAGCTTTTTATTTTTTTATGCCAGTGTCTATTAAACACATACTTGGTGTTTAATAAACTTTTCTTGAATTCGATTAAAAAGGAGACTAGTAGGGCATTTGATAATATATCTCATAGGATCCTTATGGAAAATATAGGGGGGAAGTCTGAATTGAATGATAGGATATTTTAGGCTAAATTAGAATTGACTTAATAACTCATGCCAAAGAATGTTAATTAATTGGTTGATGTTATCCTATGGAGAGATCACAGAATCACAGATGGAGAGCCAGAACAGATCTTAGAGGCCATCTAGTCCAGCTCCCTCATTTTAATGAGGAGAAAACTGAAGCTCAGACAAATTAAATGATTTGCCCCTGGTTACTCTAGTAATATGTGATGGAAGTAAGATTTGAACTCACATCCAATGATTCTCCACACAGGACTTTTCCTACACTACCCTATCTCAAGTAGAATATGCCAAGACTGAATTTGGCCATATTCTGTTCAAAATTGTTACCAGCAACTTGGAGGTGGCTATAAAAGGCATGTTTACCAGATTTGCAAATTACAGTTAGGTCCCAATTAGCACGAATAATTAATCCTGGGAAGTGATAGCATGTATTAGAATTTACACTGTTTGAAGTTATAATTACGTAAAATATGGTAATTGGTTCCAGGCCAAAGGAAATCTGCAGTGTGAATTGGAATAATGCTACCACTTCATGAGATACATGAGGCCAAAAAGCATAGCTAATACATTGGATGATAAAATTAATGGGCTAGAATGGTAGGCTGAAGCTAAAAAGATAATAATAATAATAATAACCAGGATTTATATAGTTCCTACTATGTGCCAAGCAATGTGCTAAAGTATTATCTCATTTGATCCTTACAAAAACGCTGGCATATAGGTATTATTATTATTATTATCCCCATTTTACAGATGAATTGAATATGAAAATGAAATGTTAATGTCAAGTCTTACACCTGGGTCCAAAAAAATTAAACACAGGATAAGAGCAACATAGTCAGAGCACAATGTATATTTAAACAACAAGAACACCTTGTGATTTTTGTGGATGACAGATTGAGCATGAACCAGCAATGTGATATAACAGCCCTGAAGGCTTATGTGCTCGTCTTCATCTTCAGCAACACAATCTTAAGATCCAAAATGAGAAAAGAAAGAGTAATGGAGTCTTCTGCACTGGCCAGATTATGTCTGGGGTGTTGTGTTTAGCTCTGGATGCCCAACTTGAGCGAGGATAATCACAAGATGCCCAGAGGTGGGTGAACAGGATATGGAAGAGGCTTCAGACCATGTCACAAAAAGACAGGATGAAGGCATTATGAATATCCAGCCTTGCAAAGACTTGCAGGGCACATATCTATCTTCAAGTATTTGACGGACTGTCACGTAGAAAAATGGATTAATTTTTTTTTTTTATCCTTATCCCCAGAAGAAAGAACTGGGAGTAATAGGTAGAAATTGAAGAGAGGCCATTTTTTACTAAAAGTTCACATTCTATAGTGTTTTCAGGTTTACAAAGTGTTTTACATACAACTCTTGGATCTGCATAACAACACATGATCTCATATTATCTATATTATATTCCTCATATTAGTATTGGATCTGCGTAAAAACACATATAGGTCTTATTCATCCCATTTCACAAAGGGGGAAAATGAGGCACAGAGAGATTAAATGATTTCTTTAGGAAAATGATGGAGACTCTACTTGTAATTTCATTGGCATGGGCAACTCTCTCTACCAAAACAGGCCTAGAGGTTCTCTGCAACTTGGAGCCTTAGAGATTTTTTTCCTTTTAGAAAATAGAGAGATGATATAACTCGTCCAGGGTCTTGCAGATGGTATATTTCAAAGACAGAAGTTGTACCTGGTTCTTCCTGGCTTAAGGCCAGCTTTTTTTCTCTCTCTCTCTCTCTCTCTCTCTTTCTCTCTCTCTCTCTCTCTCCCTCTCTCTCTCTCTCTCTCTCTTTCTCTCTCTCTTTATCATCTGTTAGGCTACCTCTTAACCAAGGAAAAATCATCAAAAGAATTAGAATGATGGGATCATTGACTTAGAAATGGAAGAGATCAAGTCTAAACCCCTAATTTCACCTCTGAGTAAACTGAGGCACAGCAACATTAAGTGACTTGCCCAGAGTCACACAATCAGTTAGTGTCTACAATGAGATTTGAATATAGATCTCTACAAATCCAAGTGCAATTTCCTATCTGTTATCCTATGGCATAGCTGTCATGTTGTCCAAAAGTGGAATGGGCTACATTAGGAGAAAGTAGGTGCCCCTATCAATGGAAGGATATGAGAACCAAATGCTGATTATGAAATTGCTAGGAATGTTGTAAAAACTATGAAATGGACAGTTTCAGAGGAACTGATGCAAAAAAAACTGCACAGAACTGGGAGAACAATGATTACAATTATAGTATTATAGAGAAAAAAAAACACTAAAGACTTAGAACTCTTCTCAATTCAATGATAAATTACAAATCCAAGAGAATGAAGATGAAACATTCCACTTACCTCCTGAGAGAGAGTTGATGAATTCAAAATGTATAAAAAGACAGATTTTCAGACATGGTCAATGTGGGAGTTTGTTTTGCTGGACTATGCAGCTATGCATCGAAGGTTTTATTTTTCAGGACTTTTTTTTTCTTGTTGCTTTGTTTTGCTTTGTTTTAATTTGTGCAAGGGGAGTTTGTGAGAGGAATAGATTACTAAAAAAAAAAGCAATAAAGCATATCTCTTCTATGATACACAACATTTATTTCAATATAATTTATTGCTGTGCAATGGTGTTACTGTGAATTAAAACTCAGGCACTGAACCATACTGCCAAAAAGAAATAGTGCAAATATACTGCATCATCTTTTTTTTTTTCTTTTTAATTTAAAGAACAATGTATTTCAATGCATAGCCCAGATTGGGTAGGGACGGCTACTGATAATATTGTTATTGATAAATAACAGGAGTGTTTATTGGGGGGAAAAATGTTCTAAGTGTCTATTATTTAAAATGGAAAACACATTTTAAAATCAGTGTATTGCTAAGGTACATATGTTGCATAAAAATAAAATTAAAATGTTAAAAACAATGTTTGATAGGAAATTCCTATCTGGGTGTGAATTAAAGTAGATGACCTCTGAGGTTTTTTCAACTTGGAGAATTCTATTATTTTAAATGACTGTTTCATGAAAAGCAAATAAGGTTTTCTTAAATATTGAAAAACTTTATTTGAAATTAGGTTAACATATAGATCTTACAAATCTATTATGACTTCTGCCATTCCCCTTTTGGGTCCATCCAGGAGCTGAGTGGATGGATATGATTCCACTTACAACAAGGAGAGATAGTGATCAATATGGGGACAGGACTAAATAAATAACTTTCTGATATCAGCATTATGATTGTGAGAATTTCTCCTCCAAAGATTGTGCCCAAGACATTCACGTGTTTTCCCTATTCCCTTCTCATATGGCAGCTCTCCTTCCACAATATTCATTGAAACGTTTATAGAATTCAACCCTATTAAAGAGGACTATTTAACCTTGTTTGCCTCAGTTTCCTCAGCTATAAAATGAGCTGCAGAAAGAAATGGAAAATGATTCCAATACCTTTGCCAAGAAAACCCCAAATGGGTGACAAACTTTCAGATACAACAAAAAAAATCACTGGATAACAAAGAAAAGGATGACATGTTCTCTTGCATTCTTCCTTGTTTCATTCCCCTAGTAGGTCAATTTCTGCAGGATTACATTTTTTCCATGCTAAGTTAGCCTTATATTTTATAAACTTTTGCACGCACACATAGGCACACACATGTATTTATATATTTCCATTTGTTATTATTTAGTCATGCCTTGTTCGTTGTGACCCTTTATGAGGTTTTCTTGGCAAAGATGCTGAAGTGGCTTGACATTTCAAGTTTTTTTTTTTAAAACTTTTGTTTATTTTTAGTTTACATCATTCATTTCCATGAGATTTTGACTCACAAATTTTCTCCCCGTCTTTCCCCTACCTACCACCTCAAAACAGAGATCCCACTGTATACCCCCTCCCCCAATCTGCTCTCTCCTATATCCTCCTCCATCACCCCTCTGACTTTCCAGTAGGGCAAAATGGATCTCCCTATCCCAGTACCTGTATATCTTATTTCCCAGTTGCACGTAAATAATAATAACAATAATATATATTTTTTTTAACATTTGATTTTATAACTTTAAATTCTAGATTCTTTCCCTTCCTCCCTCGTCACCTACCCCCACTGGAAAGACAAGCAATTCAATACAGGCAGAACATCTCCACAATGGACATATTGTGAAAGACTGACTATATTTTCCTCCTTCCTATTCCTCTCCCCACTTGTTCTATTCTCTACTTTGTCCCTGTCCCTTTACAGAATTGTGTGCTTCTAACAACCCTCCCCCCCCAAGCTGCCCTCCCCTCCATCCTCACCCCTCTCATCCCCTTCTCCCCCACTCTCCTGTAGACCAAGATACCCAATTTAGAGTGTATGTCTTTCCTTCCCTAAGCCAACTTCAATAGGAGTAAGTTTAACCCATTCCCTTTTGCCTTCTTCTTTCCCTACATTGTAACAGCTATCCCTTGCCTCTTCTATATGAAGTAATTAACCCCATTCTCTCTCTCCCCATCTCTTCTCATTATATTCCTCTCTTACCTCTCAATTTCACATTTCAAATATCATCCCATCCTATTCAATTGATCCTGTGCCCTCTGTCTATGCACACATATAGACATACACTGACATATTTTTCCCTACCCATATATACCCTCCTATATAGAAATATGTGTATGTATACATATGTATACATTTATATTCCCTCAACTATCCTCATACTGAGAAAAGTTTCATAAGTCACAATTATCATTTTTCCATGTTGGCATATAAATAGTTCAACTTTGATAAGTTCCTTATGAATTCTTTTCCATATTTACCTTCTCATGCTTCTTGTATTTGAATGTCAAATCTTCTATTCAGTTCTGTTTTTTTCATCAAGAATGCTTGGAAATCTTCCAGCTCATTGAATGACTATATTTCCCCCTGGAACATTATATTCAATGTTGCTGTGCAGGTGATTCTTGATTTTAATCCTAGCTCCCTTGATCTCCAGAATATCATATTCCAGGCCCTTTGATCCCTTAATGTAGAAGCTGCTAGATCCTGGGTTATCCTGATTGTGTTTCCACAGTATTCAAATTGTTTCTTCTTGGCAGCTTGTAATATTTTCTCCTTGATCTGGAAACTCTGGAACCTGGCTATAACATTCCTAGGAGTTTTCTTTTGGGGATCTTTTTCAAGAGGTGATTGGTGAACTCTTTCCAGTTCTATTTTGT
>CM053588.1:139017907-139048069 GCA_028646515.1 Pseudochirops corinnae
TTTTCCATCTGGAAAATTCAACTTTTTAAGGCATTCTTCTCCTCATTGCCTTTTTGGGCCTCTTTTGCCATTTGAGTTAATCTCTTCTTTAAGATGTTATTTTCTTCAGTCAGACTGTTGACTCTCTTTTCATGATTTTCTTGCATCATTCTCATTTCTCTTCCCAATTTTTCCTCCTCTTCTCTTATTTGGTTTTCAAAATCCTTCTTAAGCTCTTCTATGGCTTGTAACCAGTCTACATTTTTCTTTAAAGCTTTTGGTGCAGGAGTTCTGACTATGTTGTCTTCCTCCTTTTCCATGCTTTGGTCCTTTTTGTCCCCAAAAAAGGAATCTAAAGTTGGATTGCTGTGCTTGCTTTGCTTCCTTTGCCTGCTCGTGTTGCCAGTCAATTATTTCACTTTTGGGCTCAGTAGAACTCTGCTTCCAGAGGGGAGAGCTTTGTCCCAAACTGCTGGGGTTTTCACAGCTGCTGGGGCTATTAGGAGGCTGCCATCTCTGCAGCCCCCACCAGCTTTTGCCTCACTGATCCACCAACCAAGACCACAATCCCAATCCAGTCCAGTTAAGGCAAGTGCACTTAGCCTCTGAATGATTGCTTGGCCCCGTGAAATCTGTAGGCTAGGAGCTCTGAGGCAGCCATGTGGTGGTGGCTGCAGAGCCACCACAGCTGATTCTTGCCCTGGAGGCAGACAGACAGACTCTTTCTCTCAAATTTAGCAGAGTTCTACTGACCTTTACTTAGTCCTTGTTTCTTATAGGTTGATATTTCTGGAAACTGCCACAGCTGTCAGTGATCTGCTCTCCTGAAGGCTCAAGCTGCGGCTTGTTCTGGCTGACCCAGGGCTCCAGTGGCAGGTTCATATGGTGCTGTTCTGGGTTCCCAGTGTGCTGTGATGAACTCCTTCTCATCAGCCTGCCAGGCTGCCTTCAGAGGGAGCTTTGTTACTCTGTAATTTTGTGGATTCTGGAGCTCTAAAATTTGTTTAGAGTCATATTTTATAGGTATTTGAGGTGGCTATGGGGTGAGCCACAGTGTTCTCCTGCTTCTAAGCTGCCATCTTGACTCTGCCCCTCTTGACATTTCTTTCTCCAGCTCATTTATAGGTGAGGAAATTGAGGCCAATAGTATATTTATATATCTATATATATGAAATTGAGGCCAAATGTATATTTATATACACACATATATATGTATATGTATATATATATATATATATGTGTGTGTGTGTGTGTGTGTGTGTGTGTGTGTGTGTGTGTATGATTCTTCTCAGGATAAACAAATCATGTGCTATTTCATTTTAAGAATCTATGTATTATCTATTGAACTAGCAGGGTTACTATAATTTAAAATTATTTCCTGTGACAAGTTACCACCCTTTATCCTTGCAGGCTAGGATACTATGTTCTTAGGTTGAATAAAGGTAGGATAAGGAAAATGAATTAAGCTTATATGGTCCTGGAAGCTTAGATCTGAAGGGGACCTTGGCAGTCATCTAGTCCATTCTGTAGAATGATGCATTAATCTCCTCTAAAAACCACCGTAGTCATTCTCTAGCCCATGCTTGCACATATCCAGAAATGGGGAACTCGTTATTGCTACAAGACAGCCTTTTCCATCATTATATGGTTGCCGTCATTGTAGATTTCTTATTTATGGTGAACCAAAAGTATGCCTCCTTTAATTCCACAGGTACTGGTCTGAGGTCCAACCTCTGGAACTCTGTTGTTGTCGGGTTATTTCAGTTGTGTCCAGCTCTTCGTGAGCCCATTTGGGGTTTTCTTGGTAAAGATCCTGGAGTTGTTTGCTATTTCCTTCTCCAGCTCATTTTACAGATGAGGAAACTGAGGCAAACAGGGTTAAGTGACTTGCTGAGGATCACGAGCTAGTAAGTGTCTAAAGTTGATTTGAACTCATGAAGACACATCTTCCGGCCTCTAGGCCCACCACTCCATCCACTGCACCATACAGCTGCCCTCTGGAACTCTAGCAGAGCAAATGCCAAAAAGTTTGGGAGTCAAGAAGGCCTAGGGTCAAATTCTGTAAAAGACATTTATTCGCAGCAAGACCCCAGAAAGGACATTTAACTTCTAGGATTGTCAGTTCTCTTATCTGTAAAATTAAATAATAAGAGTACTTACTTGGTGCTGCTGTTTTAAGAATAAAAAAAGTGGTATATTCTAAGTGCTCTACAAACCACAAAGTAGTATGTAAATGTAACTTGTTATTATGTAAAATGGGTCTAACCCCTCTTCATTTTTTTATTTCAGTTATTTTGACACGGCTATCCTGTTACCTCAAAATCTTCTCCAGGTAAAACTTCTCAATTTCCTTTAACTATTCCTTATATACAATAATTTTTATATCCTAATGATCCTGGTCATTCCACTGTGGATATTCTTCAGTTTTTCAGAAGAAAATTTATCATCTGTTTTCATAAAATTGGGACCCCATAAATGAATGCATTACTCTAAATGTGGTTTGACAATGTCGGTGGTGACAAGGCTATCATGTTTAGCACATCCTGCTCCTTACTTTCTGTGTGACCTTGGACAATTTACTTCACTGGATCCTCTGCACAATGTTTGTTTGGCTCTAAATGCTATGACCCTAGGATTCTCCGGGGCTCTCGCCTAGACCTCAAAAAAATAGTCTGGAAAACATTCAGTATGTTGGCATCATAGGCCTCAATCCCTGTACATCTTGCTGAATGTAAGCTTCTCTAATTTCCTGAGGTGTTTAGACAGGAACTTTGACTCCTGTATAAATCTAACCAAAGCTCCTTCCCAAATTTCATGAATTTACGTTTATGTCCTTAGAAGTTTTAAATTGGGTAGGGAGTGGGGAGGTGTGCGGTTAGAGACAGAGTTCATGGGAATGGAGAACATTACCATAACTCTGGGAGGGAAGCGGGGATGGGGAATCTCATGGAACTTGGACACTTTGCCAATTTTTAACATCAAAATCAAAAGCTCCCTCCTCCTAGTGCCTTCAGAATGCAAGTCCTTGGATTCTTCTATATGTTTCTTCTGATTTGAAAGCTACTTTTCTTGTTGATTTCTTTTTGTCTTCCCCCTCCACTAGGTTCCCAGTTACTTTTACTATTTAATAAAACTTAGGGTATTGGGCATTTGCACATGTTCATCAGCAAGAGTATTTGAAAAGTTCTCTCTTTGGTTGTACAGTTTTTTTAAAAGTAGCAATATATGAAAATCCAAATATATAAACTGCTTACTTGAGTAGAATATAGGTGAACAATGGAACATTGTTTTTGGGTTAAAAACCCTAAAAGGTCAATTTTTAGATCAGACTAATGATTATAGGATTTAGAACTGGAAGAGTACTCTGAGATCATCTAATACAAACTCCTAATTTTACAGAAATGGAATGTGGGAGTCTGAAAGGTGATGCTACTTGTTTAAGACCACATAGGCTATGGGTATGCAGAAGTGGGATTTAGATCCAGAGTCTCTCACTTTAGCAACAACCTTGTTTTCTCTGGCAACTTCATTTGCTATGGAAATTTTCTGTACATAGTTTTGCATATTCTCACTTTCATGCTCTCTTATGCATTCTTCCATAATCCAGCTTACTAAATCAAATTTCTGATTGTTTCAATAGCATAAAGCACAACTAACTCAGTATTGAAATAAATAGGTACTTACCAACTCAATTAATGATGCATCAACTACCAGTGGCCCATAAAAATTCACACATAATTTGTTTGGAAAGAAAATGTGTGGGGAAAGAAAAAAAATGTAAAAACACTACTAGGGAACAATATGAGCCAACACAGGTATTCCTTCTGTTAGAAATACTTATAGTAAAAGTATAGAACTTGGAAAAGTCCCATGCTTTTATATAGCCAACTTCACAATACTACTTGCCTTCATCCACATGAGGCTTACGGTAAAGCAACCAAGTTGTCTGGACGTCAATGATGTGACCTAGGATCTAGCATAAAGAATTATTTGAACCATTATCTCTTCCCAACCACCTTTTGTTTTTCTTCTTCCTTACATATATTTTTATATATCTTGTGCTCTGCCATGTTGTTCTTTTTTACTACTCATAACTCAATTAATTCTAACTTCTAACTTGGGTTGAGACAGCACTAGACATCAAAATATTGAGTTTCAATGTAGCCTCTAACAAGCTGTATAATCTTGGGAAAGTCATTTAATTTAACTTCTATTGGCCTCACTAAGTTGCTTCAATTTTAAAAGTATGGGATTGAATAATATAATTTCTAAGGAAACCTCAAATAATAACATGTTATGATTTTTCTTCCTTGGCATACAGCTCCATTTCAGATACTTCCTTTCCCTTTGCCCCAAGCCCTTGCCCATTTAGTATTTTCTTTTTCTTTATTCTCTATTCCTCTTTTTATTTGTTTTATTTGTGAACCAAAAGATGGCTCTAATCATCCCTGATAAGTATGAGTAGTTCCATTGATGCACCAAGGAAAAGAAAAGCCTTTTGATTTCAAATTAGACATGATAATAAGACATAATAAAGAACCAGAGTCATCTACCTGTAACACCCTTTAATGTGTCCACTGGCCCCCTTCAGAAATATCACAAATGTTCTCCCTTATATGCTCATCTTCTCTAATCAAGCCTACTTTTTTTCTCAAGCACTAAAATTCAAGATAAATGCTAAAAACATTTCATATGATATAAGCAGATGCTATTATCTACTGTGCAGTGGTTTATTAAAAAGAGCACAGGGTTAAGAGTCAGAAATCCTCAGTTCCAGTATTGGCTCTATTGTGTGACCTTAAACAAGTCTCCTACTTTTCCAAAAGACTCTTGTTTTTCATCCGCCACATGGGAATAGTAACCGCTAACTTCCATAACTGAGAAGATTATAGAAGGATTCACATGAAGTAAATGCATGTTAAATCACTTTTAAAACCAACTGTTATAAAACCCTAATATACTCACTCTCATTCAAAATCAAGTCGAACTCTTCTCTACCCACTCAGTGATAGACTTCTCACTTTGGAATTATCTCCACTCTATGTTCCACTCTTCTGATTGATGAAGCCTTAGCATATACTGTCATTTAGGAACCTCAGAGATGCTGACTTCACTCCCAGCATAAATTACCATCTATATTTTCTTACCACCTTACTATCAAGCCTCACCCAAAATCGAGTATAATTTTCTCGCCCTTGCTCCCTTGGTTCCTCATTCACCTTCATGTGTTGGTTCTGCTCTTAGAACATAAGCTCCTTGAGGATGGGTATTGTCTAATTTGCTTACATCTGTTTCTCCAATGTTTAGCCAAGTTCCTGAAACATAGTAACCACCCAATAAGTACTTTATCTACCTTTCTATCTAGACTACAATTCTCTACCTTTTGAGATGGATTCATGAATGGATACAAAGAAATGATCACCTGGTGACCAATATCAGTGAGATATGCTTCTCCAAACTTAGCTAATATAATCCCTGTGTAGCTAAAACTAGGTCAACAGACTTATATTTCAAGCCTTTCCAACTTGGGAGGAATTGATATGTGATACACTATGATAACCTTTAAGAACCCAGGGCCATTCTCATAACATGGTGAACTATCAAACTAGGGCTTTGGTATGAGATTTGTCTATACAGAATCATAGAATTATTAGTCTAGAAATGGAAGGGAAACTAGAAGCCAACTAATTCTAACCTCCTCATATTATTGTTAGGAAAACTTGGGCCAGATTGTCCAAGGTCATATAGACAGTATGAATCAGAGATGGGATTTGAAGCTGGACTCCCTGACTCCAGAACCAGTGTTCTTTTTTAACTGTACCACTTTTCCCCCTGTGGGGAAATGCATTTGGTGTCACAATCAATCAATTTTCCCATAAACTTTTAGAAAATGACCTGCTTGTTAGTTTGGAACTGCCTCTGCTTAATCCAGTGCCAAATTGAGGTATACAGATGGCATGTGTTCTGGGAGATCAGTTTTTCCTGGGATGGAAGGTTAACTTGAGATGTGCCATGGGTGCCTGCAGCCCAAATGTGTGCAGAGAGCTGGCAAACTCAGCAAGTGGGCCAGGTCCAAACTCCCAAGATGCGGGGACTGATTGGTTTTGCTCAGAGTAAGGAGGAGGGCTTCTGGCTGGGTCTAACTCCTTTTCCCAGCAGGTGAGCCACATGGGGAGAGGACGATGGCCTGGAACACTGCCACAAGCACCTCCTTACAGCTGGAAGTTCTGGCAGGAAGCTAGAGGATGGGAGCTCCCCTGTGGGCACCAAGCTCTTCATTATTCCTGGAGCAGCTGTCTTGCGTGAACTAAATGGGGTGAGTCAGCAGAGCAGGCACTGTGACGAACATCTGGGTTTGGTGCTGACCTGTTGCCTGGGCCGGTTTGGGAGGTGTTTCCATGCTTCTCCAGGGCCTGTTAAGCTCAAGAGCATTTGATTGTTATAATTACTTGGGAACCATCTGACTGATCTGCACACATAAGACACAGCGCTGGAGAAATTATTTCTGGGGAGTGATGAATGGCAGCTGTTTAACTGTTCAGAGAAGAAGGTAGTACAGCTTAATATTGGCCAAAAGCCCAGCTTGGACAGTCATCAGTGTCTTTCAAAACAGCATCAAAAACAACACTTGGGAGATATCTCATCTCTATTCTACAGAAAGCCATCAGGAAAGTATAAAAATTTTCTCTTTCTATTTTCCCAGTGGGGAAACTGAGGCATGGAAAGGTTAAAAGAACTTCAGTCAGTTGAAAGTAGAACAGAAAAGAAAGCCTACCAGGCACACCATACTGGAGGAATCCTAGAGGATAAGGGTCCTAGATTTATAGGATAAAACAGAATAATGCCATTCAACAAAAAAATATAGAAAAGGATAATAACATTCTCAATTTACTGAGTGATTTAGCAACTCAGTGTGTTCTCCCCTTCATTAGCTTATTTTGTCCTCACAATTTTGTATGATTCAAATATTTTATATCTTACAGATGAGGTGAGTATAGCTCAGAGAGATAAATGGGCTGCCAAAATTCACACTGCTGGCGAGTAGCAGGGATGGGATCTTCTGACTGTCATGACTAAGCTATATCCTACCACCTCATCAGTGAAGCAGAAGGAAAGAGAATAAGGAAGGAGAAAACAAAGCAAAACAAAACAAAACAAAACAAAAATAACCCTCAAGAATAATTGAATGATGCCCTTTGCAGATTTAAATTTAAGTCCATCTGTTTTCTGGAAGGTGTAGCCCCTCCATCTCAAGGTTCCCCTTTTGTGACAGTGTTAATATCATCCCAGGACTCAGGGTTAGAAACCAGAGGGGCAGCTTCTATACACACAAAGAAAAAGCTAACCAATCAGACACATCAGATTCAATTCAATTAAATGAAGAGTTATTAAGGGCATTAAGGGCACTCAGACACTGGCCTCAGACACTTACTAGTTGGACAACCCCGGGCAAGTCACTTAACCCTGTTTGCCTCAGTTTCCTTATCTACAAAATGAATTGAAGAAGAAAAATGCAAACCACTCCAGTATCTTGACCAAGAAAACCCCAAATGAGATTACAAAGAGTCAAAAAAAAAAAAAAAAGACCAAAAAGCAAACCACGACAAATACGAATCGTGCTCTCTGTTCAAGGTGCTGTGCTGGGTGCTGAGGATGCAAAGATAAAAATTAAACAGCCCTACCCTCAAGGAACTTCCATTCTGCCAAGGGGATACAACACATATACAAGTAAGTAAATACACTATTTATACAAAGTAACACAAAGTAATATGAAGATGGAGAGAGTGCTAATAACGAGAGAGCCTAAGAAAAAGCCTGATGTAGGAGGTGGCACCCGAATCAGGCTTGCAAGGATGGTAGGAATTATGGGGAAAAGACACTTGGCAGAAAGAAAGAAAAGAGGAGAGTGTTATTTTTTAATAGACATTTTATTTTTAACCTTTGCAATCTTGAGAAAAGGAAAAAAAATGCCTCTGTAGGTTACTATTTGATTTTTCACAACTTTGCTGTTGCTCTCATTTTTGGCCAGCCTCACCACTTGCCTGTGTGTGACCTGACAGAGTTTAAGGTTAGCCTGACAGAATGTGCTGAAAGAATGTCGAATGAAAAGTTCGATGGTAGGCCGTGCTGTGAGCACAGCCGGAGTTTTCCCACACACCTGTCCAATTAGGAATCCTGGGCCCACACTGAATAAATTATATAACATCTCTAACTAGAAAAGGAAAGGAGTCACTGTGTGCTCTGGCTGGGCCTGGACTCCTTCTGGAGCCATGTTGAGAACACCTGGCCCCTTGACACAGCACAGAGCAGGACTCATCTGCTACCTCCAGGTGTGGAGAAGACTCTGTGGCCACATGTCAGGGGGCCTTCCATTTGGTAACCTGGCTCTAGATTGGTCAGATCCCCGTTTTCTGATGGTTTGAATGCTAGTCACCATCTAACTGTTTCTGAATAGGTTTTCTACATTGCTACATTGCTACCTCTATGTGATATGGTCTGGGGTATTTAGCTACTGGGTGGAAGAGAATCTCACATTGTGGCTAATTCAGGTTTACACTCCATGCCACTGCTAAGGGAAGAGATATGATAGAATAAAATTATTTTTGGATGAGAAATTTAAAAAGAAGCAACTGAGTTTAAGTTCACCAATCAGCTGTGTGGCCTTTGATAAGTGAGTTAATTTCTCTATAATTCAGTTTTATCATCTACACCAAGGGTGCTCCCCCCAACATACCCTACCTCTAGGTGTCCACAGATAAAATTCAGGTGATTTGTGAACTTGGAACTCACCATCGGTTTACTTTTTTAATTTTGTCTCTTATTCTATACACTTAAACAAAATTGTTCTGGGATGGGGTTCTTAGTAGTTCCCAAAGGACCTCAGGAACACATACCCAAAAAAAGACCGTGAACTGACAAACAGGATAATGTTATAGATCTTAACTTAAAAGGAGGAACAAAGCATTTAGGAAACATCTACTATATGCTAGGCTAAGTTCTTAACAAAAACTATCTCATTTGATTCTCACCATAATCTTGGGAAGTAGGCATATTATCCCGATTTTATAGTCAAACAAGTTAAGTAACTTTTCCAGGGTCACACTGCTAGTAAGTGTCTGAAGTCAGATTTAAACTCAGGTCTTCCTGACTCCAGACTCAGTGATTTATCTGCTGTACCATCTAGCTTTTGTTGTTATGGTTATTCAGCTGTTTTAGTTGAGTCTGCATCTTTGTGACCCCATCTGGGGTTTTCTTGGCAGAGATACTGGAGTGGTTTGCCATTTCATTCTCCAACTCATTTTACAGATGAGGAAACTGAGGCAAACAGGGTGGCTTTCCCAGGGTCACACAGCTACTCAGTGTCTAGGGTCAGATTTGAATTTGGGAAGATAAGTCTTCTTGATTCCAGGCCTGACGCTGTATCCATCGTACAATAGAAAATGAGCTAAGATTGGAACTAGAGGATCTGGCTTTGAACCAGGAATCTGATATTTATTAACTGTGTGACTTTGGGGAAGTCATTGCCTTCTGAAGGCTTCAGTCCCCCATCTGTACAATGAAGAAGTGGAACTAGATCTCCTAGAAGGCCTCTTCCGTGATGAAAGATCCTATAGTCTTTAATAAATAAATATTGAATTAAATTGGATTGGAAGCATTTGCAAAGTACCAAGTGGGTCAGAGCAAAAGCAAGAAGGGATAAAGAGCAAATGGGCCTCAGCTTACCTTTTTTTGTTAACTTAATCACAGAAGCGCCTCATGTCCTCTGGAGTCTCTCTATGATGTTCTCCTAGGAGCCCATGTCAAGGGGAATGGGGCCATTGTACAATAAGCATTTTCTGGTACTTTAGTAACTAAAATCCCTTGGGTAGGAACCAAGCCAGACCTACTTTATGCTGGACTCTCCATTGCTAAACCCCTTGGTTTTAAACTCATTTTGGGTATTCCTCAACTAATGCAGATCATAAGAACTTCATGTTTTAACAATTGACAAAAAACAAACAAAAAAACACAAGCTAGTGACACAATCTTCTGATTGTGAGCTGTCTGCCCCACGTACTCCTGACTCCAAAGCCAGCTCTCCAAAGATAGCCATGCTATCTTTGTCATTTATTTTTTAAAATACCATATCACAGTGGATTATCACAGAAATACTTCCCCATGAAAGCAATGTTAGACTTACGGTTCCGTTCCTGACCAGAGAGTTGGTACCAAATAAGCCAACCAAATATGAACAATATTTGTTCAATTGAATCGATTTGTTTGATATGTGTATATTAAAAGCATACATAAAAAACAATAAATTTCAAAGATGCTCTAAAATTCTAAGCTTCTAAATAAATTCTAAAATTCTAAACTAAGATACTCAAAATTCCAAAGAAATGCACTTGAAATTCTAAACAAAGATAACCTAGAATTCTAAACTTTTCCATGACCAATATCCATGGATATTCTTTAGAGACGTCCTTATATTTCCAGAAAAGGTATATCCTGTAATTCCTATGTTTGTGTTTCATAGATAGCTATTAAGACTGGATCTGTGATTTCATTGGCATAGAGAACCACGAAATGAGGAAACATCTCCTGCCAACTCAAGTAGTCACTTTCTCTGCAATATACGAGTTACTCTAGGTGGAGGCTAGGTGGCAAAAAGGATAGAACCCTGGATCTGGAGTCAGGGAGCACTCAGATTCAATTTGACCTTAGATGCTTACTAGCTATGTCCCTGGGCAAGTCACTTAACTTCTGTCTACCTAAACAACCAACTTCTAGGGCCATTGTAAAGCGAATATGAGACAATATTTTTAAATGCCTTTCGAACATCATAGTGCCATATTTGTATCAGCGTTACTGTCATTGTTGTTATCTATTGTTATTTGATTTCTCCAGGTCACAGGGCCTGCTATTCCTGATTCAGAAACCGATTCTGTATCTATTACAACAAACTATCTATCACTCATGTGCCTAAATGCCTCCCAATTTCAAATCCAAGTTATATCATTTGTAATAAATTTTAATTGGATACTTAATTACCAATACACACGTTATCACAATGTGTGTGGTGAAACTTAGACTTCGGAAGATGATTTGGGAGCCCTCACCTCTTACAGAGGTTTTCCAAGGAAGTCTGAGTAGCTATCATCTTTTCTTTAAGGAATTTTCTGGCAATAAGACTTCAAAATACCCCATTGCTCTTACAGTTTGCTCAACGCAGTATGTGCTTGATAATTCTTTCTTCTTGATGATATTGGCAATGGAATGTTTGCTTGAAAAAATGAATGAGTCATAGTTTCTTTTATTGACAAGCATTTTTCAAAGCATGGATTGATTCATGTTTTTCATGTCTCCCTCATCCATTCTGCCCACTGCCATTTCTTCCCTTTATCCAGAGCTACAAGTGCAGCTGCTTACAGTGAGGTCATCACAAAATTACTAGAAAGGGGGTTCAGCAACATAACTCTCCATTGCTAAAGGGCTGAAAACATTGTGCTCACAAAAATCAGAGAACTGAACATTTCAGTAGAAAACCATAAACAGAATTACCGGTCGATTAGCGTAGATTTAAAAAAAAAAAATACAAACTCGACAGATACCAACAGGATCATTTCTGTTATATAAAGAGAATTATTTGAAAGCATGAATCTCTATTTTGGATAGCTTACTGTTCTAAGTATTCTAAGTACATGACAAATTAAACACAGTAATTGTAATACTGCCCTACATGTCTATGGCTTTCTAAACTTACTTCTACCCTCTTCTATGTATTTTCGATGTGTTCCACTTATGGAATTTTCTTGCTTTTCTTTATTTTCTGAGGGGGAACATTACTATTAGTACCTACCATACAAGCTCCTCACACAACTTTCCCCCATACCTCCTTCCCTTATAACACACAATTATAGTTGAACAAAATAGATCTACATCATCAGGTAGGAAAAGGCATGTGCTATTGTGTGTTCCTAGTTGATTACCTGTCTGTCACAAGATGGGAAGAATGACTTATCTTTCTTCTGGGGTCACAATTGGTCATTGCATTAATCAGCGATCTTAATAAGCATTTCAAAGTTATTTGTCTTTACAATGTCATAGTCATTGGTTTCCAACTTCTGTTTATTTCACTCTTCATCCATTCATATTAGTCTTCCAGGTTTATCAGACTTTTTTCTCCACCTCTTTTGACATTTCTTAAAGAATAACAATTTGTCGTTGTTGCTGTTCAGGCATCCAGTTCTATCTGTCTCTTTGTGACCCCATTTGGGGTTTTCTTGGGAAAGATACTAGAGTGGTTTGTCATTTCCTTCTCCAGCTCTTTTTACAGATGAGGAAACAGAGGCAAATAGGGTTAAATGATTTGCCCAGGATCACACGGCTTATAAATGTTTGAAGTCAGATATAAACTCAAGTCTTCCTGACTCCAGGCCTGGCACTCTATCCACTGTACCACCTAGCTGCTCAGAATAACAATATTCTGTTACATTCCATACCATGATTTATTCTGGCTCTCACCAGTTGATGGCCTCTCCTTTTGTTTCCAATTCTTTACTAAACCAAAAAAAAAAAAAAAGCTGTTATAAATAATTTTGAACATATGGATCCTTTCCCTCTTGCATTGCTCTCTTGGGGGTAAAGCTTAGTAGTTGTATTGCTGGGCTAAAGGATTTGAACAGTTTATTGACTTTGAGCATATAATTCCAAATTGCTTTGCAGAATGCCTGGACGAATTCACAGCTCTACCAACAGTTCATTGATGTGCCTGTCCTTCCACAGTCTCTTAAAAAATTGTCATTTTCCTTTATTTTTGTTATCTTTATCAATCTGATAGAAGGCATGTTAATTCATATTTCTCTTATTATTTATTATTTAGAGCATTTTTTCCATATGGTGATTGATAGCTTACGTTTCTTCCCAGAACCTTCTTGAGAGAGGAAGAAGGTACAAGTTTTTAGAAAGGAGTTGTTAAGATATCTTCCCCACACTTATGGAAAGAAGCTTAAGACAAGATTTTAAAATAATATTATTTTCTGATTTAGAAAGTATAAGAAAACCCTGAATAAATGGGGAAAATTGGTGAGAGTAGAGTGGGAAAATAAGAAGGAGGAAAAGATAGGTATGGCCTATGTTTGTTTCCATGGAGAGAGAGAAGCTCTTTGCTGACTTTGTACATGGACCAGAACAATATCAGTAATTAGGCCTCAATATCAATATTTATACTTATATGGAACTTTATAGATTGTTTTCAAATCTTTTGCATTTCTTATTTGATTCTTTTAAGAATCCTAGGCAGGCAAGGTAAATATTGCACTATTTTGAAAATGAGGAAGCTAATGTTCATTAAATTTGTTATATGACCACTAAAAAGAGGAAGCAGGCTTTAAACAAAGTAACTCATCTTCAACAAACATGAAACAAAATAACAACTATTTATTAAGCCCGTAGCCAGTAGCCAGCGGAACACTGTGCTAGGCTGTAGGAGAGATTCTGAGTTTAGATAAAACATGCTCCCTGCCTTCAAGGATCTTATAATCTACTAGAGGAATGTGGTACCAGAGAATGTATACGTAACTAAATAGTATTGTATCATGCATGATTAAAGCACAATGTAGCACAAATACTTTAGAGCTTTGTTTTGTTTTGTTTTGCTTTTAATGAAATGTTATATGTGGCCTGAAGGAGAAGACCACTTAGAACAGTAGTTCTCAATCTTCCTAATGCCGTGACCCTTTAATACTTGTATGGGAGTATCTGCATGTGGGCAGACCCTCCTGGAGACAGGTAGAGAAGCAGTGCCTCGGTTCCTAAGACTTTTGGAAATATGTGTTTTCCGATGGTCTTAGGTGTCCCCTGTGAAAGGGTCGTTTGACCGCCAAAGGGGTCGTGACCCACAGGTTGAGAACCACTGACTTAGAAGATCATTGAAGACTTTATGGAGGAAGAGATATGTGGATTGCATTTGTGAACCAGTAGAAATTTTTAAAAAGGAAGAGTTAAGGAAGATTTCTAGGCATAGGAAAATCAGTGTAAGCAAAACCATTAAGAGCAACTAGATGGCACGGTAGATAGAGCTCCTGGCCTGGAGTCATGGAGACCTGACTTCAGACCCAGCTTCAGATCTTTACTAGATGTGTGACTCTGAGCAACTCATGATACTCTGTTTACCTCAGTTTCCTCATTTGTAAAATAATTTGGAGAAAGAGGTGACAAACTTTTCCATTATCTTTGCTAAAAAAAACCCAAATGGAGTCACAAAGGATTGGCCATTAGCGAACATTACAGAAAATGACTGAACGACCAAAACGATGAAAGAAAGAAAATGTAGTGGATATTGAGTGGTCTATTTGGTTAAATATTAAACTTTATTTAAGGTTAAATCTTAGACTTTATTGACCTCAAAGTCATTCTTACCTCCTTATTCTCCCTCATCACCCCGCATTTTCTTCAGCTGCTAAATCTTGTTACTTTTACCTCCTCAAATCCTCTCCCATCCTTCCTTTCCTCTCTACTTGCACAGCTATCGCTATGTTTTAAATCTTTCTTATCTCTTGCCTAGCCTGTTACAATAGCCTCCTAAATGATCTCCCTACCTCACATTTCTTCTTATTTTAATCCATCTTCCACACAACTGCCCAAATGATGTTGTTTTTTTTCCTAAAGTGATTATCATGCCATGCTTCCCCACACCACCACCCCTCTGTAATGGTAAGGGAATTTGAAGATCTTCCCAGACCCTTAATAGGCCTAAGGAATTTGAAGATCTTCCCTCTCCCTTAATGGGCTTCACTTGGAGCCCAACAAGAGAAGTTTGCTTAGGGGAGGCTTGTTTTTCAGGAAGGCCCATACCTTGTTACTTTGTAATTAGGCAGTGGGTCACAAAGGCTGTGATGTCCTCTGATCCTGGAGAAGGCTGTATGTACTCTGAGGTGAGGTTTTGCTTTGGGGCTCATTTGTGGGAAGAGTTGTGTGATTGAGCCAGATGAGACTCTGAGCAGCCACTGAGCCTCCTGGTTTTGAAAACCCAGATGATGGTGCTTCTCTCTCTGGTAACTAACCATGTATGTATGTTATGGCCAGACATCTAGAAGCTCTGCCTGTTGGCCTGTTGAGTTGTGTTATTTTCTCTATATTTTTGTGTTGCTTATAATTTCTGTTTGTATTCTATGAAGTTCAGGGTCTTGACTTTTCCCCTGAACTAAGTGAATGATATACATGTTTGATTAAAGTGATATTGTTACCATTTTTTGAGTTGCTTTCCTTCAGAAAATCAGATCAAAGAACCTGTGCCAGAAGCCATCCTGGGTAGGTTAAGGTGCCTGCTATTATACCCTTTCATATATAGACTCAACAAAGCCCAGTGGCTCATTATTACCTTTAGTATAAAATGTAACTTCTCTTGTTGGCATTCTTTACAACTGGGATCCATCCTACAATTCTAGTCCTATTATATGCCTCTTACCTATCTATCCATGCATACAGATAGATAGATAGATAGATAGATAGATAGATAGATAGATAGATCCATAGATAGATAGATAGATAGATAGATAGATAGATAGATAGATAGATAGATAGATCCATAGGTAGATAGAGAGATAAGGGGATAGAGAGATAGATCCATGGGTAGATAGATAGATAGATAGATAGATAGATAGATAGATAGATGCAGATATAGCTATAGCTATAGATCTATTGATCTATCTACTACCTCCAGTCAAACTATACTTGTTGCTGCTTCTCACACATGACAATCCCATATTCCATCTCCAAGACTTTGCACTAGTTGTTCCCCAATGGACTCTCTTTGACTTTTCATTTCTTAGAATCTCTTGTTCCTTCAAGACTAAAGTGCCACCTTCTGTTTGAGGCCTTTCCTGGTCTCCCTGCTGCTAGCACTTTCTTCCTTTTCTAAGATGATCTTTTTTTGACTCTGTTTTGTATATATTTTTATATGTGAAAGTTATCTCTCTCATTAGAATATAAGGTTCTGGAGGGCAAGAATTGTTTTCCCCCTTACCTGCCAATTAAGAGGAATTTGATAAATGTTAACTGGTTGATTAGCTGATTTCTTGGTTGCATGCTGCTTTGAATGGATTTTCTGTTTGCTTTTCTTCCTTTATCCTGGTGATAGGGGGAACATAGGAAGTTGTTCCTATGCAATTCAGATAGTTTCATCTTTAAAGTCCCATTCTTAAAGATCTCCAAAGAATAGAGATCCTGACCAACATCAGACATTAATCAGATAGGAAGAATTTCTAAACCAGTCATGTAAAAATCATGCCCCTTTTCCCTTAAATCCTGAGTTCTCAGATTTTCTGTGTTACTGATAAAGGCAGGAGAGACATATAAACCAGAGAGAGTGAGGCAAGAAAGAACAGTGGTCTACTTCTTATCAACTGTCTGGGGCTCAAAGCAGAATAAAGCATTTTCCTCTCTTTCTGTCACTCCAAGGACAACTACCCTTGTTCTATATTAACCTGCATGAGCTCTTAAAGCCTAGATAAAGATTTCCGGAAACATTCTGAACCCCTCTTTCATTTCATTAAACTTTCAGAAAGCAAGGGTCCTTCCTTTTGTGAGAAAATTAGTCATCTAGCAAAGGAGAAAGAGAAGTATGTTGACCAAAGCTATGTGGGCTCTTAATTTTGTCAGAAACAAGAAAAAAAACACATGTCTGCACTCAAGCCAAAAAAAAAAAAAGTGCCAAAACATGGTGCAGGGGAAAAGAGAGGGAATAAAAGCACAAACCTGCTTTTTATCCTATTAAAAAGAGGGTTTGAAGTTACAACATAGAGAAAGGGAGCAGATTGTGGATTTGAGCCAACACTGTAGGGCTTGGGGAGTATCTCAGCTTGGCTGTCAGGAAGAATTAGACTCTCAGTTCAGTAGATGTTTTGCCTTTCTCTTTGAGTCCCTTTCTTTCTTTCTGTTGCTGCCTTACAACTGCTCTTCTATCAGGATCCAAGTCACATAAGCATAGTGGCATCCTTTCAGCCTTAATATTCAAAAAATAGATCTCCCAAAGCAATGTTCTGCAGTTTAGCTGAGATGCCATTAGTATCATGGAGAAAGTCCTGAACCCACCAAAACCATATTAAGGGGCATTTGAGATCATTTAATTTCCTCCTTCTCAACATATCCTTATGCTGCTTCTTTCTGACAAACGCTAGACCCTACTTTGCATAGGCATCTAAGTGAGCTAAAATGACTACACATGGGGGGGGGGGGGAGGAAGAATAGAGATGCTTTGTAGTAGCAATAAGTCAAATCAACTAGCATTTATTGAATGTATATGTGCCAGGCATTGTACTAAGTATTAGGGCTACAAGGAAAAGAAAAAAGAAATAGATAAGGAATTGAAAATAAGCAGTGTGATATTCTTTTTAGTTTGGTATCTCTTTTTGTATCATTTTAGTTTCATAGCAACATTGTGAACCAGGTTATTGTCATTTAGTCCTTTCTGTCTGACTCTTTGTGACCCTTTACCCCTGGACAATTCATGGGCATTTCTTGATGCTTGATACTCAAGAGGTTCGCCATTTCCTTGTACAGTGGATTAAGACGAACAGAGATTAAGTGACGTGCTTAGAGTCACACAGCTAGTAGATGTCTGAGGTCAGATTGGGGCCCAGATCTTCCTGACTCCAAGCCCAGCATTCCATCCACTGAACCACCTAGTGGTAAATTCATTACCTGTGAATTAGGTAGGACAACACATTTCAGAGATGAAGAGATTAAGACTCAGCAGAAGTAAAGAAGGAATTGGGTGAAGTTGTTTCAAACTGGAGAGAGAATTAATTACTATAGTAGCACAGATGAGTGTTATGAACAATGTGTTCAGTAGCTATTTTTTGCACTTCTGAGGCAATGCATGTGATGGTGATATGTAAATGTTATACATATCATAACTGCAGAATATTTAAAAATAAATATTTTACATTTGTGTACCCTTAGACAAAAAGTCCCAATGGCCCATCCTAGTTAATGTTCAGCTTCCGTAGGAGCAAGAATTTGACCCAAACCAAGAAATAACATTTAAGTCTTCAAATATGTAGCATCTAGGTCTAGTAATCTAGACTCTGAGGGAGAAAGTTTAGATAAGAATCAATCCCCTGCCCTCATAGACTTTACAATCTGTCAGTGATAAAGATAATATATTTATTTACAGAAAAATAATGTACAATGTTAAGTGTCAGAGATTTACAACAGAGAATTCTTTGTTAGGTTTGGAGGGGACAGGATTACTTATCATACTAAGCAGGGAAGGTTTCCTAAGGGAGATAGCACTTGATTTGGGTACAAAAAATGGGTGGAAATTCCCCAAAGGCAAAAAGAAGAGGAAAACTTCATAGGCGTGATGAGTGGTAGGAGCCAAAAAGTACAATTGCAAGAAATCACAAGGAATGTGGGAAAGACTGGATGAGATGAAGAGAGAAATAACCAATATGGGATGATTGTGGGCATTGTCCCAGGATGGTGACCTCTAGAAGGGGTTATATTTCCTTCCTCCAAAGCATTGTTACATTGGGGTAAAGGGAAGGCTTCCTTTGTTCCCACAGCAGCAAAAACAATGCTGGATCCCCTACACTGGCCTGAGTAAAGGTACTTAACTTTGACCTTTCTTGTCACTACCCTGACTCTTTCCTAAAGGAATGATATTTGTAAACAGTCACCCTAATCCATCAGGGCAACTTGGACTGCTTACATATTACCTGGCCATGCTGGACGCCCACCTGTGATCAATGGCCTCTAGGTATCCTAGAGGATTTTCTTCTGCTCAACTCTTACTTTGAATTTTCCCCAGGTATCAGAATCCAAGTTATGCTTCTGGCTCAGAGGGTCATCTCCTTTGGTAGCATCTTAGAGTCCATGGATGAAAATAATATCAATCAATCATCAAGTATTAATTAAGTAAGTGCTCTATGCCAGGGAATATACTAAGGGCCAGGGTTATAAAGACAAAAATAAAAAATAAAAAGAAATAATTCCTTATCTCGAGGAGCTTACAGTATGGTGAGGGAGATAAGAAGTATATTGATATATGGATACACATACAAATACATGTGTATGTATATATGTACATATATGCATATATACATGTATAAATAAAATATATTCTGAATAAATGCAAAATAAATACAGGGGAGGAGAACCATCTGACCCTACCACTTTATACCTAATAAATAGGTTATCTTAGTAGTTCTCCATCCTAACTCCCAACTAGCTATGCCGGAATTTTAAGGTAACTCCCCCATCCCCCTTTCTAAATATCTAAAGTCTGGTCAAATTCTACCATTCTGTGATTTTGTGGTCTATCCCCCTCTTAGTTTTAGTTGTCGTTATGGCTATATTGATTAGGACTTTGATGTTGACTCATTAATTAATTTGACAACCATTCTGTCTCTTATTTGCCATTTGTTATAATGCTAGGTTTTTAAGGAATATAAAGAAAAATAAATACAAAATTAGGAACTATGAACTGGTACAACCATTTTGGAGAATGGTCTGGAATTATATTCAAAGAGTTATAAAATTGTGTATATCCTTTGACTCAACAATACCACTATTAGGTCTATTTCCCAAGGTGATCAAGGAAAAAGAAAAAAACTATATGAAAAAATATTCATAGCAGCTCTGGTTGTTGTGCCAAAGAACTGGAAATTGAGGGGATCCCATGCAATTGAGGAATGGCTGACCAAGTTGTTGTATATGATTGTGATGGAACACTACTACACTAAAAGAAATGATGAGCTGGCGGATTTTAGAAAAACAAGGAAAGATCTCCAAAAAATAATGAAAAATGATATTAGCAGAACCAAGAAAATGTTGTATACAGAAACAGAAAAATATCATTCAAAGAATAATTGTGAACAACTCAAGTTATTCTGACTAATATAAATACATGTATCAACTGTAAAGGATCTATGAAGGAAGATGCTACCCATCTCCAGAGAAAGAATTGATAAATAGGAGTACACATAGTATGGTTTTACATATATTCATAAATCTCTATCAAACAGTGGCCTTCTTTAGTGTGGGGTGGGTAGGTAGGGATTGAGACAGTTTGGAATTTAAAATGTAGCAAAAATAGTAATTAATTAGAAAAATACTCCTAATTGTACTAATGTGGGGTGGAGATAGGGAAGAGACTTGCAGACAGGGGGAGGGTAACTATGTATACAAAGATAAATAAATACAAAGTATATTCAAAAAGGGGAAGATGTCATCTAGGGAAAGTGTCTTGAAAATGGGGGTAAAGGAGGAGTCAAGACATATTTGCTGTAGGAGTAGGGTAGGATACTTATCAATACTCATGTCTGTTGTCTTTGATCCGAAGCCTCCATTCCCTCTACCTTCCCTGTAGTTAACCAGATCCCAGGTTAACACCCACTAGTAAATTGTCCTCCTTTGTAGATACTACACTTCACAGATGGACATGACTGAGTCTCATTCTCTTGGTTTCTGTAACAGTTGAGGTTGGGTTAACCCCTCACTTGGGGACCCATGAGAGGATTCTGACACAAAGGGTCTTCTTCCCAGCAATAAAGAATGATGACTTCACTCTACTACTACAGAGGAAATACTTTAGAAGAGGAGCAAGAAAATGACTTGATACATTGTGCACTGTCTTATTTGCAAGCTTCATATAAAATTATTTGATCTGTTTTATAATTTCCTTCATAAATTTGGTAGAGGTTTGAGTGCCTTGTTTTCTGAAAACTGCCTCCTAGCACATCATTTCTTCTCTTGTCATTTCATTCCTGAAGTATAGGAATCATTCCCAAATGTGAAGCTGTCTTCCCAGTTGCAGTAGAGATTTCAATTATCTGATCAAAAAATATTTATTGAACACCCACTATATGTCTACTATGCTAGGTATGTAACTGTTGAAGAACAATATTGTTCTTGCCCTTACAAACCTTACAGTCTGTTATTATTCATCCCTTGTACTTGAAGAGGACCAATGACATCTAATCCAGAATTCAAGACTATAGCATACAAAAGCAATTTTAATACAGAATCAAAAACTAACCTTTCTGAACCTCAGAATCCCCATCTATGAAAAAAAATAATAACACTTGTAAATAGCTACCTTGACTGGAATGCACTTTTAAAATCTTATGTTACTTGAATGTTAATTTTTATTATCATGTATTGTGATATAACAAAGGGTACAATAGAAATGCAGAATAAGAAGTGATTGATGAGGGTCAGAATAGTCAGGGAAGCCTTCCTTGTGGGGAGATAGGAATTTTGCTGGGCCTGAAAAAGATGAGTCTGGTTAGTGCAGCTAGAAAGGAGAGGGAAAAGGATTCTAAGCTGAGAGTATAGTAAAAGACCAGAGATCAATTTATTACAGGATTTGGGGGGAATATTGAATATACTATCCTAAGGATCTTTTCAGAAGAAAAAAAAAATTGTCTGTAGTGAGTAGCTGGCTAAAAAGGCATTTTCTGAGAATGGAATTTAGATTTCTGGACTATAGTATGAGAAGCTCCTGGTCATGGATGGATTTTGACTTTGAACAAGTCAATGAATTTTCCTAGGCTGCCACTTCCTCACCTGTAAAATGAAGGGTTTGGACTTGTTGACCTCTCAGATACCTTCTAGCCCTAGATTTATGGTCCTATAATCAAATGTATCTGATTAAAATTGGCAATATTTGTCTGTTTCACAAATATAATTAAACATACTTTATGGTTAAAAGGATGAGAGAATGGGGGGAGGGGGGGACAACAACAACACTCATGTGTGCCTACCAAGGAAGAGATTGTGGTGCGTAGTTACCATGAGTGAAGATTAACAGTTGAGAGAACCAGAAATTTATAGAAGACATACATTCCTGGAGAAAATATGGAGAGATATAGTTTAGATAAGAATACGCTTAGGAGAATGGGTTCAGATGATGGATTCAGAATGGGTTTGATGGTGAAACTCAAAGAGTATAACTGATGGTTTAATGTTGCCTTGAAAAGAGGTCTCCAGTGGAGTGCCCCAGAGATCTGCATTTCGATCTGTGTAGTTTAACATTTTTGTGAGTGACTGGATTAAAGGAACTGATGGCATGTTCATCAAAGTTAGAAATAACACCAAGCCAAGGTGAAGAGCTAAGACTCTGGATGACAGAGTAAACATCCAAAAATATATTGTGATGCTAGAGTAGCAGTTCTCCAAATATGGTCCATGTACCCTTAGATTCCTGAGACCTTTTCAGGGAGTCCATGAGTTCAAAACTGTGATGATGAAGATGGTGATTATGAGGAGGAGGATGATAAATGTTAATTTCTAATATGATAGATACAAAAAAGACAAAACTAGCATAAAATTCTTGTGGGGACCTCAATGATTTTTACAAGTCTAAAAATATCCTATGACCAAAAAGTTTGAGAATGACTGGATTAGTACTAGGATAAATCTAATAACAAGAAATACAATAGGAATTAACAGTGTTGTAATAGGGTTCAAAAATAGCAACTGCATAACTATGGGGAAAGCTTAAGTATGGGATAAGCATGATTAGACTATAGTTTGGCTGAAAAAAAAAGATATGGCAGTTTTTAGTGGATTGAAAGTAGAGTTGTCAAAAGTTAGAGGAAGAGAGGAGGTCAAAGAAGGAAATGAGGTGAGCAGTTTAAATAAAAAATCTAAGAAGACAATGATTGTTTTTCTTTTTTTTTTTTTTTAATGGATGTACACAAGACACAGTAGTCAATGACTATGGTAATCTACTGTTTGATGAACCCAGAGACTCCAGCTTCTGGGATAAGAATTCACTATTTGCCAAAAACTTCTGGGAAAACTGGAAAATAGTATGGCAGAAACTGGACATAGACCACTATCTTACACTGTACACCAAAATAAATTCAAAATGACTTCATGATTACTGTAAGCAATCTGGGAGAGACAGGAATAGTTTGCCTGTCAGATTTATGGAGAAGAGAAGAATTTATGACCAAACAAGAGATAGGGAACATTATGAAATGCAAAATGGATAATTTGGATTACATTAAATTGAAAAATTTTTTTGTATAAACAATGCCAATGTAACCAAGATTACGAGGGAAGAGGAAAACTGGGAAAGAATTTTTACAACTAATGTCTTTGACAAAGGCCTCATTTTTAAAATATACAGACTACTGAGTCAAATATATAAGAATATAAGTCATTCCCCAATTGATAAATGGTCAAAGGATATGAACAGGCAGTTTTCAGAGGAAGAAATTAAAGATATCTTTAAGCATATGAAAAAATGCTCTAAATCACTATTGATTAGAGAAGCGGAAATCAAAACAACTCTGAGGTATTGCATCTCACCTATCAGATTAGCTAACATGACAAAAAAGGAAAATGATAAATGCTGTAGAAGATATGGGAAAATTGGAACACTAATGCATTTTTGGTGAAGTTGCAAACTGATTCAACCATTCTCGAGAGCAATTTGGAACTATGCCCAAAGGGCTAAAAAATGTGCATACCCTTTGACCCAGCAATCTCACTTCTAGGGCTGTATCCCAAAGAGATCATGCAAGTGGGTAAAGAACCCATTAATACAAAAATATTTATAGCAGCTCTTTTTGTGGTGACAAAAAATCAGAAATCAAGGGGATGCCCATCAATTGGAGAATGGCTAAACAAGTTGTGGTATATGAATGTAATGGAATACTCTTCTGCTATAAGAAATGAGGAGCAAATGGACTTTATAATAACCTGGAGAGACTTATATAAACTGATACTGAGTGAGGGGAGGAGAACTAGGAGAACATTTTAAACAATTACAGACACACTGTATCTGTGATAACTAACTTTGATAGACTGGGCTCCCATCAGTAATGCAAGGTTATAAGAAAACTCCAAAAGACTCATGTTGGAAAAGGCTAACCACATCCAGAGAAAGAATTATGGAGTCTGAATGCAAATTGAAGCAAACTACTTTCTCTCTCTCTCTTTTTTGTCTTGTTTTGTTTCTTTTTTCTAGTTATTCATTCCATTGGTTGCAGTTGTACTTTACAACTTGACTATTATTTAGTGTGAAGGTGTATGTAGAGCCTATATCAGATTGCATGCTGCCATGGTGGGGGAGTGGGGAGGAGAAGGAGGAGGAGAAAATTTGGAATTCAAAAGCTCGTGGAACTGAATGCTGTAAACTAAAAGTAAATACATCTTTAAAAATGAAAGTTATGATTAAAGAACTATTGGTGATTTCTTAAAAATGAAAGTGTAGTTTCAGGAGAATTCAGAACAGAAACAGAAGTGCAAAGTCAAGCAGTAACAATGAGAGGTGGATACATAGCAGAGGCCAGATGTGGAATAACTTTGAAACTTAGGCAGAAATGTTCAGATTCAATGTGAGTGATAGTGGAGAACCATCATAGATTGGGTCTTGCGCAGGAGAAGGGCATGCCAAAAGTAATGCTTAAAGACAATTAATACAGCAGTGGTAATATAAGATGGTTGGATGATGGAAGGATAGTGGCAGATCCTAGATCCTCCAAAATGTCATTAAAATAAGATCTTTGGAGACACATGGTAGCCATTTTTGCCCTGATTGATTAGGAAGCAAATTCCAGAGGATCCACACCAACAGAGAACTCACAGACTGATTGCTTGCTTTCCCCCCCTGGATTACCTTAGCTCTGTCTCAGACCCATCTCCTTCCAGTCCAAATTGTTTCCCTGGTATCTCCTCTCCTGGACTCATTTCCCAGAAGCACTCTTGTCTGATTTCTGGCTGCAGTGTTTTGTTCCTTCACCTCTTCCTCTGCCTAAGCTTTTCTCAGGCACTCAGATGGGTAGTCAGGAGCTACTGTTTGCTCCCACCCAGCTGAGAAAAACACCCTTATCTACTTCAGCTAGGACAGGACCCAGCTGCCCACCCCTGCAACCAGGTTTTTGCTGCTTGGCTCCTGTGAAGCTGGCTCTTATGGACTTCAAGCATCCTTTAGAGACTCAAATTAACCTAATAGCTGACATTTATTTTGCACTTTATGGTTTCTGAAGCATGTTTTTCACAACAATCTAGCTGTCTGGGCACACTGCCTCTGAACACTACAGCTGCAGCAGGAGTTCACACATAAGGTGATGTGGGAGGATGGGGCTGGGCTTGAAGAACAAGGATTGAGGAAGCTAATTCATTTAACGTAGCTAGGTACACTCAGGTCTGATTTTTACATATGATAATAGATCTGGAGCTAGAAGGGGGGCATCTCTCTCAACCCTTTTGTTTTACAGTTGAGGAAACTGTGGCCTAGGGATGTCAAAGGACTTATTCAAGGTCAGCTAGGTGATAGAAGTCAGAGGTAGAATTTGAACACAGATCGTCTGACTCCAGAGTCAGTGTAATTTTTTCTACTTTATCAAGCTGCATTACTCTGAGCTATGACAACACCAATAAAAATTTGTTAATGTGTGCATATCTCTTGGGGAGTACAAAGTTTAGATAAGATAATATTCCCTGCCCACATGATGCTCAAGATAAGGTCTAACTTATATAGATATAATACAAAATATTACATGATAAGAGAAGCCCCAAGGTACAGTTGCTGGAGTAGTATATATTAGATATTTACTACATATATGATCTTGGACAAATTAATTTACTATATTTTTCTGATCCTCAAATCCATTATCTATATATAACACTCCTTTCTGGGTTCTGTCCTCCAACTCACTTGGGCAGTGATATACTGGGGCCAAAGATGATCCTACTTTCAAGGTTCTAATGGCAGCTCTGTAGATGGCAATACTCCTAATATTAGCTTATGAGTCCCTATCACTGTGTGTCCCCTTAACAATCAGCTAAGAGATTAGGTTCTTTAGCAGAAGCATTAACTCAAATGGCATAGCTCTATACTAGTTACAGAGCCTTTTTTCCTCCTAAAACTATAGTTTTTTTTTTTAACTATATATGTTGTTCTCCAAAAACAAAACAAGCAGCTCAAAACAAAACAAAACATGAGAGGATTTTAGAGTTGCTATTGTAATGGCAAGCAAAGAAGTACTTAGCTCCTGGTTTCAGCTATTTAATTATTTAGCACCTTGTTTCAGTTCAAATTTCTTTTAAGCCTTGCCCATGATTATATCAAGACTTTGTTAAGAAACAGAATCCCACAACTTTTGAATCGCAGAACTTGTGAACCCCTGTTGCTGGTGCAACATGAAGGGGAGGAGCTAATAACCATATATAAGGAGAAGCCTAAGCTAGGAAAGAGCAGAACCGATAACTGAGAAGAACTGAGAAGAGAACTCTTGTGGTGGCAGAGTTGAGAAGACAACTTGTGGTATCCCAGAACTCTGTTTATCTGTTCTGTCTGTGTTGATTTTTGTTTGTATACTTTGTACAGAAGCCCCAGGACCATACTGGAAGCCCTGAAAGAGGATTTTCTGGTTGTCTGTCTACAGAAGTCCTGGAGAAGGGATTCAGAGGTCCTGGGACTTAACTGATGATTTGTGTTGACCTGTTGAACCTTGTTTGTGGGTCTCTGTTGATTGCACAGGCATATAGTGAATTGTTGATGGTGCTGGCAATGTGCATGAATGTTGTTTTGGCTCTGTTCAGCTTTGTCTTCCCAGAAACAGTAACTGTGAAGGACTTGAGGTGAACTGGACACTGTGAGCTTCATTATGAAATGGGAACTGGACAAGGAACTAGATGAGGAGCTGGATAAGTTGCTGAGAGCTGCCTGCCTTTGAACCCAGGTGACAGTTGGGTAGATTCAGATAGGAGCTGGGACCATGGAAGAGGAACCATGGAAGCTGAGAGCCAGCCTGGAGTCAAGACGGAAAAATTCTCTTCTTGGGTACTTGATGCTGACTGAGAAGATCATAATTTACTGTGGCCTAAGGGTGCAGAACTTTGACCTTTGAGATGACTTTTTGACTGACAAATTAAGACAATGGGACCTAGGGGTGGAGAACTTCAACCTTTATATTTTGTGTCCATCAAGGAGGCTTGCTCTTTAAGAATGATTAAGTTAAGCACTTACTGAATGGTTGTACTTTGTTTAAAATTATGTGGCCACTTTAGTGATAACTTGTTATGTCATAACATTGTGAATGCTGTACTTTGCTTTCTGTCAATGTTTTATCTTAGTTTATTACTAAATAAATAGAGAATTCACTATACTATATAATCAGAATCTTGAAGCCGTTCATAGCAGCAGTCCTCTGGAAACCTGCTTGTGCTTAGCTTTATAGGTATAAACTTAACATATAAAACAAATGGGAGCATATATGAATGAAACACATGGGACTATGGCCTTATAATTTCTGGGACTGGATTTTCTTTTCTTTTTTCATGGTGTTTTCCACTAGATTACTTGGCACTGGTAATGGATGAATCATGTAGCAGGGCTGGATCCTTGCTTAGGTGTGCTGTCTCATTCATAGGTTAATCCCTTGCTGGCCTGGGTTAAGCAAATTGCTTGTGGACTACTCAACCAACCTGGATGCCAGTTGCTACTAGCTTCAGTTGCCAATAAAACCTTTTTAATGACTACTATAGATCAATGAGACTCATTGGTTGCTTGAGTGCTCCTCTCCCAGAATACTCATTTGGAAAGAAAAAATACAAAAGAAACAAAAGCACCATGTGCTCAGGGATGCTTCGTAGTCAGGAAGAAAATAAAAGCAGCTGATGAGTGGTTCTTTTCTTAATTGTTGTCCAGAAAATAAAGCACAAAATGGAACAAAGGAGGGGTATTTCTGACCTTCTCTACTTGTTCCAGCTCTAGTCCTCTTGAGTCATCAAGCCCTGAATCATATTCCAAAGTCTTATATGTTTGGTTGTTAGAAGGCATAGATTATTTGTAAATATTACCAGGACCAAATACTTCTGAGTAGTATATACTTTCTTTACATGTGAAATTAGGGGGTTAGAGTAGATAGCCTATAATATCCCTTCTTACTCCAGATCAGCTGATCTCAAAGTACATTATAAAGTAAAGCATTATGTGAGTTCAAAGATCTGTTACCCAATGACAGGCTTCCTGTAGGAGATGGCATTTGAGCTGGGATTTGAAAACTGTATAGAATTCAACAGCAGAGCTTAAAAAGGGAACTAAAGGCATTCCAGCTATATGTATTTGTTTGACAGAGTGTAGTATCATTGAACTGCAAACTAGAGTCCAAAAGTTTCAGATACTAGGACTATGGGCCCATGGTGTTTCCTTACATTCTTTGCATTAGGTATGTTGTACTCTCATTAAAGTAATGACATTTTAAAGAACTATTCCACTCCCCCCTCCTCCTTAATCAATAATTCAATGAATTGGTGTGATGAAGTTTTAGCTTTGTAAACAAGATGGTTTATATACTGTAATTACTTTATGAGGTACAAATCACTTTGGTTAAAAAAACACTATAAATGCAATTGGTCAAGAAAATCGACCTAACCTATTGGGCTTATCTTTAGCAATTAGGTTATGAGTGAGCTGGGTCCAGAGGGGAACAGTCCAGCCATGTAAGATTTCAGTTCTGGGAGGACTTTCAAGTATAGAGACAAGATGGCAGAGAATAAGAAGTACTCAGCCAATCTCTCCAAACATTCCCCTCCAAGCAACTTTAAAATAATATCTCAAATCAAATTCTGAAGTAGCAGAGACAAAAATAAATCAGTATGAGACATTTGCCAGCCAAAGACAACTTAGGATATTGGAAGGAGAGGTCTATGACATAGGAGTGAAAGGTGACCTTGAGCCAATACCAGTGGTGGAACTATGTGGTGGCAGCAGAAGCAGCAACAGCTTTGGAAGTTCTCAAGCCAAAGGGGACCTAGCAAGTAGTCAGAAAGAGATTAGAGGGGACCACTGTTGTAGCACTGGACATAGGACCAGATAGATGCTATTTGGCAACTTCATTGCCTATACCCAATTCTGAGTCACAGTTCAAGGTTGAAAAGGACCACTTTTGGTCATGAGAGAGCAAGACCCTGAGGAACACTATTAATTTTAATCCATAAGGATCAGGGACCCTTACTGGGTAAGAACAAGATTGCAGACCAGTAAAGTAGTGACCACACCTCTTCCCAGATCACATTAACTTAGAAGCATTAAAAACTTCCAAACCCCTAGAACCAGCTCTGAAAACCGTAATGCAAAAAAGATTGAACCTTGGACAGTACGCCTCTATTCCCTACACTGCGAACTGATCCCAACTCTAATATAAATTTTAAAATCATGAAATGGATTAGAAAAATAAACAAACAACAAAACCAACAAAAACCTGATTATAAAAAAGCTGCTATGATTGTACAGAAGATCAAGA
This sequence comes from Pseudochirops corinnae, assembly GCA_028646515.1. Classification (NCBI taxonomy): domain Eukaryota; kingdom Metazoa; phylum Chordata; class Mammalia; order Diprotodontia; family Pseudocheiridae; genus Pseudochirops; species Pseudochirops corinnae. The sequence continues at coordinate 139,047,136 of CM053588.1, forward strand.
CACAAACTCAGGTGGAGCCAAGACGGCAGCATAGGAGCAGCAACATATCACAGCTCTCACATAACCACCCCAAAATACCCATAAAATAGGACTCTAAACTAATCCTAGAACTCCAAAACGCACACAAATATACTTTCCATTAAAATCAGCTCAGCTACAAGGAACCATATCAGCACTGCGAACTGAAACCAGCCTGGACTAAAGCCCTGGTTGAGCCCCAGGGGCAGCTGGACGACAGGAGCCGAGCCCCGGCTGGAGCTTCGGGGAAGCAGATTGGCAGCAGCTGCGGCAGTGTTCAGAACTAGGTCAGTGGAGATTGTGAGGTCGTGGGAAAAAAGTGGTCCGGCCAAAATGCCTCCAGGGCTGAGAAGCTAAAGGCAGAGGTTCTGCACCTGCCCTCGGCCTACAGACTGCAGGGGGACCAAATGATCATTCAGAGGCCAAATGCTCTCAAGTTGAGTGGCCTGGATCCGGATTGCACGGTCTTGGGCTTTGGTCTTGTGGTCCTTTTTCCTTCAGTGAGCCAGAAGTGGGGGAGGGACCCAGCACCTTCCTGAGAGCTACGGCAGCTGGGAGGACCCCAGCGATTTGGGACAGAGCTTTCTCCTCTGGAAGCAGAGCCCCACAGAGATTAAAAAGAAAAAAAACTTCGGACGGACCAACCATGAAAAAGAATAAGCATAAGAAGCAAAGTAAGAACAGCAACCAAACCCTAGATTCCTATTTTGGGGAAAAGAAAGATCAAGGCAGAGAGAGGGAGGAGGACAGTGCAGCCAGAGCTCCTCCACCAGGGGTTTCCAATAAACATGAAGATTGCCTTAAAGCTAGAGATGAGCTGAAGAAGGATTTTCAAAACCAAATAATAGAAGTAGACAAAAATTAGGAAGAGAAATAAGAATGTTGCAAGAAAATCATGAAAAGAGAGTCAGCAATC
>CM053588.1:139048569-139072306 GCA_028646515.1 Pseudochirops corinnae
CATAGGAGAGAATAGATTGGGGGAGGGGGGATACACTGGGATGGCTGTTTTGGGGCAGTAGGTAGAGGAAAGATAAGGAGAAAATCTGTAACTCAAAATCTCGTGGAAATGAATGGTGTAAACTAAAATAAAATTTTTAAAAAAATAAAAAAATAAAAATAAAAAAAGAGACACGAACTCAGAAAAAAACAGTAATGTCACAACACCTACAAGTGAAATCTCAAAGAGGGAAAAAGTGAATTGTACACAAGCCCTACAAGAATTCCTGAAAGGGGTTAAAATTGATTTTAAAAATCATCTAATAGTGGTAGAGGAAAAATTGGCAAAGAGATGAGAATAAAGGAATAAAATGATAAAAGAGATTTAATAGTTTGGTTAAAATAGACACAAAAACACTTAAGAAAATACCAACTTAAAAGTGCAATCAGCCAAAAGAAAAGAGGTACAAAACTTCACTATTTAATAAAAATTGCTCCTTAAAAAGCAGAAGTGACCAAGTGGAAAAGGAAGTACAAAATTTCACTGAAGAAAACAGTTATTTAACAAGTAAAATAGCCCAAATGGAAGAGGAGGTAAAAAAAAAAGCTCACTGAATAAAGTAATTACTTAAAAATTACAATTAGGTAAGAGGAAGTTTATGACTCCATGAAACAACAAGAAATGTAAAAATAAAGTCAAAAGAATTTTCAAAATAGAAAAAATGTGAAATATCTCATTGTGAATACAACTGACTTGGAAAATAGAGAAGAGATAATTTAAGAATTAACACAGAGTCAAAATAAGGATTAGAGCAGAGTTTATTATGCCTCACCTGAAGTAAAAAGAGCAAGAGTAGCAATCATAATCTCAGAAAAATTAAAAGCAAAACTAGACATAATTAAGAGAAATATTCAGAGAAACTACATCTTGCTGACACCAGAGACAATGAAGTAACAATAATAATAATAAACATATATACATGAAATGGCATCCAAATTCTTAAAGAAAAATTAATTGAAAGCTGGATTAAATAAACAGTAAAACTAGACTAGTGGGGGACCTCAACTTTCCCCTCTCAAAGTCACATAAATAAACCCATAAAATAAAATTTTAAAAAGAAGCTGAGATGAATGGGATCTTAAAAAAGTTAAATATGATCAACTTTTGGAGAAAAATGAATGGGAATAGAAAGGAGTATATGTTTTATCTCAGCTGTACATAGCACCTTCACAAAAATTGACCGTGTATTGGTACATAAAAACCTCACATCCAAATGCAGTAAAGCAGAAATATTAAATGCACCCTTTTCAGACAATAATGAAATTAAAAATGACCTTCAATAAATAATGACTTGTATGACCTGGTGCAAAATGAACTGTGCAGAACTAGGAGAACATTGTATACAATAGAAACGATATTATATGGATGATCAACTGTGAAAGACTTAGCTACTCTGATCAAGGCAATGAACCAAGATAATTCTGAAGAACCCATGATGAAAAATGCTATTTACCTGATGAACTCTGAATGCAAATGGAAGCTTTTTAAATTTTTTTTATTTATATTTCATGGTTTATGTGCCTGTGTGTTTTCTTTTGAAACATGTATAATGTGCAAATATGTTGTGTCTGACTCCGTATGTGTAATCAATATCATTTTACTTATATTCTCAAAGGATGTGGCAGAATTGGGAGGGAAAGAATTTGGAACTCAATTTTTTTAAAACATGACTTAAATTAAATTCATTTTAAATGAATTAAATATTTTAATATGCAATTGGCATATATTTAATGACAAAAATGTATTTAAATTAAAAAATAATTTTGGAACTAAAATTATAGTTTGAGCCAAGACTCTTGGAGAGAACTCTTCCTAGGGACAGGAGAGATTATACTTCTCTCTCCTCCCCACTCCCTCTTCATTTAACCATGTCTTCAGAAAGAAAGGACAAATAGGGAATCGTTAACACCCCATCCTACAGAAAGGAAGAGATAGACCAAGAACAAATAGAGAAACACAGACATAATATGTCTATACCTTTTTATGTGTGAAATTGATTATCGATTACTGGTTGATTGTTAAGAATTTTAGCATCACTGCATCTAATTTCTAGGACTTAGACTGGGATTTACTTAAGAGAAGAGTTTGTAAGAGACTGTGCAGCTAAATGAAACCAGTCCTGCCTTTTGAGGAAGATAAGGAAGACGTATGGAGGATGATTCAACCTAGTCAGAAGATGTTTTTCCTAGCACTGAGTTTCTCTGGCAAAGGATGGGGAGGGGGTAATTTGGTTCAGGACTTTCCAGAGGATGTTATTCAACTTTGTTTTCCCTATTGGTTTGCATTCTGGAGATCCTTCTTGCAAATCAGCACAATTATGCCAAATGTAAGCCCACCTTTATGCTTAATATAGATCAGTTACAAACTTAGTTTAGTTTGCATCACTGTACCTGATGTAACTACCAGACTGTACGAACAGTTCCTCTGATTATAAGGAGGGTCTATAGTCACTGAGGTGCCACCGACTTTTACTACTGGTAATTGCTAGTCTTGATAATAGATAGATTACGCTCAGAAAATAAAAGAAGGAAAGAAATACAGACATAGGCTGAAAGAAGATAACCACTCAGGACAAAGCTGTATATATATGATCTATCTTGCTATGGAAGAAACAATGCTGTCCATGAATTCTAGAAAGAGATCAATCCTCAGGTCCCAGCAGAGAATTAAACCTAAGAGGCACTTAATGAACATTTTAAAAAAAGAAAGACAAAGACATCTAGTAATCAGGAGCTATGAGTTTGCTCTTTGAGGATTTATATTCTCTAAGTTTGTGCCCACTCTCCTCACAAATATTGTGTGTGCAAAGGGATAGCATGTTTCCAGTTTGTAGGAGAGGAAGTTTTATACTGACTATCCTTATTATATTACAGAAGTAAATTCTAAAAGCTAATTAACTACAGCTGGCTGAAAATCAATAGCATAACAGCTGCTGGGGATTTAGGCTCCTCATTACCTGAAAACTCAACTTCTTTTAGTTCCACCTGGAAACCTAAAAGCAGGAGAAAAAGTTGTCCTCTGGGGACCCAGCCCACCAGTGCCAGGATTAGTTGGGAAGTAGCTCCAAAAGGGATGCGGCATACTGAAGAGATTCTTTTCATGGGTGTTTGAACTTTGTGAATGAGAAAAGAGAGAAATGCCATCTAAGGAAAGGTAGGAAAGAATTGAAATATTGAAACAAGTCCCTTTGATCATAAATGAAATTAGTCTACAAGCTTTGCAGTGAACCTGGGAATTTATCCGTATGACAAACCCATTCTATTCCCTTCAGCTATGTCCTTCATTTCAGAGGTCTAGACTTGAAGTAGGAGGTATGACTTGGCAAAATTTACTGCTCCCAAACAGACTCTTTCTGTGGCTAACAACCCCTCAATTTGCTGAGTCTAAAATAAAATCCTATCAGACTAAGAAAGAAAAGTCATTAAAACTGCTAAAAGAAGATTCTCTGGATTTTCCATTTCCTGATCCTCTTAAATCCCTCAAAGCTGTTTGGGAGTTTTTCCTGTGTCAATTCCCCTCCTTCTTTGTATCCTGGTATTTTGGTATTCTTTCCCTCCTATCCCAGCACATAGCATAGAGACACAAAGTTTTTATACAATCATCATTATGTCACCTGCCTGTAGAACTCATGCGTAGATTTCTGGAGCTCAAGGCTTTTGTGCAGGATTTAGTCTGTCTGTTGTACTCTAATGGGGATTTGGCAGCTGTACCCATCTGCCTGATGGATCTGTGCTGTCTGGGCTGTGGGGTATCTACCCTCTGGCACCATACAGATAGATAAGTTCTCACTAATGTGCTGCTCCTTCTATAAAGTCTACGCCATCTTCATGCCAACAAGTCTCATTCTGGCTGCAGGGACAAGAGGCTAGGATCTAAACCCTTTCTAACTTCTTTCCTCAAAGAGTGAAATTCCTCTGTCTTTACTTCATTTTCTACATCTGCCAGGCTGTGTTCATTTCATGCACACACAAACCCCACCTCCTGCCCCTACTCTCAACCCCAATTCAAACACCAAGGGAACATAGACCTGGGCATAGGAGAATCTAATGCAATTTTGCCATTGACTAGACATACAACATTAGGGAAAGAAAAGATCCTCTTTTCATAATACATAAATTAAGGAGTTGGGCTAGATTTCTTTAAGGTCAAGTCTATGATTTTAAATACATATATAATTTTATTTAAAATAACCATTCCTATAACATAGTAGAATAGAAAAAAAGATGATTGAGCACAAAACTGCAAATCTATTATGTACAACTTGCTATTCCTTTTAAATATATAATAAACTTATCGTGTAACTTACTTTTTTTTTGTCTTTTTTCTTCTCTCCCCTCCCCACCTTAGAGATGGCTACCATTAGACATAAATCTCTCTCTCTCCCTTCCTCTCTCTCTCTCTCTCTCTCACTCTCTCTCTCTCTCTCTGATATACATATATGTGTGTGTGTGTGTGGTGTGTGTATATTTACAATTTGTGTGTATGTATATATGTATATGTATATTATACACACATAATATTTGTGCGTATGTATGTATGTAAAACCATTCTTCTATTTATCAGACTTTATCCCCCCCCCCATGCAGATAGCATCTTCCTACATAGGTTTTTTTGTAATTAGGATTTTTATAATATTCAAAATGACTTTGTTGCTCAAAATTGTTCTTAAAACAATATTGCTGTTTCTGTATACTACATTTTCTTGTTTCTGTTCATTGCATTCTTCACTATTTTATGGAAGTCTATCCATGTTTTTCTAAGACCATTGAGCTCATCATTTCTTATAGCACATTAATATTCCATCACAATCATATATTACAACTTATTTAGCCATTCACCATTGACGGACATCTCCACAATTTCTAATTCTTTGCTAAATTTTTTTTAGAATTTATTAAGTTCCTATTGTATACTAGGAATATGTTGAAAGCTGAAAGGGGAGGAATATAGAGAAGACAAAAATCTAAAAATCTCTACCTCAAAAATTACATAGACTCTTCAGATATATTTTTCTTTTTCTCTCTCTCTTTATTCCCTTTTTCTCCAAAGGAATGTTAGAGGCATGCCACTCAAGTCTATGGAATACAATCCTTGACTCTTTCTCCTTTTTTCTACCCCTAAGTTATTATAAGTAAGAAGACATAGTATTGGAGAATGTTTTTCCATAAAGGCAGGAAGAATTTAGGTTGTGCTGGCATCACTGGTCATTTTATAGACAACCTGGAAGGAGTTAGCTTATAGGAAAAGTACAGAATTTGAACCTTTGGTCTCCTTTCTAATGAGTGGTGCTGCTGATGTTCTTGATGAAGATGATGATGATGATAACAATGATGAAGGTAGCTGGAACTTATGTTATACTTTAAGTATTTTATATATATATTATCTTATGGCAGCTACATGGCACAGTGGATAGAGTATGGGGTATGAAGTTGGGAAGACTCATCTCCCTGAGTTCAAATCTGGCCTCTGACAATAAATGTGTAATTCTGGGCAAATCACTTAATCCTATTTGCCTCAGTTTCCTACTCTATAAAAAGAGCTGGAGAAGGAAATAGAAAACAACTTTGGTCTCTTTACCATGAAAACCCCAAATAGAGCCATAAGTCAGACATAATTGAAACAGCTGAACAACAAAATACACTATTTCACTTGATTCTTATAATAACTGTATGAGGGAGATATTTAAGGTATTATTCCCTCATTTGATAATAATCTTAAAATTGTAGTTATTTTTAAACTATTGGATATCTATTAGAGTGAGATAGATTTGTAGAATTGAGGTTCCTGACTTAAAAATCTATGCTTAATCCTCTCTCTGTCTCTCTCTCTCTGTCTCTCTCTCTCTCTCTCCTCTCTTTCCCTTCCTGCTAGATATAGAATATATACAACAGGGCCTGACACATAGTAGGTGCTTAATAATTGTTCATTGATCAATTGATTGATGTAATGGAATGTAAAAATCCTTGAACTGTATTATTTTCTAGGTTACCCTGTGATCACATAAATATATGAACAGTCTGGAACAGGATGAAGCAATGGAAAGATAATAATCTTGTCTTCTGGACATGACTTTTAAGCATATTCATATTAAGCTGTATTGTAAATAGGGGACAATCAGAGTGTCCTAAGAAAATTGCCATGGGTCAGATTCACAGTACTCTGTGGGGCTTCATTGAGAGAGCACCCCTGGGATGAGTTGGAAGAAAAAAAAAAAGAACCCCCAAAGGGAAATTGGCCAAGTAGTTACATAAACTTTTTGTGAGCAGGAAATATGTGTGGGGAAAAAATAGATCTAGGCTTAAGAACATTGATTAGCTCAGACAATTCCACTCCCTTCCAAAGAGCTTGGTTCTTGATATGAGAAAATTAATCAAACAAGAAGCATTTACTATGTCCCTGGCTCACATAGGTACTGAGAATACAAGGATAGAACATGAAATATCCCCTTTCCTCAAGGAGTTTACATTCTATCAGGAGAGGCAATGTATATGTATATAGATATATACAAGGTATGTACAGCATAATACAAGGTAATTAATTGAGGAAAAGAAGGTACTAGATTACTAGAAGAAGCTGAGTACTCAAGAAATGGTTTATATTGAACATGGAACTTGAGCTGAACCTTGGGGAAACTAAGGTTTATAAGAAGTAGGAGTGATGAGGGAGCATATTCCAGGCAAGAGTTACAAGCAATTCCAAGGCATGGCAATCAGAGAAGAAGCATTGTATGAGAGAAGTAACAAAAAGTCCAATTTGACTAAATCGGAGAGGGCATGAAGGGGAATAATATACAATAAGGTTGGGAAGGTAAGTTGGAGCCAGCAAGTGAGAGGTTCAAAATGTCAAGAAGGGTACTTAGTGTTTCATACTAAAAGTAGTATTTAGTGTGGCAATAATAGCTGTATTTAGTATAATATTTATAACAGCAGTTAGCGTAGTATTTATAGCAGGATTTAGTATTTCACACTAAAAGTAATTAGGATCCCATTCCAGCCAAAGAGCTGATAAACAGAATATCTCTCCTTATGGAAAACAAAAATAGTGAAGGGCCTTCTGAAAACCTTTGTAGCTTTAAGCTAAAAGAGCAGTGACAGATTCTACTTTTCTTATGAAGAAGGAGTAACTGGCTTAGCTGGGCAAGGGAAGCTGGGCACAGATCCCTTATAGCTGTGCCTAGGAAAAACCAGCAGAGACTATGAGCCCAGAAGAAGAATGCTGAGCCTCAGCCACACTTGGTAGAAGCTATATGTCATGCTTTTACATCCAGCAGAGATTGGATACGTAGCAGAGACTGTGACATCATTGAGTAGATATAGTGGCAGCAGCATGATATTACTAAATATCTATCAGCAGCCCAGAAATTAGGGGTGTGAGTTGCCCCTCCACTTCCATACCCAAATCGTCCCTGTTCCCCATATGTGACTTCCCAGTAAGGGAATGGGTATTTATGGTAGGTAATGGGAGAAATAGTTGATTGTTATTTTCTTGCTATATTATTTCATGAAATGTTTTTATTTTGAGCTTATTGCATCTTCTGGCTGAGAAGCAAAAGTGAGTATTTTGATGGGGTTTGTGACCTATGATTTTGAGTAGGTGAGAAATTATATAATGTCTGAAACGTGAGGTATCCTTCTCTGGGTAGGGGGCAAGGGGTGGACACTATATGACTTGGGATGGGAGTCCCCAAATGTTACAGGTAGCTCTGCCTTCTAATGGAATATTCCTTAATAATATCAAGAGACATGACAGAGAAGACAAAGGAATGTTTGTCTATTTAGAAATTTAGAAATCAAAGGAACAGAATATGAACTTTCCCCAGTTAAACAAAGAATGATCAGTTTCCATAGAAAGAACGATCTTAATCTCAGTTCTTCTGTGCAACTTTTCTTGAACACTCTCTTTCACAAACTTCTGGGGTGCTATGTTGAAGGACCACCCATTTGGCTCTTAGATTGTTATTTATTCTTTTTCATATGCTTTGTTTTGCCCCTTACTATAAGTGTGTACTTGGACCAGTTCCTAATCCCTCTTTGGGATTCAGTCTCTTCACTTATAAAATAGGGAGGTGAGAGTTTGCACAGATGATGTCTTAGATCTTTCCTAGTTGTAAATCTATGATCCTCTCCTCTGATTCTCAATTAGAATAGAAATCTCATCCAGGACAGGGAATGTATCAAACCAGAGCTTCAACTATAATAGAAATTGAAAGAATAATTGCTGTAGTTAACACTAATGTTTATTATAAGGGGTTGGGGCTGATGATGCTCATGCTCTGCCCTGCTCCTAGTGAGCAATAACAACCTGCAAAAATGCCCTCGGAGATGCAAGACTGTCTGCTTCCAGAAAAACTGAGGGATTCACAGTTGTTGAGCAGTAGAAACAGCTACACTTTCTTGTACAGTTCTTAAAGGCTTTGACAGGATAGACTCTACTTCATTGACAATCTGCTGAGCCTGCCTATAAAGCATCAGCTGGGTTAATACCTTCTGTCAGGAGAACTCTAAGACCTAGAGAGACCTTTCTCACAAAGACTTCCTGTGGGCACAGGGAGCAATAAGCCCATTGCTAGAGTTTTATGTCTCCCAATGCCCTGGATATATATGCTTAAGCAGCTAAAACACATACATATGCACCTACACCCTTACACATGCATGCGCGCACACACACACACACACACACACACACACACACACACACTTACTGTTTTGCAGGTTTTGATTCTCAAGAATGTTTACCACTTCACTTCAGCCTGAAACAAAAATCCTTTTCGATTTCCCTAGTCTCCAATTATTCATGAAAAATATCAAACTGAGAAACAAAGACTTTTCTTTAGGAAAAAAATGAGCGGGTGTTTCTCAGTCTCAGCAACATCAAACAATCCTTCATATTGCATGGTGACAATTTCAAGAGAAAGGACCGCAGTGAGAGTGTTTTGCTAAGGAAACCCTCCTTTTCCTCGTGTACTCTGGTGTTAATAATTTAAAAGTCAGCAATTTCCAAACCAAATTATTCTTTGCTTGCAAAAGCTACTGCCAAGTACATCTATGTCAAGATGCTGCCCGAGATGTCTGAGGGAGGCTTCATTCTGACATGAGCAACTTCATATGCAAACCTTACAGGGAGTCAGGGTTAAAAGGGACGACTTTGGAGAATACAATGGGATTCTTTACAATTTAGGTGATAAATGATTGCACCTGGAATCAGAAAGATCTTGATTTCAATCTAATCTTTACTGACTCTGTGACTATGGCAAGTTTCTGCATTTCGATTTTATCACCTGTAAATGGGACTAATTATATCTGCCTCATATAATTGTGTTGAGATATGAAGTTCAAATGAGATAGTGTATGCAAAGTGCTTTGCAAACCTGAAGGTCCTCCAGAAATATCTATTATTTCTATTAGTGTCCTGGCCCAGGATTAATACCAGTGTTATAGACTAACATGAGGTTCTTACTCAGAGTTATGTTTTGAAAGATGTGTTGTGACCCAGAGTATGTGAGAAGATATTTGACCAGGAGGCCTGCTGTAATTCCCTCACTGTTTATTCATAAATATGTTTCTTGACCACCTACTCTGTGCATAATGATGTGTTATGCTATGAGTTATAGGCTATCACACAACGAATTCTACGTAATAGGTGCTCAACAAATGTTTGCTTAGTTAATGAAATTATAAATACATGAATAAGTAATGTACTCACTCCCTTACACCTTGTCCCTCCATTTCAGAACTTTGGGGTTGGGGAAGAAGGAGGGAACAATGAAATCTGGTAATGATAGATGTCACGCATCTTTTAGCTACTGAAATCCAAAAGTAAAGAACTCGATGTGAGAAAAAAAGCTTGATGACATAGGAAACAATATGACAGGCATAATAGGGAAAGTTTCTCTGTGTGTCTGGCCCATGCTCACCTGTGATCTTGTTCCACGACTGGTGAATTAGCCTGGGCAAGAAACAGTTGGAGGTTCCACAGAGCAATGGAACACCAAGGGAAAACTTATGGCCACAAGGCAGGTTCTAAGTCTATGCCTCACATGTGGAGAAAAAAGTAAAGACTGGTGTCCAGAGGCTAAAGATTTTCTGTACTTGGAGCATGAGTGGAATATCAGCATTTATGCATGAGTTTGGTGCTCTTAGGGCTTCCTTTGCCTGTTTACAAGGGTGGCTAAAGAGGGTTAAGTACACTGAACTGGGCTTGCCCAGAACTCCTACCTTCTGAAAGGCCTGTGAGTTGTGTGGAGAACGCCTCTGTATGACTTGTGGGCATTTAGCCATGTGGTTAATATTTTATTTATGTCCATAATTATTGTTTTAATTGGTTCTAAGCAAGGAGTAAATATGGTTACTCCAAATGCTGATAACCACAAACTGAATTTATACAGCGCTTTAAGGTTTGCAAAGCACTTTATGAATACTGTCTCATTATATCCTCACAACACCCCTGAGAAGTACGTGCTATTGTTATCTCTATGTTACAGATGTGCAAACTGAGACAAACCGAGGTTAAGTGACTAGCCCAGGATCACACAACTATTAATGTGTGAGACAGCATTTGAATGCAGGTCTTCTAATTCCAGCTCCAGTGCTCTATACACTGTGCCATCAGTAGATAGAGTTAAGAATGTTATGTTTGTGTCTGTGGGGAGTTTCATTGTCAAGATAATCAGGAGCAAGACCCAGAAAGAAGCAGGGCTTTGCCATTTGAGTGAGCTAATTCTGATTGGATAAGTTTTGACTAACCATATCCCTTAGACTAGGGAAATGGCACAAATCTAAGGAGAGATAGAGGTAAGGATGAAAGAAAACTTGCATTTATTAAGTGCAAATTATGTTCCAGGCACTATATTGAGGGCATCACACATATTATCTCATTTGATCCCCAAAACATTTTTTTTGCAGAGCAATTAGGGTTAAGTGACTTGCCCAAAGTCACATGGGTAGTGTATCAAATGTCTGAGGCCAGATTTGAACTCAGGTCCTCCTGACTCCAAGGCCAGAATTCTATTCACTGTGCCAACTAGCAACCCAAAGAACAAGCTTTTTGTTTTCTGCTTTCTTTTTTTTGGAGAGGAGAGGGTAGGGCAATTGGGGTTAAATGACTTGCCCAAGGTCACACGGCTAGTGAGTATGTCAAGTGTCTCAGTCTGGATTTGAACTCAGGTAGTCCTGACTCCAGGGCCAGTGCTCTATTCACTGTGCCATCCCTTCCCAAAACATTCTTGTGAAGCAGAGTCACTCTCTGAGACTCTTATAGGATTTTTTTGTTTCCCCAGCACTTTTGCTCAACATGGCTCAGAGCATAATAGCCAGTTACAATGGGATAGTCCAGCACCTAACCTTTAGTCTTGAATGATATTAGTTAAGTGGTTGACAGTGCCTTCTAGGCCTAGCCCTTGAAAAGAAATGTGGAGGATACAGAGATATTTCAAACATCCCCAGCCCTCTGCCTTCAGGGAGCTCACCATTTAGTTGAAAAGCCAAAGTATCTGTACAATCATGTGAATTAGTTAGAATAGGCCCCTTTTCCAGAGTGGACATGGTAGAAGATTAATGTAGATAGAAGCATTCAAAGTTGTCAATGGATCCCAAGTGCAGTCCTTGACATGAAAGAAGTTCTACCAGCTCCTATGTTAATCCTTCAATGATTGGTCTGCCTGCTTTAACCCAATCCCCACTCCAGTTCATTGTCCAATCAGTTGCCAAAGTCATTTCCTAGAGCCCAAGTCTGACTGTGCCCCCCTTCCCACCCCCAAAATTTTCAGTGGTGCTGTATCCACGCCTCCAGGATGAGACAGAAAATGGCCAGTTTGGCTTTTAAACCACTTAAAACGTGTCCCCTTTCTACCTTTCCTGTCTTCTGACGTTCCATTACCCTTCATGAGTCCTTCACGCTGGTCCCACCTCCTGAATCCACACCTTTTCACTGGCTCTCCCTTCTGCCTGAAATACTGTCCGTGTTTGTTTCTGCCTTCTAAAGACTACACTCAAATCCCACCTTCTGAAACGTCCAAGGCTCTCTCAATGTTAGTGCCTTCCTTCTGATATTACCTCCAATTTATTCTATAATCTTGCTTGTCATAAATATCTTGTATATCACAATCTAGTAGGGGAAACAATGTTGGGAGAGTTAATTGTTAATTTTTCAGTGTGAGTATTGACACCTTAAAAATTGACAAATGCTGCTGTCTGGGCTTGATTGTTTCACTGGTTGTCTACACTTAAAGTGATGGAGAAAATGTTAGTAATGCATCTTAAATTTAAAAGTGTGCCATGGTACATGTTTTATTTTGTCTCTTTAGAAAATTAAATATTTACCAATACATTAATGGTAACAGCTGCGAAGCTGCTCAGCACATATAACCACGTATGTGTGTGTGCATGTGTGCGTGTGTGTAGTGCTTATATCCTTGGTTGTTCATAAGCTAGCATTTGCTTAGTGGTTAATAACAGAGTGTGAAACTGTTTCTGTTCCTCGGTATGCTAACTGGAATACACAGAAAATGCCAAATATAACCTACATAATACAATAGTAGAAAAGATTCCACAGCAGTGTGCAGAATTATAAACATTTGGAAGTGCAAAGGGACCTCATCACACCTCAGTGGTACAGTGGAGAGAGTACTGGGCTTAGAGTCAAAAAGACCAGAGTTCAAACTCAGCTTTAAACACTAAATGCATCATCCTGGGCAAGTCATTTGCCCCTTCCCTCAGTTTCTTTACCTGCAAAATGGGGATGATAACAGCACCTACGTCACACGTTGTTTGTGAGGATCAAACTCAATATTTTAAAATGACTGGCACAGAGTAAGCATTTAATAAATTTTTATTCCCCTCTGCCCCCAGGTAATTCCCTTCATTTTGGATATGTTAAAACTGATTCTCAATGATGTCAAATACTCTTTCCAAGGTCACATAAGGAGATGATTTGGTGTCCAATGAGAGAAAGAAGCAATAAGGACAAGGGGAGTTCAAAGAAGGAGAAGCTCATAGGGGCCTGAATTGATCAACAAAAGCTTCAAATAGGTGCTGGCATCTGATTGGGGCCCAAGGAATTAGAAAATGTAATTTCATTCTTCTTTATATTTGAGGGTTTTTTTTAACAATGCCCTAAATGTGATTCATGATCACGCAAATGTGTTCCATCTTTGCATACAGAGAAAAAAAAAAAACCTTAAGAATGCCTAATATCCAGGACATCGGATGGACAACATGCAGAAATTGTCATCAGAATGCTGAATCAAAGCTGAACAGGAATAGGAGAGTTAAGTCACATTATTTTTGGAAAAATGTCACAGTTCTTTTAATGGCCCCAAGCATGTCCCCAAGGGGAAGAAATGTTCCTCTTCTAAACACCAGTAATCTTATGCTGATGTTGTATGGCTGTGAGTCAGGGAAGGCTGCAGAGTCCAAAGAATTAAAGATTCACTTAAAAAAACAATAGAGAAATATATGGTGGGCTGGGCTGGGCAGGCTGCAATACCTTGCAAATGAGGAATCCTTCCAGAGAAGTGATTTAAAGGATGTCATCTGGGAAATGGATAACTGGGGAAAAAATAACAGGCTGGTTATATGTAAAGAGTGAGAGACAAAAGATGCTTTAGGTCCTGACAATGTGAAGCGAGCTTGAGGACTCGTATTGGATGGACCAGCACGCTGAATTTATTAGAGCACAAGGGTGAGGACTAGGCAAGATGGTCAGATACATGGGTGGGTTGGAATGTTTATCACTGGAGGGATGCAATGAGATCACTAAGATCACTGAATGTAAGGAATATTGGACTATTATTTTACTGAAAGAAAATTAAGTGATGCCTCTAGAAAACCCATTGCTTTCACCACCATGTGTTACTTACAAAGTGATATAATTTCCTTTCTAGTCTTAATCTAAGAAGAAATAAAATCCCCCAAATGCAGTAATTGGTTTGGTTTGACATTTTTATTGGCATGGTTTGGGCATTTCTTTCTGACACTAATGAACAGTTCACGTATGCAAATGAGCAATTCTCTTTGGCTCTAAAGACAGCTGAGCAAAATTGTAGCTTCCAGGGCCAAGAATGAATGATTGGCCTAGCAAGCAGCTATGCTGAAATCTCTGAGGCAACTTTGGTCCCTGCAGGACCAGCTCTGGTCCAGTTTCCTAGGTAGGCTAATGTATACTGCATTCTCATTGGACATAAGGAGTCCAAAGTGCCCCAGAGAATGTTTTAACCTAAGCTCTCCATAGGTCTCATTTACTTTTCTTCTGCCGTATTAGAGCCAGGTCACTAGGTGAAAGTAAAAAAAACTCTATAATTTCTCTTGTAGTTTATTACATTTTAGGACAGAGGAGAGGCACAGAAGAAGCTTTAGGGTAAAGGGGTAGTTGAGGAGGGAGTAAAGGTTACCGTTTTTTGGAAATATGGAAGAACCCCAATATTTTAGGTGAAAGAAAGACCCATCTTTTCACGATTGGTAGGCTCTTGATATTATTATATGGCTGTAAGTCATGGCATATTATAATGAAAAGCATGAAAGCCCAGGATCACCAAAAGGGCAATGGAGAGCCATACTGTGGGCAGGAACAAGCTGCCACACATTGCAATGCGAAGTTGCAAAGGAGAACTGGTAGGTATAAAGTTTGACACTAATGATATGTATGACCGAAAAAAAAAAATGGGTTAGCATGGAGCAAAAATCTAGGATAAGCACTAGCCATCTCACATACATCATCAGCCTGTACACACTGTTTAGAAAACACAAAGTAGGGGCAGCTAGGTGATACAGTGAATAAAGTACCAGCCCTGGAGTCAGGAGAACCTGAGTTCAAATCCAATCACAGATACTTGACACTTAACTAGTTGTGTTTGGGCAAGTCCTTTAACCCCAATTGCCTTGCCTTCCCTGCTCCAAAAACAAACAGACAAAAAAACAAACAAAAAAACCCAAAACAAAAAATCTAAAACCATAAAGTAGACTTCATCATGACCTTCTGGGAGGTCATGGATGGGAGTCACACATGGCATTGGCAGGTGTGGATGGCTTATAATCTGCCTCACTGGAGAGAATACTCATATCTATGAGGTCACAGATTCACTGTAATATTTGGAGTATCCCGAAGTTGAGAAAGAATCATCATGATGCATTTTCAGAGGAATATGAATTTCTATTTAATATTCAAAGGAACTGAAAACAACAATTTTTCTCTCTCTCTCTCCCTCCCTCTCTCCCTCTCTCCCTCCCTCTCTTTCTCTCTCTCTCTCTCTCTCTCTCTCTCTCTCTCTCTCTCTCTCTCTGTCTCTCTCTCTCTCTCTCTCTTTCTCTCTCTGTCTTTTTAATGGCATTCAGTCTTGCTCACTCTTGAACCCTAATAGTGACGATTTTGCTTTGCTTTCTAAAAATTCAAAGGAGAAGATTCATTAGTGCCAATAAGAAATGCTCTAATGAAACCATTCACTTAGAAAAATAATAGGGAAGGTCTCTCTGCCCTCCTGTGTCCTGTAAACAGTACCTTCACAGGGTCTTCTGAGGGAAGCAGGCCTGCTGGTAAACAGGTAGTCTTCTTGTAAACAACCTAAAGTAAACCTCCTTTGGGTTAACAGAAATATATGATCTTCTCACTGGATTTCTTTCTCCTAGAAGTTCACCCTGTCCTCACCTGTGTCTCTAGTCTCAGGTTTGGGTTTGATATTTTCTCTCAAAAATATTCCTCAGACCTTCCATGTATTTTCAGGCGTTATTAATGGACCTCACTGGATGTTTCAGGTCTCCAATATAAAATATCTCCAGCAAATCATCTCCTAAGGGCTACTGTCCTCCATGAAAGACTTCTGGAAGAGTCTGCTCAGATAAATTAACTTTTTATTCTTGTTAGAATGTTGGGTTAGTGAGATAAACAACCAGTACATTTTTCATGCTTCTAAACCCCATCTTTTCCCACTCTCCTCTGGTTCCCTCTCTCATCAACCTTGAATTGATAAAGATCATTCCAGTTAGAGAGACTCTGTATCTGAAAGCTACCCCATAGGATTGTTAGGCATGCCACCCCCCAAAAAAAAGCATAAAATATTTTCCCTATAATAGACTAATAGGATAAGGTTTAATATAGTACAACTATTTCAGGCCACTCCAAAGAACTTGGTGACTCATCTGGCTAATGCCAGATAAATACCAATGCTGAGTTGGGTAAATAAATACATACATATGTGGAGAAAGAGAAATATCATGAATGTTATGTGTATGTTTTAATTCCATGGTGGTGACGGCTCAAGCATGTCAACAAAGAACTCTGATATGGTCTTTGATATTGGGACAGACCCTAGCATATGGGTGTGTGTATGTGTCTTTTTGTATCACATTTGAAACATAGTTCGAATGATTTCTTCTACTCTGGTTGCTTCCTTTTTGTACCCAAATTCACCCATCTGTGAAATGAATCCAGACGATCTTTATGGTTCTATCCTGTTCTACATTCCATGATTTTAGAATTCTATTTGTAAAAAGATCTGAAGCACCTTGTAAGAACTCCCACTGCCCACTGACTTAATAGGAAAAGTATTAAGTGAATTAGGGTGTCGAGTGCCAATAGCTAAAGAGAGTGGTTATTGAGAAAGCAAGGGTAGAAGAGGGTCAGAAAAGGACTTCTTGTTCTGAAGACTGGACATTCTTTGACATTTCCAGGGGAAAACAAAATAAAACGCTGATTTTGAAAAGCTGTGCCTGCCAAGGGTAACAAGTTCTTTTAGTGTTTGGATCCTCTGGCATCTGAATTCTGGGAATTAACCCTGATACCCAGTGTTCATAATTGAATGCTGTTTGGTGCATTTTATCTCTTCTTCGGCCCCCAGGCTACTAGTTATCTGATTCTTACCCACATTCAGGAGCCTTAGACAGTTTACACTCATTCACCTATGGGAAAACATTTCCTAAAGTCATATACTGCCCCAAATACATATTCCCACCCACTCATATAATTCCCACATAATATAAATAAAAGACCTGTGTCCCTCCTACATTTAGATATCCTATTTTGACTATTTTCTTTTATGAAACCCAGTGTTTAATATAGCTAAATACCCCCACAGCATAAACATTTGTACAGATGTTCATTAGCTACAACTGATCATTGTTTCTTTTCTGTTTCCTGATGCCATAGATTATATATATTCCCTTTCACCTCCTCTGTTTCTTATTGTTTTTGTTTGGTTGATTGGTTTTGTTTTGTTTTTAAGAATGATAGGTTCAAGCAATGGAACATGTTTTAATGGCCTACCTCATTTAGGAATATACTACCCTCTTGTCCTTCCCATTGGGGTAGGTTCCTGAAAAGATGGAACCATTTCCTATTAGTAGATAGTGAAAACAGACTTAATGATTTCAGGAAGAACAGTGGACCAGGATGAAGGAGACGTGAGTTTTAGGCCCAGTTATTCCACTGACTAGCTCTATAACTTTGGACAAGTAATTTATATTTTCAATTTTCTCATTTTTCAATGACTAGATATTTCTTTTACTCCCTTCCAGCTCTAATTTTCTATCTTTCATATTTCATCCTTTATATAATTTGGTCATCACATTGAAAGTAAGATTTTGATCCTCTCCAGGAAAGTCTTGAAAGGTCTTTCTTGGTCCTTCTTGGAAGGTTTAATCTTTATCTTTTCTGTTAGTTCACTTGCCGTTTGCTTTACCCAGAGTCTTGGGTTTTACATCTTGCCACTACCTCAATTGGGAGAGTGAGCTAAAGCTATAGATTTACTATGTTTTTCAAAGCACAAGAATGTTGGCTTTGTCTGACTTCCATCTCTAGGAAGATCTTCTGTTTTAAGCCAAGATGAGAAAGAAAAACTGGCACCTGAGACTCCAAGACGTCAAGGTGACTTGGGATAGCCATTGGTAGCCTAGCAATGAGGTCCTCAGGCAAACAGAAGGGAAAAGAGGTATCTGCCCCAAGACTGGTAATTGTCAAGGCACTTGACTATGGTATTTAGATGCCTGGTAATTCAGGGAATCAACATGGAAGAGGGAAGGAATTTTATTGGTCAGTATGTTGAATTATCAATTACCTATTTTGTGCAACATCTGAAGCCAAGTAGAGATAGCACAATTCAGAGGGAGAAGATAATACAATATCTGAATTTCTGGAATGTATTTAGTCCAAAAGGAGGCTGGACAAGGATGTATATGTACTTCTTGTTTCCCATAGGACAATCATCTAAATACATCTGTGACCAACTACATACAGTCACACCAAGATTCAAAAACAAAAACAGAAACTTAAAACATCAGTGCCGAGTATTTAGGGAAGCATAAAGGACAAAAAGATTGAGCGAGGTGATCACCAGAGGGACTTCAGGGACAAGATCCAGGTCGTGATTTAAAGTAGGAGATGCTAGAATCATTTGTGAAAAAAGTGGCATAATTCATAGAGATTGATTTGGGCCAGTTAACATTTGGGGATCAAAATAATATTTTGAAGCAGTTTGTAAAACTGTGCATGGGCATATATTGACCCATTTGTAGAAAAACTGCTTCTTTGGAGATAGGTTTGTCTATTTCAGGTTCTTTTAGCCTAGAATCCAGGGATCTCTAAGAGATCGATGGAGAGATTTCAGTGGATCTGTGAAATTGGAATTTTTAACACTTTGATAGTTGTATTTCAGTATACTTAGTTTCCTTTGTAATACCATGCATCTTATTTTATGGTTCTGAAAGCATTAGTCTGGGTAAGAGCCCATAGACTTGCCCAGAAAACCAAAGGGAATAACACAAAAAAAATGGTTAAAACCCGTAATCTATCTTTTAAAAGATCCATTGGCCATGGCCAAATTCAGAGAAAATGATTAAGGGCCAGTTAGGACCAAATGAAAATTTAATTACTATGTATTAGAAGATGTAGCATGTGGTTCAGGAGAAGTCAGTGTCCTACAATGGAGGACCAGTTCTTTCATGGGAGGTCTTGAGTTAAAATCCTGCCTTTAATGGATACTACCTATGAAGTCTTTGGAAAGTCACCTAATCTCCCTGGAGCTGTTATTTCATCTGTTTTCATGAATGAGAAATCAGAACAAGAGAGCAAAATTAGCTCAACCTTGTGCACAGATTTATTTATTCCTCTCTTGAAGTCAAAGTCAACAAACCTGATGGTTCTGAAAGCTGCTTTTGGACAGCAGCAATTGGCCCATTTTCAGATGGACATGTGCACTCATAAATAATAAATAGAAAACCACACATATATTGCATAATATATGACACACTGCTTTCTCTGAACCATGTCATCTACGACACACCATGTTGAAATGTCAGAAGATTCTCTGATCCTAGATGTGGGAACATAGTGAAAGGAACCTCAAGAATCATCTAGCTCAACCCCTCATTTAACAGATGAAACAACAGACTTACGGAGATTAAGTGACCTTCCAAAGGTTAAACTAGGAATAATAATAATAAAATATAAGGGTAATATATACATATTATCACTTTCGGGGATTTACGAAGAATTTTAAACATATTATCTCATTTGATCCTTCTGAATGAGGAACCCAAGGAAGAGAAAAGTTAAATGATCTGTCCAGGGTCACACCAAGCTATCTATATGCAAGCAGCTGAGCCAAGATTCAGACCCAGGTTTTGCTAAATCCAAGAGAAGCATTCTATCTACTGCACCTTAAAAATACCCAATTACCAATATTATCTATTATAGGATATGCTTGATATGCATATAATAATAATGAGCATAGTCATAATAATGCCTTCCTTCTATAAACTGATATCCCTCATCTTCTCTGAAGGAAACATAAGTTTTGAGTTATATTTTTTTCCAGTACTAATAAGGGATGAGTTTTGTTAAGGTGTCCTCACTTTCTCATTTTCTCTGCCTTGTAACCAATATTTTCAAGATGGTTGGCCAGGAACAGAAGAGCACAGATTTAGAACTGAAAGGGAACACAGAGGTCATCTAGTCCAAGCCCCTCATTTTACAGATGAGGAAACTGGAACCCAGACAGGTTAAATGATGGAAATAGGAATGAAATGTTTGGCAAAAAAAAGAGAAAGGGCTCTAAGTTCCCAAAATCTTTCTGTGAAACAAATATGGGCTTGATATACAGATGAGGCAAAATAACATTGAAAATAAAGAGCCAGACTAATATCACTAATAAATTTTGTTGCCAAAATCTTGAGATTAAAAAATCTCAGCAAAGATACTGTAGTAATATTTCCCCAAAAGAATTAATTATAACCAAGTTGGATTTATACCAGGAATGTGATAGTTCAATATTAGGAAAGGAATTAACATAATTAATCACATTAATAACAAAAATGATTGTATCAATAGATGGAGAAAAAGCCTTGGACAAAATATAGTGCTCATTAATGTTAAAAGCACTAAAAGCATAGGAATGGAAAGGACTTTCATTATTGTGATAAAAAACACATATAAAAATCAAGATTTAGCATTATTTATAATGGAAAAACATTGGAATTTCCTCTAATAAATCAGCAATGGAGAAAAGATGCTCGCTGTCAACTTTTCTTTTTGTGTTTACATGAATTTGTTTCATCACTATTGCATAATGTTCTACACAAAGTTATGAATTAAATGACTTGGGGAGGGCTATAAGTAGCTTAAAGGTACACTGCCCTACACGTGTGTACGCGCACACACAGGCACACACACACACACACACACACACACACACACACACACCCCAACAAAGGGGTCAAATCCCTGAACTAACCAACCAAACAGAACCAAATAAAAGTCAGTTTGTTATATCTACCTCACATATGCATAATCAAGGTGGGTTGAATGCCATTAGTGAATTTCTATAATTGTCAAGACTTCCATTTATCGAGTGCCCAAAGCTAACACAATCAAGGATGATTTGAATATCATTCCCATTTTCCAGGAAAAAAAAATGTCTCAAGCCCTCAGTTCCTTAAAGACTAACCCATAGTCACACATGATAGGTTAATACAGGTGGTCTTTCTCCTGTGACTTTCATCGTACG
This sequence comes from Pseudochirops corinnae, assembly GCA_028646515.1. NCBI lineage: Eukaryota > Metazoa > Chordata > Mammalia > Diprotodontia > Pseudocheiridae > Pseudochirops > Pseudochirops corinnae. The sequence continues at coordinate 139,069,595 of CM053588.1, forward strand.
CCTATCTTACTAGTTTCTTTTTTCTAATTTTGCTGCCCAGATCTTTTTTTCAGTGGCAATTTCTCTAGGCACCAAAGGAGCAGATCATATCTTTCTAACAGCTCTTCTCTTTGGGATTCCTATTATATGACAGTACCCTACCACCTCGATGGCCTTTAGAAGCATTGTGACAGACCTTGCTTTGCACAGTCAGCATGTCCTGAGAGGGCCAAGCCGATGTTGGAACCTTATGTTTGTTGCCCGCATCCCTTCCCCCAGCTTCTTTTATTGCTCTCTTTCAACAAGCTCCTTTTTAAAATATTTGAATTTATTGAATCTTTATTTATTGTGCCTGTGCCTTAAGGCATTTCTGCAGAGAGTGCAATTTTAAGAATTTGCAGGGGGTGGAGAATGAATTAAATGAAAACATACATTTAGAAAGGAGCATCAGAGGTCACCTACCCTGGCCTCTTACCTCTAGGCAGGAATATTCCTAGGTCTTTCTAGACAACTTGTTTATTATCTTGCCATACAGTGCCTATTAAGAGAGAAAGAAGCTGGTGAATCTGACAAGCAGGAGGCTTGGGGAGGAAAGAAAATAAGAAACAGAGTCAACTTTCAGAATAAAGTCTTGCTGGAGTCAGGGTACTTAGTGTTCTAGGGGAGGTTCAGCCCACAAAGTAGGTTAGTTTTTGTGATTATTTCCTCACTCCACAGAACAGAGAGAAGAGCAGGACCTGAAACTCACTGGACTTCCCACCTTTTCCATTATACCTAGTGAGTCTTAAAACCACCATCTCATCACCTGTTACTTTCTCCACTGCCTACTTCTTAGCCCATCCCCTGTTACTATTATTGGTTTTGGTTTTTAACCTCAGAGGCTAGAAATATAGTGAAACATGTCTCCCATCTCAGCTAAGAGCTCTAATGGTGATGCCCCTTTCACAAGAGTCAACTCAAAGGATACCTCCTTCCAAGGGACTTGTTTGATTTCTCATGGTTCCCTCCTGCTTTAATCTCTGCATATAGCTTATGCCAGGGGTTGGCAACCTCTGTAGTTGTTTCTGCTGAAGATGGCATAGAAACCAATTTTTCAATGGTTCTCAGGCCATTTACCACCATTATATATCAGTGATAGCATTAGCATATCAGCCCTGTGTAGACAAAGGTAGGCCTGATAAACAGAAGGCTGTCAGAAGTCCCTGAGTGAAAGATCCTTACTTTGCATGTTCCATAAAATCTAGCCTGCCTCATGGAATTCCTATGATTCCTGGACCAACTCCTCCCCACCTTAGATAACTGGTCATCATTACTGCTCTGCTAAGTTCTTGGCATTCTGCATTTTCTACCCTCCCACATTGACAGCATGGGGGAAAAAAAGATGACAATTTGGGGAGGGGGGGCAAGCCAAGATGGTGGCATAGGAGCAGCAAGATTCGGCAGCTCCCACACAGCCACCTCAAAATACCCATAAAATATTACTCTAAACAAATTTTAGAGATCTAAAACACACACAGATATACTTCTCACTGAAGGCAGCTCAGCTCAAGGGGTCCATCTCAGCTCTGGGAGCCAAAACCAGCCCAGCCTGAAACAGAGGCTTGGCCCTGGGGGTGACCTAACAAGCCGAGCCAAGCTACAGAGGGAGCTTCCAGAGAGCAGATTTATCCAGAATTTTCCAGAATTTATTTATCCAGAATATATCCAGAATTTATTCCAGAATTATCAAGCCATAAGAAAAAAAGGACTAAGTGAAAGGTCAGTGGAACCCGGCTAAAACTGGGAGAGAAAAGCAAGTCTGGCCAAACTGCCTCCAGGGCAAGGAAGCAGCAGAAGTGGTGGCCCTGCAGCCACCTCTATGTTGCTGCTTCAGAGCTCTCAGCCTGCAGACTGCAGGGGGGCCAAGTGATTGTTCAGAGGCCAAGTGCTCTTGCGTTGAGTGGCCTGGATCCGGTTCCTGGTCTAGGTGGTGGTCCTGGGGTGCATTTTCAGTGAGCCAGAGCTGGTAGGGGCTGCAGCAGCCTCCTAAAAGTGCCGGCAGCTGGAAAAACTCCAGCGATTTGGGACAAAGATTTCCCCTCTGGAAGCATAGTTCCACAGAGCTAAAAAATCAGTGACTGGCCAACCATGAACAAGCATAGGAAGCAAAGTAAGAACAGCAAGCAAATTCTAGATTCCTTCTTTGGGGAAAAGCAGGATCAAAACAGGGAATGGGAGGAAGACAATGCAGGGAGAACTCCCACACCAAAAGCTTCCAAAAAACATGAAGATTGCCTAAAAGCTAGAGATCAGCTGAAGAAGGATTTTGAAAACCAAATGAGAGAAGTGGGGGAAAAATTGGGAAAAGAAATAAGAATGTTGCGAGAAAATCATGAAAAGAGAGTCAACAACCTAACTGAAAAAATTAACACCTTAAAAAATAGACTAACTCAAATGGCAAAAGAGGCCCAAAAAGCCAATGAGGAGAAGAATATCTTAAAAAAATTGACTGTGCCAGATGGAAAAAGAATCTCAATAGCTTTCTGAAGAGAATAATTCCTTCAGAACTAGAGTGGAGCAAATGGAAGCAAATGACTTTATCAGAAATCAAGATATTGTCAAACAGATGCAAACAAATGAAAAAATAGAAGGCAATGTGAAATATCTCCTTGAAAAAACCACTGACCTGGAAAACAGATCCAGGAGAGACAATTTAAAAATTATTGGACTACCTGAAAGCCATGATCAAAAAAA